>CM062295.1:656107784-657307784 GCA_031216915.1 Pictodentalium vernedei
AAATTACGCGGGCGGATGCGGGCGATTTGTTGGGTAAAGGGTTAATAAAATCCTTATTTTTTTTCAGATAGATAATGCTTACAATGATTCAGCGCAAGTAATATTGATTTGTACAGAGACAGTACCATCAAACAGATTAGTAAGTATCTTTTCAAAACAAGCTATCTTTTGTATATAGAATATTGTCATTTATGGAATTCACTAACAATAAACCTTTCTACAACCATTCCAAAGAGGGGTCATATAGCTGAGTTTAAATGCTTGTTGAGAATAGTACTGGCTTGTTTTGGCCATTACATTGGGTAACATAGATATTGAAGAGATTTACACTAAAGCTGTATCATGTCCTGGGTTAGTTACCGGTACTCAGTTAATAATAAACATTTTTAGCTCAACTTTGACGTAGTCAAATTTGAGGTTATGCCATGGCCCATCATCTGTCCATCAACAATTCAATACGGCTCGGGCTAGAGGCCATATTTATGAACCGATCTTATCGAAACTTCTTGGGTACCTTTGTTATCACCGTGGGACGAGAACGAGTGTTTTGGGTACGGCCCAAAGTTCAAGATGGCCACCAGCAGCCATTTTGTACCTTAGTTAGTGCAATCAGTTTTTTGTACAGAACTTCTGTATGAAAGTTCTGATTCGAATAAATGTTTTTTTAGTTTCTTCTCCAATTTTAATTTCTTATTGTGTTGTGATGCTCATGAAGTACTACAGACTATGGGCTGAACACATTTTAGTTATATATGTATCCTATGCAATGTTCTCCAGCTCCATGATTGAAGGCCAGTGACATCGATCAGCTGGAAAATGATGGTGATCTCGTACCAATTGCAGATGGTAAATTCTGTAAAATCTCTGCTCTGCAACTCCCTAAATATTCTGCTATGCACTACACACATTTTTAATTAATTAATGGGGAAACTTTATTGAAATGGCCAGATATCAATGATATTTTTAATAGTCGGTGACAAATATAGAATAACCGGAAACTGCCGGTTGTCTTACTTGGCCGATGCCCCATAACTGGCCGGTTCCGATTGCCGATTCCAATTATTGGTTCATCACTATTGGTGTTTCAGTTTTATCTCAACACAGAAGTGTATGCATTCGTACATCAACAGTATTAGATCTGTATGTATATTGGAGATTGTTTGTTGAATTTAACGGAAACAACTATGAATCAACTTGCCATTGATTAATGGTGCCGATGAGTCGACTACGAAAGTTGATGCTCAGGGCAGCCCTACTCCTCACCTACAGTGTACCCGATTTTTAGATTCCCCACCCTAGACTTTTTATTGAGGTCTCAGTTGAAAAAATGTCAACACTTGCTGATATTGGTGTTCAGCATAATTTTTTGCCTTTGTGACAATGTCATTTTGTTTATGTTTGCTTTACATTCAGATATTTGCAGCCTTCTTTGAACACAAAGTTTGCAAGAAGTAGTAAAAAAAAGTTATATACCTGCAGTTAAAACTAGAAGTCCTGTCATGAAATACGCACAAATAGAATGTCGATCTGCACCCTAATCAACGCGTTATGACCATAGTAAGGCTATCAAGTTCTGTACATACATGTATGGCCTGTGCACAAGCAGTGTTTCAGCCAATGAACCTCCCGGTAACCCGGAGGTCCATTGGCAGAAACATTGCTTGTGTTGGCATTGAGTAACCAGGAGAACCTGCCGTGCTTTGGATGCCATTCGATATGGCAATTGCGTGCAATTCCTATGCGCATTTAAGCCTAGATAAGCGCACAGTTCACAACAGGACTTCTAGTTTTAACTGTATATACCATGGTGCCTTTTTTTGAGAGGTGGAAGGGGGGCATGTGATGGGCTCTGTGTCCCCTTAAGATGATTACTCCTTATAGATTCCTCAGTTGTAACTTTAGAAAGTTTAAGGGTTTTTTTTCAAACAATATTACAATTATTTCAGATTTACTCACCAACGGGTCCTTTGAACAGGGATTATGATGATGTTAGAAGATTTGCTGATGCAGCTGTTAAGGGAATAAAGAGGTACATAATTTTATTTTACCCCATTTATAATCCTATTGGATTTTAAAAAGACATTCTACCAGCCATCTTGTAAATACTATTGCCGAACATTATCAAAAGGTTAACCCTAAAGGGGTGGAGATCTTTTACTACACTCTTGATACTCTACATCCAATGGATTTGTAGTAGGGCTGCACAGTCTTCAAATTTCAATACCGGTATTAGTATTGAAAAAAACGTACAGCGATGTTCCGGTATATTGTAGACTAGTTCAGAATCTGAACGAAATTATCAGTACCTGTGACAGATACTCACTGATACTGATGATCACGTTCAGATTGCTGAACTAATTAAGAGGCGAACAAAATTTCGATGTGAATCCACGAATCGATTTGTGTAAACATACGCTCAAATCTTCAAGTACGTGAATCTTAATAGATTCGCATAAAAAATACACTTTTTGATTGTGGAACATGTTATTTTTATTTCATGACCGTAAAAGGCACGCATGAAATACAGGAAAAACTCCAACAGTGGTCATTGTCCCTTCCCCCATACCCTGCCTGAGTTGTGTTCTGTTTTTTTATTTAACAATTATATAGATTTTGTCCTGAAAACCATGAGAAATGTTGTGTATCACATAATGTGTTCCAGTTCCGTATCATATAGACAACTCATTCTGATTCTGTATCATATAGACGACTCGTTTCCGGGAATGCACCAGGCTCTTATAACATGCGCATGAGTACATTCTAAGTGTGTTTCAATGATCGACTCAGCTGATCGATTACAAAACAAGACAAAATTCCTTACAATTAGCGATAGAACTTTTTATAGCCAATTGGATCACAACTTGCCAGCAAAGCCAACTCGTTGTGATCCTATTCTGGTCACCACCTCAAGTCCGGTACAAATCACAGGACATGCACCTTGTCATGATGATCAGGCCTGAAAATAAGCAGTCTGACTTTTGCAGAATGTGGTCCCCAGAGGGTGAATTTGATGATGCTGTCCCATACAGTGGACCAATTTATCCTCTGGATACCTCTTTCTGTTTAGTTTTGAGACCCTGATTGAGATTGAGGTTCACAGAGGGTAAATTTAGTGGTTCTACCCTGCTGTGCAGGGTAGCATCACTAAATTCACCCTCTGGGGACCTCAGTTTGGAGATGAGTCTGCTTATTTTCTGGCTTGATGATAATCTGTATATATAACCTTGAATTTAGTAAATGAAACTGATATTTTTAAAGAGAAATATTACCTTCAGTGGTCTGATAACTTTCTTACTTGATACTGTTCTGTGTTGAAGCATTTCATTCATGTAATAACATCATTCAGAAATGTAACGTCTGATCAGACACATTCTTACCTGACGTTTTTGTGCGTATCAGGATTCCATACAGTGTGTCTACCACATTTCCCTATGCCTATATTGTATTGCATAATACTGAATATGCAGAGTAATTGTGGTATAATACCCTAGTTACCGCCATTTGTCAACTTGACCACACATATTTTTTAGCTTCCTCTTTGTGATAAATTCTGTCGCATTGAGGTAAAATTTTGAAATTTCAGCTGGAATATATTGCAAAAATTACATTGAAATCAGTTGTTTTTTTTAAAGTGAATATATTTGACACTCAAGACATCACAACTCTAGATCTGGTGCTAGGTGTATTCTACAACTTCTATATTAATTCAGGGTGCATGGTGCTTGGTGGTTACGACATTGGGCTTCACATCAAGGTACTTAATCCCAATTGCCCACATGAGGGTATGGTGGTCCTGTGTTCCAAGTTGTCCTGCACGTGTTTGTTGCACTAGCCTTCAATCAGTGCTAACCCTGTTTGTGTGGAGTTAGTAGGCTGGTTGAGTTTTGATGGTTGCTTGCCACTGCTCGTTTGTTCTCGCCCGATATAACTGTCCACCATGAGGTTCCCATGCGGTCAAAAGTGCTAATAAAACCCCAATAAAACACAAAACATATAACTCAAAATGGTTTGTTATTGACAATTCATATTTCAGTAAATCTCAAAAACACTAAATAAGACGGAATTCAGAAAGTATAAAATCGTTTTTTTCTTTTCAAAATATGCTACCGATTAGATCAGAAAATACAAAACCCAAACTTTGTTTTAACAACTTCAAAACAATGGTTGAAAATAACAATTTAAAACTGGTTGTCAGTTTCATCCCTCCCCTACTTCTCCCCCCCTCCCACACCTAAATGTAGTGAACTTGTGGAGATCATTTATATGAATGGCTTTGATTTTTTGGTCGAGTTGTGTTAACAACCAAGACCTAATATTTGGCGAGTGTCAGTGTGCATCCTCACACTATTAGTGAAATAACTTGAATAAACGATCACCGTTTTGACTAATATTTGCCATACAGGTCTTTTTCAATAATATCTCAAACAAGTTTGAAAACTGGCCCTACTTGATTTTTGGTTACAGAGTTATGGCCCTTAATTATTTAATTTTTACGAATTTTGAGCGCGTTAGCGCAATAACTTGAACAAACGTTCTTCGATTTGACTAATATTTGCCACTCAGGTCTCTTGCAATAATATCTCGAACATGTTTGAAAACTGGCTTGGCCTGATTTTTTGTTACAGAGTTATGTCCCTTAATTCATAAATTTATACCAATTTTGAGTTTGTTAGCGGAATAACTTGAACAAACGTTCTTCGATGTGACTAATATTTGCCATGTAGGTCCTTTGCAATAATATCTCAAGTGAGTTCGAAAACTGGCTCGGTCCAAATTTTCATTACAGAGTTATGGGCCTTAATTTATCAATCGACTTATAGTTTGATGAATAGTGGGTGGGCGGGTGGGCAGTTTTACAGGCAGGTGGGCATAAACAATTGGTTTCCAGATGATAACTTGATAATGGTTTGACCCACATATATGAAACTTCACAGGTAGGTTGACCCACATATATGAAACTTCACAGGTAGGTTGGCTTTTGTGAGAGGAGGAACCCTATTAATTTTGGACTCGCTAGGTCAAGGGTCAAGGTCACAGTGACCTTGAACATACTAAATCGTAAACAATTGGTTTCGTACGATAACTTGACTATGGTTGAACCCACATTCATGAAACTTCATATGTAGGTTGGCCTTGGTGAGAGGAAGAACCCTATTTATTTTGGACTTGCTAAGTGAAAGCTCAAGGCCACAGTGACCCTGAACATAGTCATCAAAACAATTGGTTTCTGGACGATAACTTTATAATGGTTTGACCCACATTCATGAAACTTCATAGGTAGGTTGGTCTTGGTGAGTGGAAGAACCCTATATATATTGGATGTGCTAGGTCAAAGGTAAAGGTCACAGGGAGCCTGAACATTGTAAATCGTAAACAATTGGTTTACACCCACAATAATGGTTGAACCCACAATCATGAATCTTCATAGGTAGGTTGGCCTTGGTGAAAGGAAGAACCCTATATATATTGGACTTGCTAGGTTAAAAGTCAAGGTCACAGTGACTTTGAATATAGTAAATCATAGTAAACTATTGGTTTCCGGAAGATAATTTGACAATGGTTCAACCCACATTCACGAATCTTCATAGGTTGGTTGGCCTTGGTGAGAGGAAGAGCCCTATGTATGTTGAATTCGCTAGGTCAAAGATCAAGGTCACAATGACTTTGAACATACTAAATCGTAAACAATTTGTATCTGGATCATAACTTGACAATGGTTCAACGCACATGCATGAAACTCCATATATAGGTTGGCCTTGGTGAGAGGAAGAATCCTGTTTATTTTGGACCCTGCGAGATGAACGGTCAAAGTCACAGTGACCCTTCACATAGTATATCATAAACAATTGGTTTCTCAACGATAAGTTGCTAATGATTAAACCCACTTTTGTGCTGTCACAACTCAACATTGGATCCATGATCCTATCAGCATTTTTATGAATTTTGAGCCCATTAGCACAATAACTTGAACAAAAGTTCTCCGATTGGACTAATATTTGCTATACAGGTCTTATGCAATAATATCTCAAGCAAGTTTGAAAACTGCCCTGCTCAGATTCTTCATTACAGAATTAAGGGCCTTAATTAGTAAATTTTTATGAATTTTTAGCTCATTAGCTCTATATCTTGAACAAACATTTTCCAATTTGACATTTTTGACTTATTTTTCCCATACACCCCTTGTACAATACCTCAGGCGAGTTCAAAAACTGGCCTGGTTTGCTTTCTCATTACACAGTTATGGGCCTCAATTAGTGCATTTTTACAAATATTGAGGTTGTAAATTTTTACTAGTTTTGAGCTCATCGCGACGACATTTCTGATTTTTGATAGGGAGTGCATGACGAAAGTAGCCACAACTCAACACCTGCATCTCAGATGCGCACCACATGTTTAAAATTGAGTGTGTATGTGGGGAGGGAGGGGGCAGGGGAGGGTGGTCCTTTATAAATTATCTGATATATAATTTGTAATTTAATTTTTAGTTAAATGTGAACAGGAACTGTGTGCAAAATGAATACATGTCTTTACAGTTTACCATGGATTTTTTAGAGATAGAGAGGGTGGCACATTTACTAGAAAAAAAAACAAACTGGGGGGAAGGTGGGGGAGGGACATAAATTAACCAGTGTGCAATTTGCAATTCATTATTTAGATGAAGAATGAACATGAGCTGAGGTTTTGATGTCATCAGACTGCAAAATACATCCATATCTGCTCACTTGACCATGGAATTTTAAAATCGTGCACTGAATTGAGTGTCCTCAATTATTTTTCTTGTTAGCTCACCTGAGCAAAGCTCAAAGGGAGGTTTACTAATCACTTGCCATCCATCATCCATCTGTCTGTCCATCCATCGTCTGGAATTATCTTTACGTTATCGACTTCTCCTCACAAACGTCTTGACCAAATTGAACCAAATCTGTGTGCATGTTCCCTATCATATGTTAATTCAAGTTTGTTCAAATAAAGTCGCCATGCCCACAGGGGGCACCACATTGGGCATAACCTATAAAATACCAAAAAATTCTTCTGCTTCAGGCCCAGTGGTCAGAATCTTTTCATATTTGGTACACAGCATCTCTAGGGGAGCTGAGATTCAAGTTTGTTCATATCGAGTCCCTGGGTTAATATTTGGGCTTCCTAGTGGAGCCTGAATTTTAACTTGGAGCAATATGTGGAATATTCTTTAAAAATCTTCTTAGATCCACCAGTCAGAATCTTTTCATATTTGGTAAATAACATCTCTAGGAGGGGGGGGGGGGGGGGGTCAGATTCAAGTTTGTTCAAATTGAGTCATTGGGTTAGTATTTGGCCTTCCTATCGGAGCTCCCCCAAAATACCCCTATGACCTCCAACACCTCTCCCCACCCCTGGGGGTCAATTAAGCAGAGGAAAAATAAATTGCTACAAAATGCATTTTGAAGGAATTACACTGAATTTATGTAAAAAAAGGACCCCTATAATAATTTCATGACTTCATTCCTCTGAAGTTTTGATGAGCCATGATTAGCTGAATGTGATCCAAAATACTTCTTTGAACAAATTGTCAGGTGAGCAATTTAGGCCCCTTGGGGCCTTTTGTTGAATTATTCTGAAGTTTTATTCATTTTGCACTTTTTAGCCACATGTTTAAGCTTGTGAATCACATGTTGCTCAAATTCATTTCTTCTTTAATTGTGCTTTGAAAGTATTAATGTTTCTACCTTCTGTGAATTAATTCTTCTTATTTTCAGAGCAATCAAGGCAGGATGTAAGAAGCCACTTTTTGTCCGCCCTTTGGATGACAGCTTTCCCAAAGCTGGTTTTGTAGCCACTCTTGGAGCACTTCATGCTCTTTATGTGGTAAGTCATGTATTTGGTCCAGTTTATTACTTTCCAAAGTGTGATTTACTGGGATTTCAGGGTTTGATTATAAACGATAACTTCACAAGTGAATTATGCAAGCAACAATTGTGTCATGTATCTGTGTGCACAAATGAAGATGCTTTGCTGTGGGTGTAATGGGGACTTCATTGGGTTTTTTTTTGGTTTTGTTAACCCTTTACCTATCATGAAAAGCAGACGGCACTTGTAAAAAAAATTCTTGAATAACTATTATTTTCATTTTTTGTCTCAAAAACATAAGTTATGACCCCCTCATTGGAACGAGCTTGATGAACTCGTTCCAATGAGGGGTCATAATCGATGTTTTAGAGACAAAAAAATGAAAAAATAATAAAAATTAATTGGCGGTTTTTGAGAATAGCACTGGCCGTTTTTGGCCGTTACGTTAGGTAAAGAGTTAAATAATATAATTATCGTTAATAATGAAAATTAATAAACAGAGTAATCGCTTGACGAGACGAGGGACTATATTGTAAAACACTTGTGCGCATTTGCACTCTCGTGTTTGTACAACGTCCCTCACCTCTCATGAATTATTTCATGTATCCAGTCCAGTCAATTGATTACTCTCTATTTATTGATACTTCACATAATACTTGTTGTAAAATAAGTAAACACAGCCTGTTTGAGGCATGTGATCAGCCCTGTGCACTTATTGTATTTGCAAAAATTGTTCAGGCATTTGAAAGATCTTGTGTGTAAACCAGCTTGTCAGTTGTTAACCCTTACCCCAACGCACACTATATCAAAATTTGTTATTTTAATTATTCTTTTTCAAATTTGAAAAAAAAATCAGCCAAACTGTATCATGTGAACCCTCATCAAAACGAGCTCAGTGAGGTGTCACATGATATGTTTTTGTTGAAATTTTATGAAATTATTTTTTCAACTGCTCAGTTTGTAAATTAGGTGTGTGGATGTTGCTGATTCATTAGGTAAACGGTTAACTTTCAGCAATCCTAGCAATTAGTAATTAACACCCTACATCTGTACCTGAAAGGATTTCAGCTAATGATGTCAAGATTGACACAGAGTGATGCGAATCTCAGATTTTGGGTTGAATTGAATCTCATATCGAGTCAGGCTTGGATTTTGAATCAAACCAAATTTGAATTGAATCTCATGGCTTTTCTAGTTGTAAATATGACCCCTTTTTACAACAGCAAATAATGTTTGTCTCCACTCAAGTACAGTAGAATCCTCTTAATTGAATATCCATTTTACCAGTGAAAATTATTCAATTAACAGGAGTATACAATTAACAGGGATTTGGTCAATTTCCTGTGTTCTGGAGGTAAACTGAGCATTTATTCTATTGTATCTTGTTTGACAGAGCTCATAGAGCTCTGTCAAACAAGATATAATAGAATAAATGCCTGTATTGGATGTAGTGAGGCCAAAAAGGTTGATAAATAAGAGGAATTTGGTGTGTGTGACAGTAATATTTTTATACTGTACCAATGACCCAGACATAGCTGGTGCTAATATAGGGCCAAACACAAATTTTGCCCCCCAATCCCCAAAATTTGCATCTAAAACCAAAGAAAACATGTCCTGAATGGCCCTCCACACTTCACCTCTACTGTGCATGCGCAGTGTCAAGGACGTTCCGAAATTGGCGCCATTAATCATTCTTAGTTTGGCCCTTCATCAGTTAACATCTGACTGATCTTTGTTGTTGTAAATCTCAGTTTAAATGATGCCAGACACATAAATATTAGTGAAATGGTGATTCTAAGGAGGATATAGAAGGAGGAGAGGAAAAATGTGTGACAGAAAATTATCAGGGCTGTAACTTAAAATTTTTTTAATGAAATTATGTTTAGTTACCTATTTTCGAGGCAGCAGCCATTTTGTTGTCATTCTTGTTATCAAGTTACACTGATTTTTCAGTGTTTTCCTCTCTCCCTTTCCTTTAAGTCCCCTCTTGCTATTCTCCCATGCTTTTGGCATATTTTCTGTAATTATTATTACTAAAATTTCTTGGGAGTTTTAGCTGAATAACAGAATGAATTCTGTTCTTTTCCCCATGTTTACGTCTTCACCTGTGGGTGGTTAGGCGTTGTGTTCTGCATCTACCATCTGATGTTCTGCAGTTTCTTCCCTGGAAGTCTCTGTTTTGCATCAGATAGTGTATTATTGGTAACTGATTTCGGGCCTGGGTGCCGGGAGTCTTATTTTAGTGTTTTTACACTTATTGTTTACATTCACAACAGCCCTCTGTGTGAGGGGGGATTTCTTGAATATAATATCTTGATGTTAATTTAATCATAACTAGATACATTATTATTGTTCGTAAGTGTTGCATAAATTGTTTAAAATATTTTTAAAATTTTTGTCCACACTTAGGCTTGGGATCCATTGGGGCTCAACGTTACTTTTCAGAAACTTGGGCTGTTCTGAAAAAATATTTTGATTTCAATTATTTTTTCTATGTTAATGGATCATATTATTATGTATTTTGATTGTCAGGGGTTGGTGCGAGTACCAGGACTTTGTTTCCTTTTCACATTGAAAGGATTTTGATCAATTGTAATAAGAGGAAGTCTTCCTCTGACTTTTATAATCATTCTATATGTAGTCAGTCTACTTGCACTAACTCCTGTTCTGTATGTGATGATTTCGATGACAGCATGGGAAGCGTATGTCACGGTATGTTAGTGGGGAATTGGACATTCCGGTCCTTTCCCCGCAGGGTCACTCTACTTTATCAATTTCTATTTCAGACGATCAAGATTAGGGTGATGTATCCGTGATGTCTTCCAACAGTGTGCTTCCGTCGTCACAATTTATGAAGGGCTAGCGGAAAAGTGCTCATATAAATACGCCAATTGCCTAAGAGGACCCTAGTAGGTTCGACGGCCTTTGACGTCCGCTAGCTCGCCCGGTGTAGCGTCCATTCATCGAATGGTTCGGCAGCCGGGTTCATCCGTTGCGGTCTAGAAGGAGTTTTGGGGTGATGCGAGCACTATAAATCAACCAAATGCACACCCAGTGACGGCGGATTAGAGGGAGAACGGAGGAAGCCTTTTAGTCCGGTTCCTAGCTCGTTCAGGTCCATCCGGACGGCGAGCGAGAGAGGCCCCTCTCTCGTACAACAACATCTGTCCCCAGATGTTGTGGTACACAATGTTTCGCATTCGGAGCATACGTCTGCCGCTCGGGACACTCCGACATATAGTCAGTCCGGAGAGACTGTCAATAAGGCTTCCTCATTCTCATGGTAGCGCACACGACCGCTCTTGGCTACGTGACCTCGGATATCCAGTCAGCTTTGCCAGTCAGAGAATCTTCGGCGACCAGGTCACACCATCCGGTAGCCAGGGACACGAGGCCTGCAGACTCCGGACGTTCGCATAGGAAAGAGTGCGGGAGTCAACGTACACGGAGCTTCCGGCGGCAATGCATCGTAAGACCACTATTGCACAGGCCTCGGGGACGGACGTGCTATCCTAAATAGCACAGCTTATCGCAGCATCCCAGCAACAACTGAATCTGTCGCATAATGTATTATCCGACGATGCTGGGTCGGGACGCTCCGCGGAAGCGGGTACGGACGTCCGAAAATTTCATCCGGTCCGACGGGATACCGAAAGGGATTCGGAGGATTTTGAGCTTTCCCTTTCGGAACAACATATGCTGTTGTGTATGTCATCTGACTTGATCTTCTACAGGTTCTTTCGTCGGACCAGAATGCTGCGATGCCGGATAAGAAACTGATAGCGTCGGTGGACTTAGAAATTTTTGGTTCGGTTCAGGGACTTCGTCCCTCAGTTCCGACATAGTCCAATAATGTCACACATTCGAATTATTGAACGACGCTATATATTTATATATTTATTATTATATGCTTGCTATTACCAAGCATTTCTGGTTTCTTGTTCGCAAAAGTTACGGAGATTTCTTTCAAAAGTGTGCCTCTGTCGTCATAGTTAATGAAGAGCTAGCGGCAATAAGTGCTCATGGAATATGTCTATCGCCTAAGAGGTCCCTTGTAGGATCGACGGTGTGACATTCGCTAGCTCACCCGGTGTAGCGTACATTCATCGAATGGTTCGGCTGCCGGGTTCGTCCGTTGCGGTCTAGGAAAGAGATTTGGGTGATGCGAGCACTATAATAACTTTAGTACTCACCCAGTGACGGCGGATTGTGGACAGATTGGAGGAAGCCTGTTAGTCCGGTTCCTGGCTCGTCCAGGTCCGTCCGGGCTGTGAGCGAAGAGAGGTCCCTCTTTCGTCCAACAACATAGGGGACCGCATGTTGTGGTTCAGATATTTTACATTCGGAGCATATGTTCGCCGCTCGGGACTCTCCGTTATATTGACAGTCCGAGAGACTGTCGATAATGCTTCCTCATCCTCACAGCAGTGAACATGACCGCACATTCGCTACGTGACCTCGAGTATCCAACCAGTTTCGTCTTTCAGTGATTCCACGGCGAACAGGTCACGCCATCCGGTAGCCAAGGGACACAAGGCCTATACACTCCGTTCGCTCGCATAATAGTAGTATGCACGGGGTAACGATCACGGAGCTTCCAGCGGCAATGCATCGTAAGACCGCTTCTCCACAGGCCTCAGTGGCGGACATGCTTTCCAAGTTAGCACAGTTTTTCGCAGCATCCCAGCAATCGACAGTTTCTCGGTCGGATCAGGAATTATCCGACGGCGCTGGGTCGGTGCGTTCCGCGGTTGCATTAGGTTCGGACGACCGAACGCTTTATAGAGTCCGACAGGATGGCGAAAGGGATTCGGACGATTTCGAGTTTTCCTTTTCGGAACATCGGAAGCTGCCATACATTTCTTCCGGCATTATCTTCCAGTGGTTGTTCCTTCGGACTACATTGCTGCGATGTTGGATAAGAGACTTATAGCGTCATTGGACACGGAATTTTGGATCGGTTCAGGGACATTGTCCCTGACTTACCGACACAGTCCAAAAATGTCATTAGAACATGTGTATTATTTATGGACGCTATATTTATATATAAGCTTGCTACCAAGTGTGATAGTTTAGTTTCTTGTCCGCAATGCTCATTTCTGCCTTTTATCATTTATAGGAATAATTTATTTTGGCAGAACAGAGCATACCGAGAGTTCATATGCGTCTAGACGACGTGGTTAAAGACTGTAAATTATCTTTTTCGCCGTCTATGTCTTTTCCAACCACAATGTTGGAAACGACAATGATGTCTAATAGACTTAACTTAGACGCTTTATCATACGTTATCCACCTTACTGAGGCGTTATCATTACGTCTTCAAGAGTAAGAATTCCGGGATATGATCCTCAATGTGATTTCTTTTGAGGGCAGTAGTTTGTTCACGTATAACTCCGCCCTTCAGTGGCTACCTGGAGTTGGTTAGACGTGACGCAACCCATAGCTACATCCACGCGCATGGATAGTAAGGTGAAGAACTCTCTCAGAGTCGCTTCGGTCTCGGAGAAGCTTCTCTTCGACGGCAACTTTTCAGCAATCCATGAATTGCTCGATTTACACGTTCTCTTGTCTATCTAGTGTAGCAAGAGATTCAGACTGGGGCAAATATTCGGTGGTTGACTCAGAGAGTGCCACTGCTGTTGCCGGATCCGAGTTTTATAATTATGACGGTTGCCAGTCAAACAGGTTGGGATGCAATATTGATCCCAACGGATTCGAAGTGCCAGGGTCTTTGGGTTCCACAGTCTCTAGGCAAGCACTTATCTTCCACGGAATAATGTTTTTTAGGCTTGCTTTATGTCATTGGTTGAACATTATTCAGAAACGCATGTCCAAATCCTGTCCGATAATACGGCAGTAGTTGCATTTCTCTGGAATCAGGGAGGCACTCATTCGTTTCCGTTATTCAATTTAATGGAAAGAACCCTTCTGTTTGTTATAGTACACCAAGTTCTGCTTCGGTCCGTCATATTCCGGGTCGTCTGATTGTATTACCGGACTCCCTTTCACTTATGGGTCGCTTGTTGCCGTCAGAATGGACTCTCAGCAAACAAGTATTCAATCAGATTTGCTATCAATGGGAGCGCCCAATGATAATTTATTTACGACACAACTTGCTATTCAATTGCAGACGTATGTGTTTACATGTCCGGATCTCTGAGCTTATGTTGTTAACGCTCTATTGATCTAATAGGACGGAATGATAGGATATGCGTATCCTCCTGCGCTGTTGTTTCAGCAAGTATTGCTAAGATAAACAACCACAATACATTTCTGTTGATAGCATCCCTGTCTACACAGAGACCGTGGGTAAATTTACTCTGAGGTCTACTGTGGGACTTAACGCGAAAACTTCCTCCATGAGAGTATCTTTTTTCGCTGGGAAAAATCGTGTCATCTTCATCACAACCCGCAAGGTCTCAACCTTCACGTATTCCATTGTGTGGTCCTTATTGCATTGTAAGCATTGTACTGGACGAGCTTTGGACGCGATTTCTTACTGTAGGAGAACCTCTTCTTCGCTATTCTATGCGGCTAAAGTGGAGGCTCTTCCGTCGTTGGTGTAGGGATCACTATGTTGATATTGTTGATCCCTCCATACTAGTCATTGCAACTTTCTAGTATACTTGTTTGACAAGATCTACTGCAGCCTATTACTATTAGGGTTATAGGTTTATGTTATCTCATACCTATGCACTCTATGATAGTTTACAATTGAGTCTTATGTCTCTTTATCTAAGTCAGTTAGTAACTTTTCGATAAATAGTCTTAGAATCTTTAGATTAAATTTCTATACGGAATTTAACTTTGGTTCTTATTTAGCTAAGTAATCATTTGAGCCTCTGGAAACAGTAGTTTTCAAATTCTGACCTTTTAGACAGTAATTCTGTTGGCTTCTCTTTTACTGAGGAGTCAGTGAGCTTCATGCACTATCGGTGGATGATTCTCACTTTCGTAGTTTCAGAATCACTACTTCCTTTACTATTTAGGTTGGATTTTTGCATAAGAGTCAGGCTCCTAATAAATATCCGGAACCTATTGTTATTAAGGTCCTTCCGTCTTCATATGGGCATAGGCCTTTACTCTGTCCGGTTAGAGTTTACGTATTTATAAACAGATATCTGTTTATTACTACGGGCGTAAGCTTCTTCTGTCTTTGATGCCTAATAGAAGGACGTTACGCTCCATTCTATTGCTAATGGATTTAATTAACTATCGATACTGCTTATGGTATATCATTGACTTAGCAGTTGTGTTTGAGATTTCGGCTCATGAAGTAAGAGTTCTTCTACATCTTGGGCTTACATTAATAGTGTCGCTATTATAGATTTTTGAAGGCTGCTCATTGCACTCAGCCATCCACATTCATGAATTTTTATCTCAGAAATATCGAGTCCATTTCTGGAGGCCTCTATTGTTAGGTCTATTATCTACTGCTCAGAATGTCATTCACTTAACAGTTGCTACTATAGCTAGGTAGGCTGTCTGTTTCGGCAGTGACTCCGTTCTGCTGCCTTCTTCGCTCTGGGCTATTTGACCCAGGGCAAGAAAAAGGGGGGGGGGGGGGGGAGGGTGTTCCCTTGGGTCACCTGTTTTACTATGAAAACAAGGGGATACCTCCTCCGGAGTTAGTAATTCTGAGCTGTTATTGGGATGGTTTTTTAGTGAGAAGTTTATGTTCTAAAAATTCATTCAGGACTTAGTTTTTAAAGTATAGCTTTTGAATATAGCACGTGTCAAGGGTCGTTATTATACAATCCTCAGACACTTTTAAGAAGTATAAAGAGTCTCTATTCTCAAGACTTACTTTATTTATTGGCTTACTTTAAAAATTATTAGTATAAGGATTATACTAGATATTAATAGAGTACATGGATGTAGGATGCTCAATTTTGGAAGGTGTTGTATCTTTCTGATTTATCATGAATATGAAAGATACATGTAAGGCCTAATACTTCTTTTTCCCTACAGGGGATGACTCTATTTTATATATTGAGCGTATTCCATCTTGCTCTATGTCCTTGGCCCTCCAGCCTTTTTACTATTCAGCTATGTCTGGGTCATTGGTACAGTATAAAAATGTTAAAAAATTTATAGTAATTTATATATTTTTTATACTTACCAATGACCCAGACGGGGATGGCCCTCCCAGGAGTTGGGAACTCATACCTCCCCGCTGAGTACATAGCGCTTACCAGGCACTGGTTATAAGAATGATTAATGGCGCCAATTTCAGAACGTCCTTGACACTGCGCATGCGCTGTAGAGGTGAAGTGTGGAGGGCCATTCAGGACATGTTTTCTTTGGTTTTAGATGCAAATTTTGGGGATTGGGGGGCAAAATTTGTGTTTGGCCCTATATTTTAAGAGTTAGCACCAGCTATGTCTGGGTCATTGGTAAGTATAAAAAATATATAAATTACTATAAATTTTTTAACTTTTTCGACATATTACAAAAATTTATATACAATTAACAGGAGTTTACTCTACAACCCATATGCAACTAACAGATCAAATTTGTACTGAAGATATGGTAAATGGTTTTGTGTTTGAAAATTATATTCAATTAACAGGGATGTACAATTAAGAGATATCAATTAAGTGGGCTCCACTGTATTGTATTGGTAAGTCGATCAAAATCACTGAATATTACAGAACAAACCCAAAGTAGTTCCAGACAGGGACCAGCCTGGGGGGAAGTTTTAGGACTTCATGTCTCCCACCAGAAAAAATAGGGAGACTGCCGAGTCAAGTAGGGAGACTTCATAGGCAAGTGGGGAAAATTGAGAATATTTATGTACCACCCCCTGCCGCCCTTTCATATTTTCAGTTCGTGGTCCTCCATTAACGTCCGATTAATCCAGGTCCAGTTGTCTATGATGCATCTATGCCAGGTTAAAAAATCACAAAGTAATTATGGACTGAAAATCACCCACTGCTGCCCTCTCCTTCATGACCGTTCCCCTCTTCTTCGTGCCAATCCCCCCAGCACCCTCCTGTGGTTGCCTTTCACCAAAGTCTACTAAGCTAATATTATAATTTCCTATGTCTGAAAGTGTGAACAGGGCCAGATGTAAGAAGGATGTTTGGAAGGTACTTTGTTAGTTAATAAATTAACAAAATACATTCTAGGGGTCGAGTATTTTGTAAAATAAATGTCATTCCACATCATTTTTATGGCATTCCGGTGTCATTTCGTGTCATTACGGTGTTTAGGTGGACCCCTTTTTCAAGATCCTTCACATGCATGCTTGTGCCCTGTACAAAGCTTTTCTTGTCATCACTAAAGCTTTTTTTCATGTGTTTCAATTCCTTTTATGTTTTTTTCTGGGAATAGATGGCCCAACAGTTAACAGTTGCCAGCAAAATGAAATAAAAATACAGTGTTCGAAAATACGTCTGTTGTGTATACATTTTCGGCATCCTAAGCGAGGTAACCTTCTTTCAAACTGGGTTATTTTGTAGAGTCGCGTAAGTCACCTATTTTCGTTTTGACACTTGAAGCTCCGACTGAAACGGAACAAAATAGAAATAAAAAATTCACCAAAAGCGACAATGGACAAATGATTGTCGTGCGATTTCAAATAAACGGTCGCTTATTTGTTGATTGAAAATGCCCTTTTATCACACTCAAGCACATTCGATTCTTGAAAATAGTTGTTTTTATGTAAACCTCGGATCACTCAGTTCAGCCTTTCCTCATTTTGGCCATTTTTTAGAGGG
This sequence comes from Pictodentalium vernedei, assembly GCA_031216915.1. NCBI lineage: Eukaryota > Metazoa > Mollusca > Scaphopoda > Dentaliida > Dentaliidae > Pictodentalium > Pictodentalium vernedei. Next base: position 656,125,334 of record CM062295.1, read on the forward strand.
CAACTTGTAATTGCCCCGACTACTTTTCTAGGCGACTTTGGGCTTAGAAGTGTGACATAATCACCCTAGTCACCCTCACGGCTGGTCCCTGGTTCCAGAAATGGAAACTTCTTAACCCTTAAAGGCCTATTTCCGACTTTTCCAACCACAGAACAGGTGCCCTTAACATGCCATCATGAGGAGGTCCTAACAATAGAAAATGACCTAAGCAGTGATTTATAGTCAATGTCTTGGCTGCCTTAACAGATGGCCAAGACGTAACTAGAAATCACTGCTAAGCAATTATATGTATAAAGACTGTAGAATGGTGGGAATTCAAGACATTTGTCCAGGCCCTTAAGGGTTAAACTTGTCTACTGTTATCAGGTCTCCTATACTGAGACCTAATGATAGAAGCAGAGTTCAAGAAGAGACACTTATATTTTGAAAATATCTCATCCACTCAGAAATTTCTGAATCTGCATCAAGCCTGGAAATAAGCCATCTGTCATTTGCAGAATGAGGTCCCGGATGGTGAATTTGATGATGCTATCCCATACAGTGTTCCAATTTATCCTCCATGTACCTCTTTCTGTTTAGGCTTGAGGACTTGATTCAGATTGAGGTTCACAGAGGGTAAATGTAGTGGTGCTACCCTGCTATGCAGGGTAGCATCACCAAATTCACCCTCTGGGGACCTCGTTCTGCAGATGACAGTCCCTTTGGCACACCTTGTAGGGCACATTTATGAACAGATCAGTTTGAAACTTGGTATGCCTGTTTGGGGTTAACTCTAAATGGGAGCTATCGATTATCTTCTATTTCTATAAAAATATGTTACCGCTGGCAATGACCTTCAATGAACTTAGTGCAGTTCTGCATCAATATTTCGATTTGGCACACCCTGTAGGGCACATTTATGATCAGATTGCTTTGAAACTTGGTATGCTTGTTCTGGGTGACCTCTAGATGGGAACTGTCAATTTTCTTCCATTTCCGTCGAAAATTGTTGCTGTTGGCAATGACTGTTGAACTTAGTATAGTCAGGCATCAGTATATTCCTCTGGCATGCCCTTCAGGGCACATTTATGATAGGATCGCTTGAAACTTGGTATGTATGTATGTTCTGGGTGGCTTATGGATGTTAGCTGTTGATTTCTTTTCATTTCCAATAAAAATTATGGTTGTTAGCACCAGCCTTTGGACTTAGTGCATTTTTGTAGCAACTTATCCCTTTTGCACTCTCTTCAGGGTATATTTATGAATTTCCATTACCAGGTTGTTTTGAAACTTCATATGATTATTTGGGGTGACAGAGATAGGAGCTAACAATTTTCTTTTCATTTCTATCAAAAACTATGGCTGTCAGCAACAATCTTTGAATCTATTGCATTTACATTCTTTTTTTGTCTTGACCTACAGGACTCATTTATCGTAGGATTGTTTTTGGACTTGGCATGCTCATTAGGCAAAACCTCTACATGCAGATTCATTTCTGTGAAAAGAGTTGCCGCTTACAACAACCTCCAAACTTACTGCATTTATGTATCAACATTCTTCGTTTAGCCAGCCTTACAGTTTACATTTAAAACGCATGGATTGCTCTGACATTGGCACACACAGTGCTGTTATGTTGAAAATTCTCCAAATGACATTGGAACCAATGACCTTCAAATTTACCATTTCAGGTTTGTCAAGTTGAGCTACAGTGTCATGGACACTTTCATTGTGAATAGCTCTGGCCGGTTTTGGCTGTTATGTTGGGTAAAGCATTAAAAAATTCCCATTGAAAGCCAAGTGTGTTTTTTTTCTTTCAGGTGGGTAAACACTTTGTATGGCTTGGAAAAAAATGTTTTTAGAATTTTGGAGGTGGGGGGGGGGGGGGATGCTTTTTCATATCTTATTGATACACTACATAAATTTATGTTCTGTGCAAGCCAGAAAATAAGCAGACTGTCATCTGCAAAATGAGGTCCCCAGAGGGTGAATTTAGTGATGCTACCCTGCACAGCAGGGTAGCATCACTAAATTTACCCTTTCTGAACCTCGGTCTGAATCAAGGTCTCAAAACTAAACAGAAAGAGGTACCCAGAGGATAAATTGGCCCACTGTATGGGATAGCATCATCAAATTCACCCTCTGGGGACCTCATTCTGCAAATGTCAGACTGCTTATTTTCAGGCCTGATTCTGTGACTTTTTAGTTGTGTCTAGGCAAGTTTTTTGGTAGCCTAGACGAGTCTAGAAACAACTACGAATGTACTTGGAAGGCACCATGCAAGATTACCTAAAGACTGCCATGTTGAGGCTTCAGTTCACTGTAGTCAGAAATAGGCCAACCAGTATAAAGATAAAGAAGAGTTTGATAACTTTCAGACAACTACAACATTTTGGAATCTTCACTTGGAAATAAAAATATTCAAATTTGATGGATCTTTATTTATTCAAGATTAAAGCATAAGAGAATTATTTCTTTTTTCTTTGCCCTCATAAATGATTTTCTGTGTTTTTTTTAGCCAATTGAAATACGTGAAGACATTCCAGATAAAGCCATGAAAGCAGAAAAGTTAGGAGTCTGGTGTAACAATATGGACAGTGTGAAAGATGCAATACCAGCACTTAATGCTATTGAACATGGGAGGTATGTGTTATTTATGATATGCTAAACAACAGATTATCGAAGAAATTGCAGAAAGATAGAAATCATATCCCCCACTGTGAAGATGTAGTAATTTTCACTTTCACAGTATCAATCAAAATGGCAGTTTTTAAAGCATCACTTCAAGTTGAATACAAGTCAAATTATCAATTTGTTCCAGAAATGTATAATGAAAAGAAAATCTAGTGTTTTTGAAAGGATACCGATCATTACCAGCATTAATTTAATTCAACACGTTCACCTTGAATTGATGCATGAAACCTGCTAGTCCAAACATGGCCTGAAAGTCTGTAATATAAGTTTTTGGTTTGGTACGTCCTTTCAAAGGATGTACCAAACCAAAAACTTATATTTTTATACTGTACCAATGACCCAGACTTATCTGGTGCTAACTCTAAATATCTAGGGCCAAACACAAATTTTACCCCCCAATCCCCAAAATTTGCATCTAAAACCAAAAATTACATATGTAGTCCTATATGGTCCTCCATACTTTTACTCCACTGCGCATGCGCAGTGTCAAGGAGGTCTCGAAATTGGCGCAATTATCATTCTTTGTTTGGCCTTCAATACAGTTATACTTCACTGTTATTTGAGCTTGTAAATCTCAGTTTTAAGGATGCCAGACACATAATTATGAGAGAAATGGTGGATATAAGGAGGAAATAGAAGGAGGAGAGGAAAAAACAGTGGAAACAAATGTTCAGGGCTGTAACTTAAAATTATTTTACGAAATTATTCATGTTACCTATATTTTTATACTGTACCAATGACCCAGACTTAGCTGGTGCTAACTCTAAAAAATCCAGGGCCAAACACAAATTTTGCCCCCCAATCCCCAAAATTTGCATCTAAAACCAAAAGAAATCATGTCCTAAAGGACCTCCATACTTTGCCTTTACTGCGCATGCGCAGTGTCAAGGACGTTCCGAAATTGGCGCCAATTATCATTCTCTGTTTGGCCCTTCATCAGTCAACATCTCACTGATCTTTGTGCTTGTAAATCTCAGTTTAAAGGATGCCAGACACGTAATTATTGGAGAAATGGTGATTCTAAGGAGGATATAGAAGGAGGAGAGGAAAAAGGAGTGACAAAAAATAATCAGGGCTGTACTTAAAATTTTTTATGAAATTATGTTAAGTTGCCTATTTTCGAGGCATGGGCCTCTTGTTGTCATTCTTGCTATAAAGTTGCACTGCTTATTCAGTGTTTCCTCTCCCCTGGTCTTCTAAGTCCCCCCTTGCTATTCTCCCATGCTTTTGGCATATTTTTGAGAAAGATTTCTAAATTCTCTTGGGAGAGTTAGCTTGGTTACAGAATGTTTTCTGTTATTTTTCCCATAGTTACGTTTTCACCCATAAGTGTATAAACGTTGTGTTCTGCATCTTCCATCTGATGTTCTGCAGATTCTCCCCTGGGAGTCTCTGTCTTGCATCAGATAGAGTGTAATTTTGATGACTGATTTCGGGCCAGTTTTGTCAGTGCCTGGAGTCATGTTTTCTGGTGTTTTTACATTGTTTGTTTACATTGGCAACAGTCTCTTTTGAGGGGGGCTGTTTGCCTTTGGAGTAGTTTATCTCACTATAAGATACATTATTATTATCCGTAAGTGTTGCATTAATTATTTAATATAATTTTAAAATTTTTGACCACACTTAGCCTTCGGATCCATTGGGGCTCAACGTTACTTTTCAGAAACTTGGGCTTCGCTGAAAAAATATTTTTCAAAAATTATTTTGATTTTCAATTGTTTTTTCATTATTAATGGATCATGTTATAATGTATCTTTGTGTTAGGGGTTTGTGCGAGTAACTAGGACTTGTTGTTGACTTTTCACAATGAAAGGATATTGTTCAAATTGTAATAGGAAGAAATCTTCCTCTGACTTTCATGATCATTGTATTAATTGTAGTCAGTGTTCTCGCACTAATCCCTGTTCTATATGTCAATATTGGGATGACAAACATTGGAAACGTGTGTCACGATATGTTGTTAGTGGAGAAAGGGCTATGCCGGCTCTTTCTCCGCAGGGTCACTCTACTCTATCAGTTTCTATTTCAGAGGAACAAGAACAGGGTGATGTTTCCATGTTATCTTCCGCAAGTGCGCTTCCGTCGTCACAAATGAATACAGAGCTAGCGGCAAAAGTGCTCATGGAGATTAAACAAATGTCGTCCGCTAGCTCGCCCGGTGTAGCGTCCATTCACCGAATGGTTCGGCAGCCGGGTTCGTCCGATGCGGTCCAGGAGGAAATGTTGGGTGATGCGAGCACTATAAACATTCAACGTGCACACCCAGTGACGGCGGATAGTAGGAGAGATCGGAGGAAGCCTTCGAGTCCGGTTCCTAGCTCGTCCAGGTCCAGCCGGGCCGCGAGCGAGAGAGGCGCCTCTCTCGTACAACAACATCTGGGACCAGATGTTGTGGTACAAAATGTGTCGCAAGCGGAGCACACGTCCGTCGCTTGGGACGCTCCGTTGTATAGGCAGTCCGCGGAGACTGCTCAGGCTTCTTCCTCTCATCAGCGCACACGACCGCACCTTGGCTACGTGACCGCCGATATTTTACCAGCTTCGCCGATCAGGGATTCTTCGGCGACCAGGTCACGCCATCCGGTAGCCAGGGACACGAGGCCGATGGACTCCGGGCGTTCGCATAGGAAGAATTTGAATTATTGAACGACTCTATATTCACACTTGCTTCCAAAACAGGAAAAGCAGGTTTCTTGTCCGCCAATACTCTCAACCTGCCTTTCATTAATGCAAGGAATAAATTCGATACGGCAGGACAGGGTATCCCGAGATTTCCTCTGCGTATGGACGACGAGGCGGAAGACTTAGAATTATCATTACTGTCGTCGGCGTCTATTCCAACCGCGGTGTTGGAAACAACTATTTCGTCTAACAGAGCCAGTTTAGATGCCTTATCTTACGCAGATCACCTTACTAAGGCGTTATCACTGCATCTTCAAGGGAAAGAATTCCAGGATATACAATCCTCTTTAAGACTTCTTTCAAGGGCAGTAGCTTATTCCACGTGTAACTCCGCCCTTTCAGTGGCAAACCTGGAGTTGGTTAGACGTGACGCAGCCCTAGCTACATCCACACTCGTGGATAGTAAGGTGAAGAACTCTCTCAGAGTTGCTTCGGTCTCCGGAGAACTTCTCTTCGACGGCAAGCTTTCTGCAATTTACGATAAAATTACAAAGAAAGCTTCGGATTCTCTGCTGTTCAAATCTGCTTCTAAGAAGTTGGACACGGCAGATAAGAGTAAGACAGGCACTTCTGGGTCTAATGCGCCCAAGAGAGGTTCCTATAGAGGTTCGGGTGCGTCCTCTTGGTCTTATTCAAGAGACCGTCAAGGCAGCGACTCACGTTCGGGACGTCCTTCGGGCCGGGACAACCGGTCAGACGCCCCGAGGTCGACGGGACGAGGTGCGGGACGTGGAGGACGTGGTTTCTCCTACCGCAGGCCTCGCAGGTCCAGGAGGTGATGGCTTCAACCTCTATCGCGTACCGGTTGGCGGAAGGTTGTCGAGTTTTTCACAAGAGTGGGCGTCGAATACGGACGACCCTTGGGTGAGAGGGGTGATTTCGGAAGGTCTAAAGATATCCTTCAAACGAAAGCCTCCATTAACTCGAAGTCCAAAATGGACTCAACTTCCGTCAAATCCGCAGAAAAGAGACGCTCTGTTATCAGAGGTGCAGTCTCTTTTAATGAAGAACGTGGTAGAGGTCGTAGAAAACCAGGAGTCACCGGGATTCTACAGCCATCTGTTTCTGGTTCCGAAACCAGGCGGCTCGTTCCGTCCAGTCATAGATTTGAGCTGGATAAACAAGCTGATCGTCGCTCCGAAGTTTTATATGGAGACGATTCGATCGGTCAGAGCGAGTATTCGGGTGAACGATTATGCAACAAGCATAGATCTCAAAGATGCGTACTTTCACGTCATGGTACATCCGACATTCAGAAAGTATCTACGCTTCGCAGTCCTAGGGGTGGTGTATCAATTCCGGGCGATGTGCTTCGGATTGAATCTAGCACCCTGGGCTTTCACTCGGGTAATGAACTCGGTAATGATGTATTTCCGAGCTCATTCGTCTGCGGTAACGTCGGCCTACCTGGACGACATTCTTCAGAGGTACGGCAACGAGTTAACGCTTCAGAACGATGTGCAGAATCTACTTCTATTGCTCCGACGTCTCGGTTTTATAATAAACGAGGAGAAGTCGGATCTGGTGCCGTCCAAGTCATTCACACATCTGGGAATGAGCTTCGAGACGCACAACAATCTCGTTCGTCTGCCGTTAACCAGAGCAAAATTAGTCAGTTGTTACGCTCGCTATTGTCTGCACACAGACAAAGTCACAGTGAGGGAGTTTATGAGACTGATAGGTCTGTGCGGAGCCGCTGCAGATCTCATTCCGATGGGGCGGTTACGCACGCGTCCTCTCCAAATTTTCTTGACTCAGAATTGGGGTGTGAAAATTCATTCGCTCGACATAGACGTTCTCTTGTCAGATGAAGTGAAACGAGAGATTCAGACTTGGGCAAACATTCAGTGGTTAACTCAGTGAGTTCCGCTGCAGTTGCCGGATCCGAGTTTTACCATTATGACGGATGCCAGTCAAACAGGTTGGGGTGCATCATTGATCCCAACGGATTCGAGATGCCAGTTTCTTTGGGATCCGCAATTCCTGGGCAAGCACATAAACATCAAGGAAATGATGTCAATTTGGCTTGCGTTACGTCATTGGATGGACATTATTCACAATGCTCATGTCCAAATCCTATCCGACAATACGACAGTAGTGGCGTATATACGGAATCAGGGAGGCACTCATTCAATTCCGTTGTTCAATCTAACGGAAAGAATCCTTCTGTTTGCTCTAGAACATCAGGTTCTTCTTTCGGTTCGTCATATACCGGGTCGTCTGAACGTACTAGCAGACTCCCTTTCACGAAAGGGTCGCTTGTTGCCGTCGGAGTGGACTCTCAACAAACAAGTATTCAATCAGATTTGCTACCAATGGGAACGGCCAATGATAGACTTATTTGCGACACATCTCAACAATCAGTTGCAGACGTATGTGTCTCCGTGTCCGAATCCAAGAGCATTTGCAGTAGACGCTCTGTCGATCCCTTGGGACAGAATGATAGGATATGCGTATCCTTCAGCACCGTTAATTCAGCAAGTATTGCTAAAGATAAAACAATCTCAATGCAAGATTCTGTTGGTAGCATCTCTGTCTCCACAGAGACCTTGGATAAATCTACTCAAGTGTCTGTTGTGGGACCTACCGCGAAAGCTTCCTCCACTGGAGGATCTTCTTTCGCAGGGGAAATCGCGTCAACTCCATCACAACCCGCAAGGTCTCAACCTTCACGTTTTTCCGTTGTGCTGTCCTTCTTGCATGGCAAGCACTTTACAGGACGAGCAGTGGACGCGATTTCTTACTGTAGGAGGACCTCCTCTTCGCTAAACTATGCGGCTAAGTGGAAGGTTTTTCGTCATTGGTGTAGGGATCATTCTGTTGATATTTTTGATTCCTCTATACCAGACATTGCAAACTTTCTAGTATACTTGTTTGACGAAATCAAACTGCAGCCTGTTACTATTAAGGGTTATAGGTCTATGTTATCTGATACCTATGCACATCATGATAGTTTACAAATTGGATCTAATGTCTCTTTATCTAAGTTGGTAAGAAACTTCTCGATAAATAGACCCAGAACTCTTAGGTTAATTCCTAAGTGGAATTTAGCTTGGGTTCTTCTTAAACTGAAGGAAAAGCCATTTGAACCTCTTGGGACAGTAGATTTCAAATTCTTGTCTTATAAGACAGCTTTTCTCTTAGCTTTCTCTTCTGCTAGAAGAGTCAGTGAGCTTCATGCACTGTCGGTGGATGATTCTCACTATCGTAGTGTCGGGAACACTATCACCTTCACTACTAATGTGGGATTTTTAGCTAAGAATCAGGCTCCTAATAAATATCCGGAACCTATTGTTATTAAGGCTCTTCCGTCTTCAGACGGGCGTAGGCCTTTACTCTGTCCTGTTAGAGTGTTACGTATCTATAAACAGAGATCTCAGTTTATCAGAAAGGGAAGAAAACATTTCTTTCTGTCTCTGATGCCTAATAGAAAGGACATTTCGGTCCATTCTATTGCTAGATGGATTCAATTAACTATCCGTACTGCTTATGAAAATTTATCTTCTTCTCAGCAGTCTGTGCTTAAGATTTCGGCTCATGAAGTGAAGTAAGAGCTCTTGCTACTTCTTGGGCTTACGCTAATAGTATTGCTATTACAGATTTAATGAAGGCTGCTTATTAGTCTCAGCCATCCACATTCACGAATTTTTATCTCAGAAATATTGAGTCCATTTCTGGAGACCTGCATTGTTTAGGTCCGTTATCTGTTGCTCAGAATGTCGTCCACTAAACAGTTGCAACTATAGTTATGCAGGCTTTCTGTTCCGGCAGTGACTCCGTCCGGCTGCCCTCTTCGCTCTGGGCTATTTGACCCAGGGCAAGGGGAAGGTGGGGGGGGGTGAGGGTGTTCCCTTAGGTCACCTGCTTTATAGTGAAAAGCAAGGGAATGCCTCCTCCGAAGTCAGTATTTCGGAGTCGTTTCCGGGATGGTTTTAAAGTGTAATATTAATGTTAAAATTCATTCATGTCATATTTTTAAAGTGTAGTTTGGTGTGAAGCATTTGTATATGTCAAGTGTCAAACGGGCGTTAATATACAATCCTCGGACACTTTTAAAGAATATAAAGAGTCTCAATTCTCTGGACTAACTTTATTTATTGGCTTACTTTAAATATAATTAGTATAAAGGGTTATACTGGATGTTAATAGAGAACATGAATGTTATTGTGCTCAATTATGAAGGGTATTGTATCTTTCTAATTTAACATAAAATAAGAAAGATACATGTAAAGCCTAATACTCCTTTTCTCCTTGAGGGGTTGCCTCTATATTATATAGTTGAGCTTATTGGATTTTCCTCTATGTCCTAGGCCCTCCAGCCGTTTTACTATTCAGGTAAGTCTGGGTCATTGGTACAGTATAAAAATGTTAAAAAATTTATAGTAATTTATATATTTTTTATACTTACCAATGACCCAGACGGGGATGGCCCTCCCAGGAGTTGGGAACTCTTACCTCCCCGCTGAGTACATAGCGCTGACCAGGCACTGCCAGTAAGAATGATAATTGGCGCCAATTTCGGAACGTCCTTGACACTGCGCATGCGCAGTAAGGGCAAAGTATGGAGGTCCTTTAGGACATGATTTCTTTTGGTTTTAGATGCAAATTTTGGGGATTGGGGGGCAAAATTTGTGTTTGGCCCTGGATTTTTTAGAGTTAGCACCAGCTAAGTCTGGGTCATTGGTAAGTATAAAAAATATATAAATTACTATAAATTTTTTAACTTTCGAGGCATGAACTTGAAATTCTTGCTATGAATGTTCCATTGTTTAATCAGTGTTTCCTCTCTCCCTTTCCTTTATTCCCCCCTAGCTATTCTCCCATGCTTTTGGCTTATTTTCTGTAATGTTTATTACTAAAATTTCTTGGGAGTTTTGGCTTGGAAACAGAATTATTTTCTGTTGTTTTCCCCATGTTTACGTCCTCACCTAGGCGTTTTGGTCTGCATCTACCATCTGATGTTCTGCAGTTTCTTCTCTGGAAGTCTCTGTTTTGCATCAAACAGTGTTTAAATTGGTAACTGATTTCGGGCCATGATTATCAGTGCCTTGAGTCATGTTTCCGGTTTGTTTACACTTTTTGTTTATGTTGGCAACGTTACTTCTTATAGTGATTACTTGTCCTCTGCTTAGTTCAGTTCATAGCAAGATACATTAATATTGTCCGTAAGTGTTACATTAATTTTTTGAAATGATTTTAAAATTTTTGTCCACACTTAGGCTTTTTGGGGATCCATTTGGGCTCATTGTTCCCATTGGGAACTTGGGCTCTTCTGATCATTTTTTTCAAAATGTTTTTTTGGGGGGAAATTATTTTCTTTTGAAATGTTATAATGGATTATAATATATTATGTATATTTATTTCAAGGGTTAGTGCAAGTAATATGACTGTGTCTATTTTTTCATGTTGAAAAAATATTCGTCAATTGTAATGCGAGGATATCTTTCTCTAATTCACAGGTTCATTGTGTTTCTTATAGTCAATGTAGTCGCACTAATTCTTGCTCTGTGTGTGTTGATTGATATGACATCGTTGGAGACGTGTTTCACGGTATTTTGTTAGCGGTGAGGGGTCCATTACGGTCCTCTCTCCGTAGGGTCACTCTATATTATCAGTTTCTTTTTCAGAATTCAGAGTGATGTTTCCGTGATGTCTTCAACAAGTGTGTCTCCGTCGTTGCAATATTAGGGCTAGCAGGAAGTGCTCAAGGTATTACGACAATTGCCGGGAGTTCGATCAAAGGCATTGATCGCCCGCTAGTCTGCGCGGTGTCGTGACCATTCACCAGGAAAGAATGGCTCAGCACCCGGGTTCGTCTGTCGCGGTCCAGGGAAGGAGATTGGGTGACACGAGCACTATAAAACATCAGATGTCCACACCCAGCAACAACAGATCCGAGGATAGTACGGAGGAAGCCTGTCAGTCCGGTAGCTAGCTCAGCCAGGTCCACCTGGACCATGAGCGAGAGAGGCCCCCTCTCTCTTGCATCAACATCTGCGCCACAATGTTGTTGTATGTTTGTTCGCTTAGTCGGAGCTTACGTCCACTCGGCTATGTGACCACAGATTTCCAGGTGACGTTCACATATATAAATGCAGGATTGAACGTCCCTGGTGCTCCTGCTTCGCCGACCAAGGAATACACGTCGACCAGGTCACTCCATCTGCTAGCCAGGGATACGAGATCTTTCCAGTTGGGACGTTCGCATATTATATAAATGCAGGAATGAACATCCCGGGAGCTTCCAGCGGATAATTTACGTAGCACCGCGGCTCCACACGTCTCATAGAGTAACATGAACAAGGTATTGTTACCGTGATGTCTTCGTAAAGTGTGCTTCAGTCGTCACAGTCAAATGAAGAGTTACCGGCAAAAGTGCTCATGTAGATGTGTCAATTGCCTGGAGTTCCCTAGTAGGATCGATGGCTTTGACACCCGATAGCTCGCCTGGTGTCGCGACCATTCACCGAATGGCTCAGCACCCGGGTTCGTCCGTTGCGGTCCAGGAAGGAAATTTGGGTGATGCAAGCACTATATAATACAATGTGCACCCCCAGTGACGACGGATATGAGGATGGTACCGAGGAAGCCTATTAGTCTGGTTCCTAGCTCGTCCAGGTCCATCCGGGCTGCGAGCACAGATGTTATGGTACAAAACGTTCCTCAGTCGGGGCATACGTCCACTGCTCGGGACGCTCCGTTATATAGACAGTCCAGAGAGACTGCTCTTTCGGCTTCCTCATCCTCACGGCAGCACACCTTGGCTACGTGACCAGTCATACTCAACCAACATCGCCGACCCGGGATTCTACGTCGACCAGGTCACGCCATCCGGTAGCCTAGGATACGAGGCCTTCATACTCCAGACGTTCGCATATAAGAAATATGCAGGAATCAACGTCCAAGGAGCTTCTAGCGGCTAAATTCTGTAAGACCGCAGCTCTAGATAGCACAAATTATCGCAGCATCCCAGCACCCGACAGTAACTCTGTCGGATTTAGAATTATCCGAGGAAGCTGGGTTGGTACGTTCCGCTGCTGCTTCAGGCACGGACGACCAAGAATTACAAGTGGTCCGACAGGATGGCGAAAAGGGATACGGATGAGTAGTATTTTCCCTTTCGGAACATCATATTTGCCGTAGAGTGCATCTGGCATTATCTTCTGACGTTGTTCCTCCGGACCAAAAATTGCTGCGTTGCCGGATAAGAGACTGATATGGCCACTGGACTCTTATCGGTTTAGGGACATCATCCCTCAGTTTCCGACATAGTCCAGATATGTCTCACGGACAGTTGATCTGTTGAATGACGCTATATTTATATAACTTGCTATCTAAATGGGCAGGTCAGGTTTCTTATCGGCAAATGCTCTACATCTGCCTTTCATCAATTTATGGAATATTTTGTAACGGCAGGACAGCATTCTGAGAGTTCACTGCGTCTAGACGACCAGGTCAGGACCTAGTATTGTTTATACCGTCGTCTATGTCAATTCCAACCACGATGTTGGAAATGACAATATCGTCTAGCAGAGTCAGCTTAGACGCATCATCGTATGCAGATCACCTTACCAGAACTTTATCATTACATCTCAAGGGAAAAAGAATTCTATGATGTACAACCTCCTTAAGAGTTTTTTCAAGGGCTTTCGTAACACTCCGCCCTTTTAGTGGCAATATGGAGTTGGTTAGACGTGACGCGGCACTGGCTACATCCACGCATGTGGATAGTAAGGTGAAGAACTCTCTCAGAGTCGCTCCGGTTTCCGGAGAGTTTTCTTCGACGACAAGCTTTCCCCAGTCTATGATCAGATAACTAAGAAAGCTTCAGACTCTCTGCTATTCAAATCTGCTTCCATATAATTGGATTCAGCAGAGAAGAGTAGTACAGGCACTTCTGGGATGAATACGTCCAAGGGAAGTTCCTATAGAGGTTCCTATGCGTCCTCTAGGTCTTACTCTAGAGACCGTCAGGGTAGCGACTCAGGTAGGGGCCGTAATTCTGGCCGAGACATCCGATCAGATGCCCCTACATCGACGGGGCGAGGTGCGGGCCGTGGAGGACACTCCTTCCACAAGCCTCGCAGGACCAGGAGGTAATGGTATTAACCTCTATCGTGTGAGCGGAAGACTGTCAAGTTTCTCAATTAATTGGGAGTAAATTACTGACGTCCCTTGGATTCGAGGGGTGATTTCGGAAGGACTAAATTGTCCTTCAAATGAAAACCTCCGTTAACTCGGAGTCCAAGATGGACTCAGCTTCCGTCAAGTGAGCAGGAAAGAGGCTCGCTTCCATCAGAAGTCCAGTCTCTTCTGGAATTATCGCGATAGAGATCGTAGAAATCCAGGAATTTCCAGGTTTCCACAACCATTCTTTTCTGGTTCCAAGACCAGACGGCTCGTTATGTCCACTCATAATTCTGAGCTGGATAAACAAGCTGATCGTGGCTCCAAGTTTATATATGGAGTCCATCCGATCGGTCAGAGCGAGTATTCGGGTGTACGGCTATGCTACATGCATAGATCTCAAGATGCGTACTTTCATGTCATGGTACATCAGGCATTCAGAAAGTATCTTCGCTTCTTCATCATAGGAGTCGTGTATCAGTTCCGATCAATGTGCTTAGGTCTGAATCTAGCCCCCTGGGCTTTCACTCAAATAACGAACTTGGTAATGACTCATTTCCGAGCTCATTCGTCTGCGATAATGTCTGCCTACCTGGATGACATTCTTTAGAGGTACGGCAATGAGTTAACGCTTCAGAACGATGTGCAGAATCTGCTTCTATTGCTCCGACATCTCAGTTTCATAAGTAAACAAGAAGTCGGATCTGGTATCATCCAAGTCATTCACCCACCGGGGGATGAGCTTCGAAACGCGCAACATTTTCGTTCGTCTGCCGTTACCCAGAGCGAAATTAATCAGTTGTTATGCTCACTATTGTCTTCGCTCAGACAAGGTCTCAGCAAGAGATCTCATTAGACTGATAGTTTGTGCGGAGCTGACACGATTTTATTCTGATGGGGCGGTTACGCACTTGCCCTCTCCAATTTCTTCTGATTCAGAATTGGAGGGTGAAGATTTTTTCGCTTGATATGGACATTTTCTTTCTTGTCAGTCAAGTGAATAAGAGATTCTGACTTGGGCAGGTTTTCAGTGGTTAACTCAGGGAGTTCCACTGCAATTGCCGGATCCGAGTTTTACAGTTTTGACGGATGCCAGTCAAACAGGTTGGGTCGTATCATTGAGCCCAACGGATTTGAAGGGCCAGGGTCTTTGGGATCCGTAGTTCCTAATTAAGCACATTAACATCAAGAATGATGTCATTTTGGCTTACGCTACGTTATTAGATGAACGTTATTCAGAATGCTCATGCGCTAATTCTGTCTGACAATTCGACGGTATTAGCGTATTTTCGGAACTAGGGAGACAATCATTCCATTCTGTTATTCGTGTTAATGGAAGGAATCTTTCTGTTTGTACTAGAACATCAAGTTCTCCTATTGGTCCGTCATATTCAGGGTTGTCTGAACGTATTAGCGGACTGCCTTCACGGAGGGGCCGCTTGTTGATGCCAGAATGGACTTTCAACAAACGAGTATTCAATCCGATTTGCTACCAAGGAGAGCGGCATATGATCAAATTTTTCATGACACATCTCAACAATCAGTTGCAGAAGTATGTGTCACAATGTTTGGATCAGGGACCAGCCGTGAGGGCAACTAGGGCAATTATGTCGCCCTTCTAAGCCCAGAGTCGCCTAGAAAAATAGGGCGATTACAAGTCGCCCTTTAAAAATTGGGCGATTACAAGTCGCCCTTTAAAAATTGGCCAAAATGAGGAAATCTGAACTGAGTGATCCGAGGTTTACACAAAAACGATTATTTTCAAGAATCGAATGTGCCTGAGTGTGATAAATGGGCATTTTCATTCTTCAAATAAGCGACCATTTATTTGAAATCACAGATTTTTTATTTCTATTTTGTTCCGTTTCAGTCGGAGCTTCAAGTGTCGAAACGAAAATAGGTGACTTACGCGACTCAACAAAATAACCCTGTTTGAAAGTAGGTTACCTCGCTTAGGATGCCGAAAATGTATACACAACGGACGTATTTTCTAACACTGTATTTTTATTTCGTTTTGCTGACGACCGTTAACTATTGGACCGTCTATTCTCAGAAAAACACGAGTGGAATTGAAAAACACGAGAAAAAGCTTTAGTCATGACAAGAAAAGCTTTGTACAGGGCACAAGTGTGCATGTGAAGGATCTTGAAAAAGGGGTCCTCCTAAACACCGGAATGACACAAAATGATGCGGAATGACACTGGAATGCCATAAAAATGATGTGGAATGACATTTATTTTACAAAATACTTGACCCCAGAATGTATTTTGTTTATTAACTAACAAAGTACCCTCCAAGCAACCTTCTTACATCTGGTCCTGTTCACACTTCAGACTTAGGAAATTATTAGCTTAGTAGACTTCAAATGGTGAAAGTCAACCACAGGAGGGTGCTGGGGGGATTGGCATGAAGAAGAGGGGAGGGGTCATGAAGAAAAGGGTAGCAGTGGGGATTTTCAGTCAATAATTACTTTGTGAATTTTTAGCCTGGCATATATACATCATAGACAACTGGACCTGGATTAATCGGACGTTTATAGAGGACCACAAGCTGAAAATCTGAAGGGGCGGCAGGGGGTGATACATACGTGTTCTTAATTTTCCCCACTTGCCTATGAAGTCTCCCTACTTGACTCTGCAGTTTCCCTATTTTTTCCAGAGAGAGACATGAAGTCTTCCTAAAATTCCCCCCTAGGCTGGTCTCTGGTTTGGATCTTCGAGCATTTGCAGTAGACGCTCTATCGATCTCGTGAGACGGAATAATAGGATTCAGCAGATATTGGTCAAGTTATATATCTCAATGCAAAATTCTGTTGGTAGCATTTCTAGCTCCACAAAGACCGTGGATTAATCTACTCAGGCATCTGTTGTGGGACATGCCGTGGAAGCTTTCTCCACATTTCGGTCCATTCTATGGTCAGATGGATTCAGTTTACTATCTGTACTGCTTATGATAATATCTGCAATCAGCAGTCTGTGCTTTAGTTTTAAGCTCATGAAGTAAGAGTTCTTTCTACATCATGGGCTTACGCTAATAATGTTGCTATTACAGATCTAATGAGTACTACATATTGTTCTTAGCCCTCCACTTTCTCGAAATTGTATCTGAGATATATTGAGTCCTTTTCTGCAGATCTGCATTGTTCAGGTCCATTATTTTTCACTCAGAATGTCGTCCACTAAACAGTGGCAATTATATATATGTAGGCTTTCGGTTCTGGCAGTGACTCTGTCCTGCTGCCCTCTTCGCTCTGGAGTATTTTAGGTCACCTGCTTTATAGTGTAAAGCAAGGGCATACCTACCTTGGAGTCAGTAATTCTGAGTCGGTACCGGGATGGTTTTAAAGTAAAGCTAATGTTTACTCATCTATGTAATATTTTTTAAGTGTTGCTCGGTGTGAGACATTTGTATATATCACGTATTAATCGGCCGTTAATATACAATCCCCGGACACTTTTATATGAATATATAGAGTCTCATTTTGTGGGACTTCTTTATTTATTGGCTTTCCTTTAAAAAATATTTGTATAAAGGGTTATACTGAATGTTAATAGAGATCATTGATGTTATTGCGCTCAATTACAGAATGGTGTTGTGTCTTTCTTTTTGATACAAAGGAGAAAGATACATATAAAGCCTATCTCTCATTTTCTCCTTCAAGGGGTAGTTCTGTTATATGTAATTGAGTTTATTGGATTTTCCTTTATGTCCTAGGCCCTCCAACCTTTTTACTATTCAGCTAAGTCTGGGTCATTGGTACAGTATAAAAATGTTAAAAAATTTATAGTAATTTATATATTTTTTATACTTACCAATGACCCAGATGGGGATGGCCCTCCCATGAGTTGGGAACTCATACCTCCCCACTGAGTACATAAGTGGAGTAAAAATATGGAGGACCATATAGGACATGTAATTTTCGGTTTTAGATGCAAATTTTGGGGATTGGGGGGTAAAATTTGCGTTTGGCCCTAGATATTTTAGAGTTAGCACCAGCTAAGTCTGGGTTATTGGTAAGTATAAAAAGTATATAAATTACTATAAATTTTTTAACTTTTAGCTCATTTAACAAATAGTCATTCTAGAAACTAGTAAGGCTCCCTCTAAGATAGTCTGATGGGTGGGGTGGGTGGGAGGGGGAGATTGCATCCAAATAAGGTGAGTTGATTTTCCCCACCCCTTGTCACTTTGTCTGAATGATGAAAACTATCAAAATCACCTAAAAAGATCTTGATTGCCCTCTTCTAAAGACAGTCGGAACCCTAAAAAATTGTATTCACATATATATTTCCACGGACTGTCTTGAATAACAGTTTCCCCAACTCCATACAACTTGATCTGGGATTGTTTACTTGTAACTGATAAACAGTAGAATGTTTTTAACTCCGGTTGTCAAACAGCTCGATTTTATGGGAGAAAAGTTTGATATGGCAGTGTTTATTATTGTTGAACTAAATGATGGTTTTTAGCTTAATTTCAACTTTTTAATTTTAAAGTCAAGATAAATTATTGCCTTCATGCTTGTGGAAGTCCATAAGTCTGTTCACATTTTCCTTTAGCACAGGCTACACCACGTAGTTCTTGTCCGATCATCACAAAATTTTATATGCAGATTTGAGGTTATGTCTCGATGAGGACGTCCTCTTTTGGTCATGATCTGTCAACTGTGATGGCTGCCCAAGTCTGAAACCCCAAAACTTTTAGCACAGTCTACAGGTCATATTTAATATGGAGGGATTTCATTGTAACTTGGTACGGTGACTCCATATGATGTCTAGATGAGAACTTTCCCATTTGGTCATGATCTGTCAGCCGTGTTGGCTGCCTGAGCCCAAGACCCCAAAACCTTTAACACAGTCTACCTGTCGTATTTATGGACGAATTTCATTGTAACTTGGTAGGATGACTCCATATAATATTTAGATGAGAACCTCCCCTTTTGGTCACAATAAGTCAACTATGACAGCTACAGACGCCCGAAAATCTTTAGCACAGAGTACAGGTCGTATTTATGAAGAGATTTAATTATAACTTGGTAGGATGACTCCAGATAATGTCTAAATGAGAACGTGCCCTTTTGGTTGCAATCATTCAACTGTGACGGCTGCACAGGCCCGAAAACCTTTAGCACAGTCTACAGGCCATATTTATGAAGGGATTTCATTGTAGCTTGATAGGATGACTTGTTTTGGAATAATTTCACTGTAACTTGGTAACTTTGTTTGACATTCATTAACTGTGAGGGCCACATTAACCCACCCCTCAATTCTTTTGTACAGTCTCCTCCTCAAATTATTTTTGAAAACATACACTAACATACAGGGAACAGAAATTAACATATTCTCAATTATCGCAATTCTTGTCTTATTTCATAATCCTTTCATAAACATTGAGCATTATCCTTTTCATCAAACACTACACACTGTCATGTTTAGCTACAGTGTCATTGACACTTTCGTTTACTCTTGTCCATTAGCATCCCTGCAGTTAGCAACCAACTTGAATATGTTGTTTTTTTTATCCACCACACCAGAGTTCAACTATTTTCTTCAGAATTGTAGCTCGAGATATTGGTGGCTCAGATCCAGAGAGAATGGCAGCTCCAAAGGTTGCTGAATATATCAAGAATATTTTCAAGGACACCTGTATCAAAGTGAGTTATGATGTTTGATATATTTTGAGGAATGGGAGGGAGTGTTAGATTCAAAATCAAACTAGATAAGACCCTACAAAAAAAATATACTTTGATTCTCAGGAAATCCATCTCAGAAAATGACCCCCCTCATTGAACGTTTTATTGCCTTGCTGTGTCTTCCAATATTACAACAAAAATGAAGAGATTCAAAACTTTTTTTACATTTTTTGATTGACCCACATAACTGAAATCTGAAGTGCATACAGGCCTGAAAATAAGCAGTATGACATTTGCAGAATGAGGTCCCCAGAGGGCGAATTTGATGATGCTATCCCAAACAGTGGGCCATTTTATCCTCTGGGTACCTCTTTCTGTTTAGTAATGAAAGCCTGGTTCAGATTGAGGTTCACAGAGGGTAAATTTAGTGATGCTACCCTGCTGTGCAGGGTAGCATCGCTAAATTCACCCTCTCTGGACCTCAGTTTGCAAATGTCAGTCTGCTTATTTTCTGACTTGAGTGCATAACTAACAATCATTTACTTTCTGTGGCTTTGCAGTTGTTTCTAGGGAAGTCTTGGTCTATGAGCTCTGCCAAAGAAGGTATAGTTGGTTAAATATTTGTCCTTCAGGTGCAAAATAGTGCCATAGAAGAGATTTCCATGTTAAAAAAATTGTGATGAGGCTGATTTCCTATGATGAGGGCGGTGCCTGAGAAACAAGAATTAATTTTTTTTAATAGTCTAATTATGCTAAAACAGATGTCTCATTCTTGTATGTGACTGCCCACAGACTGCAACCAGATAGATTCTCAGATTTCCTGTGATTCTTAGATTACCTGTGAGATTGAAACTGTCAGGATTTACAAGTCATATTTGCTAAAACTGTTCTGTGGTGCAGATACAAATGAATGCTGCTGAGCAAGCCTGAAAATAAGCAGACTGTCATCTGCAGAATAAGGATCCCAGAGGGTGAATTTGGTGATGCTACTCTGCTCAGCAGGGTAGCATCACTAAAATTAACCTGTGTGAACCTCAATCTGAATCAATGTCTCAAGCCTAAAGAGCAAGAGGTTCTCAGAGGATAAATTGGCACACTCTATGGGATAGCATCATCAAATTGACCTGTTGGGAACCTCATTCTCCAAATGATAGATTGCTTTTTTCAGGCTTGCTTTTGAGTAGTCCTTGAGATGAACAACATTTGTTTGTTTACAGTTTTGTTGGTTTATTTAGGTTTAGTGATACTTTCAACAGCCAAGATCATATCATGTCATATAGTTTTACAGATGTAGGGTGCAGTAGTACCTGGAGAGAGCTGCCGTGGAAGGGCTAGAATTGTTGTTCAGCCTACAAACCTGTCACAAGCATGTTTCCACAGTTACTAAAAATAGTCATTTATTACACTCCATAATTCAGTAGAATCTCTGTGCCCTGGATTATTGATGGATAAAATAATTTTGGTTCACTAACTGGAACGAAATAAAGTGGAGCCTACTAAACTGAATATCTCTTAACTGAATAACCTTGTTAATTGAATAAAAAAATATTTCCAAACACCAAACCAATTACTATACCATCACTGTAATTTTGACCTGTTAATTGCATATAGCTTTCAGATTACCTTCTTTTAAGGCCCCACAAAGTAGATCTGTTTCTCAGTCCAGTTTTTGTAAAATTGCATTTAGGCAAGTGGTTTTTAGCTCACCTACTTCTATTAGAAGTGGTGAGCTTATATGATGACCTCGGGCGTCAGCGTCGCCATCCGGCGTGTCCAATATTGTAAGATTTAATGTTGAGGTTAATTTCTCAAAGATCAGTGGGCTCAGGCCTTTGATATGGCATATGTAGGTTGTAGGGGACTATCAGAATAGTATTTAACCCTGATACTACGACTTTTTTCCAAATTTCACCTAAAATTTTCTGCCAAAACTTGTAAGAATTTGCGTTTAGGTGTTGTAAGAATTTGCGTTAAAGTCAGCTTTTGTGCAGATTGTGCTGCGTTAACTTCTCATTAATGTTGATTTTCATATTTCAGTAACAACTGTAGTAGAGATGGGCAATATACCGAAAAACCGAACCGATACCGATATCATGGGGACACCGAAAAACCGAACCGACCTAATCTTTGAATACCGAAACCAACGGTATTTTCAATTTTCCCTGTGCATTCGCTATTTATAAGGCCTTGATGAGGATTGATAGCAATTGAAGTGTTCATTTTCTTGAAAGAAGTGACTGATTTTATTTTTCAGTTTTGTTAAGCCTTAAGGACCAGGGCAGTTGTACTAAATTATCAATAGTCTACGACCTGTACATGTCAAGTTGCTTAGCAGTGATTTCTAGCCAAGTCTTGGCTGCCTTAACAGGCAGCCAAGACTTGGCTAGAAATCACTGACCAGATAATTTTACTACTGTCATCAGGCCCACCTAAAGATGACATCTTCAGAACACACATTCTATGATTACAGACGCCTTAAGTGGAGCTTGAAAAGTTAAGGCGTATTTAGAACAAGTCACCAAATTACCGTAGATATGATCTGTGTTGACAAAAGAATGACAATGTTGAGCCCATCAGCAATGGCATGCGTAGCACTGTGATAGAATGATACAAGAACAACTTATTCTGTATTTTTCTGACATGGATTCCCCTTTGGTACTATCAGTGAATCTGAAGTCACATACCGAATACCGAACCGATACCGCGGTATGCCCACACAAAAATACCGAAACCGATACCGAACTCAAAATTCCAATACCGCCCATCTCTAAACTGTAGGTATTAACCCTACTGTATGCAGAAATTTAACGGAAATTTTCTTTTTTTCAATCAAAATTTTCATGTTTTTCTCGGACTTAGTAAATTTTAAGTTGTAAAACTTTGTAAACTTTGTGTTTAGGTGAGTTGTGTTTCTATGTGTCTTTCCAGGCGATTAATATTCTACACTTGGGTTACTGAACCCCATTGCAGTAATATTTAACCCTCATTACATGCATATTTGAGGAATTTGAGGCTGATTTTCTGCCAAAACTTGTTGTAAGAATTAGCATTTAGGTGTTGTAAGTTTATGAAAGCCTTTCCTAACTCTTATTTATGATTTAATATCTGGCCTCACGATTCATATTCTCAATCATAAACATTTCTAAAAGAAAAAAAATGCTTTTATATCCAATGATTCTATGTTGAATTGATATATAATAAATGCAGAAATATAGACTTTCCAAAGCCATCACATAAACCACATTAATCATTTGATGCCTAGTTAATGATTTATATTAACTAAATATTAGGCATGTTACATTGGAACGACATTATCAAGTGCGAATGTAGGTGAGCGTTGGGATGTAACATCCCTCTTGTTTATTTTATTTTTGTAATTATTTCTTTGCCATCAGAAGTTCATGTCTGGTTTGTCTTAAGTTTTGGGCCTCATAATCTACAGAATGGTATGGGTGGTGATGTATTTTGTCCCTTGATTGCAAAAGCATTGCAAAGCCTTCTTTCACTCAAGGAACAAATTTATTAATTTTATTAATTTGGGTAAAATCTTCTTATTTTTTAAAGTTTGCACTGGTTATAAAAAAGAGAGCATGTGACAGCCAGAAGGGCCATGCAGGACGACCTGAGAAACAGATTTTTAACTCTCTTGGGTTTAATTGAATAAAAATCTTGTGATATATCAAGGAATTACTCTGACAACTCTATTTGGTGCCCAGTAGATCCAATATAAGCATTTAATATATACTACTCAAAGTTTGCTAAGCACCAAGTACATCCAACTACCTGTTTTATGTTTTAGTTGAAATATTGTGATGAAAAGTGTATGTATTTTTTATTTAATTATATCTTTAATGATTTAATTAAATAGGAAATTTTTCAGTATGCCAAAAAGTTGACGGAGCGAACTGGTATGGTTTTCAATATCGAATATGAGACCCATTACTGTTAATTAGAGCTTGACAACGCCTTCTCATGCTCCCAATCAGGTTCCTGGTGATCATTTGTGGGATGTTGTTCCATTCTTGGACCAGCATGGCACCAAACTCCCGGACACTTCTTGGTTGGACTGGACGGACTGAAATTGCAAGCTGCAACTCATTCCAGACATGTTCGATTGGATTGAGATCAGGGGATCTTGCTGGCCAGTCCATACGCTCAACCCCCTCCCTCTGTCGGTACTCCCGACAGCATGGGCAACATGAGGATGGACATTATCGACCATCAAAATGAATCTATCACCCACTGCAGCTGCATACAATCTGACGTGGACATCCAGGATCTCATCAATATACCATTGTGCAGTCAATGTACCATGTTCAATGACACAGAGCTCAGTACGTCCATCCCAGCTGATGCTGCCCCAGACCATGATTGACCCTCCACCACAGCGGTCTTGCCCAGCAATGTTGGTTGCATGGAATCGCTCTCCTGGTCTTCTTCATTCCCTAGAATGCTTATCTGTGTGGTCTAGGCAGACTCATCTGTAAAAAGGACAGGTCACCAATCTTCGCTGGTCCATCCAACCTGGCCCATGGCCAATTTATATCGTGCCTGGCGGTGGTTCTGGGACAGCAGAATGCGAATACATGATCTTCTCGATCGGAGACCACCTTCGCTCAACCTTGCCCGGATAGTCTGCATCGAAACATTTACCCCGGATGCATTCTGAAGGTCACTGCGCAGCTGGGTTGCTGTGGCAAAGCGATTCCTACGGGCCTGAATGATCAAAAACCGGTCTTCAGCTGCAGATGTTGCCCTGTCTCTGTCACCACCATGCTGTCTTACTGGTGTGCCATACTGCTGAAATCTTACCCCGGCTCTGGTGACAGCCCTTGAAATTGTTAATTTTTTACGATGGCACTTAACTGCTGTAGCAAATCAATTTTGCGGCCGCAGTTACGACTGCATTTTAAATGAATCTTTATAGCTGTACAGGCCTGTCACCATGAGTACGATGGCAATTGTTTGCTGTCGCAAATCCATATGACAACAGCATTTTGCGACAGCATTGCCATTTGCCAATTTCAAGGGCTGTGGTGATCACCGTATGGTGCACACCAAGGGCTTCACCAGCCTGAAGATGGGTAGCCCCTTGCTCCACCATCCCTACAGCCCACCACATTTCTACTTCAGACAAATGTCTTCTTACATTTGCATTTGCCACATTCAATCATTAAATCACAAGGGTTTGTGTTTAAATGAAGATTGAATACCCTACACATGTCATGTACATGAAGACAGTACACGAAAACATCATGAAAATCAAGGGGTGCATGCTTTCCATGACTGTCACGAAAAGTCTGCCTGTCAAGAGAGCTAATGTAAGCACTGGGAACCATCTCAATACATTCCTCAATCATATCCACCAAAAATATCGCAAATATGTCACAAGCAAATTTTACAATGATGTATCAAATATTTGGTGCTTAGCAAACTTTGAGTAGTATATTATGTCTTCTTTGATATCCAATATAAGCATTTAATATATTATGTCTTGTTTGGCAGAGCTACACAAACAAAGCAGGCCTTTCCATTACCCCAATTTCACATCGTTTACAGGTGTGTCCAAAATGGAGAAGGTGTGAAGGCATCAAGATTAATATATAAATTCTCTGTGCTTTTTCTACATCTGAGAATGACTTCCATCATAATATGATCCTAAAAACTCAAAGAAAGGCATGGCAATAAAACATAACAGGATAAGGCTGTTATTTCTGGTTTTAATGTGCAAAAATTACGGCAAAACAGTGTGCCCAAAATAAATGAATTTAAAGGCCTGGTCAAAGAAACTTTTGAATTAATACAGTTCAACTGTACCAGAAGAAAAATATACTTGTTTTTTGAAATATTAAAGTGTGATTGTTGTTAATATTGTGGATAACCGGTTCTCATCAGATCACCGAAGCTAAGCCACGTTGAGCCCGGTTAGTCCTTGGATGGGTGACCGTCTTAGTGATCGATTCAGACTCCCGTGTTGTGTCCTTCGGCAAGGCACTTAACCCTGATTGTCCACATGGGGGCACGATGACGCTGTGTACTAAGGCGTACTGCACGTCGATGTTGCACATGTCTTCAACCAATCTAACCCTGCCTGTGCTGCATTGTGGAGTTACGATGTTGGGGAGCTGGCAGCTGCTCGGTGGTTCCCTCAGGTTACTCTGGCTTCCTCCACCCGTAAAACTGTCAACGACGCGATATGACCTTGGCCGTGAATGTGTTATTAAACCTTAATAAATAATAATAATAAATAATGTGGATAATCAATTGGCAGCTTTTCCAGTAGTGGAGATCACCATTCCCCATGTTGGATCATTTGAGGGTGGGCATGCGCAGAGGCAGACTGGCCATATGCCTGACCGGGAAAATTCCCAGTAGGCCCCCTATTGGGTTCCCCCTGGAGCCCTCAAAATTGATGCAGCCCAACACCTGTTGGTACGTGACATTTAGTGAAAATGACCAAACGGCAATGTGGATCTGATCGCTTTGACTGCCAGTATATTGAAATGTTCTCTATGTGGACTGCCATTGGCAGTCCACATAGAAAACATTTCGATACACCAGCAGCCTTTCCTGCCAGTGATCCCTCAGATGAAAGGAAACCACATTCCTTCAATTTGAAAAAATCTAAAGCTGAACTATGGTCTTCCCAATGGCCCCCGAATGATTGATGAAGATAATACAAAAATGCCGTTGAAATCCCCTCTATGTGGACTGCCATTGATTGTTCAGATGCAAGGAAGCCACATTCCTTCGGTTTGCAAAATCAAAATTGTATCTAGGTCTGGGCCCCCCTGGTGCATTCCCCTATAACCTTTCTTAGCCCAGTCCACCTCTGGGCATACTTGCCCTTTGTTTCCAAAACAAATCTCATGTGGAGTATTTAACAGGCACACATACAATCCTTGTAAGAAAATGTCAGGCATAAACTCGACTCATAAAATTTAAATAAATAGATATTGGTTTATATCATGATTACCTATTCTACTATATATAAAAAGCCTATGACATAAATTTTAGCTTTACACACCAACCGTGGTGAACACGCCAGCAATGGGATTTCATTAGTTGAAATTTACACCTACAATGGATCTACATCCATGTTGACCTTTGGTGACCTCGCCTTGAATGCAAACTTGTCTAAATTTATCACTTGTCGTCTCATGAAGAGTGAAATGAAACTGGCAATTATTTATTACATTTTAAATAAGTTTACCTCATAAGATACCCAAAATTAACAAACAAACGTTGGCTCATGTTAATAAAGCATCCATAATTAGAAGTAGTATGTTAAAAAGTATGGTATAAAAAAATATACCCAAAGTAGCTTGGTGTCTCAAATGTTCACCACTTGTGGTGTTAACCGCATGCCAAAGGCTCACGGTTAACACCACTTCACCACTTGTGGTGAGCATTTGGTACACCAAGCTAATATGGGTATAGTTTTTTATATGTTGCAGATGATCATCTGTGTTAAAATTAAGTTTTATAGTAATTATCAATTGTAATAGTATTATAAAAGGGTAAATCCGAGTTAAAAACAAAACATCAGGATAAGAACGTATTGAACTTACATACTGTATGAATCGAGTTGTGTATCTTCGTTGTTTTACAAACTAAAACTGAGCTGCTATTGTGAAAGTCTAGCATTCTAAATGCATTGATATAAAAAAAAGTATTATCAATTCCTGTGACATAGTTGGTTTATATGTACGAAATGAGAGCTATATGAAGCAAGTGATAGTAACCGCCATCCTTGCTGCCCTATTTCACTCTAAAAGTGATCAGCTATTAATTGAAAATAAGAGAAGCGCATTGGCTCAGTGGTAGACTGTTGGACTTCTATGCTAGAGGTCCCGAGTTTGATCCCCGTCCAGGAAGACCCATGTTGTATCCTTGGGCAAGGCATTTTATCCCGGTTGTCTATATGGGGGTACGATGACGCAGTGTACTAAGGCACACTGTGCATCGATGGTGCACATGTCTTCAACCGCTGTAACCCTGCTTGAGCGGAGCTTGAACAGAGGTAGAATGTTGAGGAGCTGACAGTTGCTCATTGATGCACGGTGGTTCTCTCCGGGTACTCCAGCATCCTCCACCTGTAAACTGTCACTGTCACGATTAGCCATTGTGCATAAGTATGTGACCTTAAACGCCGATAAATAAATAAATAAATAAATAAATAATTGAAAATAGAATATGTTTTCATTTTTGGAATTCACTGAAACAAAAACTTTCCACAATCCATTCCCATGAGAGTTCATCAACTGAGTTTGAATGCTTTATGAGAATAGTACTGGCTTGTTTTGGGCATTACTTTGGGTAAAAAGTTTAATGCTTTATGAGAATAGTACTGGCTGGTTTTGGCTATTACGTTGGGTAAAGAGTTGATACATGTACAGATGAGATTTACATGAAAGCTGTACAGTGCACAGGGTTATTTACTTGGTTAATAATGAATTTTTTTTTATGAACAGAAAGTGTGACTAACCCTGTGCAATGCACAGAGTTAGTCACACTTTCTGGTTATATAAGATTGGTGACTGCTATATCACAAACTACATGAAAATATACACTCACTAAAACTGTAAAAATGCGTATGGTTAGTCGGTTACATGTTACATACGATGCAGGATTCAAGGAACTCATGGAAATACTTATAATGGATTGCGAAATAATTTTTAATGTGAATTCAAAAAATAGAAACACAGGCCTGGAAATCTAGAAAATCAAGGAGTGCAAAACAGTTGCCCTCCTCAGATTGCTTGGGAGTGCAATTGCACCTGAAATATTCAATGCAAAAACTTGTATGCTATTTTGGTTATATTCACTTCAAGGTATTAATATTGTGACTGGAAAATTGTACTACACAGTGGAAATATTGGCACACACGTTTTCTTATTATTCAAAATGTTGCATTCAATTCTTATGTGACTCTTCTACACTCAAAATGTATCGAAATACAACACAGAATGGGGCATGAATTATTGCGAATCAGTGCAACATTGACAAATTGTCCCCTGAGTTCCAATGTGTTCTCTGTGCCAGTAGGCACAGAGAACACATTGGAACTCAGGGGACAAAATGATAATAGATTTTAAAGGCAGTCCCAAACAGGTCTGGCATTCCAGAAAATCCAGGGGTGCAAAAAATTGCCCTCCCAATTTTTTCTAGGTGTGCAGTAGGCGTGTAGCACTCCTGCACCCCTAAAGAATGCCAGGCCTGGAAACATAATCTATTTTCAATAAATAGCTTGTTAAAGTGTTGATTGTTTTGGAAACAAATGTGACATATACCCTCCCCCTCCCCCCCCCCCCCCCCATGTGACCCAACATGGGGAATGTTGATAAAGTTATAGGTGTTATACACCTGATATCTGGCTCATTATTTCAGCACAAATAGATCAGTTGTTCATGTGACATAACATTCTTTTTACAGGTAGATATCACTTGTGATGTGGCAACATTTGAGAGAGACTATCCCTTACTGGCTGCTGTCAATAGATGTGCCAGATGTAAGTGCTAAACTAAATTACATATTTGATGTTGTGAACAGTACACAAGGCTAAAACACCAACAAATTGGAGTTTTCATATTGACAATATTTTGAAAATAATTAAGCCCCACACAGTAGATCTTCTGTTTCTCAGGCCATTTTTTTGTAAAATTGCATGTGGGTGGGTGTTTTTTTATTTTATTTTTTTTTTATTTTTGTCATTATTTCTTTGCCATCAAAAGTTCATGTTCTTGGTTTGTTTTATATTTTAGGCCTCTAAATCTGCAGAATAGCATGGGTGGTGCTGTATTTTGTCCCTTGGTTGTAAGAAGGCTTAAAGCCTTATTGCACTTAAGTGACAAATTTATCAGTTTTATTAATTTGGGTAAAATATCAGACATAAACCATTTAATTTTTATTTTTTTAAGTTTACATTGGTTTTAAAAAGAGAGCATGTGGCATCCCAAAGGACCATGTGGGAGGGCATGACAAATAGATTTTTAACTTTTTTAGGTCTTACTGGAAACTTAAAATTACATGACTTCCTTCCTCTTTGGTGCTAAATAGCCATAAATGTTAATTAAATCATTCTTTAAACAACTTTGTCATGTAAGTGCCTCATGGCCCCTTGGGCCACTTGTTTGTTTTTTAGCTTAACTTGACGAAGTCAAGATAAGCTATTGCCATCATGCGTGTGGAAGTCTGTGAGTCTTTTCAGAGACGACACCTCATAGTTCTTGTCTGATTGTCACTAAATTTCATATACAGATTTGAGGTCATGTCTAGATGAGAACGTCCCCTTTTAGTCGAGATCGGTCAACCGTGATGGCTGCCCGAGCCCAAACCCAAAAACCTTTAGCATAGTCTACAGGTCGTATTTATGATGGAATTTCATTGTAACTTGGTAGGATGACTCAGTATAATGTCTAGATGAGAACTTCCTATTTTGGCTGTGATCGGTCAACCGTGATGGCCTGTGACCTAGATTTGTTTAGCACAGGCTGCAGTTCATATTTATGAAGTGATTTCATTGTAACTTAGATGGATAACTTGATATGATGTCTAGATGAGACTTTCTTATTGTCTCGATCAGTCGGCCATCGGTCATGTGACCTGGATTCATTTAGTACTGTCTGCTGGTTCTTTTCATAAAGGGATTCAATGGTGACTTGGTAGGATAACTTGGTATGATATCTAAATGAGACTGTCCTATTTTGGTCATGATCGGTCAGCCGTGATTGCCGAGCCATCATGTGACCAAGATTCCTTTATTAAAGTCTACAAGTTATATTTATGAAGGGGGTTTCATTTAACTTGACAGGATGACTCATTTTGGAATAATTTCACTGGAACTTGGTAACTTTGGTTGATATACATTAACTATGAGGGCCACATTAACCCACCCCTCAATTCTTTAGTACAGTCTACATCTCAAATTATTTTTATTGAAAACATATCATACAGGGAACAGAAATTAACATATTCTCAATTATCACAGTTCTTTTCTTATTTCATAATCCTTTCATAAACATTGGACATTGTCCTTTTCATCAAACACAACATGCCGTCAAGTTCAGCTACAGTGTCATTGACACTTTCATGTAATCCACATCAGTCCTGCATGAAAATAGCTGGAATTATAAATTTTACTCCTTAGACTATTATGTGGAAAAATCATTTTTAGCTTAACTTGACAAAGTCAAGATAAGCTATTGCCATCACACATGCAGAAGTCTGTGAGTCTGTTCACATTTTCCTTTAGCACAGGCTACACCCAGTAGTTCTCGTCCGTTCATCACTAAATTTCATATTCATATGCAGGTTTGGGGTCATGTCTAGATGGGAACATCCCCTTTTGGTCGCGATCGGTCAACCTTGATGGCTGCCTGAGCCCAAAACCTGAAAACCTTTTGCACAGTCTACAGGCCGTATTTATGAGGGGATTTCATTGTAACTTGGTAGGATGCCTCTGTATAATATCTAGATGAGAACGCCATCGTTTGGTCATGATCTGTCAACTGTGACAGCTGCCCAAGCCCGAAACCCAAAAACTTTTAGCACAGTCTGCAGGTCATATTTAATATGGAGGGATTTCATTTTAACTTGGTAGGATGACTCCGAATGATGTCTAGATGAGAACTTCCCCATTTGGTGATGATCTATCAACCGTGACGACTTTCGGAACCCAAAACCCCAAAACCATTAGCACAATCTACAGGTCGCATTTATGGAGGGATTTCATTGCAATTTGGTAGGTTGACTTTATATGATGTCTGGATGAGAACTTCCCCTTTTGGTCATGAATGGTCAACTGTGATGGCTGCAGGGGCCCAAAGCCCCAAAACCTTGAGCACAGTCTACGGGTCATATTTATGAAGGGATTTCATTGTAACTTTTTAGGATAACTCCAAATAATGTCTAGATGAGAACGTCCCCTTTTGGTCGCGATCATTCAACCATGATGGCTGCCCAAGCCCAAAACCCGAAAACCTTTAGCATAGTCTAAAGGTCGTATTTATGAAGGGATTTCATTTTATCTTTTAGGATGACTCCAAATCCAGATGAGAGCATCCCCTTTTTGTCGCGATCATTCAACCACGATTGCTGCCCAAGCCCAAAACCTGAAAAAATTTAGCACAGACTACAGGTCGTATTTGTGAAGGGAGTTCATTGTAACTTGGTAGGATAACTCCAAATAATGTCTAGATGAGAACGTCCCCTTTTGGTCGCGATCATTCAACCACGATGGCTGCCCAAGCCCAAAACCTGAAAACCTTTAGCATAGTCTAAAGGTCATATTTATGAAGGGATTTCATTTTATTTTGTAGGATGACTCCAAATAATGTCTAGATGAGAACATCCCCTTTTGGTCATGTTCATTCAACCACGATTGCTGCCCAAGCCCAAAACCCGAAAAAATTAAGCACAGACTACAGGTCGTATTTGGGAAGGGATTTCATTGTAACTTGGTAGAATAACTCAGTACTATGTCGAGATGGGGACATCCCCTTTTGGTTGCAATCGGTCAACTGTGATGGCTACACAGACTCAAAGCCTGATAACCTTTAGCACTGTCTACAGGCCATATTTATAAAGGGATTTCATTGTAACTTGATAGGATGACTCGTTTTGGAATAATTTCACTGTAACTTTGTAAATTTCTTTGACATACATTAACTGTGAGGGCCACATACATTAACTATGAGGGCCACATTAACCCACCCCTCAATTCTTTCGTACAGTCTACACCTCATTTTATTTTTTTGGAAAAACATAGCATATAGGGAACAGAAATTAACATATTCCAAATTATCACAATTCTTATCTTATTTCATAATCCTTTCATAAACATTGAACATTATCCTTTTCATCAAACAGTGTCATTGACACTTTCATTTTCCCCAAAATGCAGTTGCAAATCTAACAATCTTAATCTTGTTTGACAGAGCTCAGTGTGTGAGCTCGGTCATTTAAGATATAACTTGTTTTATATTTGTTCCTACAGGTGCAAAAACTGCAAAATACTATTAAGTAAAGATAAAAGATTTCCAGGTAGAAAAAATGATCAGGCAAATTTTCAATGACAATAATTTTTTAATCGCCTTTATTTTTATTTTTCAGTTGTACCAAGACACACAGGAAGACTTATATTCTTTGAGTATTGTGGTGATGGTCCAATAGAGAAAACTCTTTTCCTTGTTGGGAAGGTAATTTCTCATGTTTTTTCATG
This sequence comes from Pictodentalium vernedei, assembly GCA_031216915.1. Lineage (NCBI taxonomy): Eukaryota > Metazoa > Mollusca > Scaphopoda > Dentaliida > Dentaliidae > Pictodentalium > Pictodentalium vernedei. Next base: position 656,157,667 of record CM062295.1, read on the forward strand.
TGTCCATTTCCAGGCCTGAAAATAAGCAGTCTGACATTTGCAGAATGAGGTCCCCAGAGGGTGAATTTGATGATGCTATCCCATGCAGTGGCCCAATTTATCTTCTGGGTACCTCTTTCTGTTTAGGTTAGAGACCTTGATTCATACTGAGGTTCATAGAGGGTAAATTTAGTGATGCTACCCTGCTGTGCAGGGTAGCATCACTAAATTCACCCTCTGGGGACCTCATTTTGCAGATGACAGCCTGCTTATTTTCTGGCTTGTCCATTTCTAAAATGGGATGTATTGCAGTAGAGCATTGTACAATGTGTCTGTCCTTCTTTGAGGTTAAATTTCATTTGTATGTTAATTCAATATTCTATTGTGGAATTATTGCCCTTTATTGAAGTAGAATATCATATTTATTAAGTTTCTGGATTATAACATCCTTTATATTCAACACACCTCATCTGAATTTTGTATATAATCTTATGAACAGAAAATACGGGTCAAGTTTGACTTTAATGTTTATTCGAAATACTATATTTTTATACTGTACCAATGACCCAGACTTAGCTGGTGCTAACTCCACAAAAACCAGGGCCAAACACAAATTTTGCCCCCCAATCCCCAAAATTTGCATCCAAAACAAAAAGAAATAATGTCCTAAAGGACCTCCATAGTACGACTCTACTGCGCATGCGCAGTGACGCAGTCGTCCCGAAATTGGCGCCAAATACCATTCTCTGTTTGGCCCTTCATCAGTCAACATCTCACTGATCTTTGTGCTTGTAAATCTCAGTTTAAAGGATGCCAGACACGTAATTCTTGGAGAAAATGTGATTCTAAGGAGGATAGAAGGAGGAGAGGAAAAAAGAAGTGGCAAAAAATAATCAGGGCTGTACTTAAAATTTTTTGTTAAAATTATGTTAAGTTGCCTATTTTCGAGGCAAACGCCTCTTGTTGTCATTCTTGCTAATTGTTGCACTGCTTATTCAGTGTTTCCTCTCCCCTAACCTTCTAAAGTCCCCCCTTGCAATTCTCCCATGCTTTTGGCATATTTTTGAGAAGTTTCATTTCTAAAATTTCCCTGGGAGAGTTGCTTGGTTACAGAATGTTTTCTGTTATTTTCCCCATAGTTACGTTTTCACCCATGGGTGTATAACGTTTGTGTTCTGCATCTTCCATCTGATGTTCTGCAGATTCTCCCCTGGGAGTCTCTGTTTTGCATCAGATAGAGTGTAATTGAGGACTGATTCCGGGCCAGTTTTGTCAGTGCCTGGAGTCATGTTTTCTTCTGTGTTTACACTGTTTGTTTTCATTGGCAACAGCCTTTTTTGAGGGGGGCTGTTTGCCTTTGAGGTAGTTTATCTCATTATAAGATACATTTATATTATCCGAAAGTGTCTCATTAATTATTTTATATAATTTTAAAATTTTTGACCACACTTTGCCATCGGATCCATCGGGGCTCAACGTTACTTTTCAGCAACTTGGGCTTCTCTGAAAAAATATTTTTTCAAAATTATTTTGTTTTGCAATTGTTTTTTCATTTATTATGGATCATGTTATTATGTATCTTTGTGTCAGGGGTTTTTGCGAGTAACTAGGACTTATTGTTGTTCCTTCACAATGAAAGGAACTTGTTCAAATTGTAATAGGAAGAAATCTTCCTCTGACTTTCATGATTATTGCATAAATTGTAGTCAGTGTTCTCGCATTAATCCCTGTCCTGTATGTGAACATTGGGATGAGAAACATTGGAAACGTGTGTCACGATATGTTGTTTCGGGAGAAAGAGCGATGCCGGCTCTTTCTCCACAAGGTCACTCTACTCTCTCAGTTTCTATTTCAGAGGAACCAGAACAGGGTGATGTTTCCATGTTATCTTCTTCAAGTGTGCGTCCGTCGTCACAATTAAATACAGAGCTAGCGGCAAAAGTGCTCATGGAAATTAGACAAATGTCGTCCGCTAGCTCGCCCGGTGTAGCGTCCATTCACCGAATGGTTCGGCAGCCGGGTTCGTCCGATGCGGTCCAAGAGGAAATTTTGGGTGATGCGAGCACTATAAAAATAATAGATGCACACCCAGTGACGGCGGATAGTGAACGAGAACGGAGGAAGCCTTTTAGTCCGGTTCCTAGCTCGTCCAGGTCCAGCCGGGCCGCGAGCGAGAGAGGCCCCTCTCTCGTACAACAACATCTGGGACCAGATGTTGTGGTACAAAATGTGTCTTTAGCGGAGCATACGTCCGTCGCTCGGGACGCTCCGTTGTATAAGCAGTCCGCAGAGACTGTTAAGGCTTCCTCTTCTCGCCGGCGCACACGACCGCACCTTGGCTGCGTGACCTCCGATATCTTGCCAGCTTCGCCGAGGAAGGATTATTCGGCGACCAGGTCACACCATCCGGCAGCCAGGGACTCGAGACCGATGGACTCCGGACGTTCGCATAGGAAAAGTATGCGGGAGCCATCCGATGCGGAGCTGCCCTCGGCAAAGCAGCGAAAGACCGCTCCTCCGCAGGTCTCGACGTCGGACATTCTAGTGCAGATAGCACAGCTTATCGCAGCATCCCAGCAGCCGACAGAGACGGTGTCGGATCGAGAATTATCCGACGGCGCTGGGTCGGTACGCTCCGCCGAAGCATCGGGGGCGGACGACCGGGAACATCGGGAGGTCCGACCGGATGGTGAAAGGGATACGGATGAATTGGAGCTATCCCTTTCGGAACAACACAAAGCTGCCGTAGACTTCATCCGGCACTTTCTTCCTCAAGTTGTTCCGTCGGGCCAGACTGCTGCGCTTCCGGACAGGAGAATTATAGCGTCATTGGACTCTGATTTTTTCGAGCGGTTCAGGGACATCGCTCCCGAGTTTCCGTCGCAGTCCAATAATGTTGCAAGAACATTTGAATTATTGAACGACGCTATTTTTAAACTTGCTTCCAGGACAGGGAAAGCAGGCTTCTTGTCCGCAAATACTCTCAACCTGCCTTTCATTAATGCAAGGAATAAATTCGACACGGCAGGTCAGGGTATACCGAGAGTTCCTCTGCGTATGGACGACGAGGCGGAAGACTTAGAGCTATCATTACCGTCGTCAGCTTCTATTCCAACCGCAGTGTTGGAAACAGCTATTGCGTCTAACAGAGCCAATTTAGATGCCTTATCTTACGCAGATCACCTTACGAAGGCGTTATCACTGCGTCTTCAAGGGGAAGAGTTTCAGGATATACAATCCTCCTTAAGACTTCTTTCAAGGGCAGTAGCTTATTCCACGTGTAACTCCGCCCTTTCAGTGGCTAATCTGGAGTTGGTTAGACGTGACGCAGCCCTGTCTACATCCACACTAGTGGATTCTAAGGTGAAGAACTCTCTTAGAGTCGCTTCGGTCTCAGGAGATCTTCTCTTTGACGGCAAGCTTTCCGCTATTTATGATAATATTAAAAAGAAAGCTAGTGATTCTCTGTTGTTTAGATCCGCTCCTAAAAGGTCGGATTCAGCAGACACGAATAAGGCAGGCACTTCTGGGTCTTATCCGCCCAAGAGAGGTTCCTATAGAGGTTCCGGTGCGTCCTCTAGCTCTTATTCGAGAGACCGTCAGGATAGCGACTCTCGTTCGGGACGTCCTTCAGGCCGGGACAATCGGTCGGACGCCCCGAGGTCGACGAGGCGAGGTGCGGGTCGTGGAAGACGTGGTTTCTCCTACCGCAGGCCTCGCAGATCCAGGAGGTGATGGCTCAAACCTCTATCGCGTTCCGGTTGGCGGAAGGTTGTCGAGTTTTTCTCAAGAGTGGGCGTCGATTACGGACGACCCTTGGGTGAGAGGAGTGACTTCGGAAGGTCTAAAGATATCCTTCAAACGAAAGCCTCCATTAACTCGAAGTCCAAAGTGGACTCATCTTCCGTCAAACCCTCAGAAAAGAGACGCTCTGCTATCAGAGGTGCAGTCTCTTTTAATGAAGAACGCGGTAGAGGTCGTAGAAAACCAGGAATCGCTGGGATTCTACAGCCATCTGTTTCTGGTTCCGAAACCAGACGGCTCGTTCCGTCCAGTCATAGATTTGAGCTGGATAAACAAGCTGATCATCGCTCCGAAGTTTTATATGGAGACGATTCGATCGGTCAGAGCGAGTATTCGGGTGAACGATTATGCAACGAGCATAGATCTCAAAGATGCGTACTTTCACGTCATGGTACATCCGACATTCCGAAAGTATCTACGCTTCGCAGTCCTAGGAGTGGTGTATCAGTTCCGGGCCATGTGCTTCGGATTGAATCTAGCACCCTGGGCTTTCACTCGAGTAATGAACTCGGTAATGATTTACTTCCGAGCTCATTCGTCTGCGGTAACGTCGGCCTACCTGGACGACATTCTTCAGAGGTACGGCAACGAGTTAACGCTTCAGAACGATGTTCAGAATCTTCTTCTATTGCTCCGACGTCTCGGTTTCATAGTAAACGAGGAGAAGTCGGATCTGGTGCCGTCCAAGTCATTCACTCATCTGGGAATGAGCTTCGAGACGCACAACAATCTCGTTCGTCTGCCGTTAACCAGAGCGAAATTAGTCAGTTGTTACGCTCGCTATTGTCTAAATACAGACAAAGTCACAGCGAGAGAATTTATGAGACTGATAGGTCTGTGCGGAGCCGCTGCGGATCTCATTCCGATGGGACGGCTACGCACACGGCCTCTTCAAATTTTCTTGACTCAGAATTGGAGTGTGAAAATTCATTCGCTCGATGTAGACGTTCTCTTGTCAGATCAAGTGAAACAAGAGATTCAGACTTGGGCAAACATTCAGTGGTTAACTCAAGGAGTTCCGCTGCAGTTGCCGGATCCGAGTTTTACCATTATGACGGATGCCAGTCAAACAGGTTGGGGTGCATCATTAATCCCAACGGATTCGAGATGCCAGGGTCTTTGGGATCCGCAATTCCTGTGCAAGCACATAAACATCAAGGAAATGATGTCAATTTGGCTTGCGTTACGTCACTGGATGGACATTATTCACGATGCTCATGTCCAAATCCTATCCGACAATACGACAGTAGTGGCGTATATACGGAATCAGGGAGGCACTCATTCAGTTCCGTTGTTCAATCTAACGGAAAGAATCCTTCTGTTTGCGTTGGAACATCACGTTCTTCTTTCGGTCCGTCACATACCGGGTCGTCTGAATGTGCTAGCAGACTCCCTTTCTCGAAAGGGTCGCTTGTTGCCGTCGGAGTGGACTCTCAACAAACAAGTATTCAATCAGATTTGCTACCAATGGGAACGGCCAATGATAGACTTATTTGCGACACATCTCAACAATCAGTTGCAGACGTATGTGTCCCCGTGTCCGGATCCAAGAGCATTTGCTGTAGACGCTCTATCGATCCCTTGGGACGGAATGATAGGATATGCGTATCCTCCAGCGCCGTTAATTCAACAAGTATTGCTAAAGATAAAACAATCTCAATGCAAGATTCTGTTGGTAGCATCTCTGTCGCCACAGAGACCGTGGATAAATCTACTCAGGTGTCTGTTGTGGGACCTACCGCGGAAGCTCCCTCCACGAGAGGATCTTCTTTGGCAGGGGAAATCGCGCCAACTGCATCACAACCCGCAAGGTCTCAACCTTCACGTTTTTCCGTTGTGCGGTCCTTCTTGCATGGCAAGCACTTTACAGGACGAGCAGTGGACGCGATTTCTAACTGTAGGAGGACCTCCTCTTCGCTAAACTATGCGGCTAAGTGGAAGGTTTTCCGTCGTTGGTGTAGGGATCATTCTGTTGATATATTTGATCCCTCTATACCAGACATTGCTAACTTTCTAGTATACTTGTTTGACGAAATCAAACTGCAACCGGTTACTATAAAGGGTTATAGATCTATGTTATCTGATACCTATGCACATCATGATAGTTTACAAATTGGATCTAATGTCTCTTTATCGAAATTGGTTAGAAACTTTTCGATAAATAGACCCAGAACTCTTAGATTAATTCCTAAGTGGAATTTAGCTTGGGTTCTCCTTAAATTGAAGGAAAAGCCATTTGAACCTCTTGGGACAGTAGATTTCAAATTCTTATCTTATAAGACAGCTTTTCTCTTAGCTTTCTCTTCTGCCAGAAGAGTCAGTGAGCTTCATGCACTATCGGTGGATGATTCTCATTATCGTAGTGTTGGGAACACTATCACCTTCACTACTAACGTCGGTTTTTTAGCTAAGAATCAGGCTCCTAATAAATATCCGGAACCTATTGTTATTAAGGCTCTTCCGTCTTCAGACGGGCGTAGGCCTTTACTCTGTCCTGTTAGAGCACTACGTATCTATAAACAGAGATCTCAGTTCATCAGAAAGGGACGGAAACGTTTCTTTCTGTCTTTGATGCCTAATAGAAAGGACATTTCAGTCCATTCTATTGCTAGATGGATTCAGTTAACTATCCGTACTGCGTATGAAGATTTATCTTCTTCTCAGCAGTCTGTGCTTAAGATTTCTGCTCATGAAGTAAGAGCTCTTTCTACTTCCTGGGCTTATGCTAATAGTGTTGCTATTACAGATTTAATGAAGGCTGCTTATTGGTCTCAGCCATCCACATTTACTAATTTTTATCTCAGAAATATTGAGTCCATTTCTGGAGACCTGCATTGTTTAGGTCCGTTATCTGTTGCTCAGAATGTCGTCCACTAAACGGTTGCAACTATAGTTATGCAGGCTTTCTGTTCCGGCAGTGACTCCGTCCGGCTGCCCTCTTCGCTCTGGGCTATTTGACCCAGGGCAAGGGGAAGGGGGGGGGCGGGTGTTCCCTTAGGTCACCTGCTTTATAGTGAAAAGCAAGGGAATGCCTCCTCCAAGACAGTATTTCTGAGTCGCTTCCGGGATGGTTTTAAAGTGTAATATTAATGTTTAAATTTCATTCATGTCTTACTTTTAAAGTGTAGCTCGGTGTGAAGCATTTGTATATGTCAAGTGTCAAACGGGCTTTAATATACAATACTCGGACACTTTTAAATGATTATAAAGAGTCTCAATTCTCTGGACTACTTTATTTATTGGCTTGTTTTAATAATAATTAGTATAAAGGTTATACTGGATATTAATAGAGAACATGAATGTTATTGTGCTCAATTATTAAGGGTAGTGTATCTTTCTAATTTAAATATTAAATAAGAAAGATACATGTAAAGCCTAATACTCCTTTTCTCCTTAAGGGGTTATCTCTTTATTTTATAATTGAGCTTATTGGATTTTCCTCTATGTCCTAGGCCCTCCAGCCTGTTTACTATTCAGCTAAGTCTGGGTCATTGGTACAGTATAAAAATGTTAAAAAATTTATAGTAATTTATATATTTTTTATACTTACCAATGACCCAGACGGGGATGGCCCTCCCTGAGTTGGGAACTCTTGCCTCCCCGCTGAGTACATAGCGCTGACCAGGCACTGCCAGTAAGAATGATATTTGGCGCCAATTTCGGGACGACTGCGTCACTGCGCATGCGCAGTAGAGTCGTACTATGGAGGTCCTTTAGGACATTATTTCTTTTTGTTTTGGATGCAAATTTTGGGGATTGGGGGGCAAAATTTGTGTTTGGCCCTGGTTTTTGTGGAGTTAGCACCAGCTAAGTCTGGGTCATTGGTAAGTATAAAAAATATATAAATTACTATAAATTTTTTAACTTTGGGAGTTTTTTCCCCTTATTTACATAGAGTGTAATGCATTTCAATTTTCTGGATGATAACTTTCTTGATATTCAGTGCAACCACGCTAACTTAAAAAATGGAACATATTATGTTATGGCATTGCCCAAATGGCCATTCATCCATCCATCTGTCCATCCCTCCATCCACTCTCTCTTGATTTCCAAATAAAATATAAGACCAGCTGAGATATAGATGGATTTGCACAAAACAACGGATTGAAATTCAGACACGGTTGATGTGGTTATTCTACTTTCAGAAATTCTTATTTTATTTCCAAAAATGATATCTCATGTTGGTATTGCCCTTCTAAACACACAATACATAGCAGAATGTGAAGTTCTTGTTCTTTGTTGATTTCACAGGAATTAAGCAAAGGTGTTCCTCTTACTCTACAAACACTACAAAAATATAAAAAAAATTATTCAATTTGAACAGCTCACTACAGACTTATTATTCAACACCCATCGTTGTTCTTGTTTATTATTGTATTGCAATTAAGACTGCATTCTGATATAAAAAAAAGAAGTTTTTTTGCAGCAAACTTTCCCAAAATACAATTGGAAATTTGGTCTGTATTGTGTTCTTTGACAAAACTAATTTGCAAAATTGAAAAAAAAAATGGATGAATAATGAAGCATTATTTGTTATCCTTGTGTTTTCCATGGTGTATGGGAATTTACACTGGTATGGGAACTCATACACCCTTCGGCAATTCCCATACACCCTGGAAAACGCAAGGATAACAGATTTATTTCCAAGAATTTTGGTGTACTTAATACTTTAACACATTGTGGGCAAAAACTGACAGAAAATTTGTACTTTGTAAGTTTCTAAATAAATAAAACCAGGTAAATATGGATGTCATTGGAACTGGCTCAATGAGCCAGTTCCAATGACATCCATATCTGTAATATTTTATTGCATATAAATATTAAATTTCCTGTATTTTTATATTTTTATACTGTACCAATGAACCAGACATAGCTGGTGCTAACTCTTAAAAATATAGGATCAAACACAAATTTTGCCCCCCAATCCTCAAAATTTGCATCTAAAACCAAAGAAATCATGTCCTGAATGGCCCTCCATACTTCACCTCTACTGCGCATGCGCAGTGCCAAGGACATCCCGAAATTGGCGCCATTAATCATTCTTTGTTTGGCCCTTCATCAGTTAACATCTGACTGATCTTTGTGCCTGTAAATCTCAGTTTAAATGATGCCAGACACATAAATAGTAGAGAAATGGTGATTCTAAGGAGGATATAGAAGGAGGAGAGGAAAAATAAGTGACAGAAAATAATCAGGGCTGTAACTTAAAATTTTTTAATGAAATTATGTTAAGTTACCTATTTTCGAGGCAAGAGCCTGTTGTTGTCATTCTTGTTATCAAGTTACACTGCTTGTTCAGTGTTTTCCTCTCTCCCTTTCCTTTAAGTCCCCCCTAGCTATTCTCCCATGCTTTTGGCATATTTTCTGTAATATTATTACTAAAATTTCTTGGGAGTTTTAGCTGGATAACAGAATGAATTCTGTTCTTTTCCTCATGTTTACGTCTTCACCTATGGGTGGTTAGGCGTAGTGTTCTGCATCTACCATCTGAAGTTCTGCAGTTTCTTTCCTGGAACTCTCTGTTTTGCATCAGATTGTGTATTATTGGTAACTGATTTCGGGCCAGTGCTATCAGTGCCTGGAGTCTTGTTTCTGGTGTTTTTACACTTCTTGTTTACATTGGCAACAGCCCTCTGTTTGAGGGAGGATTTCTTGAAAATAATATCTTGATGTTAGTTTAATCATTACTAGATACATTATTATTGTTCGTAAGTGTTGCATTAATTGTTTAAAATATTTTTAAAATTTTTGCCCACACTTAGGCTTGGGATCCATTGGGGCTCAACGTTACTTTTCAGAAACTTGGGCTTTTCTGAAAAAATATTTTTTCAAAATTTTTTGATTTCAATTATTTTTCTATATTAATGGATCATGTTATTATGTTTTTTGATTGTCAGGGGTTGGTGCGAGTACTAGGACTTTGTTTTCTTTTCACATTGAAAGGATATTGTTCAATTGTAATAAGAGGAAATCTTCCTCTGACTTTCATAATCATTGTATAAATGTAGTCAGTGTACTCTCACTAACTCCTGTTCCGTATGTGTTAATTTTGATGATAACATGGGAAGCGTGTGTCACGGTATGTTAGTGGGGAAATGGCCATTCAGGTCCTTTCCCCGCAGGGTCACTCTAGTTTATCAATCTCTATTTCAGACGATCAAGAACAGGGTGATGTATCCGTGATGTCTTCCAAAAGTGTGCCTCCGTCGTCACAATTAATGAAGAGCTAGCAGAAAAGTGCTCATAAAATACGTCAATTGCCTAAGAGGTCCCTAGTAGGATCGACGGCCTTTGACGTTCGCTAGCTCGCCCGGTGTAGCGTCCATTCATCGAATGGTTCGGCAGCCGGGTTCGTCCGTTGCGGTCCAGAAGGAGTTTTGGGTGATGCGAGCACTATAAATCAACCAAATGCACACCCAGTGACGGCGGATTAGAGGAGAGAACGGAGGAAGCCTTTTAGTCCAGTTCCTAGCTCGTCCAGGTCCATCTGAACTGCGTGCGAGAGAGGCCCCTCTCTCGTACAACAACATCTGGCCCCAGATGTTGTGGTACAAAATGTTTCGCATTCGGAGCATACGTCTGCCGATCGGGACGCTCCGTTAGATAGACAGCCCCGAGAGACTGTCAATAAGGCTTCCTCATCCTCATGGTAGCGCACACGGCCGCTCTTGGCTACGTGACCTCGGATATCCAGTCAACTCCAATCAGAGAATCCTCAGCGACCAGGTCACGCCATCCGAGGCCTGCAGACTCCGGACGTTCGCATAAAGTATGCGGGAGTCAACGTACACGGAGCTTCCAGTGGCAAAGCATCGTAAGACCGCTACTGCACAGGCCAGACGTGCTATCCCAAATAGCACAACTTATCGCAGCATCACAGCAACGACAGAATCTCTGTCGCATCATGTAATATCCGACAACGCTGGGTCGGGACGCTCCGCGGAAGCATCAGGTGCGGACGTCCGAAAATTTCATACGGTCCGACAGGATGCCGAAAGGGATTCGGAGGATTTCGAGCTTTCCGTTTCGGAACAACACAAGCTGCTGTATATGTCATCCGACTTCATCTTCTAGAGGTTCTTCGTCGGACCAGAATGCTGCGATGCCGGATAAGAAACTGATAGCGTCGGTGCACACAGAAATTTTTGGTTCGGTTCAGGGACATCGTCCCTCAGTTCCGACACAGTCCAATAATGTCTCAGAAACTTTCGATTTATTGAACGACGCTATATATATTTTTTATATGCTTGCTATTTACAAGCATGTCTGGTTTCTTGTTCGCAAAATTACTGAGATGTCTTTCAAAAGTGTGCCTCTGTCGTCATAGTTAATGAAGAGCTAGCGGCAATTAGTGCTCATGGATTACGTCAATTGCCTAAGAGGTCCCTAGTAGAATCGACGGAGTTGACATTCGCTAGCTCACCCGGTATAGCGTCCATTCATCGAATGGTTCGGCAGTCGGGTTCGTCCGTTGGGGTCTATGAAGGAGATTTGGGTGATGCGAGCACTATAATAGACTTTAGTACACACCCAGTGACGACGGATTAGAGGAGAGATCGGAGGAAGCCTGTTAGTCCGGTTCCTAGCTCGTCCGGTCCGTCCGGGCGGCGAGCGAGAGAGGTCGCTCTCTCGTGTAACAACATATGGGACCGGATGTTGTGGTACAGACATTTCACATTCAGAGCATATGTCCGCCACTCGGGACGCTCCGTTATATAGACAGTCCGAGTGACTGTTGATAATGCTTCCTCATCCTCACAGCAGCGCACACGACCGCACATTGGCTACGTGACCTCGAGTATCCGGCCAGCTTCGTCTTTCAGTGATTCCACGGTGAACAGGTCACGCCATCCGGTAGCCAAGGGACACGAGGCCTGCACACTCCGGTCGCTCGCATAATAGAAGTATGCACGGGGTAATGAACATGGAGCTTCCAGCGGCAATGCATCGTAAGACCGCTTCTCCACAGGCCTCAGTGACGGACGTGCTATCCAAAATAGCACAGCTTATCGCAGCATCCCAGATTCTCGGTCGGATCAGGAATAATCCGACTGCGCTGGGTTGGTGCGCTCCGCTGTTGCATCAGGTACGGACGACCGAACACTTCATAGGGTCCGACAGGATGGCGAAAGGGATTCGGACGATTTCGGGCTTTCCCTTTCGGAACAACAGAAGCTGCCATACATTTCTTCCGGCATTATCTTCCAGAGGTTGTTCCGTCGGACTACATTGCTGCGATGCTGGATAAGAGACTAATAGCGTCATTGGACACAGAGTTTTGGATCAGTTCAGGGACATTGTCCCTGAGTTGCCGACGCAGTCCAATAATGTCATTAGAACATTCGAATTATTGAACGACGCTATATATAAGCTTGCTACCAAACATGCTAGTCTAGTTTCTTGTCCGCAATGCTCTATTCTGCCTTTCATGAATTCTAGGAAAATAAATTTTTATTGGCAGAACTGGGCATACCGAGAGTTCCTTTGAGTCTAAGACGGCGAGGCTGAAGACTGGGAATTATCTTTTTCGCCATCTATGTCAATTCCAACCACGACGTTGGAAACGACAATGATGTATAATAGACTTAACTTAGACGCTTTATCATACGTAGACCACCTTACTGAGGCGTTTTCATTACGTCTTCAAGAGAAAGAATTCCAGGATATGATCCTCAATGAGATTTCTTTCAGGGGCAGTAGTTTTTCCACGTATAACTCCACCCTTCAGTGGCAACCTGGAGTTGGTTAGACGTGACGCAGCCCTAGCTACATCCACGCGCGTGGATAGTAAGGTGAAGAACTCCCTCAGAGTCGCTTCGGTCTCGGAGAAGCTTCTCTTCGACGGCAACCTTTCAGCAATCTTGAATTGCTCGATATACACGTTCTCTTGTCAATCAAGTGTAACAAGAGATTCAGACGTGGGCAAACATTCGGTGGTTGACTCAGAGAGTTCCACTGTAGTTGCCGGATCCGAGTTTTTCGATTATGACGGATGCCAGGCAAACAGGTTGGGACACAATTTTGATCCCAACGGATTCGAAGTGCCAGGGTCTTTGGGTTCCGCAGTTTTTAGGCAAGCACTTAACTTCCAAGAAAGAATATTATTTTGGCTTGCACTACGTCATTGGATGAATTTTATTCAGAAACGCATGTCCAAATCCTGTCCGATAATACGACAGTAGTTGCGTATATCCAGAACCAGGGAGGCACTCATTCGGTTCCGTTATTGATTTTAATGGAAAGAATCCTTCTGTTTGTTATAGAACACCAAGTTCTGTTTCGGTTCATCATATTCTCGGTCGTCGGATCGTATTAGCAGACTCCCTTTCACGTAAGGGTCGTTTGTTGGACTCTTAACAAACAGGTATTCAGTCAGATTTGCTACCAATGGGAGCGCCCAATGATAAATTTATTTGCGACACAACTGTCCAATCAATTGCAGACATATGTGTCACCGTGTCCGGATCCCCGAGCATATGTAGTTAACGCTCTATCGACCTAGTAGGATGGGATGATAGGATATGCGTATCCTCCAGCGCTGTTGATTCAGCAAGTATTGCTAGGATTATACATTCACAATACAATTCTGTTGGTAGCATCTCTGTCTCCACAGAGACGGTGGATAAATTTACTTAGATGTCTGCTGTGGGACTTACCGCGGAAACTTCCTCCACGAGAGGATCTTTTTTCGCTGGGGAAATCGTGTCAACTTTATCACAACCCGCAAGGTCTCAACCTTCACCTATTCCATTGTGTGGTCCTTCTTGCATGGCAAGCATTGTACAGGACGAGCAGTGGACGCGATTCCTAACTGTAGGAGGACCTCCTCTTCGCTACACTATGCGGCTAAAGTGGAGGGTCTTCCGTCGTTGGTGTAGGGATCTTTATGTTGATATTTTTGATCCCTCCATACCAGACATTGCAAACTTTCTAGTATACTTGTTTGACGAGATCAACTGCAGCCAGTTACTTTTAAAGGTTATAGGTCTATGTTATCTGATACCTATGCACACCATGATAGTTTACAATTGAGCCTAATGTCTCTTTATCTAAGTTAGTTTGAAACTTTTCGATAAGAGACCTAGAATCGTTAGATTAATTCCTATTCGGAATTCAGCTTGGGTTCTTATTAACTAAAGCAACCATTTGAACCTCTTGAGACAGTAGTTTCAAATTCTGGCCTTTTAAGGCAGCAATTCTCTTAGTCTTCTCTTCTGCTGAAGAGTCAGTGAGCTTCATGCATTATCGGTGGACGATTCTCACTTTCGTAGTATCGGAAACTCTATTACCTTTACTACTAATGTTGTTTTTTGGTTAAGAATCAGGCTCCTAATAATATCCGGAACCTATTGTTTTTAAGGTCCTTCCGTCTTCGAGCGGGCATAGGCCTTTACTCTGTCTGGATAGACCTTTATGTATTTATTAACAGATCTCGGTGTATCAGTAAGGACGTAAAGCTTCTTCTGGCTCTGATGCCTAATAGAAAGGTCATTACGGTCCATTCTATTACTTAATGCATTCAATTAACTATCAGTACTGCTTAGGATAATCTATCCTTAACTCAGCAGTCTGTGCTTAAGATTTCGGCTCATGAAGTAAGAGCTCTTCTACATCTTGGGCTTACGTAAATAGTATTGCTATTATAGATTTAAGTAGGCTGCATATAGGTCTCAGCCATCCACATTCACAAATTTTTATCTCAGAAATATCGAATCCATTTCTGGAGGCCTGCATTATTTAGGTCCATTATCGGCTGCTCAGAATGTCGATCACTTAACAATTGCAACTATAGCTATGTAGGCTTTATGTTCCGGCAGTAACTCCGTCCTGCTGCCCTCTTCGCTCTGGACTATTTGACCCAGGGCAAGAAAAAGGGTGGGGGGTGGAGGGTGTTCCCTTGGGTCACCTGTTTTATTATGAAAACAAGGGGATACCTCCTCCGGAGTCAGTAATTCTGAGCTGTTACTGGGATGGTTTCTTAAGTGAAAAGTTATGTTTTAAAATTCATTCATGTCATAGTTTTAAAGTATAGCATTTGAATATGTCACGTGTCAAATGGGTGTTATTATACTATCCTCGGACACTTTTAAAAGAGTATAAAGAGTCTCAATTCTCTGGACTAACTTTATTTATTGGCTTACTTTAAAAATAATTAGTATAAGAATTATACTGGATATTAATAGAGAATATGGATGTTATGATGCTCAATTATAGAAGGTATTGTGTCTTTCTAATTTATCATAAATAAGAAAGATACATGTGAAGCCTATTTCTCCTTTTCTCCTCCAGGAGATGACTCTATTTTATATAGTTGAGCTTATTGGATTTTCCTCTATGTCCTGGGCCCTCCAGCCTTTTTACTATTCAGCTATGTCTGGGTCATTGGTACAGTATAAAAATCTTAAAAAATTTATTTATATATTTTTTATACTTACCAATGACCCAGACGGGGATGGCCCTCCCAGGAGTTGGGAACTCATACCTCCCTGCTGAGGACATAGCGCTTACCAGGCACTGATGGTAAGAATGATTAATGTCGCCAATTTCGGGACGTCCTTGACACTGCGCATGCGCAGTAGAGGTGAAGTATGGGGGGCCATTCAGGACATGATTTCTTAATTTTCTTTGGTTTTAGATGCAAATTTGTGTTTGGCCCTATATTTTTAAGAGTTGGCACCAGCTATGTCTGGGTCATTGGTAAGTATAAAAAATATATAAATTACTATAAATTTTTTAAGTTTTGTTCTAACATTACTGAGCAGAAGGTATGATTTAATAATTAAAAATTGGTACTTTTTTTTCAGCCACATAGCCTGCTATTGTATATTCATGTTTTTACACCATGGTTAACCACAGTGTAAAAAAAAAACCCACTGTGGATTCCAAGTTACACCATACATCTCAGCCAATCAAAATGCAGTATTTTGTTTCATTTGGAGATAAGGTTAGGTATCGTGTCGAAAAAATTTACATTTGCTTGGCCAGTGCAAAAATTAGTTTTGAAATCTACTTGCACTGAATAACTGGGAACATTGTGTAATCTATTTGTCATACAGGGTATTGTAGTATTCAGATATGGTGTTAACCCTTTATCTAACATGAAAAGCAGATGACACTTGCAAAAAAAATTCTTGAATAACTATATTTTTATACTGTACCAATGACCCAGACTTAGCTGGTGCTAACTCCAACAAAACCAGGGCCAAACACAAATTTTGCCCCCCAATCCCCAAAATTTGCATCCAAAACAAAAAGAAATCATGTCCTAAAGGACCTCCATACTACGCCTCTACTGCGCATGCGCAGTGACGCAGTCGTCCCGAAATTGGCGCCAATTATCATTCTCTGTTTGGCCCTTCATCAGTCAACATCTCACTGATCTTTGTGCTTGTAAATCTCAGTTTAAAGGATGCCAGACACGTAATTTTTGGAGAAAATGTGATTCTAAGGAGGATAGAAGGAGGAGAGGAAAAAGAAGTGGCAAAAAATAATCAGGGCTGTACTTAAAATTTTTTGATGAAATTATGTTAAGTTGCCTATTTTCAAGGCATGGGCCTCTTGTTGTCATTCTTGCTAATTGTTGCACTGCTTATTCAGTGTTTCCTCTCCCCTAGCCTTCTAAAGTCCCCCCTGGCAATTCTCCCATGCTTTTGGCATATTTTTGAGAAATTTCATTTCTAAAATTTCCTGGGAGAGTTGCTTGGTTACAGAATGTATTCTGTTATTTTCCCCATAGTTACGTTTTCACCCATTCTCCCCTGGGAGTCTCTGTTTTGCATCAGATAGAGTGTAATTGATGACTGATTCCGGGCCAGTTTTTTCAGTGCCTGGAGTCATGTTTTCTAGTGTGTTTACACTGTTTGTTTTCATTGGCAACAGCCTTTTTTGAGGGGGGCTGTTTGCCTTTGTGGTAGTTTATCTCATTATAAGATACATTTATATTATCCGAAAGTGTCTCATTAATTATTTTATATAAATTTAAAATTTTTGACCACACTTTGCCATCGGATCCATCGGGGCTCAACGTTACTTTTCAGCAACTTGGGCTTCTCTGAAAAAATATTTTTTCAAAATTATTTTGTTTTGCAATTGTTTTTTCATTTATTAATGGATCATGTTATTATGTATTTTTGTGTCAGGGGTTTTTGCGAGTAACTAGGACTTATTGTTGTTCTTTCACAATGAAGGGACGTTGTTCAAATTGTAATAGAAAGAAATCTTCCTCTGACTTTCATGATCATTGTATTAATTGTAGTCAGTGTTCTCGCATTAATCCCTGTCCTATATGTGAACATTGGGATGAGAAACATTGGAAATGTGTGTCACGATATGTTGTTTTTGGAGAAAGAGCGATGCCGGCTCTTTCTCCACAAGGTCACTCTACTCTCTCAGTTTCTATTTCAGAGGAACCAGAACAGGGTGATGTTTCCATGTTATCTTCTTCAAGTGTGCGTCCGTCGTCACAAATGAATTCAGAGCTAGCGGCAAAAGTGCTCATGGAGATTAGACAAATGTCGTCCGCTAGCTCGCCCGGTGTAGCGTCCATTCACCGAATGGTTCGGCAGCCGGGTTCGTCCGATGCGGTCCAAGAGGAAATTTTGGGTGATGCGAGCACTATAAACATAATAGATGCACACCCAGTGACGGCGGATAGTAAGCGAGAACGGAGGAAGCCTTTTAGTCCGGTTCCTAGCTCGTCCAGGTCCAGCCGGGCCGCGAGCGAGAGAGGTCCCTCTCTCGTACAACAACATCTGGGACCAGATGTTGTGGTACAAAATGTGTCTTTAGCGGAGCATACGTCCGTCGCTCGGGACGCTCCGTTGTATAAGCAGTCCGCAGAGACTGTTAAGGCTTCCTCTTCTCGTCAGCGCACACGACCGCACCTTGGCTGCGTGACCGCCGATATATTACCAGCTTCGCCGATGAAGGATTCTTCGGCGACCAGGTCACACCATCCGGCAGCCAGGGATTCGAGACCGATGGACTCCGGACGTTCGCATAGGAAAAGTATGCGGGAGCCATCTGATGCGGAGCTGCCCTCGGCGAAGCAGCGAAAGACTGCGCCTCCGCAGGTCTCGACGCCGGACATTCTTGTGCAGATAGCACAGCTTATCGCAGCATCCCAGCAGCCGACAGAAACGGTGTCGGATCGAGAATTATCCGACGGCGCTGGGTCGGTACGCTCCGCCGAAGCATCGGGGGCGGACGACCGGGAACATCGTGAGGTCCGACCGGATGGTGAAAGGGATACGGATGACTTGGAGCTATCCCTTTCGGAACAACATAAAGCTGCCGTGGACTTCATCCGGCACTTTCTCCCTCAAGTTGTTCCGTCGGGCCAGACTGCTGCGCTTCCGGACAAGAGAATTATAGCGTCATTGGACTCTGAATTTTTTGAGCGGTTCAGGGATATCGCTCCCGAGTTTCCGTCGCAGTCCAATAATGTTGCTAGAACATTGAATTATTGAACGACGCTATATTTAAACTTGCTTCCAGGACGGGGAAAGCAGGTTTCTTGTCCGCTAATACTCTCAACCTGCCTTTCATTAATGCAAGGAATAAATTCGATACGGCAGGACAGGGTATACCGAGAGTTCCTCTGCGTATGGACGACGAGGCGGAAGACTTAGAGCTATCATTACCGTCGTCAGCTTCTATTCCAACCGCGGTGTTGGAAACAGCTATTGCGTCTAACAGAGCCAATTTAGATGCCTTATCTTACGCAGATCACCTTACTAAGGCGTTATCACTGCGCCTTCAAGGGGAAGAGTTTCAGGATATACAATCCTCTTTAAGACTTCTTTCAAGGGCAGTAGCTTATTCCACGTGTAACTCCGCCCTTTCAGTGGCAAATCTGGAGTTGGTTAGACGTGACGCAGCCCTAGCTACATCCACACTAGTGGATTCTAAGGTGAAGAACTCTCTTAGAGTCGCTTCGGTCTCAGGAGAACTTCTCTTTGACGGCAAGCTTTCCGCTATTTATGATAAAATTAAAAAGAAAGCTAATGATTCTCTGTTGATCAGATCGGCTCCTAAAAAGTCGGATACAGCAGACACGAATAAGACAGGCACTTCTGGGTCTAATGCGCCCAAGAGAGGTTCCTATAGAGGTTCCGGTGCGTCCTCTTGGTCTTATTCGAGAGACCGTCAGGATAGCGACTCTCGTTCGGGACGTCCTTCAGGCCGGGACAATCGGTCGGACGCCCCGAGGTCGACGAGGCGAGGTGCGGGTCGTGGAAGACGTGGTTTCTCCTACCGCAGGCCTCGCAGGTCCAGGAGGTGATGGCTTAAACCTCTATCGCGTTCCGGTTGGCGGAAGGTTGTCGAGTTTTTCACAAGAGTGGGCGTCGATTACGGACGACCCTTGGGTGAGAGGAGTGACTTCGGAAGGTCTAAAGATATCCTTCAAACAAAAGCCTCCATTAACTCGAAGTCCAAAGTGGACTCATCTTCCGTCAAATCCACAGAAAAGAGACGCTCTGTTATCAGAGGTGCAGTCTCTTTTAATGAAGAACGCGGTAGAGGTCGTAGAAAACCAGGAATCTCTGGGATTCTACAGCCATCTGTTTCTGGTTCCGAAACTAGATGGCTCGTTCCGTCCAGTCATAGATTTGAGCTGGATAAACAAGCTGATCGTCGCTCCGAAGTTTTATATGGAGACGATTCGATCGGTCAGAGCGAGTATTCGGGTGAACGATTATGCTACGAGCATAGATCTCAAAGATGCGTACTTTCACGTCATGGTACATCCGACATTCCGAAAGTATCTACGCTTTGCAGTCCTGGGAGTGGTGTATCAATTCCGGGCGATGTGCTTCGGATTGAATCTAGCACCCTGGGCTTTCACTCGGGTAATGAACTCGGTAATGATCTACTTCCGAGCTCATTCGTCTGCGGTAACGTCGGCCTACCTGGACGACATTCTTCAGAGGTACGGCAACGAGTTAACGCTTCAGAACGATGTTCAGAATCTTCTTCTATTGCTCCGACGTCTCGGTTTTATAGTAAACGAGGAGAAGTCGGATCTGGTGCCGTCCAAGTCATTCACTCATCTGGGAATGAGCTTCGAGACGCACAACAATCTCGTTCGTCTGCCGTTAACCAGAGCGAAATTAGTCAGTTGTTACGCTCGCTATTGTCTGCACGCAGACAAAGTCACGGCGAGAGAATTTATGAGACTAATAGGTCTGTGCGGAGCCGCCGCAGATCTCATTCCGATGGGGCGGCTACGCACACGTCCTCTTCAAATTTTCCTGACTCAGAATTGGAGTGTGAAAATTCATTCGCTCGATGTAGACGTTCTCTTGTCAGATCAAGTGAAACAAGAGATTCAGACTTGGGCAAACATTCAGTGGTTAACTCAAGGAGTTCCGCTGCAGTTGCCGGATCCGAGTTTTACCGTTATGACGGATGCCAGTCAAACAGGTTGGGGTGCATCATTAATCCCAACGGATTCGAGATGCCAGGGTCTTTGGGATCCGCAATTCCTGTGCAAGCACATAAACATCAAGGAAATGATGTCAATTTGGCTTGCGTTACGTCACTGGATGGACATTATTCACGATGCTCATGTCCAAATCCTATCCGACAATACGACAGTAGTGGCGTATATACGGAATCAGGGAGGCACTCATTCAGTTCCGTTGTTCAGTCTAACGGAAAGAATCCTTCTGTTTGCGTTAGAACATCACGTTCTTCTTTCGGTCCGTCACATACCGGGTCGTCTGAATGTGCTAGCAGACTCCCTTTCACGAAAGGGTCGCTTGTTGCCGTCGGAGTGGACTCTCAACAAACAAGTATTCAATCAGATTTGCTACCAATGGGAACGGCCAATGATAGACTTATTTGCGACACATCTCAACAATCAGTTGCAGACGTATGTGTCTCCGTGTCCGGATCCAAGAGCATTTGCAGTAGACGCTCTGTCGATCTCTTGGGACGGAATGATAGGATATGCGTATCCTCCAGCGCCGTTAATTCAACAAGTATTGCTAAAGATAAAACAATCTCAATGCAAGATTCTGTTGGTAGCATCTCTGTCGCCACAGAGACCGTGGATAAATCTACTCAGGTGTCTGTTGTGGGACCTACCGCGGAAGCTTCCTCCACGAGAGGATCTTCTTTCGCAGGGGAAATCGCGCCAACTCCATCACAACCCGCAAGGTCTCAACCTTCACGTTTTTCCGTTGTGCGGTCCTTCTTGCATGGCAAGCACTTTACAGGACGAGCAGTGGACGCGATTTCTAACTGTAGGAGGACCTCCTCTTCGCTAAACTATGCGGCTAAGTGGAAGGTTTTTCGTCGTTGGTGTAGGGATCATTCTGTAGATATATTTGATCCCTCTATACCAGACATTGCAAACTTTCTAGTATACTTGTTTGACGAAATCAAACTGCAGCCTGTTACTATAAAGGGTTATAGATCTATGTTATCTGATACCTATGCACATCATGATAGTTTACAAATTGGATCTAATGTCTCTTTATCGAAGTTGGTTAGAAACTTTTCGATAAATAGACCCAGAACTCTTAGATTAATTCCTAAGTGGAATTTAGCTTGCGTTCTCCTTAAATTGAAGGAAAAGCCATTTGAACCTCTTGGGACAGTAGATTTCAAATTCTTATCTTATAAGACAGCTTTTCTCTTAGCTTTCTCTTCTGCCAGAAGAGTCAGTGAGCTTCATGCACTATCGGTGGATGATTCTCATTATCGTAGTGTTGGGAACACTATCACCTTCACTACTAATGTGGGTTTTTTAGCTAAGAATCAGGCTCCTAATAAATATCCGGAACCTATTGTTATTAAGGCTCTTCCGTCTTTAGATGGGCGTAGGCCTTTACTCTGTCCTGTTAGAGCACTACGTATCTATAAACAGAGATCTCAGTTTATCAGAAAGGGATGGAAACGTTTCTTTCTGTCTTTGATGCCTAATAGAAAGGACATTTCAGTCCATTCTATTGCTAGATGGATTCAGTTAACTATCCGTACTGCTTGTGAAGATTTATCTTCTTCTCAGCAGTCTGTGCTTAAGATTTCTGCTCATGAAGTAAGAGCTCTTTCTACTTCCTGGGCTTATGCTAATAGTGTTGCTATTACAGATTTAATGAAGGCTGCTTATTGGTCTCAGCCATCCACATTTACGAATTTTTATCTCAGAAATATTGAGTCCATTTCTGGAGACCTGCATTGTTTAGGTCCGTTATCTGTTGCTCAGAATGTCGTCCACTAAACAGTTGCAACTATAGTTATGCAGGCTTTCTGTTCCGGCAGTGACTCCGTCCGGCTGCCCTCTTCGCTCTGGGCTATTTGACCCAGGGCAAGGGGAAGGGGGGGGGGGGGGGGGGGGGGGGGCGGGTGTTCCCTTAGGTCACCTGCTTTATAGTGAAAAGCAAGGGAATGCCTCCTCCAAGTCAGTATTTCTGAGTCGCTTCCGGGATGGTTTTAAAGTGTAATATTAATGTTTAAATTCATTCATGTCTTATTTTTAAAGTGTAGCTCGGTGTGAAGCATTTGTATATGTCAAGTGTCAAACGGGCTTTAATATACAATACTCGGACACTTTTAAATGATTATAAAGAGTCTCAATTCTCTGGACTACTTTATTTATTGGCTTGCTTTAAAAATAATTAGTATAAGGGTTATACTGGATGTTAATAGAGAACATGAATGTTATTGTGCTCAATTATTAAGGGTAGTGTATCTTTCTAATTTAATATTAAATAAGAAAGATACATGTAAAGCCTAATACTCCTTTTCTCCTTAAGGGGTTACCTCTTTACTATATAGTTGAGCTTATTGGATTTTCCTCTATGTCCTAGGCCCTCCAGCCTGTTTACTATTCAGCTAAGTCTGGGTCATTGGTACAGTATAAAAATGTTAAAAAATTTATAGTAATTTATATATTTTTTATACTTACCCAGACGGGGATGGCCCTCCCTGGAGTTGGGAACTCTTGCCTCCCCGCTGAGTACATAGCGCTGACCAGGCACTGCCAGTAAGAATGATAATTGGCGCCAATTTCGGGATGACTGCGTCACTGCGCATGCGCAGTAGAGGCGTAGTATGGAGGTCCTTTAGGACATGATTTCTTTTTGTTTTGGATGCAAATTTTGGGGATTGGGGGGCAAAATTTGTGTTTGGCCCTGGTTTTGTTGGAGTTAGCACCAGCTAAGTCTGGGTCATTGGTAAGTATAAAAAATATATAAATTACTATAAATTTTTTAACTTTTTTCATTTTTTTGTCTCAAAAACATAGGTTATGACCCCTCATTGGAACGAGCTCGACGAGCTTGTTCCAATGAGGGGTCATAACCTATGTTTTTGAGACAAATAATGAAAATTAATAGGCAGTTTTTGAGAATAGTGCTGGCCGGTTTTGGCCGTTATGTTGGGTAAATGATTAAGACAAAAGTTCTCCAGATAAACAATCTCTGGAAAGTAACAGGGTTCTTACTTCAGTCTGGAAGTCTGGAAAAAGTATGGAATTTTCATAAACATTTTCCAGGCCTGGAAGAGGTATGGGAAATTATGCTTTCATATGAATGGTATGGAAAAAGCATGGAAATTGAATTAAATATATTTAGAATCACTTTTGCTGTTCATGAGATTCAAATTTCTTACTAAATTTCTTTTTATTTTAGTTTTTATTTTGTTTATGAATCAAATTTTGTAACTCGTAAAATTTTGGCCTTTGTAACCCAACATGTAAATAACCGATCTGACATGAACATTAACGACGATTCATTGATCTGTATATTTCTGTGGTCAAAATGGCTGCACCCAGTGATAAGGTGTTTATGTTAACGTCAAGAAAAACACACAAACTTGAAAGTTTGTTCTGCAAAGTTAAGGCATTATTAGGACAGTCAACAAAGTTAAAGGAAGTGGGGAATTGTTTGTTTCAGAAACGTGGTTGGAAAATCACAAATACACACTGGATTAACAGGAACACGAAAAGCAAATCAAAGTCAGAGGCAAAATATCTCGTCTGTAACAAGTCTATTGATGTCTCAATTATAGGGGAAGTGGCATTAACTAGTCATACTATTTTGGATCAGAAATGCTAAAAAAAAATACAGCACCGCCAGTCCTTAAAACAAGCCATCAGACATTTGTAGAATGAGGTCCCCAGAGGGTGAATTTGATGATGCTATCCCATACAGTGGGCCAATTTAACGTCTGGGTACCTCTTTCTGTTGAGTTTTGTGACCCTGATTCAGACTGAGGTTCACAGAGGGTAAATTTAGTGATGCTACCCTGCTGTGCAGGGTAGCATCACTACATTCACCCTCTGGGGGACCTCATTTTGCAGATGACAGTTTGCTTATTTTATGGCTTAAGCACAGCCAACAGTTCTTGACTTGTTTCTGAAAAATTTTAATAGTTTTGGTTTATTTGTTGTGATCATTGATAGTAAAACTCAGAGAACTGGCTGTGGGGTTGGACTCCAACAGCTTACACAGTGTTTCCGCTAGACCAGCTGCGGGTCCGTCGACCGGACTCATTCCCCCCGCTGATCATACTATGATCAGTCAGAAAAGCTGGTGGTTAAAATGTCGAGTACAATGCTGTATCGTAACGACACTCAGGATCCTTTGTTTCCACGTAATATAGGCATAATTATGTTGTATACTATGCCTACTATTACTGGCGACAACCTGATACTTTATAACCCCCAGACGAGAGGGGGAAAAAAAGTTCAAATCCTAAACGTCGCCTATAAAATTTCGGACTCAAATTGTCGTGTTTGGTCCAAAATCACTGGCTTTTATTTTGAGCGATAAATGATGTAATTGTACGTGCATGACGTCACACATCTGCATCATGGTTCTTTTTGAATATTACTGCGAGCAGTTGTAAACAAAGCTCAAGCACACATGCAAAGTTTACTAAAAAATGAGGATTCGTGGATTTCCAGGATTCGTGGATTTTGTGTTGTTTTGGGTTTGTATTTTTATGAAACCTCCGACCATATGTAGTATTGTGTGTCCCATGGGAATTTAGAGAATTGTAGGAGGAAAAAATACATATTTTCCACTTCAGTTATTCAGCATTTTAGTGACCAAAATGCCCCCAGAGAGCATTTAAAAATCTAAATTTTCCAGGGGGGAGGACTCCCCAGACTCCCCTGTATACACACATGCATTTGGCACATGCGGCAGAAGTCTTCAACGTCTGAGTTTCACTTTCTTTAAACTACCTGACCCACAAATTTTCCGCTGCCTTACATATACATGTAAGTGTTTTGTAAGATATATTTTTGATTTAACTGATCACCCAAGAGTTTAAAAAACACTCTGTTATGGCTGCGAAGGGTATGGAAAAACTTGAGGGGAGTCTGGAAAAGTCTGGAATTTTTTTTCTTGGTAGGTTTGGGAACCCCTGAAGTAAGCTCCCTCTCTCCCTAAACCACACCCCAACCCGCTAGAAGATCCCCTGAAAATAATGGGAGCACACTCAGTCCCCAGCTGAAGGGCACATAGGCCAGAATGACAGTTGCCTTTCACAAAACTAAGTATTAAACATTTATTAGTTTTTTACATCATTTATTTCTAATCTTGGGATCGCCGTGGCTCAGTAGTTACAGCACTGGGTTCGATCCCTGTCAGGTGGTGACTGCACGTTGATGGTGCACTTGTCTTTGACCAGTGCTAACCCTGCTTGTGCAGAGTTAGTACATTGGGGAGTATGACAATTCCTTGCCACTGCTCAGTGGTTCTCTCTGGGTATTTCGGCTTCCTCCACCTGTAAAACTATCTGACACAAAGCGACCCTGGCTGTCAAAAGTGTCATTAAACACCAATAAATAAAAAAATTTGTACTGTTGCAGTGGGAGCTGGCAGCTGCTCAGTCGTTCTCTCTGGGTACTCCGGCTTCCTCCACCCGTAAAACTGTCACGGTCATGATTAGCTATTGTTCATAAGTATATGTCCTTAAAACACCAATAAATAAACAACTGTTGCAGTGCAGAATACTATGATTCTCAGTGAAATTGTCCATCATATACATCCTTTTACTTAAATGTCTTTTATTGTAGAAACTTTCTTCAAAGAATTAAAACGCATTAAAACGCGTAGGGAAACAAGCTGTGAAAGAAACCTCAAAGGTGACATCTTGTATGCTGTAATTGTTCCTTGCAAAAATACTTTGGATATGGTCCTCAATGATTTTTTATATTATCATTGAGAAATAATGATTGAAGTTGTTTTCATAATTTAGAAACAAAGTTAATAGTAGTATTATTATATGAGAAAGTGGATAGGCCTAAACAAATTAAAAATCTGTTTCTCAGGCCCTCCCGCATGGTCCTTTTGGTTTCTGCATGCTCTCTTTTTATAACCAATGTAAACTTTAAAAAATAAAAATTAAATGGTTTGTCTGATATTTTACCCAAGTTAAAAAAATTGATAAATTTGTCCCTTGAGTGCAAGAAGGCTTTGCAATGCTTTAGCATTGCAAAGTCTTCTTGCTCTCAAGGGCTGAAATACACCACCCATGCTATTCCGTAGATTATGAGGCCTAAAACATAAAGCAAGTATATGAACTTTTGATGGCAAAGAAATAATTACAGAAATAAAAAACAAAATAAAAACATTTAATCTATTATATCTTGTTTGACAGAGCTCATGGAGCTCTGTCAATCAAGATATAATAGAATAAAAGCTTAGTTTATCTCTGGTATACAGGAAAGTGACACAATCCCTGTTAATTGAATATTCCTGTTAATTCAATAATTTCCATTGGCAAAGTGACTATTCATTTAACAGGGTTCCACTGTTAATACAGTCAATATTTTTCTCCTGTATCCTTTCCGTTAGATGAATCTGTAGAAACCTCACTGTAATGTTTTTTTGGGAGCAGTACTGCATGCCGTGCCTGTTCGTGTCACATTATTTATAAGATACCTGCACGACAATAACGTTAAAGTTAAAAGGATAGACCCAAAGTTTGATGAAGTACACATGTTTACTATTACTTATAATCTAAAATGCAAACAATATAACTATACTCATGCTACCAAAATCACGATGCATAGATGATGAAATGAAAACACCCCTGTCAAAGGTAAGCAGTGTCCAAATTATGAAAGAAACTATAACATGTTGTCTTAAACAAAGTGGGAGAACCAGGAAGAATAATCAGTAGCTGTTGAATTCAGAAAGTGTGACAGATAGAGGATATCTGGTGTTTTTGAGTGGATACCGAAAATGATCTCATGAGTGACCGAGACAAATGTTTATTTTTCGTGAGCACTTGCGCAAGCGAAAATAACCATTTGTCTCGGTCACAAGTGAGATAATTTTCGGCATCCACTCGAAAACACTAGGTTTTCTTTTTATTATATGCTTTTTTTTTTATTATAAGAATCTGATAATTCCTCTCGTTTCAACCATGAATTAATGCATGAAAGTGGATAGTGCATTGAATCATTGATACGCAGAAGTGATTTGATCAATACTCTGAATAGATAGCGTCTTGCGATCTGATTCAGTTGGTGGGTTTCTAGTCCAAACATGGCCTGAAAGTCGGTAATATAAGTTTTTGGTTCAATGGACGTACCAAACCAAAAACTTATATTACAGACTTTCAGGCCAAGTTTGGTCTGGTGGGTTTCATGCATCAGTTCAAGGAGAATATGTTTTGATTTATTACTGGAAATGACTGGTATCCACTCAAAAACACTAGTTTTACTTTTCATTATACGTTTTTAGAACAAATTGGTCATTTCCAGTGATAATTTGACTTGTATTCACCTTGAAGTGATGCTTTGAAAGCGGCCATTTTGATTGATACCATGAAAGTGAAAATGTCTGTATCTTCACAGTGGGTGGATACGATTTCTATCTTTCTGCAATTTCTTCGGTAATCTATCGTTTAGCATATAATAAATAGAGGATATCTAATGTTTTCTTGTGATTACCGGGATTTATCTCGTGACAAGCTGCTCGAGAAAATACAAATTCTCTCACCCACTCATGAGATAAATCCCGGTATTCACAAGAAAACATTAGATTTTCTTTTTATTATACCCCTTTCATTTGAAGCTTCAACTGAAACGATCCAAACCGACGCCCATACCATACAAGAAATCTGTTTACACAATCAGCTGATCGCTGTTTCCACTGACGCAGATCACACAAAATAGTTTTTGGGATTGTTGGCGAAATGACGTAATTTTTAGCCACAAACAAATTCAATAAAATGAAATTTCTACTTCATTTTTGCTTCAATTATAATTCTTCAACATTGAATTGAAATAATTCAACAATTTAAATAACTCGATCAGTGCTTCGACCCGAAAAATTTCTATTGCGCATTAATACATTTTGGCATTCGATCGTGATCTGCCGCGCCTTGTTATACTCACTAGTGGAGCGAGAACAACTTTTGTTTTGTGCTTGTCAAAATTCATTTGTAAATTTCAAGTTCACTCGAAATGTTAATCACCGAGGTGTTTGATCTCACTAGTTAAGGGAGAACGCAATTGATATTTTACCGATTCCTATAAAACTTAGACGTTAGGGGTGTAATAAATGGGAATATACTGTCGTGATACTGTGGCAGATAATAAAAGTGACATGAAACACCGGTAAATAAATGAAAAAATGATTGTATGTTTGAAAGGAATTATCAGCATGTGATTAAAATTTCTTTATTCAGGGTATTACTTATGATACTGGTGGAGCAGATATTAAGGCTGGTGGTGTTATGGCTGGCATGCATAGAGACAAATGTGGGGCTGCCTTTGTTTCTGGATTTTTCAAGGTAAGTTCTAACAAATCTATTGATTGGTGTAATTTGGAGACCTTGCAGACTTGCCTAGTCAGGTGTGGCTTATTTGCTTTGAAGAAAATATTTTACAACACCAAAAAGTATAAAGATGGTTGAACATGTGTGAACTTGCATGGTCTGATGTGTAGAGACAGAAACCTACATTAATGTTCTTGACCCTGTTTCTTATGTCCTGAAAGACAAACTTCATGTGGCATTGTCACAAAATCAATACTTTGTCAAACGACATAGAGGGCATACTCATATTTTAATACTAAAACCAATGGCCCAGACTCAGCTGGTGCAACCTCAATATTATTAAGGGCCAAACAAGTTTTGAACCCCTCACAATCCCCAAAGTTTGCATACAATACAGAAAATTAAAAGTCCTATCTGGCCCTCCATACTTTTAGTACTTGCACATGTGCAGTACCCAGGAAGAGACCAGAATTGGCGCCAACACCATTCTTTGTTTGGTCCAACATCTCAACTGACATCTGTGCTTTTAATCTCTCTTTTGGTGGATGCCAGACGCAAATCAATGAAGTATATGGTGGATTCAAGGCAGTAAATGGTGGATGGAAGTGAACAAAGGTGCTTTGAGATGTTCAGGGCTGTAACATTTAAATAATATGAAAATTATTTCATGTTACCCAATTTCGGGATATACGCCTTGATGTCATTAGTTTTGCTAATGATTTACCTACTGTTGGTTAAGTGTTCCTTCCCTATCCTTCCATGAACCCTCTGTTTAAACTCCTAAGCTTTCTGGCTGTTTTTTATTGAAATTTTTTATTAAATTTCTTGGGAGTTTAACGTGTTGTACAGAATGTTTATTCTGTTTATCCCTACTGTTACATCCTCACTGTAAGGGTGTTGGGTCGTTATTGTCTTGCATCTCCTACCGGATGCATGTTTTTCCTTCACATAAAGACCTAGCTTTGCATCAGGTATCAGTTAATTATTTACTGACTTGGGCCTTTTGTGTGCCTATTGTCTAGATTCCATTTTTTCTAATCCTGACGTTTACTTTTAACAACGCCCTTAGCAGGTAATATTCAAGGTTTTATTTCATCACAATTATAGTAGGATACATTTGTTAATATTCCGGTAGTGAGGCTTTAATATTTTGGTGTTTGCCCGCACTTAGGCTCTATCGGGATGCCCTTGAGCTCATGTGGTTCCCTTGGGGAACTTAGGTGTTTTCCAAAAAAACTTTTCGGAAAAAATTTGTCTTGATTTATTTTGAAATTATTTTTGATTGCCTTCGTCATGTATCCTTATATGGTATGATTATATGTTAGATGTTAGGAGTGCAGTGAACTTTGTTTGGATTGTAATTATTTATGAAATTACTGCTCTCAGTGTAGGACAAAGAAGTCTACATCAGATTTACATGTTTGTTGTATTGCCAGTAGTCGCTGCACTCCTACTGATTCAGGTCCTACTTGTGTGGTCAAGGTCGACTGATTAGGACACTAACGTTGGATGTGGGTATCACGCTATGTATTCGGGGTGAAGTTCCGATGCCGGAGCTGTCATCGCAAGATAATTCGAGTTTTCAGTTTCTTTTCCAGACGAACAAGAACATGGTGATAGTATTGCGACACCCGTCCAGAATGTGCTGCCGTCGACTCGCTCTGAGGAGCAAACAGAGATAGATGCAAAGGTGCTCTTGAATATAAAGGGAATAAGGTCTCTTATTCCATCAGCCAGCTCGGACTGTCAGGCAGTTACCCGATAGTGGGAACCGTAATACTGGGTATGTCTGTTGCGGTCGAGGAGAGTGGAGATTTGGGTAGAGCGAGCACCTTATAAACAAAAGTTCACCCAGTGATGACGGTAAAGAAGGGGAAGAAGCCTGCAAGTTTCTCTTTGGGAATCTCGGGGAGGTCTTGGATCAGACCCCAAGCTGGAGAGCCTTCTCTAACCCAGTAACATTTGGGGTCGACTATTGCTTTGAGAAACTTGCACTGAGTCAGAGCTAACATACTCCCTGGCCACTCCGAAGCTCCTTCTACACTGCAGCCAGGGCTGTGCAGCTCCTTCTACACTGCAGCCAGGGCTGTGCAGCCAGAGCCGGCTGCAGTTATGGCTTCTTCCTCCGGTTCGGCGAAGCACATGCGACTGCACACTAGCTATCCGACTTCAGATGTTCATGCAGCCGAGCGAAGATGCTCCAGTCTTTGCCCTCGAAGTGGGTCCATCCGGTAGCTAGTGATTTGCAGCTTGATTCATCAGGGGCGAAGAGATCGGCGGCCAGATCTCTGGCCTGGGAGTAACATGAGGCAGAGAATAGAAGCTGCTGCTCCACAAGCCTCTGTAACGGACTTGCTGTCACAATTTGCGCAGCTTATCGCAGCTTTCCAGAAAGACTCTGGTAGTGTGCCGTCGGACGGTGCTGGGTCGGTCCAGTCATCTGTGTATGTAGAAGAAGCCAGAAATTTCTCTACGGGACGCTCGGCTAGATCTGGGGTCAGATTGCCAATTGGAGAACCCTCCTCTCTGTCCCATTAACAGTCTGGGTCGACTGTGTCTGTTGTGAGAAACTATAATGAGTCTGAACACTCATCGGAATGTTCCTTCCACACTGCAGCCGGGGCTGGTGGCAGTTATGGCTTCTTCTTTTTCTTACATGGAAGCGCACAAAAGGAGATTAGCCAAGAAGTTTCTAAGCGGGATACTCGGCGAGATCTGGGGACAGATCACGAGTGCAGAGCGTTCTCCTTCCCGTTAACAGTCGGGGATGACTGTTTTTTGTTGTAAGAAACTTCAATGAGTAGGAGCATCCATCCAAAATGTGACAAGTTTGGATGCTTCCTTCGCACTTCACCCAGGGTTGGCTGTTGTTACGGCTTCCTCTTCTTCCATGGATATGCATGCTAAGGGATAGATGCCTACAAGTTTCTAACGGAATGCTCGGCGAGGTATGAAGCAGACCGCGAGCTGGAGAACCCTCTCCTCTCCGTCAGCAGTCGGGGTCAACTGTTTTTGATTCGAGAAACTTTAGTGAGTTGGGACGCCCGTTCATGCTTGCAGTTCGGAACACTCCTTCCACACTGCAGTCGGGTTCGGTTGCAGCTGTGGCTTCTTCCCCTGCTTCATTGATGAAGCATGTTGACTGCAGACTAGCTATCCGACTTCGCATGTTCAGGTTGATAGCTAGTCGTTCGAGGCATTTTTATATGGGACATGTGTCGATGATGTAGGGCCAGATCTCCATCCTGTGAGCAGCTTATGGTAACAAGTGGATTATCGCTGCACTGCTAGCCTCATTCATGGACCGGCTGCCACAGATTGCTCTGCGTATCGCAGCATCCCAGTAGTTGCTGGTACTACCGTCAATAGGCTCCGGTGGTGAGCTGTCGGACGGTGCTGTGTTGGTTCAGTCATCCGTTCAGTCAGATGGTGTTGACCAGATTTTCAGATGGAACATTTAGATGGTGAGAGAGCTACAGAGGGTGAGTCTCCATCCCTCACAGAAGGGCACCTAAAGACTATTTTTAGTCATAATCTCTTCGAATCTTGTTCCATCTGAATATAAGTCTGCATTTGCTAGGCAAAAAACAGCTTAACATACCAGGAAATGGAAAGACAAAGATCTTTCCTCCCTGGATCTTTTGGCTCAGGTGTCGAGGGCTTTGTCCTGATTAATGACGCCTTCCTTGCCTTAGCAATAGTATAAAAAATACAATGCTCTTTTCCATATGAATAGAGGTTCGTTAGTGCATAGATAGGTTGAGATAGCTGTCTTGTTTGGAATAGAACTGTTAGAAGGAATAAGTACGTCTTTTCCTTCTCGGTGTTATATTCCTTTGCGTCAAGACATTTAATGCTATTGTGGGCACCATAGTAGCCTTATGTACTGTTTACAGTGGTCTTTTCTTATACATCAGCATCTAGTGTTGTTAGTCGACATTTAGTGAGCTTTCAGAGGCAGCGACAGATGAAGACTCATAACTGCGTAGCTACCTTGAGACTACTGACTCTTTGGGAATTACGGCTGTTAGAATAGCGGCTCTTCATTGCCTACCTTACGCGACGATAGTTGTAAGTCTCCATTCAGTGAGCTTTCAAAGTCACAAGTTACACTGAGATATCTGTCTTCACAGAGATGAAGACTTCTAAGCTACGTTAGCTAGGTTCAGACCGCTGTCTTTTGGGACTAAAACCGCTAAAGGAAAGAGTGCTTTTGTGTTCCTAGGTGTCACAGACTTGAGTCTTATTCTTGACACCATAGTAGCCTAGCTAGAATCATGAGCGGTGTTTTTCGGTAATTATGCAATAAACATAACTGAAATAACTTATCTTCTTGAGACTACTGTCTCTTTGGGAATTACGGCTGTTAAAAATAGTGGCTCTTCATTCCCTACCTTGCACGATGATAGTTGTCAGTGAGCTTTCAAGGTCGCAACTTACACCAAAATATCTGCCTTCACGGAGCTACGGCTAGCGTTGTAAGTCTCCTTTGTGAACTTCTAAGGCCACAGTTATCAGCCTTTTAATTGTCTTCATGAATAGGAAGACCTTTAGCTGCTTCAGCTTGTCTGAATTAACTGCCCTATCGGACATGATACCGTTATGTTAGAGGAGATTATTCTCTTCCTACCGGTATTGTTTGGTGTTAGTTATCTGAGGCGGTAAGCCCTCTTGATGATGCCATATTAACCTAGTGTGATTAATGAACGTTTCTTCAAACGACTATACTAAACTCCTTCTCTGGAATATATCAATATATTTCCTGATATCAGATCGAACATAAGGAGTTCATCTAGGTTTTTATGACCGGGTGTCGGAACATTTTTTTTGTCTTCCTCTTCATTTCTATCCAATCTATTGTTGTGGATTATATTTCCACTCGAGGGATTGGCTATTATGTCTATATGGTGTATTATTTGGTCATCACGTCCCCCTCCATCCTTAGTGGCATTATGGAGTTGGCCAGACGTGAGGGAGCCCTGTAGTTCCTATACTATTTGATAACTAACACAAAAGCGTTACAAGTCGTGCTGGGTTACTGTTATTATACCCCCCGCAAACAAAGTTTGGGGGGTGGGGGGGAGGTATATAGGAATCACCCTGTCTGTCTGTCCATCCTTATTAGCACAGCTCCTCCTAAACCATTTGAAGAATTTTCATGAAACTTTACACAATGGAAGAACTCCATATGATGATGTGCATGAAGCAATATAATTCCATTCGGACATTTTCAAGGGGAGATAATCTAACTTATAAATGTGGGGGTATCACTTTGTGAGCTTGCTCACAGTACCTCTTGTTATGATTTCTTTGACTATTAGCTTTTTAGCTGTATTACTCTTATTGAGAATAGCAGCAGCAGTATAGCCTTAATTCTACTGCACCAGTCTTACTTATCTACCAATTCAAGTAATGCTGGTGTGAGAGGGGTTCGATAGGTTTTATTTGTCCAACCCCCCCACCCCCTTCACCCTCCAATATGTTAAGAGGCGATTACAGGGCAGGACGTAGTTTTCTTCCTGTAAGCCCTGTATGCATTCAAGTATATGCATGCCTTTCATGGTGTCTCGATTGGTGGCTGGGTTGTGTTCTAACTGCGATCTCATGGGCACATCCACTCTTTAATTGGTTTGTTTCCTGTGGTTGTTCATTTATAAGTCATATACGAGCATATGATTCCTGAACAATAACTGTTTTTTGGACCTGAATTTCTTTCATGAACACATTCTGTTGATATTGCTAGCCTTCGTGTACATGTGTGGCTGACCTGTCAGTTATCTGGGCGACATTCTTCAAATGTGGCAATTAGTCCACTCTGAGAAGTTTTTCTCAGGGCGGTCTGCCCTTTTCTTTCAGTGTATGAGTTTATAACTCAGTTTAACTGCATTAATGTCATATTATTCATTCCGTTTCCTGGTTACATTTGTATCACTGGTCATACCGTGGATACAGGCTGTTTTCAGACGAGTACATGCGAGTAGGTAATAAAGGCTGATCTACTATCACTTGTACATGTACGTGTACAACATACGTTCACGATGCGTTCACCAATGTGGAATTCAGTGTTTAATCACACGCTTGTTCACAAAACTGTACATGATCTTGAATCCCCCCATGTACAGTTGTGACTTCTAGATCGCGCTTTTAACGTTCAAATACTCGTGGTGAAATCGCGTTTTTAAAAAAAGGGTGAAATCGTACATCTTCGCTTGTATCTTGTACGTAATTTTTCGTCGACGTTCCCATCGCAGATCAGACCATCGGTCCATCGTTGGCGAACGCGAGCAAAAGCAAAAAATTCTGGGTCATCATCAAAAAAAACAGTTTTGGGGACTCTAGATCAGCGATTCAGAACCCGCAATTGTGTTGAGACAGATGATTCAGAACCCGCAATTGTTTTGAGGCGGTGGGGTTTTTTTTCTCCCATTTATGACATTATTAGGGGAATTCCTCCACTATGAGAAATTCTAAAAAAAACTCAGCTGATCGAGCGATCGGATCGCTCGATTCTCGTAAAAACTCGATCTGAACGAAGAGTGTTGTTGTCGTCGGTGTGTTGGAAATTCGCGAATCCAATCACGTCTTCCTGAAGTAAAAAAAACTAACACATGTTATCGTAATGAGTGAATGAGGTTTTTTTGTTCAAAAGAGTCGATTATGAATATGGTCTGTATTATAGACATTCCTGTTTTCTCTTGATGGGACGGATAGAAATTGAATTTTGAGGGTTTTTTGTTTGAAAGAGATGATCTGTAATAGATATTTGTGTTTTGCCTTGATGAGAGAGATTGACTGTTAAGCGTTCGTTCAAACACTTATCGGAATGTTTAAAACGCATTTTCCGCTCAATTAGGTTTTGAGTGGTAAAATTTTTAATATATTCATGATAGCAATCGCAGTCATCAAAAGGATTCTCTCTTAATTCGACACTCAGTGAATTGATGTGTGAATGAAAAATCTTTTGACAAATGTAAAAACTACTGTCAAAATGCGTTAAATCAGAAACCAGTTTGTCATGTACTGTTTAAACGTATTTTTTTAAACTTCAATTAACACAGTCAGTTGAGATGTGAATATTTTCAGATTATTATATATTAAGACGGAAAGAGTTTTTTATTACTTAAAAACATAAAAAAAAATATAATTAAACATTTAATTTTGAAAATAATAAAAACAATTAAAAACGAAAGATGTTTTTACAGATGGATCCTAGACGCCGAGATTTAATTTTAGGCGAGTATGAACGTGCTAAGAAGAGCATTCAGTCTGCTGACAGAAGCAGACGTCTTGGTGAGATGGAACTCAGATGCAAAGCCACAAAAATATTTAAACCTGTGACGGAGGGTCAAGAGCGAAGCAGGAAGGAGATAGTTGAAGAATTGAGACCCATAAAGGAGAGTTCTTTGAGAATGGGTTCGTTGCCTCCTAGTTTTGGAAATCGGTATTCCGTTCAATCTACACCGGATTACGTTCCCACGGGAATTCAAACAGATTTGAGCGAGAGTGACGATACGGCTTCGACTATCACCACTAGTAGCGTCGCGTCGTCTGATGATGATGGCAGTAAGAGAGATCAGTCGTATGAAATTTATAAGGATTCTGAGGGTAGAACTTTTGTAGGTGATACGGAAGTGGAAATGGATGATGATGAATTGATCGTGGGTTCGAATAAATATAAAGTAACTGATGGTCTGCGCAGACTGCTCCTTTACGACAAGCCCGGCGATTACACGGAACAGGATTTCGACAATTACGGAGACATTCTGGTCCAGACTCACGCCATGAAGAGAAATAACGATGAGGTTACAAGTGGACGAAAGTAGTGAAACCCATATGGGATATGAACAAGAAGTTCGTCGAATCGGTGACTGGCAAAGGGGTGAAAACCACTTTTCTTCCGAGCGATTCCGACGCTCTGTCTCAGAGATTGAGTTTGTTGATGGCGAGCAGACGGGCTGGTAACACGGGATAAGATAATCAGATAGTTGCTGTATCTGACGAATTGTTAAGACAGAAGGTTTTGAATAAAAACCAGTATAAAAGGCTGATGAACGAATTGAAGGATTGATGTGTATATAATAAGTAGAGAGAGAAACAAACAACGAAACAAACAAACAAACAAAAATAAAACAGTAAATTCTTACACTAGAATAATAAAAGTATTTAAAAACGACAAAACGATTTACCAGTGAAAAAAACACAAAATATATCATAAAAATAAAATATGTTGGTGATAAAGAACAGGGGATACGTCAGAACTTACGTTCAAGGCAGTACTGGCATCGTCGATTCTATAATGCGAGCGTTCACGAGCAATGCGGGTAGAAAACTCGCATCAACCGCGTTTGAGGTCGGTAAGAAGACGGCTTTGGATGCTAGTAAGAAAGCTGCTTCCGAAGCCAGTGGTAGGATAGCTTCTGTGGCTGGCAAGAGGGCAGCCGACGCGTTGATCGACAAGTTGATCAGTCCGCCGGCAAAGCGAGCTGTGTTAGAGCGAACGCCGAAAAGTTGGAAAGATTTT
Organism: Pictodentalium vernedei; assembly: GCA_031216915.1. Taxonomy (NCBI): domain Eukaryota; kingdom Metazoa; phylum Mollusca; class Scaphopoda; order Dentaliida; family Dentaliidae; genus Pictodentalium; species Pictodentalium vernedei. The sequence goes on from CM062295.1 coordinate 656,194,721, forward strand.
AAGGATGCCGTGGTGCCCATACAAGATTTAGCCAAAATGACGAGTGGATCCGGATTGAAGAGAACTCATGACGGTGCGATATAAATAAATAATAATAACAACATTAAAAACAGAGTTTGAAAAACATAAAAAAAAATTTGTGTTTGAAAAGAATCTAAAATAACAAACAAAATAAAAACAAAGATGAACATTAAAGATATGTCTTGGAACGACGCCGCGACCAAGAGGTCGAATAACGAGTTCTTTCCCAAGAGCATAAGAGGTTTGATAGTGGGAAAATCGAATTGTGGAAAGACCAATCTGTTGATGAATCTGTTGTCCCGACCCGACTGGTTGGATTACGACAGATTGTTCGTGTTTGGCAAGAGCTTGTTTCAACCCTAATACAGATTGCTTTGAGAGTGCATGGATCGCAGATTGCCCAAGGACATCATAGCCAGAATCTTTGACAGTAGGGAGGAATTCGACAAGAGCAGAGCTCCACTCTCGACCATTTTGGACGGTGCGGCGACGGAGCTGATGAAGAGAAATGCATCTTCAAACGTCGAGTGTCGATTTTATGAGAACGCTAGCGACGTTCCGGATCCTAGAGAACTGAAATCGGAAGATAAGAATCTCATGATTTTCGACGATCTGCTTTTGGAGAGACAGAACCGATGCGAATCGTATTACGTTAGGGGTCGACACAGCAACGTGGACTGTTTCTACCTGTCGCAGAATTATTTTCGATTGCCCAGACAGACGATAAGGGAGAACGCTAATTTTCTATGTCTCTTTTGCCAAGATCTCAAGAATCTCAATCACATCTACGGCGATCACGTCGCAAACGACATGAGCGTTGCGGAATTCAGGAGATTCTGCAAGAGGGTTTGGGATGGTGGACTTTACAATTTCGTCGTGATCGATTTGACAAGCGAATTTAATCGCGGAAAATATCGGTGCGGATTCGACAAGTTTTTTGTCTCCGATGATAATAATAAGGTAGAGCGTGAAAATAAAAAAAAATTAGAAAAATAATAAATCTTCAAATAATTAGTTTTGAATAAAAAAATAAAATAAAATAAAATATAATGTTCGAACATGGAGAATTGTTAGAACGGATAGCCGAAATACGGCTGCGAAACAATCCATTCAAATCGTGGTGAGTAGCGATTCGACTCGATTCGCTACGAAATTCGAACCTTCCATCGAATTGAATAGAGAGAAAAGATACGAGATGGCGTTGGTGAATCTGGAGACTTATTATTCCTTTCCCAACATCACCGAGAAGAATAACTCGTTCAAGTATTCCGACGGAACGGATTGGTTGGAGATTCGAATTCCCAAAGGGAGTTACGACATAGACGATTTGAACGATTACATTCAGACGTGAATGAAGACGGATGGAAAGGGAAGCAACAAGATCAGACTCGCTCCCAATCCTAATACCTTACAGACGATGTTGGATTTGGAAGATAATTTTCGAGTGGATTTCAACACGGACGATTCTATAGGCAAGATGTTGGGATTCGATCGAAAGATGTATCGAGGCCACGCGGCATCTGAAAATACGGTCGACATTCTCGCTGTCAATAGCATTCTGGTGGACGTGATTGCTGGAAGCTACGTGAATGGTAGCGCTCAACCGACGATCTATTCCTTCTTTCCAAACGTGTCGCCAGGTTATAAGATCGTGGAGCGACCTCAAAATTTAGTTTATCTACCAGTGATTTTAGACACGTTGTATAGTCTGAAAACCACGTTGACGGATCAAAATGGAGAACTGTTAGATCTTCGCGGAGAGAGAGTAACGATACGATTTCACATAAGAGAAATATAAAAGCCAAAAAAAAAAAAATTTTATATATATAGATAACAAAAATAAAATAAACGGCAATATTAATTTTTACAAAATTATTTTAATATAATTATTAAACAAGAAACAATTGAAGTAAATATATTTAAAAAAAACAAAACAGAATTATGACAGAATACGTGGTTAAAAACGTGAACATATCCGCAGGACAGAGGAAGAAACTTAAGAGAGCGTTAACAACTTGAGGCGAGGTGGTGAGATTCAAATTCACTCATGAAGATCTGACGAGAGGCGGTCAGGATTCGATCGCCTGGACCAGAAGTCAAAGCAAAAGGATGGAGAAAGCGATTCGCGATGGAAGAGGGTTGACGGTGAGAATGAGTCCCACTCAATTGAGATACAATTTGAGAATGAAAGGTGGTTTCCTACCGCTATTGGCAGGAATAGCCGCAAAAGCATTACCCTTTGCCGCAAAGACGCTACCCTTTCTCGGAAAGACTCTCGGTGTGGGAGCTCTCACGGGACTCGCAAGTTCGGCAGTTGAGAAATTAATGGGTGGCAGCGGACTGTTTTTGAAGAAGGGAGGAGCCGTGTGTCGCGTCCACGTAGACGACAGCGGTAAAGGATTGTATCTAGAACCCGTTAGAGGTGGCAACTCTCTGAGAGGAAACGGTCTCTATCTGAAGAGTGGACGGAACGTCGAACGACTCGGCAAGGGTTTGTTGCTCGGTGAGAATTCGCCATTTAAGAACATGCCGATTTTGAATATGTTATTATAATATAAAATTATATAAAATATAAAATCATAGAAAGTATAAAAATAATATATTTAAAATGGATAAAAAGGTGGAGAAAGAAATTTATCACCTGGATGAAAAGGTGGAGAAACAATTTGACGATAATGACGAACATCGTGAGCCAGAGAGCGAAAAAATAAAAAAAATGGTTAGACGCTAATGATGGATATCTAAGGAAAGAACTAATGAAAGAGATAGATGAAGCGCGGGATAGACGGTTGAGAATGAGACAGTGCTTTCCACGATCACCACTACCTTCTGAAGAGAATTGTAATGATGCGAGTGTTACCAAGAGATGCACAACATTCGTTCATAATTATGATTCGGATAAACAAAAATGTTACCATAAATGTATCACATCACAAAGAAAAAGAAAAAAAGAAAAAGAAGAATCAACGCTGAAATTTGAGAGAAAAGGAAACGTTATTATAATATATTATGATGATAGTGAAGAAGAAGGAAAACCAAAAAAAAAAAAAAAAAAGTAATCAGATCTAAAGATGATCTTATTTTTTTTTTTTCATTTTTCTTCGCTAAAAATCAATCACTCTATTGTTTATATTTCCAAGTCTGTTATTAGCATGTTGACACTCATGTCTTCTCCTTTTTCGAAAACGTGTTGAATGTTTATCTTTAATCTTTTGAGTTTTTTTACATCGGTCAACTCGCTCTCACCACCTAATTTCTTCACGAGTTCGAATGAGATGTTTGGAAATATGTAATTTCCATAAGGCAACGACAAATCGTCCTTGTCGAATTCTCTATCTTCGGCGATGACGATGTTCTGCAGATCGCTTTGGTACTCGTAAATCAAATCGAGCGCGGCTTCGTCCAATTTCAAAGGCATCTTATATTTCTCGTATTTGTGCTCTAAGCCCTTCGTCTCGACCTCGTTCAATTCGATGGGATCGTGTCGTTGTAATCTATAGATTTTATGACCAAATTTCTTATACGTTTCGACTCGTTTCAATTTCAATTCGCATCTTTTAGGTGTTGTTGTCTTCATGATTGATTATTTAGTATTTAAATAATAATTTGTTTAAAAATTTTTTTTTTTTTTTTACTCGAAAATGGTGTGAATGTTTATCTTTACTCTTTTGAGTTTTTTTTCATAGGCGAATGCGCTCTCACCACCCGATTTCTTCACGAGTTGGGGTGAGATTATTGGATATATGTAATCTCTATAGGACAACAATAAATCACCCCTGTCGAATTCTCTGTCTTCGGCGACAATGATATTAATCAACAGTTCGCTTTGGTACTCGTAAAACAAATCGAGCGCGGCTTCATCCACTTTCAAACACATTCGATATTTGTGGTAATAGCTCTCTAAGTCCACCATCTCGACCTCATTCAGTTCGATGGGATCGTGTGGTTGTAATGTATAGATATTAAAACTGGATTTCTCATACCTTTCGTCTCGTTTCAATTTCAGTTCGCATCTTTTAGGTGTTGTTGTCATGATCGATTATTTGGTTTTTTATGAATTCTTACAAATAATGTATATTTTAAATTTTGTATTAAAAAAATTTAATTTAAAATTTAACTTTTTTTTTTTTTTTTCTATTATATATATATATAAAGAGTAAAAAAGCAAAACTTTTTTTAACAAATTATTTAATACAAACTTCCAAAAAAAAATAAAAATATTCTTACAAATGAAGCAAACAGATAAAACAATGGTAAATTTAAATGAGAAAACCATACCTCAGTTAAACGAGATTTGTAAACTATTACAAATTTCAGATTTCAGAAATCATAGAACTAAATCAAAAAAAATTGAAGTCATACAAGAATATTTGCGAAACGCTAGAAAGGCAAACGAAATGTCGATAGCAATGACGTCAAAAGATGCATCGGTTGTGAAAAATAAGAAGACGACTAAACGAAAAGCCGTTGAAGAACATCAAGTTTCCAAAGAAAAGAAAAGAAAAACTAAAATGAAAACGAGTGATGCACTTCAGATTCAAGACAAACGAGATATATCGAGCGAAATTCAACGAGCAATCGACGAAGAGAAAGGAGAAGAATATGTAACACGACTCGTTGCGGAACTATTCCAATCGAAACCCGTAGAACGGGAGAGTGCGATCAAAGGCATTTTAAAAACTTTCGACGTGATTCCCTCGTTGAAGAAAGTCGATCCGAAATTGTTCATGGAACGGGTGAAGAAAGAAGTATTGGATTTGTTTCGCGAATACATGAACGTGGGATTAAAAATTAAGATGATACTCCATTGCATAATGAATAAAATCGACGTGAAGTCCGGCGAGAGCATCGTGAAAAATGCATATTTCAGATCTAACGTCGAACCCGTATTTCGAGGTTCAGATCTATCGGACGTTTTCGAAAAGATGAAAGACCAGATGTTGACGTCTCTCGTGAATTATCAACATGAAGGTAGTAATTGGACGTTCGGTGAGGTGTTGAAACTCGAAATTCACATGAATAAAAACGAACCGTTGAAAGGATCTTCCTACTTGGAATTACCGTATTTCTTGACTAAGAAACACGCCGTGGTCAACGTGAGAAATAAAGATGATCAGTGTTTTAAGTGGGCAGTCACCTCCGCTTTATACCCTGTCGAAATAAACTCTGATAGAGTTTCTCGTTACGAGGAAACTTCTAAAAATCTCAATTGGACCGGAGTGACTTTTCCAACAGAGTTAAAACATATCGAACGTTTCGAGGTTCAGAATCCCACCGTAGCGGTGAACGTCTTGGGATACGACGACGAAAATCAAAAGATCTATCCTCTTAGATAGACTTCGTATCTCAGAAGAGAAAAGACGATTATTTTATTATTGATTTCGAATGGTGACAATCGTCATTATTTTGGGTTAAACATCCAAGCCGATTACTGTCGAGACAAAATAATAAACATAAACATAAGATATGTTTATGTTGCAACTGCATGAACATATTTAAGACCGAAAAATCGTTAGCGAAACATCAGGAATATTGCAACGAAAATCAAGGTGTCGCCGTCGAAATGCCCAAACCCAACACCATCGTGAAGTTTGAAAATCACAATAGAAGGTTAAAAGTACCATTCGTTGTGTACGCCGATTTCGAATGTTTCACCGCGAAAATGAGTTCCTGTCAACCCAACGCTCTTCAAAGTTACGTCGAAAGATATCAAAAACACATACCTTCGGGCTATTGCATTTACGTGAAATGCGCTTTCGACTCGCAACACGACATGGGTCCCTTCACCTACACGAAACAGTGCGGAGACGACGACGTGGCTCAAAGGTTCGTGGAAGAGTAAGAATCGAAACTTCAAATGTTATACGACAAATTCAAAACTCCGGCGAAAATGATCATCACGCGAGAGCAGCAGGACGAAAATAACAGAGCCACCGAATGTCACATATGCAGACAATCGTTCGACGAGAATTCGGAGGAAAATAAGAAGGTCAGAGACCACGATCATTACACGGGTCTGTATCGCGGTCCGGCTCACAGCAAGTGTAATTTAAAATATCGAGACGCCACTTTGTATCCGGTGATGTTTCACAATCTCTCGGGTTACGACAGTCATCTGTTCGTGAAAAATCTCGGCACCTCACAGGAAGAATTAAATTGCATCGCGAACAGCGAAGAAAGATACATTTCCTTCACGAAATGGAAGCTCATGGAGAAGAAAAGAGTAATCGACGGAAATACGTTGAAAGAAAAAACGAAATCCATTCGTAGATGCATACGTTTCATCGACAGTTTTAAATTCATGTCGACCGCTCTGGAAAAATTAGTCGATAACATGAGCAAGGATAAATTTAAAATCACGAGCGAACATTTCGGAGAACGAGTAGACGTCATGTTGAGGAAAGGAGTCTATCCTTACGATTACATGAACGATCTAAAGAGATTCGAAAACACCGCACTACCTTCGAAAGATGATTTTAATTCAAAATTATACGAATCCGACATTTCCGACGAGCATTACAAACACGCCAAAAACGTGTGGAAATCATTCGATATGAAAACCATGAGAGATTATAACGATCTCTATCTGAAGACCGACGTTCTGCTCTTGGCAGACGTGTTCGAAAATTTTCGAGACGTCTGTCGTCGAAATTACGATCTGGATCCCGCTTGGTATTTCACCGCACCTGGTCTGGCGTGGGACGCTCTGTTGAAGACCACCGAAGTCCAATTGGAATTATTATCCGACGTGGACATGTTGCTCATGTTCGAAAGGGCTGCGAGAGGTGGCGTCTCGATGATCTCCCACAGATATTCTGAAGCTAACAATCCCTACATGAAAGAAGGTTTCGATTCGAAACGGTCGACTAAATACATACAGTATTGGGACGCCAATAATCTGTATGGTTGGGCTATGAGTCATCCTTTACCGATTGGAAATTTCGAATGGGTGAAGGAACCGGAAGAGATGCAAAAATGGAGAGACTATCCTTGCATTTTAGAAGTCGATTTGAACTATCTGGAAGAATTACACGGTCCACACAACGATTATCCGCTGGCTCCCAAACGAATGGAACCGAATGAAGGAGACGAGGAAAAACGCATTCCCAATTTATTTAACAAACGTAACTACGTCGTCTACAGCGAGAATTTGAAACAGTACGTCGATTACGGGATGAAATTAGTCGACATACATCGCATCATTCGACACAAATCTCAGAACTCGAGCTGAGAACGATTTCGAAAAAGATTTCTTCAAACTGCGTGTACGGCAAATCGATGGAAAACATCAGGAAGAGAACCGACGTTCGACTCGTCACATCTGAGAAAAGAGCTAAAAAATTAGTGGCGAAACCCAATTACAAACACCGAACCATATTCGACAAAAATCTAGTGGCCGTTCACATGCAAAAGACGCATCTGAAGTTCGACAAACCGAATTATCTCAGACCGATCATCTTAGATATCAGCAAGCGATTGATGTACGAGTTTCACTACGATTACGTCAAACGGAAATTTGGTGACAAAGCCAAAGTACTGTTCACCGACACGGACAGTTTAGTTTACGAGATAGAGACGAAAGACGTCTACCGAGATATATCTCCGGACATGGCCGATTGGTTCGACACGAGCAATTATCCCGTCGATCACCCGTCCAACATTCAATCGAACGACAACAAGAAGGTGTTGGGTAAATTTAAGGACGAGAGCGGCGGTAAACAGACCGTCGAATTCGTGGGCTTGAGACCCAAACTCTATGCTTATCGTCTAGAAGATGATGAAGAGATCAAGAAGTGCAAAGGAGTTAATGCGTGTGTGGTGAAGAAAAACATCTCTTTCCAAGAGTATAAAGATTGTCTGTTAGGAAGTGGTCCGGTGTATAAGACTATGAAATCGATTCGAAGTGAAAATCACGACTTGTATATCGAAATAGTCAACAAGATTTCGCTGACAGCCGACGACGACAAGAGATTCGTGTTAGACGATAAAATAAGCACTTTGGCACTCGGACATTGGACTTTGGATCTAATTTTAGACGATATGAATGGAGATGATTGGATTCTAGATGCGATTGTGGATGATAAGATTCCAGATACGATTGTGGATGATAGGATTCCAGAACATCAAGAAGAATTAGATGAACGCAAAATTATAGAAATGGATAGTGACATCGAGAAAGTTAGTTTAAAAAGAAAAAGAAAAAAAAAAATAACGTCATTTTTAGTAAATTATAATAAAATAAATAAAAAAAATATATACTTTTTTATGAATAAGAAAATAAAGATATCCGTAGAAGGTGTCGTCTTACCCAACGAACCCCTATCCAACATCGATCTGTTGAATGTGGCAAAAGATTTGAAAATCGAAGATTTTCTAGGAGTGTTTTCCAGAGATGCCTTGCCGAAGAGAAGACCTTGACAATCGGAATGCGGAATTTTAAATCTAGACGATTCATCGGGTGAAGGCACTCACTGGGTGGTGTGGATGAAGAACGGGAAGAACAAAAATTATTATTTCGACAGCTACGGAATCTCGCCGCCAAAAGAAATGAAGAACTATTTCAACAAATCGATGGTTCGTTGCAACACGGAACAAGTGCAATCACCAGATCAAGTGTTTTGCGGTCACCTGTGTCTCTACGTTCTCAAGAGATGGTCTGAAGGAGATCAATTTCAAGACATTCTCAATGATTTACATTAGTGAGAGATTTTTTTTTTTTTTATAGTATATATAAAGATAAAAAATTATTTTAAAAAAAATTTTAATCGAATAAAAACGAAAAATAAAATAACATAGTTCATTTTTAGTAAACTGCGTTTTGAATATATTTTTTCTAAAAACAAAAAATCCTTACAACAACATGCCAGTCGATAAATTTGGTAGAAGTGACGACGAAAAAGTCAACCCGAGAAAGAAGAGGAAGACGTTCGAAGTCGACGATGGTTATGACGTTGCCAACTTGGACAAACGTTACGTTCGGAGATACGAACCTCGAGAAGAACCTTTGAACATGAACGATAAGAAGCTCTACAATCTTCCCGAGCCGATAGATCTCGCAAATGCTGCGACTAAAAAATACGTTGACAGGGGGAACGCCAATTTCGAACGAATCCTGCTGGATAATTACGTGGATAAAACCATGATTGACGATCTCGATCTGAAATCCAAACGTTTGGTGAACGTCGCGAATCCCATAGATCCCACCGATGCCGCGACCAAGAAATACGTGGACGACTCTCACGCGAGATTCAGCGAACACCTGAGAAATAGATACATTCTGAAAACGATGCACTCGGAATTGAACGCCAATTCTAACAAGATAACGAACGTGGCCACTCCCACGAATCCCAAGGACGTGGCGACCAAACACTACGTAGATCTGGAACAGAGAAAGTCTGACAGACGAGAAATGAAATCGGATCTGAATGCGGGATTCCACAAGATATTGAATCTGTCGAAGATCGACGACACGGATGCGGACTCAACTGCGGTCAACAAGGGCTACGTAGACTCTGCCGTGATACAATCGCAAGAATACCTAGAATCGCAAGTGGACGATCTCTACCTGAACAAAGAATCTGGCGGAACCATGGAGGGTGGCACCAACATGAACGGTCACAATTTATTCGGTCTCGATCACGATCCCGAATTCGATTCCAGCGCGGTAAGCAGGAAGTACGTGGACGACAACTCGGTCTGGAGAAAGGGCGACATCATGGAAGGTAAACTAGACATGGGTGGACACGCGCTTATGAATCTACCGGATCCCGTGAACATGACGGATGCCTGCACCCTGATTTCGGTGGTGGAGAAAGTCAAATATGCTAGACAATTGATCACCGTGTGGGCCGGAGAGGCCGGCGCCTTAGATGAGGGAAAAGCCGAGTGGTCTTTCGGAAATGGAGGTAGCGGATCGAAACATGGTCAGGTTGGATATCACATGCCGTTGGGAGGTGAAATCCTTCGAATGAGTCTGGCTTCCTCGGATTTGAATAACAGAGCGGTCGTCAATCTCATGTTAAATGGTGTGGAGAGCGATAAGAGATACAGCGTCGAAAAGACTGAGAATCAACACGCGAATGTTAGCACGTTCGGCACGCCTCTCAAAGTGAATGCCGGAGACAGGATTAATTTCGTCACGAAAACCAATAATCCCGAAGCCGCCACTTCCGTGGTGAGTCTACTGATCAAACTAGATCCTTTGAACAAACAGTGAACACGTGGAAAATAATGAATTAAAAAAAAAAAATAATGTGTGATTATTAAAAACAAAAAAAAAACAAAAGTAATGAGATTTAGAAAGATGTTCAATCTCTCTAGATCACATTACTTTATTTATTTTTTTTTGTTTTTTTTTTGTTTTTAATAATGACTCATTACTTTTTATTTTTTTTTCACGCACTCGTCTCTCATCGAATGATCGACATCTTATTTCCATCCGATTCGAATTGTAATTCTCTGTCCAACAGGACCAGGGCGAAGGCTTCGGTTTTTCTCGCCACGTTCCTATCGAATTGCATCTTGATCTGAATGTCTAACACGCTACTCTTGAGTCGTTCACTCTGTTTACTGACGTCGAATACGAACATGGGATACATCGACTTGTATTCGCCGGGAGATATGTTGGGGTTGCTCATCAATTCGTCTAGACCGTGATACTTCTTTCTAAAATCAGCGGCGTCGCCGTACAGTCTGCAGAAATCGTTCTTGTCGAACGACGCGTTGTAATCGATTGCTGGATATCTCGTGGCGTTCAGAAACACTTGCATGTTTCTCAAATGGCAGTGATCGAACAGCGACGCATTCTTTTCCTGAGACCCGTCCCTATCGGTCTGAAACGCAACCACGATGAAATGCGGTCTCTCGGAAGCGAATTTCACCGTCAATCTCCAATCGAAGTGATTCGTGGAGAGAGGAATGCTAGCCGTGTCGCACTGTCTCATTCTAAATCCCACGGGTAATTTACTCTTGGATTCTATGATCTTGTAGAGACGCGCTTTCTCCACGATTGAAGGCTCCACGTGCGGAACGAACCACAATATCTTGTGTAGAGTTATCTTACCCGCATCGGTCGCGGTGAGTTTCACTATTGCGTCGTCGTTTCCTTTTCGAATCAACGTCAGATTGTGTTTGAATCCGTACATGATCTTGTTGTAATCGTCTGCGAATCTGAAGATGTGTTTCAAAGGTATCCTGAATGAAAACGTTGCTTTAGGTCTGGACGTCTTGACGACGTAGTCGAATATCGCGGCGGCTTGTGTAACTCCTCGGCCAATTCGCTCGTCAATAATCGTTTCTTCTTCTTTTCAGATGCGCTTTTTTTTTTTGAACGCCCCCGATATGCCTCTCAATCTCCCCAACATGTTTTTGTCGCAGACGTCGTTGCGAGTCTTGGTGTCGTGATGTCCGGCGTAGCACAGATCGTGATCGTACGCGGCTGCGTCCACCCTATTCACGGGTTTGCTCCAAGATTTGGGAGTCAGATCGGCGTTGAGTCTCTTGTTCAATTTCGTTCCGGGTCCCGTGAAACTGTGACCGGGCAGATGCATTTCGAAAAGTAGATTGTTGATCATTTTATTCACGATGCCTTTACCTTTGCTCGCATTCTTTTGTTTGACGAATCGCGTCTTGACAGAACCACACACGTCGCAAATTCTGCGAAGCATCCGTCTGTCGTTTTTAGTTCGCACTTCTCTAGAATTACTCGTCTCGGTAACTCTCTTACACTTTACGCAATACATTTTTTTTAAGAGTTATTTAAATTAATTTCGTTTTTTATTTTGTATATAAATTTAATATTTTTTTTTTTTTAAATTCTGTTCTTATTATATATATATTTTTTTTTCAATCGCTGCTCTTGAGTTCTATCATCTTACTGAATTCCTCCCTGGCCTCTTTCCTCCCCTTTTCCACGAGAGAATCCTTCATCTCTTCCTTGATGATCTGACGAGTCTTGATTCTCATGGCTTCTTTCATGGCATCGTATTTCGTTTTCTCGCTTAATATCGCGAAGTATTCTCCGTCTGATATCCTACCGTCTTTCAATGCCATAGAGATCATTTCGGATATCGTGTCGATCTTGGAGTCGGCCAAGACGCGAATCTTGTCGTGTTTCCTCGCCTTCAGATATAATTTCCTACTCAAAAAAGTTTCCGAGCGTGCTAAACAATCCGGCAGCGAGAGCCACTCCTTCTACGGTCAACATGATCGGAATGCCGGTCGCGTGTAAACCCATGGAAATCGTGATGAGTGTCGTGTCGATCGCGTTGACGAATTTCACGAAACGCGAATACTTCTTCTTGAGGGAACGACGAGAATCTCTCTCTCGATGTCAGATACAATTGGATTCTACTGATTTGATCGATGCGATACCTCTCTCCTCTTTCTCTTTCTTCTAGCGACGGCGCCGTCAGCAAAACGCCGTTCGGCTTCTCGTCCTCGTCGTCCACTAACGTCGGATACAATTTATTTCTGGTTCTCATTTTGTGTTTTTTTTTCTTTCTTTTCTAATATTAGATAAAAAAAATTTATGTGTGTATTTATTTATTTTTTTTTATTTTCTACTCTCCCTTATTTTTATATCAACGAAAAGAAAACTTAGACGTATGCTTCGTTCAGCAATAATTTCTTGATGCATCCCTTGTCTTCTAAAGTCAAACTTCTACGCGCCAATTTCAGTTCTTCCGAATCTGTGGGCCTGTCTCGATTCTTACAGAAGACTAATCTCTTCCAAAACGTGATCACATCGTTGAATTTAATGCGTTCGAACGCCGGTTCGAAATACATGACGACCATATCTTCCCTTTCCATCGTCAGACACGAATGATTCTCATGATCGAAGTCTAGATGATCCCGACATCCGACGCATCGTTCTAACAAGATGGGACGTAGTTGTTCATTCACGCAGATTGCGTATGCTCTCATCAGCATGTTTAAAAGAAACCTCGCTCTAATAGTCTGAGAATCGCTCATGATTTACGTATTTTTTTTTTTATTATCTATTCGATTTGATATATTTAATTTTCTAAATAACTATTATTTATATATTTTTTTTTCTCCCCTATATATATATATCAATCAAAAACGTGACAGCGGGCTCGCAAATTTCCAACACACCGACGACAACAACACTCTTCGTTCAGATCGAGTTTTTACGAGAATCAAGCGATCTGATCGCTCGATCAGCTGAGTTTTTTTGAGAATTTCTCATAGTGGAGGAATTCCCCTAATAATGTCATAAATGGGAGAAAAAAAACCCCACCGCCTCAAAACAATTGCGGGTTCTGAATCATCTGTCTCAACACAATTGCGGGTTCTGAATCGCTGATCTAGAGTCCCCAAAACTGTTTTTTGATGATGACCCAGAATTTTTTGCTTTTGCTCGCGTTCGCCAACGATGGACCGATGGTCTGATCTGCGATGGGAACGTCGACGAAAAATTACGTACAAGATACAAGCGAAGATGTACGATTTCACCCTTTTTTTTAAAAACGCGCGTTCACCATGAGTATTTGAACGTTAAAAGCGCGATCTAGGAGTCACAACTGTACATGGGGGGGGGATTCAAGATCATGTACAGTTTTGTGAACAAGCGTGTGATTTAACACTGAATTCCACGTTGGTGAATGCATCGTGAACGTATGTTGTACACGTACATGTACAAGTGATAGTAGATCGGCCTTTATTACCTACTCATGCGGGATTCTGTTGCTCACGTGCATAATATGTATATTTATTAGGCAGATGCATTATTATGTGTACCCATACTATGTATGGTACACATAATGCCAGCATCCGGGGTGACCATCCATCGTTCGTCCATCCTTTGTCTGTCCGTATGTCCATCCGTCCATCCATCCGTCCATCTGTCCGTCCGGCGTCCGTATCCATTTCATTGGCATGCGATAACTTGAAAAATATTGTTTGGATTGTCAAGTTACTTTAGATTTGTGTTCAGGTTACTGATGTGCTGAGCTGTATAGTTTTTGGTGTAAATCGGATAATTTGATCCTGAGATCTTTCCCCTTTATCCTTCAAATTGAAAATTCCTCCAATCCCTTTGGCATTCGATAAGTTGAAAAATATTGCTTGGATTGTCTAGTTACTTTATATTTGTGTTCAGGTTACTGATTTGCCGAGCTGTATAGTTTTTGGTGTAAATCTGATGATTTGATCCCGAGATATTAACCCTTTATCCCTTCAAATTGAAAATTCCTCCAATCCCTTTGGCATTCGATAACTTGAAAAATATTGCTTGGATTGTCTAGTTACTTTATATTTGTGTTCAGGTTACTGATTTGCCGAGCTGTATAGTTTTTGGTGTAAATCTGATGATTTGATTCCGAGATATTAACCCTTTATCCCTTCAAATTGAAAATTCCTCCAATCCCTTTGTCATTCGATAACTTTAAAAATATTGCTTGGATTGTCAAGTTACTTTATATTTGTGTTCAGGTTACTGATGTGCCGAGCTGTATAGTTTTTTGGTGTAAATCTGTTATTTTGATCCTGAGATATTAACCCTTTATCCTTCAAATTGAAAATTCCTCCAATCCCTTTGGCATTCGATAACTTTAAAAATATTGCTTGGATTGTCTAGTTACTTTATATTTGTGTTCAGGTTACTGATGTGCCAAGCTGTATAGTTTTTGGTGTAAATCGGATAATTTGATCCTGAGATCTTAACCCTTTATCCTTCAAATTGAAAATTCCTCCAATCCCTTTGGCATTTCATAACTTGAAAAATATTGCTTGGATTGTCTAGTTACTTTATATTTGTGTTCAGGTTACTGATTTGCCGAGCTGTATAGTTTTTGGTGTAAATCTGATGATTTGATCCCGAGATATTAACCCTTTATCCCTTCAAATTGAAAATTCCTCCAATCCCTTTGGCATTCGATAACTTGAAAAATATTGCTTGGATTGTCTAGTTACTTTATATTTGTGTTCAGGTTACTGATGTGCCGAGCTGTATAGTTTTTGGTGTAAATCTGATGATTTGATCCCGAGATATTAACCCTTTATCCTTCAAATTGAAAATTCCTCCAATCCCTTTGGCATTCGATAACTTGAAAAATATTGCTTGGATTGTCTAGTTACTTTATATTTGTGTTCAGGTTACTGATTTGCCGAGCTGTATAGTTTTTGGTGTAAATCTGATGATTTGATCCTGAGATATTAACCCTTTATCCCTTCAAATTGAAAATTCCTCCAATCCCTTTGGCATTCGATAACTTTAAAAATATTGCTTGGGTTGTCAAGTTACTTTATATTTGTGTTCAGGTTACTGATGTGCTGAGCTCTATAGTTTTTGGTGTAAATCTGTTATTTTGATCCTGAGATATTAACCCTTTATCCTTCAAATTGAAAATTCCTCCAATCCCTTTGGCATTCGATAACTTTAAAAATATTGCTGGGATTGTCAAGTTACTTTATATTTGTGTTCAGGTTACTGATGTGCCGAGCTGTATAGTTTTTGGTGTAAATCGGATGATTTGATCCTGAGATATTAACCCTTTATCCTTCAAATTGAAAATTCCTCCAAACCCTTTGGCATTCGATAACTTGAAAAATATTACTTGGATTGTCAAGTTACTTTATATTTGTGTTCAGGTTACTGATGTGCCGAGCTGTATAGTTTTTGGTGTAAATCTGTTATTTTGATCCTGAGATATTAACCCTTTATCCTTCAAATTGAAAATTCCTCTAATCCTTTTGGCATTTGATAACTTGAAAAAAATTCCTTGGATTGTCAAGTTACTTTATAATTGTGTTCAAGTTACTGATGTGCTGAGCTGTATATTTTTTGGTGTTAATCTGATAATTTGATCTGGAGATATTAACCCTTTATCCTTCAAATTGAAAATTCCTCCAATCCCTTTGGCATGAGATAAGTCAAAAAATATCAATCCGATTGTCATGTAACTTTATATGTTTATTCAGGTTACTGATGTGCTGTGCTGTATAGTTTTTTATGTAAATCTGATAATTTGATCCGGAGATATTAACCCATTATCCATCAAATTGGACACTCCTCCAATTCATTTCTATATGTATCCATACCTTGTATGGTGTACATAATGTTGGCATCCGTGGTGGCCCTCCGTGATACAGCTTTCTACTAGTTGCACGTATGGGTACACATCTGACGATTTCATCAGCCTATTTTTGAATAGATTCTATAAAATTCTTGCTCTGCTTTATAGAGCTTATGAGAATTTTGGGGCTAGTTGCATCAGTTACAGAATTTCCAATAGGCCGTCTATGCATACATTCTCAATTTTTGGCTTCATTATTCTGAGTAGTATATTCTTTCTCCGAACAGTCAGTGGTTGTAATGGACCTAGGGAACAATGAATTATTTGGGGGATGGTCCATGATGGGTCTGTTAATCATAGCCCATTCCATGTTCTCATTCCAGCTTTCTACCAGAGACAGTACCCAGGAGAATTCCTGTTCTCGTATATTCACACGGTTCAATTTGGAGTTTCATTATTGGAATTAAGTGTACACCTGAACAGGGTCACCTGTTGCCTCAGAAGCATATTTGCTCTAACAGATAACTTTCCATTGGGATTCAATTGGACAGGTGTAACATTGTACACGTAAAATCACTGGTTTTCGACCTATCTAAGTATTCCGACTCTGGCATACGTTAGAAGCTTGCGCTTTTAATAACTGAGATTGCCACAACACAATAGCCTTAGCTACAGAGGTGGCATTAAGCACCAATAATTAATAACTGGGTGCCTGCTGGGCGAATATATATAGATTATTAGATTATTTAGTACTGCTTTTCACCGATTCCAGAGCTCTTCCCTCTTTGTTTTGAAGAATATTTGTTAAAAAAAAAAACGGTGGGGGGGGGGGGGGGTATTTTACTTCATCTCTTCTGGCCTGATAATAAGTGTGTAACTATGAGTAAAGCTGTTTTTGTCTGTAGATTATTACTGATCTTAGATACAGCTTGTTTATTATATATTATATGGCGTGTGTTTGTGGGGGTTAGTCTCTCACTCTCGAACACGCCATCCGGATTTAAGTGGCTTAGTCTGGACTCGCCATAAAATTGGTGGCTTGTTACACCCAATTAGCATAATCATTCATGCTAAGAATACGGAATTACTTTGATATGGCTCCATATTTTGATGATATGTCTCCATTATTGTATAGAGAGACAAACATGTACTTCCTTTATGGTTTATAATTAGACATAAACAAAGTACTGGTTTATAATTAGACATAAACAAAGTACTGATTTATCTGGTTTGCCTGATTTAATCCTTCACCCACATGCAGGCGATATCAAAATTTATTATTTTAAATAGTACTTTTTAATTTCTTTTAACAAATTTCAGCAGAACCATACCATGTGATCCATCATAGGAACGAGCTCAAAGAGCCTGTTTCAGTGAAAGGGAGTGGGGGGGGGGGGGGGATGCAAGGATAACAGTATATGGTTTTGTTGAATATTTTGGAAAATAATATTGAACTGATGAATTTGTGTATTACGAAGAAAAATAATATTGAACTGATGAATTTGTGTATTACGAAGACTGATAAAGGTAAAGGTTTAATTTTTTTTCAATTTTAGACTTTGTCAATATTAAAACCAAAGAAACTGAAGGTGGTTGGAGCCGCATCAATGGTCAGAAACAGTGTTGGGTCTGGTAAGTAAAACAGATGATTCACCAATAATACCCCTCTCAAACAAAAGCAGTTCACTTGCAATAAGGTATATTATAAAAAAATGTTACTTGGGCAATTCTCCCTCATTCTGTGATGAGGGAAGGAGGCTTTTTTTCTCTTTTTGTTATCCACAATGCAGTCTTGATAACAGTTGAAATAATTTATTAAACCCCTGACACTATTCTGTGTGAAAACATATTTTTAGCAACTAGTTTCACACTCTGTAGTCGCAAATTTAACCAACTATATCTTGTTTGACAGAGCACTGTCAAACAAGGTATAGTTTAAGCCCCTGTGAAACCCATGTTTTGATTCGAATCAAATTTCAAATTGAATATACAGCAAAAATTTCTAATTGAATTCAAGTTGAATATTTTCAACAATTTCAAGTCCATCCAGACATTATAACAAAATGTGTGCAGTGTAAATCAACTCCTTTTCTCGTTTTGCTAGTACATGTATTAACACCTGTTGCAATATCCCAGTTTTAGAAGACATTGTGACATGTAGATGAACTTTAGTTTCTATAAATCAGAATTCCAAATGGTTTAAAATGATTGCAATGGAATTTATGTTCTTTAACTCTTTATTTACCCAACGCAGACGATTTCAAAATTTATTATTTTAAATATCATTTTTTTAATTTTTTCAAAAAATTTCAAGAAAACCATATCATGTGATCCCTCTTTGCAACGAGCTCAACGAGCTCGTTCCAAAGAGGGGTCACATGATATGGTTTTGTTGAAATTCTTCGAAAAATAATATTTTTTTCAGCTGCAGAATTTGCATATTACGTGGGCGTATGCAGGCAATTCATTGGGTAAAGGGTTAACTTCTTGGCTATTTGGAAAAGGGATCCAAATTTAAACGTATATATATATCATAGAGATTTTTATAGTGCAATTAAATGACTACAGCTGTTATGTCAACCTCAACTCAAGAAGACAATGCCACCTGTTAATAAGCACAACTTTGACACCATTTCTACATCAATATCTTTCTGATTTATGTTACAATAAAGTTAATAACCAAGAACCATGAGTGAATAGAATAGTTTCATTTCAGCATTTCCTCCGTAATTCAAATTCAGAAATTTCGCTAACCAGCATCATTTTCAAACCATCACGATTATATATTTTGTTAGCAGATTTAGCAAGAGAAACAACAACAACAACAACAAAAAAAGACGTTTATTTGAGTTATTAAGCATATTATCCTTGAATCACATTTTGTGGTACAATATGTCCATTGAACTGAACAAAATGGTTAATTTCACCGCAAAAGCTCACTGATAATGAACTTAAAACCCGGTAACTATTCAAAACTATTATCCGAGCCTCAAACTCAAAGCAAATTTGAATTGAATATTAGAGGTTGAATCGAATGATAAACGAATATTCAAAATTTGTAGGGCCCCAATTGTGTTGGTTAAATGGTTAAGTCCTACAAGTGAAAAATAGTACCGTTGAAGAGATTTCTATGTTAAAAAAAAGTGATGAGGCACATTGTTGATGATTAGGAAGGTGCCTAAGAAACAAACATTTCTTTACTTTTTCACTAGCATTTTCATAATTTTTGTCTCCAGCTGGTATTATCAGTGTAAATAAATTACATCTTCAAGGCATATCTTTTGAAACTATGAGCTTCAATTTTTTTCAAGTTACGTTATTGGAAACATAGTAGTACATTGGAGCCCACTTAATTGTATTTATCTTACAACAAGAACTTATTTTCCCCAATACAAGTACAACCATCCACACAAAATACAAATCTGTATTATGTACGATCATTCAATTCAGAAAGAGAATGTTTTTACCTGCTTCGAGTTACTACACATGTCGAGGCCACTGTTTTTAATACATGATAAATAAATCACCAACTCATTGAAGAAATTAGATAAGATCATTTTTTGTCACGATGATATATTTATATACAGTTAAAACTAGAAGTCCTGTCACCAATAGTTCGCTTATCTAGGCTTAATTGCGCATGGGAATTGTGCGCAATTTCTGTATCGAATGGCATCCAAAGCACGGCAGCTTCTGGTTACTCATAGTAAGCACATACAATGTTTCTGCCAATAGACCCCCGGGTTACCTGGAGGTCCATTGGCTGAAACATTGCTTGTGCACAGGCCATATGTACAGAATTTGATAGCTTTACTTGGGCCATAACGCGTACATTAACGCGCATATCAACGTGCTATTTGTGCGCATTTCACGACGGGATTTTTAATTTTAACTGTAGGCCTACCATGCGGTAATCATGAAGACACAGCTCAAACACTAAACCTCAGCAGTTATAAAACTAGAAGAACAATGAATGGGGATTACATCATGCACTGAGCAAGAACGTAATACCATGACATCATGATCTTCATTTATAAATTAATTCATAGATGCTGAATGATTGTCAAAACCAACACCATTAGAAGCTGGAAGGGGCGGAATATTGTAAGATAAATTGGTTATTACCTCTATGTGAGTTTCCGAGATAGTATATTGAAGTCTCAACCTCGCCTTTGAGTCATATATTAACTCGCTCTAACTGGGTTTCCACTTCAATACAGGAAACCCACATGGTGGTAGTAACCTAAATATCTCTCAACTGAATACCCCTGAATATGACTTACAAACATTAAACCATTTATCATTTCTTCAGTGCAAATTTGACCTCTTAAATTTTATACCCCAGCCCCCAACTGGGATATATAGAATTCCTCTTATCCATCCATCCATCAGTCCTTCCGTCAGTCCATCAGTTCATCCATCCATTCGTCCCAAAATTCAATCATGAATAATTTGTAAAGTACTTGGTTGAGTGACTTGATATTTAGTATGAAAGTGTATCCTATTGCTGTATACCCATAGTGAAATGCAGGTGTTGTGCATGATTTTATTGCCGTAGTCATTGCTCTTTATGGACTTAGAATTTGTCCACCTTGAAATTAATTCATGAATAACTTGCAGAGTACTCAGTGGAATGACTTCATATTTGGTGTGCAAGTCTATCCTGTTGATGTCTACCCACAGTACAAGGCAGATGTCATGCAGTGTATTATTGTAGGAGTTATTGCATTTTATGGACTTTGATTTTGTCCATACCAAAATTCAATCATGTATGACTTGTTTAATTAAGGGTACCATCATGGTGAAATCAACTCCTCCCACAATTTCTAATGTAGAGAGTTAAAACTTTACGATATGGTTACACATGTCTCAGCATATATAATGTTTGCAGAAAAATATATATTGTTATACTGTACCAATGACCCAGACTTAGCCAGGGCTTGATTTAATCTGAAAATTTTGAATAGCAATTTACTATTCACCCTGGAAAATTGATTAGCAGTTGATCCAAAAGCACTTGAAACTAATAAATCTTGAATAGCAAAATTCAGAAATTGGAGAGCAAAGTGCTATGCTAATCCAGTCAAATCGAGCCCTGTTAGCTGGTGCTAAACTCTTTAATTCAGGGCCAAACACAAATTTTGTCCCCCCAATCCCCAAAATTTGCATCAAAAAACGAAAATTACATGTCCTATATGGTCCTCCATACATTTACTCCTCTGCGCATGCGAAGTGTCAAGGAGGTCCCGAAATTGGCGCCAATTATCATTCTTTGTTTGGCCCTCAAAACAGTTACACTTCACTATTATTTGTGCTTCCAAATCTCAGTTTATATGATGCCACACACATTTTGATGAGAGAAATGGTGGAAATAAAGAGGAAATATAAGGAGGAGAGGAAAAAGTAGTGCAAGAAAATGTTCAGGGCTGTAACTTATAATTATTTTACGAAATTATTTCATTTTGCCTATTTTCAAGGCATGGCCCTGTTGTTGTCATTCTTGCTATGAATGTACCATTGTTTGATCAGTGTTTCCTCTCTACCTTTCTTATTCTCCCCTAGATCAGTGTTTCCTCTCTACCTTCCTTATTCTCTCCCATGTTTTAGCTTATATTTTGTAATGTTTATTACTAAAATTTATTGGGAGTTTTGGCTTGGTAACAGAATCTTTTCTGTTTTTTCCCCATGTTTACGTCCTCACCCTAGGGGTGTTTAGGCATTTTGGTCTGCATCTACCATCTGATGTTCTACAGTTTCTTCTCTGGAAGCCTCTGTTTTGCATCAGATAGTGTTTTAAATTGGTAACTGATTTCGGGCCAGGTTTTTTCAGTGCCTGGAGTCATGTTTCCGGTTTGTTGACACTTTTGCTTAGATTGACAACAGTTACTTCTGATAGTGATTACTTGTCTTCTGCATCACTTATTTCCTAGCAAGATACATAAATATTGTCCGTAAGTGTTACATTAATTTTTCAAAATGATTTTAAATTTTTGTCCACACTTAGGCTTTTTTGGGATCCATTGGGCTCAGGGTTCCCATTGGGAACTTGGGCTCTTCTAAAAAAATGTTTTCAAAAAATTTTTTCTTTTCGAATCATTTTTGCATAATGATTATAATGGATTGTTTTATTATGTATCTTTATTTTCAAGGATTATTGCGAGTACTATGATTGTTTACCTTTTTTCACAATGAATGATTATTGTTCAAATTGTAATAGAAGGAAATCTTCCTCTGATCTCATGATCTCTGTATTAATTGTACTCAATGTACTCGCACTGATCTTTATTCTGTGTGTTTCAATTTGGATGACAAACGTTGGAAACGTGTGTCAGGGTATGTTGTTACTGGGGAGAGGGCCATGCCGGTCCTCTCTCCGCAGAGTCACTCTAGTCTTTCACTCTCTTTTTTTCAGAGGAACAAGAACAGTGTGATATTTCCGTGATGTCGTCCAGAAGTGTGCCTCCGTCGTCACAAACAAGCGAAGAGCTAGTGGCAAAAGTGCTCATGGAGATCCGTCAATTACCCGGGAGTTCGCAAGTTTGATCAAACGGGTTGACGTCCGCTAGCTCGCCCGGTGTCGCTTCCATTCACCGATTGGGTCCGCACCCGGGTTCATCCATTGCGGTCCAGGAGAGAGAGTCGAGTGTTGTGAGCACTATAAAACTTCCACGTGCACACCCAGTGCCGACGGAAAGGAGAATGGATCGGAGGAAGCCTGATAGTCTGATTTTTAGCTTGTCCAGCTCCGCACGAGCTGCAAGTGAGAGGGGTCACTCTCATACAGCAACATCTGGGACCAGATGTTGTAGTTCATAGTGTTACGCAGTCGGAGCATATGTCCACCACTCGGGACGCTCTGGTATATAGGCAGTCCGGCGAGGCTACCTATAAGGCTTCCTCATCCTCACGGCAGCACACTCGACCGCACCTTGGCTACGTGACCAGTGATATACAGTCAGCTTCGCCTACCAGGGATTCCACGGCGACTAGTTCACGCCATCCGATAGCCAGGAATACAAGGCCTTCTACATCCAGGCGTTCGCACAAAAGATGTATGCAAGATGCAACATCCAGGGAGCTTCCAGCAGCTAAATCCAGTAAGACCGTGGCTCCCCAGGCCTCAGTAACGGACGTGCTATCACAGATAGCAAAGATCATCGCAGCATCCCAGCAACCGGCAGACCCTCTGTCGGAACATGAAGTTTCAGACGAAGCTGGGTCGGTATGTTCCGCTGCTGGATCATGTGCAGATGAGTGAGAATTGCAAGAGGTCCAGCAGGATGGAGAAAGGGATTCCGATGAGTTAGATATCTCCCTTTCGGAACAACATAAAATAGCCATAGAGTTCATCCGGCATTTCCTTCCAGAAGTTGTTCCGCCGGAAAAAATGCTGCGTGGCTGGATAGGAGGGTGATAGTGCCCCTGGACACCAACTTTTTTAATTGGTTGAGGGACATTGTCCCGGAATTTCCGTCACAGTCCAGGAATGTCTCTAGGATATTTGTATTATTAGATGACGCTATTGACAAACTTGCCAGCAGGTCAGCCTTCCTACCGGCATCTGCTCTACAGCTGCCTTTCATCAATCCAAGGAATAAATTTGAAACGGCAGTTCAGGGCATCCAGAGAGTTCCTCTGCGTTTAGATGACCAGGCTGAAGACGTTGAACTATCCATGCCGTCGTCTATGTCACTTCCTTCATCAACGTTGGAAACGACAATATCGTCTAACAGAGCTAGTTTAGACGCTCTTTCATACGCATATCACCTCACTAGAGCATTGTCATTACACTTTGAAGGACCAGAATTCCAAGATGTACAGACGTCCTTAAGAGTTCTGTCCAGGGCCATAGCTTTTTCCACGTATAACTACGCCCTTTCAGTGGCGAATCTGGAGTTAGCTAGACGTGACGCGACCCTAGCTACTTCCACACGCGTGGACAGTAAGGTGAAAAACTCTCTTAGAGTCGCTCCAGTCTCCTGAGAGTTTCTCTTCAACGGCAAGCTTTCTGCAATATATGATAAATTAACTAAGAAAGCTTCAGACTCTCTGCTATTAAAGTCTGCTTCCAAGAAGTCAGAACCAGCAGAGAGGAGTAGGCCAGGCACTTCTGGGATGAGTTCGTCCATGGGAAGTTCCTATAGAAGTTCCTATAGAGGTTCCTATGCATCCTCTAGGTCTTACTCTAGAGACCGTCAGAGTAGCGACTCGAGTAGGGGTCGTAACGCTGGCCGAAATAACCTGTCAGGTGCTCCTATGCCGACAGGGCGAGGTGCGGGTTGCGGAGGATGTAGTTTCTCCTCCCGCAAGCCTCGCAGATCCAGGAAGTGATGGTTTAGACCTCTGTCGTGTTCCCGTGGGCGGAAGACTGTCGAGTTTCTCAAGCAACTAGGAATCAATTACGGAGGACCCTTGGGTTCGAGGGGTTATTTTAGAAGGACTAAAACTGTCCTTCAAAGGCAAACCTCCGTTAACTCTAAGTCCAAGATGGACTCAGCTTCCGTCAAATTTTCAGAAAAGAACGGCACTTCTATCAGAAGTCCAGAAGAATTCGAACGCGATAGAGATTGTAGAAAACCAGGAATCTCCAGGTTTCTACAGCCATCTCTTTTTGGTTCCAAAACCAGATGGCTCGTTCTGTCCAGTGATCGATTTAAGCTGGATAAACAAGCTGATCGTGGCTCCAAAGTTCTATATGGAGACCATTCGATCGGTCAGAGCGAGCATTCGAGTGAACGACTATGCTGCAAGCATAGACCTCAAGGATGCGTACTTTCACGTCATGGTACATCCGGCGTTCAGAAAGTATCTTCGCTTTGCTGTCCTAGGTGTTGTTTATCAGTTCCGAGCGATGTGCTTTGGTCTGAATCTAGCGCCCTGGGCTTTCACTCGAGTAATGAACTTGGTAATGACTTATTTCCAAGCTCATTCGTCTGCGGTAACGTCGGCTTACCTGGACGATATTCTTCAGAGGTACGGCAATGAGTTAATGCTTCAGAACAATATGCAGAATCGGCTTCTATTGCTCCAACGTCTCGGTTTCATAGTAAACAAAGAGAAGTCGGATCTGGTGCCGTCCAATTGCAAGTCATTCACCCACCTGGGGATGAGCTTCGAGACACACAACAATCTCGTTCGTCTGCCGTTAACCAGAGAAAAATTAGTCAGTTGTTACACTCGCTATTGTCTTCACTCACACAAAGTTACAGCGAGAGAATTCATGAGACTATTTGGTCTGTGCGGAGCTGCTGCAGATCTCATTCCAATGGGGTGGCTCTCGTCCTCTCCAAATTTTTTCTGACTCAGAATTGGAGAGTGAAGATTCATTCGCCCGAGACGGACATCCTCTTGTCAAGCCAAGTGAAACAAGAGATTCAGACTTGGGCAGACATACAGTGGTTAACTCAGGGAGTTCCACTGCAATCGCCAGATCCGAGTTTTACATTATGACGGATGCCAGTCAAACAGGTTGGGGCGCGACACAGCCCATCGGATTTGAAATGCCAGGGTCTTTGGGATCCGCAGTTTTCAAGCAAGCACATCAAAATCAAAGAGATGATGTCGATTTGGCTTACTCTACGTCATTGAATAGACGTTATTCAGAATGCACATATGCAAATTCTGTCCGACAGTATGATAGTAGTTACGTATATTCGGAACCAAGGTGGCACTCATTCCATTCCGTTGCTCAATCTAAAGGAAAGAATTCTTCTGTTTGTACTGGAACATCAGATTCTTCTTTCGGTCCGTCATATTCCGGGTTGTCTGATCGTCCTAGCAGACTCCCTTTCACGGAATTGTCGCCTGTTGGCGTCAGAATGGACTCTCAACAAGCAAGTATTCAATCAGATTTGCTACCAATGGGAACGGCCAATGATAGGTTTATTTGCGACACATCTCAACTATCAGTTGCAGACGTATGTGTCACCTTGTCCAGATCCTCGAGCGTTTGCAGTAGACGCTCTCTCGATCTCTTGGGACGGAATGATAGGATATGCATATCCTCCAGCGCCATTGATTCAGCAGATATTGCTCAAGATAAAACAATCGCAATGCAAGATTCTGTTAGTAGGATCTCTGTCTCCACAGAGACCATGGATAAATCCTCTCAGGTGTCTGTTGTGGGACATACCGAGGAAGCTTCCTCAACGGGAAGATCTTTTGCAGGGGAAATCGCGTATCCTCCATCACAATCCGCATTGTCTAAACCTTCACGTATTTCCGTTGTGCGGTCCTTCTTGCACGGAAAACATTTTACAGGACGAGCAGTGGACGCGATTTCTAACTGTAGGAGGACCTCCTCTTCGCTAAACTATGCTGCTAAGTGGAAGGTCTTTCATTAGTGGTGTGGGGATCATTCCGTAGATATTTATGATCCTTCCATTCCAGACATTGCAAATGTTCTAGTATACTTGTTTGATGAGATTAAACTGCAGCTTATCACCATTAAGGGTTATAGGTCTATGCTATCCGATACCTATGCACATCATGATAATGATTGGAACTAATGTCTCTTTATGTAAATTAGTTAGAAATTTTTTGATAAATAGACCTAGAACCCTTAAATTAATTCCCTAGTGGAATTTGGCTTGGGTTCTTCTTAAGCTAAAAGAAGCACCTTTTGTGCCTCTTGACACAGTGGACTTCAAATTCTTAACATATAAGACAGCTTTTCTCTTAGCCTTCTCTTCTGCTAGAAGAGTTAGTGAGCTTCATGCACTGTCTGTGGATGATTCTCACTACCGTAGTGTTGGTAATACTATTACCTTTACCACCAATGTTGGATTTTTGGCTAAGAATCAGGCTCCTATTAAGTATCCTGAACCTATTGTTATTAAGGCCCTTCCATCATCTGATGGGCGTAGGCCTTTACTTTGTCGTGTTAGGGCAATACGTATTTACAAACGTAGATCTGAGTTCATCAGAAAGGGACGTAAGCATTTCTTTCTGTCTTTGATGCCTAATAGAAAGGATATTATGGTTCATTCTATTGCTAGATGGATTCAATTAACTATTTTCATCTTCTCAGCAGTCAGCACTCAAGATCTCAGCTCATGAAGTAAGAGCTCTTTCTTTTTCTTGGGCCTATGCTAATTGTATTGCTATTACTGATTTAATGAAGGCTGCATATTGGTCTCAACCTTCCACATTCACTAATTTCTATCTCAGAAATATTGAGTCCATTTCTGGAGACCTCCATTGTTTAGGTCTGTTATCAGTTGCTCAGAATATCATCCACTAAACAGTTGCCACTATAGTTATGTAGGCTTTCTGTTCTGGCAGTGACTCTCTCCTGCTGTCCTCTTCCCTCTGAGGTATTTGACCCAGGGCAAGTGGAAGGGGGGGGGGGGAGTGTTCCCTTAGGTCACCTGCTTTATAGTGAAAAGCAAGGGAATACCTCCCCTAGAGTCAGTAATTCCGAGTCGGTACCGGGATGGTTTTAAAGTGTAAAGCTAATGTTTACTCATACATGTAAAATTTTTAAAGTGTAGCTCGGTGTGAAGCATTTGTATATGTCATGTGTCAAACGAGCGTCAATGTACAATCCTCGGACACTTTTAATGAATATAAAGAGTCTCATTTCTCTGGACTTCCTTTATTTATTGGCTTACCTTTAAAAATATTAGTATAAAGGGTTATACTGGATGTTAATAGAGATCATTGATGGTTATTATGCTCAATTACTGATCGGTATTGTGTCTTTCTTCTTTAATATAAATAAGAAAGATACATGTAAAGCCTATCTCTCCTTTTCTCCTGGAGGGGATATTCTGTTATAGATAATTGAGCTTACTGGATTTTCCTTTATGTCCTAGGCCATCCAGCCTATTTACTATTCAGCTAAGTCTAGGTCATTGGTACAGTATAAAAATGTTAAAACATTTATAGTAATTTATATATTTTTTATACTTACCAATGACCCAGACGGGGATGGCCCTCCCATGAGTTGGGAATCCATACCGCCCCTCTGAGTACATAACGTTTACCAGGCACTGCTTGTAAGAATGATAATTGGTGCCAATTTCGGGACCTCCTTGACACTGCGCATGTGCAGAGGAGTAAATGTATGGAGGACCATATAGGACATGTAATTTTCGGTTTTTGATGCAAATTTGGGGCATTGGGGGGACAAAATTTGTGTTTGGCCCTGAATTAAAGAGTTTAGCACCAGCTAAGTCTGGGTCATTGGTAAGTATAAAAAATATATAAAATACTATAAATTTTTTAACTTTTCACAGAATTATCAAATCAAATCAAGTCTCTGTCACATTTGGTAAAGAGGCGGGGGTACCTTTTTGTGTAACCCTATGGTGATACTTAATAGTTCTTATGATAATGCCCCAATGGTCTGTAATCAGTCACAGGTCTGTCATCTGTTATCCTTCAGCAATATATGAGCAATGTATTCATTTAATCTATTATATCTTGTTTGTTGAAGTTCAAAGGACCCATCAAATAAGATTTAAGAGAATAAATGTACCATGTATCACTAGAATACATAAAAATAATGATATTCCTATTAATCGAATACTCCTGTGGATTTGATTTGAGATTTAACCCTTTACCTAACATGAAAGGCAGACGACACTTATATTTCTTGAATAACATAGGTTATGACACCTCATTGGAACGAGCTTGATGAACTCGTTCCAACGAGGGGTCATAACCTATGTTTTTGAGACTAAAAATGAACAAAATAATGAAAATTAATTAGCGATTTTTTAGAACAGTGCTGGCCGATTTTGGCCCTTATATTGGATAAAGGGTTAATTTAGTTTCAAACCTGCTGCCTGATTTGATTCAATCAAAATATAGTGATTTGCTGGCTCCTCCTTTTGCATTTGACAACAAAAAACCATGGATTTTCTCGACAGGGATGGAGACATTGGGGTGAAAAGCAAACAACGAAAAACAAATAAAATGCAAGTATTTTTTAAATCTTTAATAATTATTTTCCATTATTCTTTTATCTTATTCAACACGTGGTAACTCGTGAAAACTTACCTATTTCCAAGCATCCCAAATTGGCAAAACGTATAAACTTGCAACTAATTCTTGTTGACTGCATATACTTGAAAATGGGTGTGTGACCTTTTCATGAGCTTTAGGCAAAAGGGAGGAATTCCAAGTGTGAGTTGGGGTGCGTCTTATACATGGGGGGCGACGTATACACAGACATATATGGTATTTTTGTTTTACTGCAATGAACGGCTGAGATTGGCGGTGCATTGTTTGCTTTAAGTTTTGGGAAAATCTCGAACCTCCATAAAAAAATTTGTTGCGGCATATTTACGTAGAGATTTCATTGTAACTTCGTAAGATCACTCCAGGTGATGCCCTGATGAGAATGTGCCCTTTTGGTTGCGATCATTCAACCATGATGGCTGCCTGAGCCCAAAGCCTGAAAACCTTTAGACACAGTCTACAGGTCATATTTATGAAGGGATTTCATTGTAACTTGGTAGGTTGACTTCATATAATGTCTAGATGAGAACGTCTCCTTTTGGGCTCGATTGGGCAATTGTGACGGCTACAGGGGCCCGAAGCCCGAAAATCTTTAGAACAGTCTACAGGTCATAATTATGAAGGGATTTCATTGTAGTTTGGTAGACGCTCTCCAAGCAATGTCTAGATGAGAACATCCCCTTTTGGTCGCGATCATTTGGCCTTTGTGGCTGCTCGAGCCCAAAAACCTTTAGCATAGTCTATAGTCATATTTATGGACGGATTTCATTGTAACTTGATAGGTTGACTCCATATAATGCCTAGATGATGACATCCCCTTTTGGTTGTGATTGGTCAACTGTGATAGCTACAGGCGCCTGAAGTCCGAAAATCTTAAGCACAGTCTACAGGTCATATTTATGAAGGGATTCATTGTAACTTCGTAGGATCAATCCAGATGATGCCCAGATGAGAATGTCCCCTTTTGGTTGCGATCATTCAACCATGATAGCTGCCCGAAGCCCGAAAACCTTTAGCACAGTCTTCAGGTCATATTTATGAAGAGATTTCATTGTGACCTGGTAGGCTGACTTCATATAATGTCTGGATGAGAACAGCCTCTTTTGGACACCATTAGGCAACTGTGATGGCTACAGGGGTCCGAATCCCGAAAACCTTTAGCACAGTCTACAGTACAGATCAGATTTATGAAGATATTTCATTGTACCTTGGTAAGATGACTCCAAATAATGTTCAGATGAGAACGTCCCCTTTTGGTCGCAATCATTCAGGCTTGATGGCTGCCCAAGCCCAAAAACCTTTAGCATTGTCTATAAGTCGTATTTTTGGAAGGATTTCATTGTAACTTGTCAGGTTGACTCCATATAATGCTTAGATGATGACATCCCCTTTTGGTCATGATTGGTCAACTGTGACCGCTACACTGGCCTGAAGCCCGGAAAATTTGAGCACAGTCTTCAGGTCATATTTATGAAGGGTTTCATTGTAATTTCGTAGGATCACTCCAGATGATGCCCAGATGAGAATGTCCCCTTTTGGTTATGCCCATTCAACCATGTTTGCTGCCTGAGCCCAAAGCCCCAAAACCTATATTTATTATGGGATTTCATTGTAGGTTGACTTCATATAATGTCTAGATGAAAACATCCCCTTTTGGATGCAATTGGGCAACTGTGATGGCTACAGGGGCCCGAACCCCGAAAACCTTTAGCACAGTCTAGAGGTCATATTTGTGAAGGGATTTCATTGTAACTTGGTTGGATGACTCCAAATAATGTCTAGATGAGAACGTCCCCTTTTGGTCGAGATCATTCATCCTTGATGGCTGCCTGGGCCCAAAACCCCAAAACCTTTAGCATAGCCTATAGATCGTATTTATGGAAGGATTTTGTAGTAACTTGTTGGGTTGACTCCATATAATACCTAGATGATGACATCCCCTTTTGGTCATGTTTGGTCAACTGTGATGGCTTCAGGGGCCTGAAGCTCGAAAACCTTGAGCACAGTCTACTGGTTGTATATATGAAGGGGTTTCATTGTAACTTCGTAGGATCACTCCAGATTATGCCCAGATGACAACGCCCACTTTTGGTCGCGTTCATTCAACCACGATGGCTTCCCAAGCCCAAAAGCCCCAAAACTTGAGTACAGACTACAGATCATATTTGTGTAACTTAGTAGAATGACTCAGTATAATGTCAAGATGAGGACGTTCCCTTTTAGTTGCAATCGGTCTACTGTCATGGATACACAGGCCTGAAGCCTATAAACCTTTAGCACAGTCTACAGGCCATATTTATGAAGGGATTTTAATGTAACTTGATAGCATGACTCATTTTGGAATAATTTCACTGTAACTTGGTAACTAATTAACATACGTTAACTGTGAGGGTCACATACATTAAATGTGAGGTCATATTAACTAACCCCTCAGCTCTTTAGTACCGTGTACACCTCATATTATTTTTATTAAAAACATAGCATACAGTGAACAGAAATTAACATATTTCCAATTATCACAATTCTTGTCTTATTTCATAATCCTCTCATGAACATTGAACATTATCCTTTTCATCAAACACAACACACAGACAAGGTAAGCTACAGTGTCATTTCATTAAAACATAAAAGGAATTGAATAATTTTTTTAAAAATAAACAATATTTACCAATAAAACTATGGATGTCATTGGAACCGGCTCATTGAGCCGGTTCCAATGACAGCCATTTTGTAGAATTTTATTGACAGTGTCAGGATATATTAGGTCATATTTGCATTAAATTGATTCATTTGCTGCTGCTAGGTTAGGTAAATGGTTACATTTAATCAATTCTTTTCGCACAAATCCTAGCAGAGAAGCAGCAAGAATCTGCATCGATTCTCACTGTTTTGTTTTTTTTTGTGTGAATCGATTCTCTGATTCTCGTCGAAATATAAGCCCTAGTTGGGTAAAGGGTTAAGCATGATGAATTTGGACAAATCTAAATGTCTGCATAAGTGGTTAATTCAGATCATTTCCATCTTATTTCATTTGACAGAGTGTTATGTTG
Source organism: Pictodentalium vernedei (assembly GCA_031216915.1). Lineage (NCBI taxonomy): Eukaryota > Metazoa > Mollusca > Scaphopoda > Dentaliida > Dentaliidae > Pictodentalium > Pictodentalium vernedei. The sequence continues at coordinate 656,226,795 of CM062295.1, forward strand.
CTGATGAAATTATAACATCAAGAGCTGGTGTTCGTGTGAGGGTTGGAAACACAGATGCAGAGGGACGAATGGTTATGGCAGATGTTTTGTGTAGAATGAAGGAAAAAGTAAGTGTTCTGTTCTTGACCGATCTTATTATCTTACCCATTTGCCTGACACACACGGTATTAAAATATGTTGGTTTAATCCTTTTTTCACATTTTTCACAACATCTACAAAACCATATCATGTAAAACCTCACTGGAATGAGCTCGATGATATGATATGGTTTTAATGCAATTTTTTCAAAGTGTTCTTTTTTTGACTGCTCAATTTGGAAGATTTTTTAGGGAAAGGTGTTAAAAGAGCATCTTAACCTTGTTACCAATTTGAATAGCAGATAACATGAATAAAAACAAACTTTTTGAACAAATAAAAAGATTTTCATTGTCACAAAAATATTTTTTTTGAGTCAAAATTTGTAAAGTGATAAAATGTGAATAGTACCTTTTGTGAATAGTGTTGTCTTGTTCTGACACTTACATTAGAGAAATGCAGGGGTTCTGCTAGGGAGACAGAAGGTCCACATAGCAGCCACATTTCCTAAATCAATGTTTTCTCTATTACATAGCTACCTCTTATAACAAGACTGGTTTTTAGTTTAACTTGACAGCATGCCATCACATGTGCAGAAGTCTGTGAGTCTGTTCACATTTTCCTTTAGCACAGGCTACACCCTGTAGTTCTTGTCTGATCATCACATAATTTTATATGCAGGTTTGAGGTCATGTCTAGATGAGAACCCAAAACCCGAAAACATTTAGCACAGTATACAGGTCGTATTTATGAAGGGATTTTATTGTAACTTGGTAGTATGCCTCTGTATAATATCTAGAAGAGAACCTCCTCTTTTGGTCATGATCTTTCAACCGTGATGGCTGCCCAAGCCTGAAACCCAAAAACTTTTAGCACGGTCTACAGGTCATATTTAATATGGAGGGATTTCATTGTAACTTGGTGGCATGACTCTGTGTGATGTCTAGATGAGAACTTCCCCATTTGGTTGCGATCTATCAGCCGTGATGACTGCCTGAGCCCAAAACCCCAAAACCTTTAGCACAGTCTGCAGGTCGTATTTATGGAGGGATTTCATTGTAACAGGGTAGGTTAACTCCATATAATGTCTAGATGAGAAATTCCCCTTTTGGTCACGATTGGTCATCTGTGACAGCTACAGGGGCCCGAAGCCTGAAAACCTTTAGACAGTCTACAGGTCATTTTTATGAAGGGATTTCATTGTAACTTGGTAGGATGACTCCAGATAATGTCTAGATGAGAACATCCACTTTCTGTCGCGATCATTCAGCTGTGACAGCAGCCCGAGCCCAAAACCAGAAAACCTTTAGCACAGTCTATAGGTCATATTTATGGAGGGATGTCATTGTACTTTGGTAGGATGACTCCATATAATGTCTAAATGAGAATGTCCCCTTTTTGACAGCTACAGGGGCCCGATCCCCGGATACATTTAGCACAGTCTACTGGTCGTACTTATGAAGGGATTTCATTGTAACTTGGTAGGTTGACTCCAGATAATGCCTAGATGAGAATGTCCCATTTTGGTCGCGATCTTTCAGCCATGACGGCTGCCCGAGCCCAAAACCCGAAAAACTTCAGCACAGACTACAGGTCATATTTATGAAGGGATATCATTGTATATTGGTGGGATGACTCAGTATAATGTCTAGATGAGGACATCTTCTTTTGGTTGCGATCGGTCAACCGTGATGGCTACACAGACCACAAGCCCAAAAACCTTTAGCACAGTCTACAGGCCGCATTTATGAAGGGATTTCATTGTAATGTAATAGGATGACTCGTTTTGGAATAATTTCACTGTAACTTGGTAACTTTCACTGACATACATTAACTGTGAGGGCCACATACATTAACTGTTAGGGCCACATTAACCCACCCCTCAATTCTTTAGTACAGTCTCCACCTCGTATTATTTTTATTGAAAACATAGCATACAAGGAACAGAAATTAACATATTCCCAATTATCACAATTCTTGTCTTATTTCATAATCCTTCCCTAAACATTGAACATTATCCATTTCATCAAACACAACACACAGACAAGCTAAGCTACAGTGTGATTGACACTTTCATTTCATTTAGTAGTGGCTATTGTTTTCTGGGGGCGCACAGAGAAATTGTAGAAGTATTAATACGTCTTACTGATGGCAATGTTTTGCTGCTGCAAAACATTGCTTACAGGAAGACATATTAATACCTAGTGGTTCTGCAAGAGAAAGCTCAAGATTTGCTGATATGGTAGCCAAGGAAATACACTGAGAGATGATTTTGTTCCATAAGAGGAGCTAACCAATACAGATTCTCAAGAATAATGAGAGCATCTCTTGATACACAGTTATCCTGGGCACATTCCATAATAGTACTGAGAGATGATTTTATTCCGTGAGAGGAGCTAACCGATACAGATTCTCAAGAATGATGAGGGCATTTGTTGATACACAGTTATCCTGGGCACATTCCATAATAGTACTCTCTTTTGCAAGCCTTGGTAATGGAGATGCTCTTGCATTTTCATCTCTGAAACAACCTCTTCATTTTTTAACCTTGTGGAAACATTGGGAAAGGTTTAAAAATATGCTGAAAACATTTACTAAGTATAACCTGTAATGTAACACAAAACTGAGCATTCAAATTTAAGTCTTATACCAGTGATGTGTTGTGGGGTGGGGATAAACCATTTTAGCTTGTCAGTCTGTATGCCTGTCCATTCATCTATCAATCATCTTTGGAGGCATGGTGGCTCAGTAGGTAGAGGTGCAGGCTGCAAGTTGAGTGGTCCTCGGTTCGAATCCCACCTGCAGCAACCACGTTGTGTCCTTGGGCACGACACTTCACCCCATTGCCCCACGTGGGAGCACGGTGATGCTGTGCACTAAGGCGTACTGCACATTGATGGTGCACCTGTCTTCAACCAATGCTAACCCTGCTTGTGTGGAGTTAGTATGTTGGGGAGCTGACAGTTGCTTGCCGTTGCTGGGTGGTTCTCTCCGGGTACTCTGGCTTCCTCCACCCATAAAACTGTCGTGGTCATGCTCAGCCATTGTGCAGAAATATGTGACCTTAAACACCAATAAATAAATAAATAATCAATCATGTTTGATTCATTTTGGATGTCAACTTAGAGAAGGTTTGTGCATCTTTAGCCAGGGTTTAAACTAAGCCCATTTTTGAGGCCAAAATAAGACCCCATTCCCAATAGGGTACATGCTATAAAATTCCCAGTTTCTGGCACAAAACACTATTATTCACAAACTAATAGTGCATGATCAGGTTACATCGCCACATTGTGTTCTGATAGTTGTACCCTCACAACAAGTCGTGGGGGGTATACTGGAATCACCTTGTCCATCCCTTCATGTGACTGTCCACAGCAATATCTCGGTAGTGAATGGATGGATTTCATTGAATCATGATTTTTTGTGCACATAATTTATTCTAAACATAATTTGCAGTGTCATTGAGATTTGAGATAAATCCACTGAACGAATAAGGTGGGGGGAGGGCGGGGGGAGTGTGGGGGTGGTGGGGGATGATAGGGTGCCTAGTAGGTAGAGATGCAGGCTGCAAGCTGAGAGGTCCTTGGTTTGAATCCCACCTGTGGCAACTGCATTGTGTCCTTGAGCAAGACACTTCACCCCCACTGTCGATGTGAGGGCACAGTGGCATTGTGTACTGAGGCGTACTGCATGTCGATGGTGCACTTGTCTTCAGCCAGTGCCAACCCTGCTTGTGTGGAGTCAGTATGTTGGGAGCCTGACAGTTGCTCGGTGGTTCTCTCCGGGTACTCCAGCTTCCTCCAGCCATAAAACTGTCCTACATGAGGTGACCCTGGTTGTCGAAAATGTCTTTAAACTCCAAAAAATAAATAAATAAATCCATTGAACGTACTGAAAAGCCATCTCATGATCTGTTCACTTGGCAGGCTACTGTGGTGTTTAATAAACAAAAGACCATCAAACCCAGTTTTGTTGATTTAATGCTTCTTGAACTAATATATAAACCATAATTTACTTTTTATGTGTACCCGTACTATGTATGGTACACATAATGCCGACATCCGTCGTTCGTCCATCCTTTGTCCGTCTGTCTGTCCGTCCATCTGGCGTCCGTATCCATTTCTTTGTCATTCGATAACATGAAAAATATTGCTTGGATTGCCAAGTTACTTTATATTTGTGTTCAGGTTACTGATGTGCCAAGCTGTATAGTTTTTGGTGTAAATCGGATAATTTGATCCTGAGATATTAACCCTTTATCCTTCAAATTGAAAATTCCTCCAATCCCTTTGGCATTCGATAACTTGAAAAATATTGCTTGGATTGTCTAGTTACTTTATATTTGTGTTCAGGTTACTGATTTGCCGAGCTGTATAGATTTTGGTGTAAATCTGATGATTTGATCCCGAGATATTAACCCTTTATCCTTCAAATTGAAAATTCCTCCAGTCTCTTTGGCATTCGATAACTTGAAAAATACTGCTTGGATTGTCAAGTTACTTTATATTTGTGTTCAGGTTACTGATGTGCCGAGCTGTATAGTTTTTGGTGTAAATCTGTTATTTTGATCCTGAAATATTAACCCTTTATCCTTCAAATTGAAAATTTCTCCAATCCCTTTGGCATTCAATAACTTGAAAAATATTACTTGGATTGTCAAGTTACTTTATATTTGTGTTTAGGTTACTGATGTGCCGAGCTGTATAGTTTTTGGTGTAAATCTTTTAATCTGATAATTTAATCCTGAGATATTAACCCTTTATCCTTCAAATTGAAAATTCCTCCAATCCCTTTGGCATTCGATAACTTGAAAAATATTGCTTGGATTGTCAAGTTACTTTATAATTGTGTTCAGGTTACTGATGTGCTTAGCTGTATAGTTTTTGGTGTAAATCTGATAATTTGATCTGGAGATATTAACCCCCTTTATCAAGAAAAATTGAAAATTCCTCCAATCCCTTTGGCATGAGATAACTCAAAAAATATCAATCCGATTGTCATATTACTATATATATTTATTCAGGTTACTGATGTGCTGTGCTGTATAGTTTTTTATGTAAATCTGATAATTTGATCCCAAGATATTAACCCTTTATCCATCAAATTAGACGCTCCTCCAATCCATTTCTATATGTAACCATACCTTGTATGGTGTACATTATGTCAGCATCCGTGGTGGCCCTCCGTCATACAGCTTTCTACTAATTGCGCGTATGGGTACACATCTGACGATTTCGTCGGCCTATTTTTTCAAAATTGCCTTGGCAAATTGTGTTTTTTGCCGAGGAAACACAATATTTTTATACTGTACCAATAACCCAGACTTAGCTGGTGCTAGCTCTTAAATATTTAGGGCCAAACACAAATTTTACCCCCCAATCCCCAAAATGTGCATCAAAAACCAAAAATTACATGTCCTATATGGTCCTCCATACTTTTACTCCACTGCGCATGTGCAGTGTCAAGGAGGTCTCGAAATTGGCGCAATTATCATTATTTGTTTGGCCCTCAATTTAGTTACATCTCACTGATATTTGTGCTTGTAAATCTCAGTTTAAATGATGCCAGACACATAATTATGAGAGAAATGGTGGATCTAAGGAGGAAGTAGAAGGATGAGAGGAAGAAACAGTCACTACTGTATACACCACCATTAAAATGCAGTCAAAATGCCATTAAGAAAACCCATTAAAAAAACCATTAAATCCCCATTAAAATCCTCTTATTCTTTTATGTTTTAATGGCACAATCTGCCACACAAATTTATTCAACACATTAAAATGCCATGAGAAATCACATTAAAATGAGGAAAATATGTTTAACGGTGCCATAAAAATGGCACTCTAATGGCCATTAAAGAAATACCATTAAACTTAAAGTAAGGGCCATCAAACACATTAATGGGCATTATTTAAAGTAATGGCATCAACATTAATGGTCATCATTTTGGTTCTTCCAGGCCCATTAAATAACCATGTTCATATTTAATGGCCATGTGCACCATTAAATCATAAAAGAATAATGGTGCCATTAATATATTTTTGCAATCTAATGGGCATTACCTAAAATTTAATGGGGTATTAAAAAATTAAGGCCTTAATAATGCCCATTAAATTGATGGGAGGTAATTGCATTCATGGCCATTACATTCTTTGCAAACAGTGAGTGGTAATGGCCATTAAATATATGCCGTTAATGGCTATAATCTAATGCCCATTAATAAAAATAAATAATAAATAATAATATTAATACGAAATGCGCTAGTCGGGAACCTTTGGGTCTCTGTAGCTACAGGGGTTCCCGACTAGCGCATTCGGTATGTTGGCAGAGCATTTGGGCCGTAGCGTCCCAGGTTAGAGTCTAGGCTGATCTGGTGAGACGTCATTGAAGAAACAGTTTCCAATGTCGCCAAGAACCAAACAAGAATAGTCTTAATGGATCAGATTAAGCTGATACAGTGCCAATAGATTTTAATCCTTGAGTGGACCCCTGTTATTAAATTCTTATTTTTGATCATCCAGTGTAAGTATTGCAATTTTAAGTCACCATCACCAAAGCTCCAATAATTGGAAGTTAAAGCCAGTACAGTGGCCATGGTTCTGGTCACAAAGTGTACCAAGGCATCTCTGCATGTCTGTAATATATTGTTTGTATATAAATATATTGTTTCAGTTCATCAGCAGATAAGGCATTGCAGATACAGACATTCTTCAGTAAACTGAACACAACTATGTTTGTAAACAATGCTATGCCTGTTGTGGTAGCAAACAAAATGATCAGTGGCATGTGTGTGAACATTAATATTGTGATAAAATTTATCACTGTAAAATTAAGGAGATAATATAATGTTTATGTAACTTGTAATACATATAGAACATAAAATAAAGAAATAATCTTTGATTGAACTTTAATGAACAACTATAAATAACACATGTTAAGAAAAAAGTGAAAATTTCAACAAGAATAACAATTTTTGAAAGTACACTATACATGGCCATAAATTTTATATCATCTTTCTTTCGAGAAAATAAAATGGGTAACATATCTCCATGACAACAATGTGCCAAAGTCTAAAAAAAATGCTGAAATATTTAAGATCCTGCCATATATAACACATATCACACTGATAAACACAGAAGAGATTTTTTTGGACAAAATGGGTGCTGTGATATTACGTCACTGAGTTATATTAATTTCTTGTCCAATTTGAAAACTTTAAAATGCAGACAAATCTCAAATCAGTACATAAATTTTGCCCCTAGTTCTGATGAGAGTGGAAGCACTGTTCTGAAGTGGTTTCAACTGTTCATCAAGTTAGCATGCAAGAAATTAGAGCCATAGTGCCAAAAAGGTTCCAATAGTTCCAAAGTTGTTAAAATTGAAACTGCACGTTTATGTAGCCTACACTTACTACAGTTAAGAAGTGGTATATGATTTCACCCTGCCAAAAATAAATCATGTTCACCTGGTTGTTTAACCCTTTATCTTATGCTAGTAGCAGACGAGGCACGACACTCGTAACAAATTTCTCGTGTAACTAAAAATTTTCATGTTTTGCTTCCAAAACATAGGTTAGATGCGCCTCCACAGGATCGATTGTCAACCCTTGAGCTTCTTAAGGGTGACTAAAATAGTCCAAGCGTCAAGCCTTTTCTTCAGTTAATCAAAACGTAAAAAGTGGAGTTCCCCTATGGAGCTCCTTGATACAAGATATGATACAACATATGTGGATTAATCTTAGTTACACGCCTCTAGAAGGTACTTAATAAAAAAATTTCTTCAGCTACCATAGCTACCCTTAGGGAGCCCAAATATTAATCCAGGCACTCCATTTGAACAAACTTTAATCTCACCCCAGTATATATGTTGTATACCAAATATGAAAGCATTCTGACTGGTGGATCTGAAGAAGATTTTTAAAGAAATTTCCTCATATTGAATTACATTAAAATCTGGGCTACCATAAGGAGCCCAAATATTAACCCTGGGATCCGATTTGAACAAACTTGAATCTAACTCCCCTAGAGATGGTGTAAGCCAAATATGAAAGGAAAGTGAGCCCAAATGTGAAGATGATATTTGAAGAAATTCCCTCATATTGCAATAAGACTAAGTTAAACTTTTGGTACCCATGGGTATTTTGAACTAAGTTATAATTTGGGATTCCACAGTGAGCCCAAATATGAACCCAGGGACTTAGCTTGGACAAACTTGCATATCACCCCCTATGCATGCTGCATACCCAATATCAAAAGATTCTGCCTGCTGGATCTTGAGAAGAAGATTTTTAAAGAAATTTGCTTGAAATGCACTAAGTTTAAATTCGGTCTCCTATACTGAGCCCAAATATGAACCCAGGGGGCCGATTTGAACAAACTTGAATCAGATCCACCCCACAATGTTGCATACCAAATAACAAAAGATTCTGCCTGCTGGATCTGGAGAAGATTATTTAAGAAATTTTCCTGAAATGCACTAAGTTCGATTTCAGGCTTCTATAGTGAGCCCAAATATGAATCCAGGGGGCCGATTTGAACAAACTTGAATCAGATCCACCCCATAATGCTGTATACCAAATATCAAATGATTCTGCCCACTTGTGCTGGGAAAAAAGATATTTTTATACTGTACCAATGACCCAGACATAGCTGGTGCTAACTCTTAAAATATAGGGCCAAACACAAATTTTGCCCCCCAATCCCCAAAATTTGCATCTAAAACTAAAGAAAACATGTCCTGAAAGGCCCTCCACACTTTGCCCCTACTGCGCATGCGCAGTGTCAAGGACGTTCCGAAATTGGCGCCATTAATCATTCTAAGTTTGGCCCTTCATCAGTTAACATCTGACTGATCTTTGTGCTTATAAATCTCAGTTTAAATGATGCCAGACACATAAATATTAGTGAAATGGTGATTCTAAGGAGGATAGAGAAGGAGGAGAGGAAAAGAATGTGTGACAGAATATTATCAGGGCTGTAACTTAAAATTTTTTAATGAAATTATGTTAAGTTACCTATTTTCAAGGCAGCAGCCATTTTGTTGTCATTCTGATTATTTAGTTACACTGTTTTTTTAAGTGTTTTCCTCTCTCCCTGTCCTTTAAGTTCCCCCTTGCTATTCTCCCATGCTTTTGGCATAGTTTCTGTAATTATTATTACTAAAATTTCTTGGGAGTTTTAGCTGAATAACAGAATGAATTCTGTTCTTTCCCCATGTTTACGTCTTCACCTACGGGTGGTTAGGCGTTGTGTTCTGCATCTACCATCTGATGTTCTGCAGTTTCTTCCCTGGAAGTCTCTGTTTTGCATCAGATAGTGTATTTTTGGTAACTGATTTCGGGCCTGGGTGCCTGGAGTCTTATTTTAGTGTTTTTACACTCATTGTTTACATTTACAACAGCCCTCTGTGTGAGGGGGGGATTTCTAAAGAATAATATCTTTATGTTATTTTAATCATAACTAGATACATTATTATTGTTCGTAAGTGTTGAATAAATTGTTTAAAATATTTTTAAAATTTTTGTCCACACTTAGGCTTGGGATCCATTGGGGCTCAACGTTACTTTTCAGAAACTTGGGTTGTTCTGAAAAAATATTTTTTCAAAATATTTTGATTTCAATTATTTTTTCTATATTAATGGATCATATTATTATTATGTATTTTGATTGCCAGGGGTTAGTGCGAGTACCAGGACTTGTTTTCTTTTCACATTGAAAGGATATTGATCAATTGTTTTAAGAGGAAGTCTTCCTCTGACTTTATTATCATTCTATATGTGGTCAGTGTACTCGCATTAACTCCTGTTCTGTATCGTATGATTTCGATGACAATATGGGAAGCGTATGTCACGGTATGTTGTTGGGGATTTGGACACTCCGGTCCTTTCCCCGCGGGGTCACTCTACTTTATCAATTTCTATTTCAGACGATCAAGATTAGGGTGATGTATCTGTGATGTCTTCCAACAGTGTGCCTCCGTCGTCACAATTAATGAAGGGCTAGCGGAAAAGTGCTCATGTAAATACGCCAATTGCCTAAGAGGACCCTAGTAGGTTCGACGGCCTTTGACGTCCGCTAGCTCGCCCGGTGTAGCGTCCATTCACCGAATGGTTCGGCAGCCGGGTTCGTCCGTTGCGGTCTAGAAGGAATTTTGGGGTGATGCGAGCACTATAAATTAACTTAATGCACACCCAGTGACGGCGGATCGGAGGGAGAACGCAGGAAGCCTTTTAGTCCGGTTCATAGCTCGTTCCGGTCCATCCGGACGGCAAGCGAGAGAGGCCCCTCTCTCGTTCAACAACATCTGGCCCCAGATGTTGTGGTACAAAATGTGTCGCAAGCGGAGCATACGTCCGTCGCTCGGGACGCTCCGTTGTATTGGCAGTCCGCTGAGACTGCTAAGGCTTCCTCTTCTCGTCAGCGCACACGACCGCACCTTGGCTGCGTGACCGCCGATATATTACCAGCTTCGCCGATCAAGGATTCTTCGGCGACCAGGTCACACCATCCGGTAGCCAGGGACACGAGGCCTGCAGACTCCGGACGTTCGCATAGGAAGTGTGCGGGAGTCAACGTACACGGAGCTTCCGGCGGCAATGCATCGTAAGACCGCTACTGCACAGGCCTCGGGAACGCCGTGCTTTCCTTAATAGCACAGTTTATCGCAGCATCCCAGCATCAACTGAATCTGTCGCATATATTTGATCCGACGATGCTGGGTCGGGACGCTCCGCGGAAGCGGGTACGGACGTCCGAAAGTTTCATCCGGTCCGACGGGATACCGAAAGGGATTCGGAGGATTTCGAGCTTTCCCTTTCGGAACAACATATGCTGTTGTGTATGTCATCTGACTTGGTCTTCTACAGCTTCTTTCGTCGGACCAGAATGCTGCGATGCCGGATAAGAAACTGATAGCGTCGGTGGACTTAGAAATTTTTGGTTCGGTTCAGGGACATCGTCCCTCAGTTCCGACATAGTCCAATAATGTCACACAAACTTTCGAATTATTGAACGACGCTATATATATTATTATTTTATGCTTGCTATCCAAGCATTTCTGGTTTCTTGTTCGAAGAGTTATGGAGATGTCTTTCAAAAGTGTGCCTCTGTCGTCATAGTTAATGAAGAGTTAGCGGCAATAAGTGCTCATGGAATATGTCGCCTACGGAGTGACATTCGCTAGCTCACCCGGTGTAGCGTACATTCATCGAATGGTTCGGCTGCCGGGTTCGTCCGTTGCGGTCCAGGAGATTTGGGTGATGCGAGCACTTTAATTACTTTAGTACTCACCCAGTGACGGCAGATTGAGGACAGATCGGAGGAAGCCTGTTAGTCCGGTTCCTGGCTTGTCCAGGTCCGTCCGGGCTGGGGACCGCAGGGTCCGACAGGATGGGGACCGCATGTTGTGGTTCAGATATTTTAAATTCGGAGCATATGTCCGTTGGTTGGGACGCTCCGTTATATTGACAGTCCGAGAGACTGTCTTTAATGCTTCCTCATCCTCACAGCAGGGCACACGACCGCACATTGGCTACGTGACCTCGAGTATCCGATCAGTTTCGGCATTCAGTGATTCCACGGCGAATAGGTCGCGCCATCCGGTAGCCAAGGGACACGAGGCCTATACACTCCGTTCGCTCGCATATTGGTAGTATGCACGGGGTAACGATCACGGAGCTTCCAGCGGCAATGCATCGTAAGACCGCTTCTCCTCAGGCCTCAGTGACGGACGTGCTATCCGAGTTAGCACAGTTGTTTCGCAGCATCCCAGCAATTGAGTTTCTCGATCGAATCAGGAATTATCCGACGGCGCTGGGTCGGTGCGGTCCGCGGTTGCATCAGCTACGGACGACCGAACGCTTTATAGGGTCCGACAGGATGGCGAAAGGGATTCGAAAGATTTCGAGTTTTCCCTTTAGTAGTATCGGAAGATGCCTTTCATATCTTCTGGCATTATCTTCCAGTGATTATTATTTCGGACTTCATTGCTGCGATCTTGGATAAGAGACTTATAGCGTCATTGGACTCGGATTTTTCGATCGGTTCAGGGACATTGTCCCTGACTTACCGACGCAGTCCAATATTGTCATTACAACATGTGTTTTATTTTTCGACGCTATATATATATATATATACAAGCCTGCTACTAAGCATGATAGTTTAGTTTCTTGTCCGCGTTGCTCATTTCTGCCATTTTATCATTTATACAAATAGTTTATTTTGGCAGAGCAGGGCATACCGAGAGTTCATATGCGTCTAGACGGTGTGATTAAAGACTGCATATATTCTTTTTCGCCGTTTATGTCTTTTCCAATTTCAATGTTGGGAACGACATTATGTATAGTAGACTTAACTTAGACGCTTTATTATACGTAATCCGCCTTACTGAGGCGTTATCATTACGTCTTCAAGAAAAGATTTACGGGATATTATTCTCAATGTAATTTCTTTTGAGGGCAGTAGTTTGTTCACGTATAACTCCGCCCTTCAGTGGCTGATTGGAGTTAGTTAGACGTGACGCAGCCCTAGCTACATCCACGCGCGTGGATAGTAAGGTTAAGAACTCTCTCAGAGTCGCTTCGTTCTCGGAGGAGCTTCTCTTCGACGGCAACTTTTCGGCAATCCATGAATTGCTCGATTTATACGTTCTCTTGTCTATCTAGTGTTACAAGAGATTCAGACTGGGGCAAACATTCGGTGGTTGACTCAGAGAGTGCCGCCGCAGTTGCCGGACCCGAGTGTGGCTGTTATGACGGTTGCCAGTCAAACAGATTGGGATATAATACTGATCCCTACGGATTCGAAGTGCCAGGGTCTTTGGGTTCCGAAGTCTTTTAGCAATCAGTTTAACTTCCGCGGAATAATGTTTTTTTAGGCTTGCTTTATGTCATTGCATGAACATTATTCAGAAACGCATGCCCAAATTCCTGTCCTTTAATTCGACAGTAGTGGCGTATCTCCGGAACCAGGGAGGCACTCTTTCGTTTCCGTTATTCAATTTAATGGAAAGAATCCGTCTGTTGGTTATAGTACACCAAGTTCAGTTTTGGTCCGTCATATTCCGGGTCGTCTGATTGTTTTATCGGACTCCCGTTCTCTTACGGGTCGCTTGTTGCTGTCAGAATGGACTCTCAACAAACAAGTATTCAATCAGATTTGCTATCTATGGGAGCGCCCAATGATGATTTATTTATGACACAGCTTGCTAATCAATTGCAGACGTATGTGTTGGCTTGTCCAGATCTCTGAGCTAATATTGTTAACGCTCTATTGATCTATAGGACGGAATGATAGGATACGCGTATCCTCCGGCGCTGTTGTTTTAGCAGGTATTGCTAAGATAAACAACCACAATACATTTCTGTTGATAGCATCTCTATCTTCACAGAGATCATGAGTAATTTACTCTCTTGTCTACTGTGGGTCTTAACGTGAAATCTTCCTCTATGTGAGGATCTTTTTCACTGGGTAAATCGTGTCATCTTTATCACAACCAGCAAGGTCGCAACCTTCATGTATTCCATTGTGTGGTCCGTATTGCATTGTAAGCACTGTACTGGACGAGCTTTGGACGCGATTTCTTACTATAGGAGATCCTCTTCTTCGCTATTCTATGCGGCTAAAGTGGAGGCTCTTCCGTCGTGGTGTAGGGATCATTATGTTGATCCCTCCATACTACTCATTGCTATTTTTTAGTATACTTGTTTCACAAGATCTACTGCAGCCTGTTATTATTTAGGTTATAGGTTTATGTTACCTCATACCTATGCACTCTACGATAGTTTACAATTGAGTCTTTTGTCTCTTTATCTAAGTCAGTTAGTAACTTTTTGATAAATAGACTTAGAATCTTTAGATTAAATTCCTATACGGATTTTAACTTCGGTTCTTATTTAGCTAAGTAATCATTTGAGCCTCTGGAAACAGTAGTTTTCAAATTCTGACCTTTTAGACAGTAATTCTGTTGGTTTCTCTTTTACTGTAGAGTCAGTGAGTTTCATGCACTATCGATGGATGATTTTCACTTTCATAGTTTCGGAATCAATACTTCCGTTACTATTTAGGTTGGATTGTTGCATAAGAGTTAGGCTCCTATTATCCGGAACCTATTATTTTAAGGTCCTTCCGTCTTCGTATGGGCATAGGCCTTTACTCTTTCCGGGTACAGTTTATGTATTTATAAACAGATATCTGTTTATTACAAAGGGCGTAAGCTTCTTCTGTCTTTGATGTCTAGTAGAAGGACGTTACGCTCCATTTTATTGTTAATGGATTCTATTAACTATCGGTACTGCTTATGGTATATCATTGACTTAGCAGTTGTGCTTAAGATTTCGGCTCATGAAGTAAGAGTTCTTCTACTTCTTGGGCTTTCATTAATAGTGTCGCTATTATAGATTTTTGAAGGCCGCTCATTGCGCTCAGCCATCCACATTCATGAATTTTATCTTAGAAATATCGAGTCCATTTCTGGAGGCCTCTATTGTTAGGTCTATTATCTACTGCTCAGAATGTCATTCACTTAACAGTTGCTACTATAGCTAGGTAGGCTGTCTGTTTCGGCAGTGTCTCCGTTCGGCTGCCCTCTTCGCTCTGGGCTATTTGACCCAGGGCAAGAAAAAGGGGGGGGGGGGGGGGAGGGTGTTCCCTTGGGTCACCTGTTTTACTATGAAAACAAGGGGATACCTCCTCCGGAGTTAGTAATTCTGAGCTGTTATTGGGATGGTTGTTTAGTGAGAAGTTTAGGTTTTTAAAATTCATTCAAGTCTTAGTTTTTAAAGTATAGCTTTTGAATATTGCATATGTCAACGGACATGATTATGCAATCCTCAGACACTTTTAGGAGTATAAGAGTCTCTATTCTCTAGACTTACTTTATTTATTGGCTTACTTTAAAAATTATTAGTATAAGGATTATATTGGATATTAATAGAGTACATGGATGTATGAAGCTCAATTTTGGAAGGTGTTGTATCTTTCTAATTTATCATAAATAAGAAAGATACATGTAAGGCCTATTACTACTTTTTCCCTACAGGGGATAACTCTATTTTATTTTATTGAGCGTATTCCATTTTGCTCTATGTCCTTGGCCCTCCAGCCTTTTTACTATTCAGCTATGTCTGGGTCATTGGTACAGTATAAAAATGTTAAAAAATTTATAGTAATTTATATATTTTTTATACTTACCAATGACCCAGACGGGGATGGCCCTCCCAGGAGTTGGGAACTCTTGCCTCCCCGCTGAGTACATAGCGCTTACCAGGCACTGGTTATTAGAATGATTAATGGCGCCAATTTCGGAACGTCCTTGACACTGCGCATGCGCAGTAGGGGCGAAGTGTGGAGGGCCTTTCAGGACATGTTTTCTTTAGTTTTAGATGCAAATTTTGGGGATTGGGGGGCAAAATTTGTGTTTGGCCCTATATTTTAAGAGTTAGCACCAGCTATGTCTGGGTCATTGGTAAGTATAAAAAATATATAAATTACTATAAATTTTTTAACTTTTTTAGTAATTTCTCTAATACATGTATACATAGGGTGCTATAAGAGTTATGCCCCCTATGGAGTCCCAAGTGGGCGTGTCCATTTCATTTGAACAAACTGAAATTGACATATGGTAATGAACATCCATACCAAGTTTCGAGCGAATCGACCTAGCGGTTTCAGAGGAGAAGTTGTTTGAAAAATGTTCAATGGAAAGTGATAAGTTTAGCTCCCTTCGGTGAGCTAATAAAACAAGAGGCCCCTGGGGGCCTGAGGGCGCTCACCTGACATGGTAGTCTAAATATCAAACCAGGGACTTGACTTGAATAAGCTGCATACGCCCCTCCTAAGAAAAGCATATACCAACTAGATGAAGCGATTGTACCCACACATTGCACACAATACAGGATTTTCCTTCTATTTTCAGTTCCTGCACTTTTACGTCCCAAAATTGAGATAAACGCATAAAAAATAGATTTTTTTCCCAAACAAAATACTTTCAGCCTAAATTTTTTTTTTCTTCTTAAAACGCATAAAAAACAAAAAAAAATATTTCCGGATTTTTGTCCAAAATTTTCTAAGTCCCACCCGGATCCCAAATTTTCAGTGTAAAAAAAAAATACATTTTTTTTTGGTCTTAAAATTGACTCAAACGCATAAAAAACAAAAAAAAAATTCTGGATTTTTTTCCAAAATTTTCTAAATCCCACCCGGACCCCAAATTTTCAGTGTAAAAAAAAAAAAAACGCATAAAAAAAACAAAAAAAAAAAATTCCAAATTTTCTTCCAAAATTTCTAAGTCCAGAATGGGGCCCCAAATTTTCAGCCTAAATATGAACCCAGGGATTTTTAAAGAATATTCCTCATACTGCACTAATTTAAACATTTGGGCTCCCATAGAGAGCCCAAATATGGACCCAGGGAATTGATTTCAGTAAACATGTGAAACAATCTTCCAAAGATGTTATATGTGAAATTTGAAAGCTTTTGGAGCAGTGTTTTGGGAGAAAAGTAGTCTTACATGTTTTTTCCATTACCCACAGTGTTAAAAAATGCTGACTCAGCACTTTTTCAAAAGTCCCCAAAAAGTACCCCATGATAAAACCGATAGCAATTTTTTTTGTCCATTCCATTCTGTTGGTCTTAAGGAAGCTTCACTCCAAATAAGAATTCTCAGTGCCATGTAGTTTTGGAGATATGGGCATTTTAATTTTTTTCTATTTTTAGCTCCTGCGGTTCCCATGGGGCGACGGGAAAAAAAATTGGGGCATAAATTAAGTACTTATGACCCAATAAGCCCTCATATCAAATTTGGTTCAAATCTGCCTCTCGGTTTGGAAAACAGAAATTCTGGGAGTGGCAAAAATTCTTGACCCTCCCATAACAAAGGCAAATAATGCCCGACAAACTTCTCTTGAACAAACTTGATTCTAAACCTCAAAAGGACTCTGTATGCCACATATCAATTCTCTGCTACTGGTGGTTCATTAGAAGAAGATTTTCAAAAAATTTGGCCATTTTTTCCCCACACCTCTGCTCAATATGAGCTGAAACCTAATTTGCATAAAAATCAAAATGCCCCTATATAACCACTACTTACATGAAATTTAATTAAAATGTGGCCCGAGGTTTAGGAGAAAGAGGCTCAAACACCACCTTCACGCAGGACGGCGGACGAAGAATGATAAGAAAAACTCACCCTGACTTTCAGTCAGGTGAGCTAAAAAAAGGAAAAATTACACCATAATGTGTTACTAGCAGGGTTACCCGGCATTGCTCAGGCTGAGCAGCGTATTAAGATTAGCCCTAGTAGACCCCTTTGAAGATCTATATCGGTGAGAAATTTTGGTCATAACTTTGGTCATTTTGGTCACAACTGTTGGTTCCCCTCTACATCCCCACTCGACACTTTTTTAAACCTCACCATTATATTCCTGGTAAAAAATTACCCCTAGTAGACCCCTTTGAAGACATATATCGGTAAAAACAAATTTTGGTCTCAACTTTTGGTGCCCCTCTACACCCCCACCCCGCACACTTTTTTAAACCTCACTATTAGATTCCTGATAAAAACTTACCCCTAGTAGACCCCTTTGAAGACATATATCGGCCAAAAAAAAATTTGGTCTTAACATTTGGTGCCCCCCACACCACACACTTTTTTAAACCTGACGAAGACCTCCGCCATAAAAAAGTACTCCTAGTAGACCCATTTTGGACACTTGGGGTGGTCCCATATTCATTTCTATAGTGGACAGACAGACATACATACAGACATTCTAAAATATAGAAAGAAAGAAGAAAGAAGAAGATTAAAAGCTGGGAGTCGCCCATCAGCCTCTAAGGTAGAGTGTTGTGCTGCTAATATCTGGACGTGTAAGCCATATGTTAGAATTATTTTGTAATTATTTATGGAGAAATGCCAAACAATGCATTCCATATCTTGATGATAATAGGCCTTATTTACAAATGGGTCAGGCCTGCCCCCTCCCCCAGTACCAAACAAAATTTAAAATACAGGCTTTCAGGCCACGTTTGGACTAGCGGGAGCGTAAAACTGCACCCGTGAATTTTGTTCATTTCCAGCACTGTTAGATGTAAACAATATTCAATCACTTGCGTAATAATGGTCACTGTTGAGACAAAACACTTGAACAGTTGATGTAGAAAAGTAATAAAGATTTCATGGTCTTCCAGGGCAGATGGGGGTGGTGAAAAGGGAAGAGACACAAATTTAAACCAACATTAATCCACACTAGTGAAGTAAAATTACTTTTTGTAAACCGTGACATTAATTTAAAGCAAGTTGAAATTTGTATACCGCCTCACCGGGATAAAACCAACTTTTTCAGGTACCGATTATGATTTAATTCACCAGTATCAGTGATGGTATTCACAATTTTACCGATTATAGTCGGTATACCATAAAGCCACACAGCACTACACAGAGGCCTACTTTAAGTTGAAAAAGTTATAAACTGAGTTAAGGGAACTGCATTCTGAAGAAAAAAATAAAAAATAAAATAAAAAAGTTTTTCCGACCTACCAACCATAATTTTTTTCATTCCGTTAGCGGAAACAAACATATATCTTTTTTAGGTCTTATTATTGAGAATTTGAAACTTGCTGCAGCTTTGCTGCTAAAAAATTAAAATCACGGCAAAAAATGCAATTTTTTTAATATCAAAAGCTGCCAGAAGTCTCCATTTATAACTGATTTAAAAAAAAAATTGGGGGGGGGGGAGGCACCCCACCCCCTATCATCGACCATGACTTGTGTCCCACCCCATCGGCACTTTTGCCTGCCTTTGGCATCTGCATCAGTATCCCAACACTTTTGAAAGGAGCCATGTCACAGAATTAACTCTGGGATTCGAATTTTCATTCCCAGGTATTGATAAGTATTTTCTGTTCATAAGGCACGCACTAAGTTAGGGGTGACATGCATAAACATTGGCCTGACAGAAGCAGGGTTATTTATAATTAATGTTTTGTAAAACAATAAATTTGTTTTAAAATAACATTGCAAGTTATTTCAATGGTCCCAGCCAAGAAACAACAAGGGGACGTTTTGACCAACTACTGTACTGGGGGACGTTTTGACCAAAACATTAGGTGACGTGTTGGTTTGGAGATGTTTTGACTAGGATTCATCAAAAGAGGAAAGATCTCTTGAAAAATGTGAAGAGACACATCGTCACAAAATGAATTTCCCGGAGTTGAGTACGAGTCCCCATCTCATTTAACATAATTTTACTAAAATAAATAGTAACAAACATACCAGTATCAATAATTAAAATAAAACCATTCCGGATGAGAAATTTCAACTTGGAATTAAAACAAACATATCTCGCACAGAACGTCCGGTTTCGATTTCTATACGAACTGCCTATGGTACGAAACCGCTGTTAACCACATTGTCATTGACATTGTGGAAAAAGAACTTACTTCGAAAATCGCGCGCCAGTCAAAGTTCGTTTGGGAGATGCAATTAACAATAAGAAGATCGGGATTTTTTGCACCTGTGCGTTTGTAAATAATCAGTGATATGCCGATACCATACAGAAGGAATAACAGTACGTTTATTTTTTGTTTGGTTTAAGCAAATACATTGAATGATTGATATACTTTCACAAGCAAAATGTCGGCTTTCTGTTTTCGAATTCGTCACACAGCGCGTGCAGTCTGCAAGTGACGTAACTTTCCGGTGGCCTATTTTCCTTTAGTATTTCTCATTATTTGTCAGTCATAGTGGTTCAAATAAATCACTGTGTCGTCAAACGAAATTATCAAGAGTTCTTGGAATGCATATGTTGAAATGTGGTCCGTAGGGATCAGTCTTTGAAATAGCACCAGATTGCTTCGAGACTTTCACGTGTTGGCGGTGCTGTCACATAACGTTTTTTACAAGAGTACCGGTAACAAGAAAATTCTGTTGCGAGGCACAAATACGCAAAAAGATGAATTATTGTGTTTTTTCGTTTACTGACACTCTGTTATGCGATGCTTGCATTTGCCCATTTCCTCGAGTTGTGGGGGGGGGGGGGGGGGGGGTGCAAAAATGTTGTAGGGCCCAGGCCCCTGGTCCACTCCACCCCACCACACCCCCATTACACCCAGGCGTGCATTCACCATCTTACATGTAGTTGGTAGGAAGTGTGGCTTAAAAAGACTATTCCCTATGGGCACTGTTTTTTGGGTGGCAAGTCTTTTGTTATATTCACATTTTACAAAGAGTGGCATAGGCGTCGATGGGGAGGGGGGGGTGAGATACAAGTTTATAAGCTCCCCTGACTGAAAGTTAGGGGGAGCTTAAGTGATCACTTTCTGTCCATCCGTCCGTCCGTCTGGTGTGAACTTAACATTATCGACTTCTCATCAGTAAACCCCGGACCAAATTTAACCAAATTTGGTACGCATGTTCCTTATCACATGTCAATTCAAGGTTGTTCAAAAAATAAAATTGCCATGTCCACAGGGGGCACCACAAGGGGCATTATTCTGACAGCACCCAAAAATTGTTTTCCAAAATTAAAATATCAACTTCTCCTGAACCATCAATTTAAATCTTCTGATATTTGGAAAATAACATCTCTAGGAGGGGTAAGATTCAAGTTTGTTAAAATCCAGTCCCTGGGTTAATATTTGGGCTCACTGTAAGAGCCCGAACTTTAACTTAGTGAAATATGAGGAAATTTCTTTAAAAATCTTCTCCTTTAGATCCACCAGTCAGAATCCTTTCATATTTGGTATACAACATCTCTAGGGTGTCAGAATCAGTTTGTTCAAATTGGGCCCCCCTGAGTTAGTAGTTGGGCTCTCTATTGGAGCCCAAACTTTAACTTGGTGCAATTTGAGGAAATTTCTGAAAAAAATCATCTTCTTCAGATCAGCAGTCAGAATCCTTTCATGTTTGATGTACAACATCTTTAGGGGAGGGGGGATCAGATTCTAGTTTGTTCAAATCGAGTCCCTGGGTTAATTTTTGGCCTCCCTAAGGCAGCCTGAATTTTAACTTAGTGTAATATGAGGGAATTTCTTTAAAAATCTTCTTCTTTGCATTCACTAATCAGAATCCTTTCGTATTTGGTATACAACATCTCGAGGTAGGTCAGTTTCAGATTTGTTCAAATTGGTTACTTGCAAATATTTGGGCTCCCTATGGGACCCCAAATATGAACTAAGTGCAATATGAGGAATTTGTTTCAAAAAATCTTCTTCTTTAGACCATGCAGTCAGAATGTGTTCATATTTGGTATACATCTCTAGGCAGGTCAAATTCAAGTTTGTTCAAACCTGGTCCTTGGGTTGATATTTGGGCTCTCTATTGGAGTCTGAATTTTAACTTTTTAAGGAATTTCTTCAAAAACCTTCTTCTCCAGAATCATCAATTAGAATCTTCTGATATTTGGTATACAACATCTCTGGAGGGGTGAGATTCAAGCTTGTTCAAATCGGAACCCTGGGTTGATATTTGGGCTCCCTATTGGAGCCCAAATGTTAACTTAGTGCAATATGAGGAAAAGTTTCTGATAATTTGGTATATAATATCTCTAGGAGGGGTAAGATTCAAGTTTGTTCAAATCCAGTCATTGGGTTAATATTTGGGCTCCCTATAGGAGCCCAAATTTTAACTTAGTGAAATATGAGGAAATTTCTTTAAAAATCTTCTTCAGATCCACCAGTCAGAATCCTTTCATATTTGGTATACAACATCTATAGGGGAGTCGGACTCAGAGTTGTTGAAATCGGGCCCTTGGGTTATTAATTTGGGCTACCTATTGGGACCTGAATTTTAAATTAGTCCAGTATGAAGGAATTTTTAGCTCACCTGACTGAAAGTCAGGGTGAGCTTTTCTAATCACTTTTTGTCCGTCATTCGTCGTACGTCGTGAAGGTGGTGTTTGGGTCATTTTCTCATTTTCTCCCAAGCCACTGGCTGCAGTTCAATGAAAATTCACATGTGTAGCGGTTATATAGGGGCATTTGTTTTTTTTTCAAATTGGGTTTCTGCTCATATTGAGGAGGGGGTGGGGCTAAATTGCACAAAATTTTAAAAAATCTTCTTCTCACGAACCAGCCGTAGCAGAGACTTGATATTTGGTGTGCAGCTTCCATTTGAGGTGTAGACTCATGTTTGTTCAAGAGATGTTTGAATGGCAATATTTGCCTTTGTTCTGAGAGGGGCAAGAATTTTCGCCAAGTCCAAAATTTCTATTTTCCACACAGAGAGGCAGATTTGAACCAAATTTGATATGAGGGCTTATTGGGTCATAAGTAATTTATGCCCCAATTTTTTTCCCATCACCCTGTGGGAACCGCAGGAGCTAAAAATAGAAAAAAATTAAAACGCCCATATCTCCAAAACCACATGGCACTGAGAATTCTTATTTGGTGTGAAGCTTCCTTAGGACCAACAGAATGGAATGGTAAAAAAAATTTCTATCGGGTTTTATCATGGGGTACTTTTTTGGGACTTTGAAAAAGTGCTGAGTCAGCATTTTTTAACACTGTTGGTTATGGGAAAAACATTTAAGACTACTTTTCTCCCAAACCACTGCTCCAAAAGCTTTCAAATTTCACATATAACATCTTTGGAAGATTGTTTCACATGTTTACTGAAATCAATCCCTGGGTCCATATTTGGGCTCTCTATGGGAGCCCAAATGTTTAAATTAGTGCAGTATGAGGAATATTCTTTAAAAATCTTCTTCTTCAGATCTACCAATAGGAATCTTTTGATATTTGGTATGCAACATGCTTAGGGAGGTGAAATACAAGTTTGTTCAAGCCAAATCCCTGGGTTCATATTTAGGCTGAAAATTTGGGGTCCCGGTCCGGACTTAGAAATTTTGGACCAAAATCTGGAAATTAGTTTTTTGGGTTTTTTTTTTTTTTTGCACTTAAAATTTGGGGTCCGGGTATGGACCAAAATCTGGAAATTAGTTTTTTTGTTTTTATGCATTTTGGTCAATTTTAAGACAAAAAAAAATTAATAATTTTTTTTTACACTGAAAGTTTGGGGTCTGGGTGGGACTTAGAAAATTATGGACCAAAATCTGGAAATTATTTTTTTTGTTTTTATGCATTTTGGTCAATTTTAAGACAAAAAAAATTATTATTTTTTTTTTCACTGAAAGTTTGGGGTCCGGGTGGGACTTCGAAATTTTGGACCAAAATCCGGAAATTAGTTTTTTTTTTGTTTTTTATGCGTTTTGGTCAATTTTAAGAAGAAGAAAAAAAAATTTTAGTCTGAACATATTTTGTTTGGGACTTCGAAAATTTCTGAACAAAAATAAAAAAAATCTGTTTTTTATGTGTTTATCTCAATTTTGGGACATAAAAGTGCAGGAACTGAAAATGGAAGGAAAATCCTGTGTATTGTGTGGGCACAATCGCTTCATCTAGTTGGTATATGCTTTTCTTAGGAGGGGCGTATGCAGCTTATTCAAATCAAGTCCTTGGTTTGATATTTAGACTACCATGTCAGGTGAGTGCCCTAAGGCCCCCTGGGCCTTCTTCAGATCCTCCAGTTAGAATCCTTTCATATTTCGTTTACAACATCTCTAGGTTGGTCAGATTCAAGTTTGTTCAAATTGGGCTGTGGATTCATATTTTGGCTCTCTACTGGAGCCCAAAGTTTAATTTAGTGCAATGTGAGGACATTTCTTTAAAAACTTTCCTCTTCAGATCCACCAGTTACAATTCTTTCATGTTTGGTTTCTAACATCTCAAGGAGGATCATTTTCAAGTTTGTTAAATTTGAGTCCCTAGCTGGCTTAATATTTGGGCTCTCTAACTGAATGTGGCCCCAAATACTTCTTTCAACCACTTTGTCAGGTGAGCGATTAAGGCCCCTTGTCTGTCCGTTTTTCCGTGGATTTTTACGAAACTTGGTCTGAAGTGTTATTTTCAAGTGTAGATGTGCATGTGGTCAGGAATTTCTGATGCGATGAATTTTGCATGGTTATGGCCCTTGGAAATAGCACAATTGCCATCACAAAGGCTTGTCCGCTTAACTCCTGCAATTTTTTGTTGGATTTTTATGAAACTTGGTTTGAAGTATCAGTATCAAGTGAAGATGTGCATGTGTCAGGAATTGCCGATGCGATGATTTTTGTGTGGTTACAATCCTTGGAAATAGCAAAATTGACATCACAAAGGCTTAACTCCTCTAACATTTTTTATTGGAGTTTTCCGAAACTTGGTCTAAAGTGTCAGTCTCAAGTGTTGTTATACATGTGGTCAGGAATTTTTGATGCGATGATTTTTGTGTGGTTACAAACCTTGGAAATAGCAAAATTTCCATCACAAAGGCTTGTCCACTTAACTCCTCCTACATTCTTATTGGATTTTTACGAAACTTGGTCAAGAATGTTTGATGCGACAAATTTTATGTGGTTATTATGGCCCTTGGAAATAGTAAAATTTCTGTCACAAATGCTTGTCCACTTAACTCCTGCATTTTTCGTTAGCTTTTTTACGACAATTGGTGTGCAGTACGAGTATGATGTGTACATGTGCATACTGAAAGGAAGTTTTGATTCAAATAATTTTTCCAGAGTTATAGCCTTTGTAGATTTTGAATTTACCAAAATTGCAGGTCTTTAGGAGATATCTTCAGTTGCAAGTAAAGAAATTAAATATTTGGTGAGTTACATTATTAGGTATAAATACATGTCCAGGTCGATAATGAGATTATTTCTGTTATAACATTATAAAGTCTTAATAAAATTAAGCTCCATGGTTCATATTTGAGTTGAATTTTAACTTAGGAAATATGGGGAATAATCTTTAACAATCTTTTTCGGATCCAACATTCAAAATTAATGCTTTCATATTTGGTATATAGTATCTTGAGGGGGGGGGGGGGGAGATTCAGGTTTGTTCAAATTGAGTGCTTAATATTTGGGCTCCCTACGCAAACCCAAAAAGAAAAAGTCTGTTTGCAAATAATATTATGTTACACTGGAAATGCAATTAAAATTAATTAATCCAATCATAGCACATTTCTAATTGGTCTGTGATGAGGAATTTTATTCACTCCTGCACAAGCCAGAAAATAAGCAGACTATCATCTGCAAAATTAGGTCCCCAGAGGGTGAATGTAGTGATGCTACCCTGCACAGCAGGGTAGCATCACTAAATTTACCATCTGTGAACCTCAAACTGAATCAGGGTCTCAAATCTAAACAGAAAGAGGTACCCAGAGGATACACTGGCCCATTGTATGGGATAGCATCATCAAATTCACCCTTTGGGGACCTCATTCTGCAAATGTCAGACTGCTTATTTTCAGACCTGCTCCTGCAGCCATACATAGATAAATGTCAGACTGGTTCGTTTTATAACACACTGCATTTTTAATAAGAATTATTTATTAATTATATCCATTCAGATTTAATGAATGTCTGAATAAAATTTTTACAGAAATTTTACTGAAATGTGGAGGGCAAAATCTCACTAAAATTTAAAAAAAAGATTTCAGTGAAATTTTGAAAACATTTCATGAAATTTCTGTGAAATTTCACTGAATTTCATCAAAATTGTGAAATACTGCCAAAATGTCACCTTTTTACCAAAATTCACTGCATTTTTAGTAAGAATTATTTATTAATTATATCCATTCAGATTTCATGAATATCTGGAAAAAATTTTTTACAGAAATTTTACTGAAATGTGTAGGGCAAAATTTCACTAAAATTTTAAAAAAAAGATTTCAGTGAAATTTTGAAAACATTTCATGAAATTTCTGTGAAATTTCACTAAATTTCATCAAAATTGTGAAATACCGCCAAAATTTCACCTTTTCACCAAAATTCACTGAAATTTCAGTGAAATTTTGGTGACATTTTCTCTTGGGAATACAGGTTTTTTTCTCGTGCATAAATTATGCAAATTAGATCAACTTTGATTTATTTAGTGTTACTTTCAGCACTGTTTGTGCAAATCCAAATACGGCTCAGGCTAGAGGCCGTATTTATAAACCGATCTTCACAAAACTTCTTGGGTACCTTTGTTATCACCGTGGGACAAGAATGAGTGTTTTGGGGTCCAGTCTGAAATTCAAGATGGCCGCTGGCAGCCATTTTGTACATAATTTGATGCAATCAAAATCCGAAAATTAGTTTTTTGTTTTTTATGCGTTTTGGTCAATTTTAAGGCAAAAAAAAAATTATTTTTTTTTACTCTAAAAATTTGGGGGTCCGGGTGGGACTTGGAAAATTATGGACCAAAATCCAAAAATGAGATTTTTGGTTTTTTATGCGTTTTGGACAATTTTAAGACCCCAAAAAATGTTGTTTTTTTTTACACCAAAAATTTGGGGGTCTGGGTGGGACTTTGAAAATTTTGGACCAAAATCTGAAAATTTGATTTTTGTTTTTTTATGCGTTTTGGCCAATTTTAAGACCAAAACAAAAAAATTTTTTTTTTACACTGAAAACCAGGTGGGAACATGGAATGCATCACATATGTTACTTTTTTTCTCGTGCATATATTATGCAAATTAGAGGAACTGTGATTTATTTGGTGCTACTCATATGCAGTTAGGGCACATGTCAATACGGCTTGGGCGAGAGGTTGTATTTATGAACCGATCTTCATGAAACTTCTTTGGTACCTTTGTTATCACTGTGAGTCGAGAACGAGTGTTTTTGGTTCCAGTCCAAAATTCAAGATGACGGTCACCTTGTAATTCTGTTATTATTTTTGACTTGGTCACAGCAAATACTAATTCCTGTCATATTCACTATTGTTGACTTGGTCACAACAAGTACTAATTCCTGTCATATTCAAGTTGAGCTACAGTGTCATTGACACTTTCATTTTTATTACAGTCAGACGGTATTCAGAGCCCTGTTGTCAAATTTGCTCGTGTCCAAGCTAATTATAGATGACTTACGGTCATCATGAAAGTGGTAGTCCTCAAAAATAAGCTGCCAACAATTGCCTGAACTTGACTTTTATAAATAATCTTATGCTCACAATTGGCTATAGTTGCAGAAAAGTGACCTTATGGACCAATGAATAAATCAATTTTATTTAATGGGTTTTAACAGTTGAAATGGGAGCGCGGTGGCTCAGTAGGTAGAGGTGCAGGCTGCAAGCCGAGAGGTCCTCGGTTCGAATCCCACCTGCGGCAACCGCGTTGTGTCCTTGGGCAAGACACTTCATCTCCATTGCCCGCGTGGGGGCACGATGACGCCGTGTACTAAGGCGTACTGCACGTCGCTGGTACGCATGTCTTCAACCAATCTAACCCTGCCTGTGCTGCAGTGCGGGAGTTACGATGTTGGGGAGCTGGCAGCTGCTCGTCGTTGCTCGGTGGTTCTCTCCGGGTACTCCGGCTTCCTCCACCCGTAAAACTGTCACGGTCGTGATTAGCCATTGTGCATAAATATGTGACCTTAAACATCAATAAATAAATAAATAATATAACAGTTGAAATGCCTTTCTATTTGAATTGTAGAACGGTGCATACAGAATTAATGGCCATAAAAACTGGCTGGGGGAATATTAGAAAAAAATAATGGCCATTATTCTTAATTTACAGACTATTTTTTGAACTAATGGCCATTAAACCACAAGTCATCTCTTTAATTGGCATTACTCAAATTTGTTTTTCAAATCAGACATTTTTTAAATCCCCCTCAAATAAATGGCCATTAAAATTACCATTAAATATATGTTTGATGGGAATTAATGCCTATTAAAGTTGGTGTTTGCAAGAAGTAATGCCAATTAAAAAATAATAGGTCTCTAATGGTGTTATTTAACCCACAATTAATAGGATTTTAATGAGCTAAAATTTGTCTTAATGGTTATTTAATGGGTTTACCTTGTGCCATTAAAATATCTGAAACAAAATTTAATGGTGTTTTTTATGGGTTCATGGGTTTTTAATAGCAATTTAATGTGGTTTTAATGGATTCTGTGTCCAGTAGTGTAGTGGCAGGAAATGTTCAGGGCTGTAACTTATAATTATTTTACGAAATTATTTCATGTTGCCTATTTTCGAGGCATGGCCCTGATGTTGTCATTCTTGCTATGAATGTACCATTGTTGATCAGTGTTTCCTCTCTCCCTTTCCTTTATTCCCCCCTAGCTATTCTCCCATGCTTTTGGCATATTTTTTGTAATGTTGATTACTAAAATTTCTTGTGAGTTTTTGGCTTGGTAACAGAATTAATATTCTGTTTTTCCCCATGTTTACGTCTTCACCCTTGGGTGTTTAGACATTTTGGTCTGCATCTACTATCTGATGTTCTCCAGTTTCTTCTCTGGAAGTCTCTGTTTTGCATCAGATAGTGTTTAAATTGGTAACTGATTTCGGGCCATGTTTACCAGTGCCTGGAGTCATGTTTCCAGTTTTTGTACACATTTTGTTTATGTTGACACCGGTTACTTCTGATAGTGATTACTTGTCTTCTGCTTAGTTCAGTTCATAGCAAGATACATTAATATTGTCCGTAAGTGTTACATTAATTTTTAGCTCAACTTTGGCGAAGCTAAATTTGAGCTTTTGCCATGGCCTGTCGTCCACCTGTCCGTCTGTCTGTCCGTCCATCTGTCTGTACGTCAACAATTGGATACGGCTCGGGCTAGAGGCCGTATTTATGAACTGATCTTTACAAAACTTCTTGGGTACCTTTGTTATGACCGTGGGACGAGAACGAGTGTTTTTGGGTGCAGTCCGAAATTCAAGATGGCTGCCAGCTGCCATTTTGTACCGACGCTGCAGAAATCTGTTTTTTGTACAGAACTTCCATATGAAAGCTCTGATTTGAATAATTTTTTGTATGAATGTTAAGTACCATGGGATACATCACAAATAATACAGGTTTTTTTCTTGTCCGTAAATTATGCAAATTAGACTAACTTTGATGTTTTTTGGTGTTACTTTCAGCACTGTTAAGTGCAAATGCCAATACGGCTCGGGCTAGAGGCCATATTTATGAACCGATCTTTACGAAACTCCTTGGGTACCTTTGTTATCACCGTGGGACGAGAACGAGTGTTTTTGGGTCCGGTCTGAAATTCAAGATGGCCGATGGCAGCCATTTTGTACAAAATTTGGTGCAATCAGATTTTTGCACAGAACTTCCATATGAAAGCGCTGATTTGAATAATTTTTTGTGTGAATGTTTAGTACCATGGGATACATCACATATAATATGGGTTTTTTTCTCGTGCAGAAATTATGCAAATTAGATGAACTTTGATTTTTTCAGTGCTACTTACACACAGTAAGTACACATGTCAATACGGCTCGGGTTAGAGTCTGTATTTATGAACCTATCTTCACGAAACATCTTGGGTACCTTTGTTATTATCTTGGGACGAGAACGAGTGTTTCTGGGTGCGGTTGAAAATTCAAGATGGCTGCCAGTGGCCATTTTGTACCGAAATTAGGTCTAATCAGTGTTTTGTACACAACTTCTAATACGGCTCAGGCTAGAGGCCGTATTTATAAACCGATCTTTACGAAACTTCTTGGGTACCTTTGTTATCACCGTGGAATGAGAATGAGTGTTTTTGGGTGTGGTCCGAAATTCATGATGGCCACCAGCAGCCATTTTGTACCAAAATTAGTGAAATCAGTCTTTTGTACAGAACTTCTGTATGAAAGATCTGATTTGAATAAATTTTTGTATGAATATTTAGTAACATGGAATACATCACATACAGCGCTGCAAATAAGCGTCCAGACACGGACAATGTCCGGCCGAAATCAGTTACGGTCGGTCTTCATGTTCGGCGGTCAATTACTACAGTCATCTGTGTAAAATCAACCCAGCCCAACCACACTGCCGTCGCAGTAGTCTCCATGACGGACATTCAATTGGCACCAGCCCCGCTACCATCTCAGTATAAATATTTTTGAAAGGTGTGTTCGTTTTGTTCATAAAAAAACAATAATTTGTAATGCCTGCCATGCGCAATGCGTCAACAGTGATAAATGGCTATTTCAACACACCCCTTTTTCGACCCAGTTTCGGCTTATCGCGTCCGAGTCTGGACGTTTCGGACCGTGTACGATTCAGACTAAATGGGTGGACGATTCGGACCACATTAATGAATTGGTTAATTTGTACAGGGTTGGTCTGTGTAAATTAATCGATTGGTGCAAGCAATTGATCAGAAACGTAATGGAAATTCCCCATCAGAGCCAGAGCTGTTAAATTAGCTCCCTTGATGTGCAAATCCATGATTGGTCAAAACAGCACGGACGTTTTTGAAAACATTCACTGTCAAAATAAACAAACGGCAGATACATTACAACACAAGCGAATACCACGAGTTTTGCTTTGATAATCTCTGGAGTTGGCTTAAGTTATCGGCACGACGGGCAATTCAAAATGAACGTTTGATGAGAAAAAACGCTTCTTGAAAAAATAATGCACACAAACACGCGCGATTTTCAACGCCTCTCATCCTAAATTGGGAGGCGGTGTCGTCCGCGAGTACCAATACCATTGCGCTTCTTTCCCGCAAAAGCCTGGACCAACCGGCCACTCATCGTTGATTTAGTGCTGAAATTGTTTGATAAATTGTTCACTATGAATGATGCCTGTTTCAATTAAAAGAAAATTGATCTATTACCAATCTTTTTAATTACCTGATTTGTCTTTCTCCATCCTTGCACCTTTGTCTCTTCACCTGTCCAACATTCAAGGAACTTTTACTTACCTCCCCATGCATGATGCAATTGGATTATAATAATTATCGAGTCACAATGAGCGAAATTCGTCATTTGGGAGAAGAAAGGGAGTGTCTGACGTCTATATATTGACCTCAATTAGGCATTTTCGGATGTCCGGCCCAAAATTTATCATGTCCGGCCCAAATTGTCTGGGGCCTGACATCACGTCCGGACCAATTATTCTTTTTATTTGCAGCCCTGATCACATATAGTACAGGTTTTTTTCTCGTGCAGAAATTATGCAAATTAGATGAACTTTGATTTATTCAGTGCTACTTATACACTGTAAGTGCACATGTCAATACGGCTCAGACTAGAGGCTGTATTTATGAACCGATCTTCACAAAACTTCTTGGGTACCTTTGTTATCACCTTGGGATGAGAACGAGTGTTTCTTGGTGCGGTCCAAAATTCAATATGGCTGCCAGTGGCCATTTTGTACCGAAATTAGGTCCAATCAGTTTTTTTCACATCTTCTATACAGCTCGTATTTGTGAACTGATCTTCACGAAACTTCTTGGGTACCTTTGTTTTCACCTTGGGACAGGAACGAGTGTGTTTTGGGGTGCCTTTGTTATCACTGTGCTATGAGAACAAATATTTTGGGATTCAGTCAGACCCACTCTGGGACTCAAAGATTTTTTTTCTAGTTTAGCATCTGACTGTCACCCACCTTTACAATACTTTTCCTATACATTTGTTACAGGCTATGGCCAATATTTATGTACAGACTGTTACAATACTTTGTATGTACCTTTGTTAACAGGTCATTACCTAGATGTTTGTCATTGCTGTGTCACATACTATACATGTACATGTCTTAACAAGTTGAGCTACAGTGTCATTGACACTTTCATTTAAAATGGTTTAAAAATTTTTGTCTGCACTTAGGCTTTTTTGGAATCGATTTGGGCTCATCGTTCCCATTGGGAACTTGGGCTCTTCTGAAAATTTTTTCAAAACATTTTTTCTTTTTGAATTATTTTTTCGAAATGTTATAATGGATTATTTTATTATGTATCTTTGTTTTCAAGTTTTGGTGCAAGTACTATGACTGTTTGTAATTTTTCACAATGAAAGATTATTGTTCAAATTGTAATGCGAGGAAATCTTCCTCTGATTCTCATGATCAGTGTATTAATTGTAGTCAGTGTACACGCATTAACCCTTGCTCTGTGTGTGTCAATTGGGATGACAAACGTTGGAGACGTGTGTCACGGTATGTTGTTAGCAGGGAGAGGTCCATGCCGGTCCTCTCTCCGCATGGTCACTCTAGTTTTTCAATCTCTTTTTCAGAGGAACAAGAACAGGGTGATGTTTCCGTGATGTCTTCTTAATATGTGCTTCCGTCGTCACAATCAAATGAAGAGTTAGCGGCAAAGTGCTCATGCAGATACGTCAACTGCCTAAGAGGTCCCAAGTAGGATTGACGGCTTTTGGCGTCCGCTAGCTCGCCTGGTGTAGCGACCATTCACCGAATGGCTCGGCAGCTGGGTTTGTTCGTTGCAGTCCAGGAAAGAGATTAGGGTGATGCGAGCACTATAAAATACAACGTGCACATCCAGTGATCAGAGGATGGTACGAAGGAAGCCTGTTAGTCTGGTTCTCAGCTCGTCCAGGTCCATCCGGACCATGAGCGAGAGAGGCCCCTCTCTCTTACATCAACATCTGCGCCGCGATGTTGTATGTTCGTTTGATAGTCGGAGCATACATCCACTCCTCCTGCTCGGGATGCTCTGTCGCATAGACAGTCCGACGCGGCTGTTCTGTTGGCTTCCTCAACCACTCGTCAGCACACACGACCGCACCTTGACTATGTGACCACAGATTTCCAGGGGACGTTCGCTTATTATATAAATGCAGGAATGAACGTCCCTGGAGCTCCTGCTTCGCCGACCAGGGAATACACATCGTCCAGTTCACTCCATCCGCTTGCCAAGGACACGAGGCCTTTCCAGTTGGGATGTTCGCGTATTATATAAATGCAGGAATGAACGTCCCTGGAGCTTCCAGCGGCTAATTACGCAAGACCGCGGCTCCACAGGCCTCATTGAGGAACTTGAACAGGGTGATGTTACTGTGATGTCTTCGAAAGTGTGCTTCCGTCGTCACAGTCAAATGAAGAGCTAGCGGTAAAAGTGCTCATGCAGAACACGTCAATTGCCTAAGAGGTCCCAACTTCCAAGTAGGATCGACGGCATTGGCGTCCACTAGCTCACCCGGTGTAGCGACCATTAACCGAATAGCTTGGCAGCCAGGTTCGTCCGTTGCGGTCCAGGAAAGAGATTTTTATTGATGCGAGCACTACAAAATACAATGTGCACACCCAGTGACGACGGATACGAGGATGGTACGGAGGAAGCCTATTAGTCCGGTTCCTAGCTCGTCAAGGTCCATCCGGGCTGCAAGCGAGAGATGTCCCTCTCTCGTACAACAACATCTGAGCCCAGATGTTGTGGTACATAATGTTCCTCAGTCGGAGCATACGTCCACCGCCCAGGACGCTCCGTTGTATAGACAGTCCGGAGAGACTGCTCTATGGGCTTCCTCATCCTCACGGCAGCACACACGACTGTACCTTGGCTATGTGACCAGTGATATCCAACCAATCTCGCCGACCAGGGATTCCATGGCGACCAAGTCACTCCATCCGCTAGCCAAGGATACGAGGTCTTCATACTCCAGACGTTCGCATAAAAGATGTATGCAGGAGTCAACGTCCAAGGAGCTTCCAGTGGGTAAATTCCATTAGACCGCAGCTCCACAGGCCTCCGTTACGGATGTGCTATCGCAGATAGCACAAATTATCGCAGCATCCCAGCAACCGACAGAAACTCGGTCGGATCAGGAATTATCCGAGGAAGCTGGGTCGGTACGTTCCGCTGCAAGTTCAGGCACCGACGACCAAGATTTACAAGTGGTCCGACAGGATGGCGAAAGGGATACGGAGGAGTTGTAATATTTTTATACTGTACCAATGACCCAGACTTAGCTGGTGCTAACTCCAACAAAACCAGGGCCAAACACAAATTTTGCCCCCCAATCCCCAAAATTTGCATCCAAAACAAAAAGAAATCATGTCCTAAAGGACCTCCATACTACGCCTCTACTGCGCATGCGCAGTGACGCAGTCGTCCCGAAATTGGCGCCAATTATCATTCTCTGTTTGGCCCTTCATCAGTCAACATCTCACTGATCTTTGTGCTTGTAAGTCTCAGTTTAAAGGATGCCAGACACGTAATTTTTGGAGAAAATGTGATTCTAAGGAGGATAGAAGGAGGAGAGGAAAAAGAAATGGCAAAAAATAATCAGGGCTGTACTTAAAATTTTTTGATGAAATTATGTTAAGTTGCCTATTTTCGAGGCATGGGCCTCTTGTTGTCATTCTTGCTAATTGTTGCACTGCTTATTCAGTGTTTCCTCTCCCCTAGCCTTCTAAAGTTCCCCCTGGCAATTCTCCCATGCTTTTGGCATATTTTTGAGAAATTTCATTTCTAAAATTTCCTGGGAGAGTTGCTTGGTTACAGAATGTTTTCTGTTATTTTCCCCATAGTTACGTTTTCACCCATGGGTGTATAACGTTTGTGTTCTGCATCTTCCATCTCATGTTCTGCAGATTCTCCCCTGGGAGTCTCTGTTTTGCATCAGATAGAGTGTAATTGATGACTGATTCCGGGCCAGTTTTTTCAGTGCCTGGAGTCATGTTTTCTAGTGTGTTTACACTGTTTGTTTTCATTGGCAACAGCCTTTTTTGAGGGGGGCTGTTTGCCTTTGTGGTAGTTTATCTCATTATAAGATACATTTATATTATCCGAAAGTGTCTCATTAATTATTTTATATAAATTTAAAATTTTTGACCACACTTTGCCATCGGATCCATCGGGGCTCAACGTTACTTTTCAGCAACTTGGGCTTCTCTGAAAAAATATTTTTTCAAAATTATTTTGTTTTGCAATTGTTTTTTCATTTATTAATGGATCATGTTATTATGTATCTTTGTGTCAGGGGTTTTTGCGAGTAACTAGGACTTATTGTTGTTCTTTCACAATGAAGGGACGTTGTTCAAATTGTAATAGGAAGAAATCTTCCTCTGACTTTCATGATCATTGTATTAATTGTAGTCAGTGTTCTCGCATTAATCCCTGTCCTATATGTGAACATTGGGATGAGAAACATTGAAAACGTGTGTCACGATATGTTGTTTCTGGAGAAAGAGCGATGCCGGCTCTTTCTCCGCAAGGTCACTCTACTCTCTCAGTTTCTATTTCAGAGGAACCAGAACAGGGTGATGTTTCCATGTTATCTTCTTCAAGTGTGCGTCCGTCGTCACAAATGAATTCAGAGCTAGCGGCAAAAGTGCTCATGGAGATTAGACAAATGTCGTCCGCTAGCTCGCCCGGTGTAGCGTCCATTCACCGAATGGTTCGGCAGCCGGGTTCGTCCGATGCGGTCCAAGAGGAAATTTTGGGTGATGCGAGCACTATAAACATAATAGATGCACACCCAGTGACGGCGGATAGTAAGCGAGAACGGAGGAAGCCTTTTAGTCCGGTTCCCAGCTCGTCCAGGTCCAGCCGGGCCGCGAGCGAGAGAGGTCCCTCTCTCGTACAACAACATCTGGTCCCAGATGTTGTGGTACAAAATGTGTCTTTAGCGGAGCATACGTCCGTCGCTCGGGACGCTCCGTTGTATAAGCAGTCCGCAGAGACTGTTAAGGCTTCCTCTTCTCGTCAGAGCACACGACCGCACCTTGGCTGCGTGACCGCCGATATATTACCAGCTTCGCCGATGAAGGATTCTTTGGCGACCAGGTCACACCATCCGGCAGCCAGGGATTCGAGACCGATGGACTCCGGACGTTCGCATAGGAAAAGTATGCGGGAGCCATCTGATGCGGAGCTGCCCTCGGCGAAGCAGCGAAAGACTGTGCCTCCGCAGGTCTCGACACCGGACATTCTTGTGCAGATAGCACAGCTTATCGCAGCAGCCGACAGAAACGGTGTCGGATCGAGAATTATCCGACGGCGCTGGGTCGGTACGCTCCGCCGAAGCATCGGGGGCGGACGACCGGGAACATCGTGAGGTCCGACCGGATGGTGAAAGGGATACGGATGACTTGGAGCTATCCCTTTCGGAACAACATAAAGCTGCCGTGGACTTCATCCGGCACTTTCTCCCTCAAGTTGTTCCGTCGGGCCAGACTGCTGCGCTTCCGGACAAGAGAATTATAGCGTCATTGGACTCTGAATTTTTTGAGCGGTTCAGGGACATCGCTCCCGAGTTTCCGTCGCAGTCCAATAATGTTGCTAGAACATTTGAATTATTGAACGACGCTATATTTAAACTTGCTTCCAGGACGGGGAAAGCAGGTTTCTTGTCCGCTAATACTCTCAACCTGCCTTTCATTAATGCAAGGAATAAATTCGATACGGCAGGACAGGGTATACCGAGAGTTCCTCTGCGTATGGACGACGAGGTGGAAGACTTAGAGCTATCATTACCGCCGTCAGCTTCTATTCCAACCGCGGTGTTGGAAACAGCTATTGCGTCTAACAGAGCCAATTTAGATGCCTTATCTTACGCAGATCACCTTACTAAGGCGTTATCACTGCGCCTTCAAGGGGAAGAGTTTCAGGATATACAATCCTCTTTAAGACTTCTTTCAAGGGCAGTAGCTTATTCCACGTGTAACTCCGCCCTTTCAGTGGCAAATCTGGAGTTGGTTAGACGTGACGCAGTCCTAGCTACATCCACACTAGTGGATTCTAAGGTGAAGAACTCTCTTAGAGTCGCTTCGGTCTCAGGAGAACTTCTCTTTGACGGTAAGCTTTCCGCTATTTATGATAAAATTAAAAAGAAAGCTAATGATTCTCTATTGTTCAGATCGGCTCCTAAGAAGTCGGATACAGCAGACACGAATAAGACAGGCACTTCTGGGTCTAATGCGCCCAAGAGAGGTTCCTATAGAGGTTCCGGTGCGTCCTCTTGGTCTTATTCGAGAGACCGTCAGGATAGCGACTCTCGTTCGGGACGTCCTTCAGGCCGGGACAATCGGTCGGACGCCCCGAGGTCGACGAGGCGAGGTGCGGGTCGTGGAAGACGTGGTTTCTCCTACCGCAGGCCTCGCAGGTCCAGGAGGTGATGGCTTAAACCTCTATCGCGTTCCGGTTGGCGGAAGGTTGTCGAGTTTTTCACAAGAGTGGGCGTCGATTACGGACGACCCTTGGGTGAGAGGAGTGACTTCGGAAGGTCTAAAGATATCCTTCAAACGAAAGCCTCCATTAACTCGAAGTCCAAAGTGGACTCATCTTCCGTCAAATCCACAGAAAAGAGACGCTCTGTTATCAGAGGTGCAGTCTCTTTTAATGAAGAACGCGGTAGAGGTCGTAGAAAACCAGGAATCTCTGGGATTCTACAGCCATCTGTTTCTGGTTCCGAAACCAGACGGCTCGTTCCGTCCAGTCATAGATTTGAGCTGGATAAACAAGTTGATCGTCGCTCCGAAGTTTTATATGGAGACGATTCGATCGGTCAGAGCGAGTATTCGGGTGAACGATTATGCAACGAGCATAGATCTCAAAGATGCGTACTTTCACGTCATGGTACATCCGACATTCCGAAAGTATCTACGCTTTGCAGTCCTGGGAGTGGTGTATCAATTCCGGGCGATGTGCTTCGGATTGAATCTAGCACCCTGGGCTTTCACTCGGGTAATGAACTCGGTAATGATCTACTTCCGAGCTCATTCGTCTGCGGTAACGTCGGCCTACCTGGACGACATTCTTCAGAGGTACGGCAATGAGTTAACGCTTCAGAACGATGTTCAGAATCTTCTTCTATTGCTCCGACGTCTCGGTTTTATAGTAAACGAGGAGAAGTCGGATCTGGTGCCGTCCAAGTCATTCACTCATCTGGGAATGAGCTTCGAGACGCACAACAATCTCGTTCGTCTGCCGTTAACCAGAGCGAAATTAGTCAGTTGTTACGCTCGCTATTGTCTGCACGCAGACAAAGTCACGGCGAGAGAATTTATGAGACTGATAGGTCTGTGCGGAGCCGCCGCGGATCTCATTCCGATGGGGCGGCTACGCACACGTCCTCTTCAAATTTTCCTGACTCAGAATTGGAGTGTGAAAATTCATTCGCTCGATGTAGACGTTCTCTTGTCAGATCAAGTGAAACAAGAGATTCAGACTTGGGCAAACATTCAGTGGTTAACTCAAGGAGTTCCGCTGCAGTTGCCGGATCCGAGTTTTACCGTTATGACGGATGCCAGTCAAACAGGTTGGGGTGCATCATTAATCCCAACGGATTCGAGATGCCAGGGTCTTTGGGATCCGCAATTCCTGTGCAAGCACATAAACATCAAGGAAATGATGTCAATTTGGCTTGCGTTACGTCACTGGATGGACATTATTCACGATGCTCATGTCCAAATCCTATCCGACAATACGACAGTTGTGGCGTATATACGGAATCAGGGAGGCACTCATTCAGTTCCGTTGTTCAATCTAACGGAAAGAATCCTTCTGTTTGCGTTAGAACATCACGTTCTTCTTTTGGTCCGTCACATACCGGGTCGTCTGAATGTGCTAGCAGACTCCCTTTCACGAAAGGGTCGCTTGTTGCCGTCGGAGTGGACTCTCAACAAACAAGTATTCAATCAGATTTGCTACCAATGGGAACGGCCAATGATAGACTTATTTGCGACACATCTCAACAATCAGTTGCAGACGTATGTGTCTCCGTGTCCGGATCCAAGAGCATTTGCAGTAGACGCTCTGTCGATCCCTTGGGACGGAATGATAGGATATGCGTATCCTCCAGCGCCGTTAATTCAACAAGTATTGCTAAAGATAAAACAATCTCAATGCAAGATTCTGTTGGTAGCATCTCTGTCGCCACAGAGACCATGGATAAATCTACTCAGGTGTCTGTTGTGGGACCTACCGCGGAAGCTTCCTCCACGAGAGGATCTTCTTTCGCAGGGGAAATCGCGCCAACTCCATCACAACCTGCAAGGTCTCAACCTTCACGTTTTTCCATTGTGCGGTCCTTCTTGCATGGCAAGCACTTTACAGGACGAGCAGTGGACGCGATTTCTAACTGTAGGAGGACCTCCTCTTCGCTAAACTATGCGGCTAAGTGGAAGGTTTTTCGTCGTTGGTGTAGGGATCATTCTGTAGATATATTTGATCCCTCTATACCAGACTTTGCAAACTTTCTAGTATACTTGTTTGACGAAATCAAACTGCAGCCTGTTACTATAAAGGGTTATAGATCTATGTTATCTGATACCTATGCACATCATGATAGTTTACAAATTGGATCTAATGTCTCTTTATCGAAGTTGGTTAGAAACTTTTCGATAAATAGACCCAGAACTCTTAGATTAATTCCTAAGTGGAATTTAGCTTGGGTTCTCCTTAAATTGAAGGAAAAGCCATTTGAACCTCTTGGGACAGTAGATTTCAAATTCTTATCTTATAAGACAGCTTTTCTCTTAGCGTTCTCTTCTGCCAGAAGAGTCAGTGAGCTTCATGCACTATCGGTGGATGATTCTCATTATCGTAGTGTTGGGAACACTATCACCTTCACTACTAATGTGGGTTTTTTAGCTAAGAATCAGGCTCCTAATAAATATCCGGAACCTATTGTTATTAAGGCTCTTCCGTCTTCAGACGGGCGTAGGCCTTTACTCTGTCCTGTTAGAGCACTACGTATCTATAAACAGAGATCTCAGTTTATCAGAAAGGGACGGAAACGTTTCTTTCTGTCTTTGATGCCTAATAGAAAGGACATTTCAGTCCATTCTATTGCTAGATGGATTCAGTTAACTATCCGTACTGCTTATGAAGATTTATCTTCTTCTCAGCAGTCTGTGCTTAAGATTTCTGCTCATGAAGTAAGAGCTCTTTCTACTTCCTGGGCTTATGCTAATAGTGTTGCTATTACAGATTTAATGAAGGCTGCTTATTGGTCTCAGCCATCCACATTTACGAATTTTTGTCTCAGAAATATTGAGTCCATTTCTGGAGACCTGCATTGTTTAGGTCCGTTATCTGTTGCTCAGAATGTCGTCCACTAAACAGTTGCAACTATAGTTATGCAGGCTTTCTGTTCCGGCAGTGACTCCGTCCGGCTGCCCTCTTCGCTCTGGGCTATTTGACCCAGGGCAAGGGGAAGGGGGGGGCGGGTGTTCCCTTAGGTCACCTGCTTTATAGTGAAAAGCAAGGGAATGCCTCCTCCAAGTCAGTATTTCTGAGTCGCTTCCGGGATGGTTTTAAAG
Organism: Pictodentalium vernedei; assembly: GCA_031216915.1. Taxonomy (NCBI): domain Eukaryota; kingdom Metazoa; phylum Mollusca; class Scaphopoda; order Dentaliida; family Dentaliidae; genus Pictodentalium; species Pictodentalium vernedei. The sequence goes on from CM062295.1 coordinate 656,266,849, forward strand.
TGTAATATTAATGTTTAATTCATTCATGTCTTATTTTTAAAGTGTAGCTCGGTGTGAAGCATTTGTATATGTCAAGTGTCAAACGGGCTTTAATATACAATACTCGGACACTTTTAAATGATTATAAAGAGTCTCAATTCTCTGGACTACTTTATTTATTGGCTTGCTTTAAAAATAATTAGTATAAGGGTTATACTGGATGTTAATAGAGAACATGAATGTTATTGTGCTCAATTATTAAGGGTAGTGTATCTTTCTAATTTAATATTAAATAAGAAAGATACATGTAAAACCTAATACTCCTTTTCTCCTTAAGGGGTTACCTCTTTACTATATAGTTGAGCTTATTGGATTTTCCTCTATGTCCTAGGCCCTCCAGCCTGTTTACTATTCAGCTAAGTCTGGGTCATTGGTACAGTATAAAAATGTTAAAAAATTTATAGTAATTTATATATTTTTTATACTTACCAATGACCCAGACGGGGATGGCCCTCCCTGGAGTTGGGAACTCTTGCCTCCCCGCTGAGTACATAGCGCTGACCAGGCACTGCCAGTAAGAATGATAATTGGCGCCAATTTCGGGACGACTGCGTCACTGCGCATGCGCAGTAGAGGCGTAGTATGGAGGTCCTTTAGGACATGATTTCTTTTTGTTTTGGATGCAAATTTTGGGGATTGGGGGCAAAATTTGTGTTTGGCCCTGGTTTTGTTGGAGTTAGCACCAGCTAAGTCTGGGTCATTGGTAAGTATAAAAAATATATAAATTACTATAAATTTTTTAACTTTCCCTTTCGGAACAACATAAATTGCATTGTCATCTGACGTTGTTCCTCCGGACCAAAAGTTCTGCATAGCCAGATAAGAGGCTGATAGCGCCACTGGACACAGAATTCTTTAATCAGTTTAGGGACATCGTCCCTGAGCTTCCGACAGTCCAGAAATGTCTCACGGACATTTGAACTATTGAATGACGCTATATATAACTTGCTACCAAACGGGCAGGTCCGGTTTCTTATCGGCAAATGCTCTACATCTGCCTTTCATCAATTCATGGAATAAATTCGAAACGGCAGGACAGGGCATTCCGGAGAGTTCCTCTGCATCTAGACTACCAGGCCGAAGACCTAGTATTGTTTATACCGTCGTCTATGTCAATTCCAACCACGACGTTGGAAACGACAATATCGTCTAACAGGGCTAGCTTAGACGCATTATCGTACGCAGATCACCTTACCAGAGCGTTATCATTACGTCTCGATGGAAAAGAATTCCAGGATGTACAAACCTTAAGAGTTCTTTCGAGGGCCATAGCATTGTACAAACCTTAAGAGTTCTTTCGAGGGCCATAGCATTCTCTACGTATAACTCCGCCCTTTTAGTGGCAAACCTGGAGTTGGTTAGACGTGAAGCGGGCCTGGCTACATCCACGTGCATGGATAGTAAGGTGAAAAACTCTCTCAGAGTCACTCCGGTCTCCGGAGAGCTTCTCTTCGACGGCAAGCTTTTTGCAATCTAGGATCAGATAACTAAGAAAGCTTCAGACTCTCTGCTATTCAAATCCGCTTCCATAAAGTCGGATTCAGCAGAGAAGAGTAGGACTGGCACTTCTGGGACGAATATGTCCAAGGGAAGTTCCTATAGAGGTTCCTTTGCATCCTCTAGGTCTTACTCTCGAGACCGTCAGGGTAGCGACTCAGATAGGGGCTGTAATACTGGCCGAGTCAACCGGTCAGATGCCCCTAGGTCAACGGGGCGAGGTGCGGGTCGTGGAGGACATGGTTTCTCCTCCCGCAAGCCTCGCAGGACCAGGCGGTGATGGCATAAACCTCTATCGTGTTCCAGTGGGCAGAAAACTGTCGAGTTTCTCAACCAATTGGGAGTCGATTATGGACATCCCTTGGGTTCGAGGAGTGATTTGAAAGGAAAACCTCCGTTAAACTCGAAGTCCAAGATGGACTCAGCTTCCGCCAAATCCACAGAAAAGAGGCTCGCTTCTATCAGAAGTCCAGTCTCTTCTGGAGACGTTCGCGATAGAGATCGTAGAAAACCTGGAATCTCCAGGTTTCTACAACCATCTTTTTCTGGTTCCAAAACCAGACGGCTCGTTCCGTCCACTCATAAATCTGAGCTGGATAAACAAGCTGATCGGGGCTCCAAAATTCTATATGGAGACCATCCGATCGGTCAGAGCGAGTATTCGGGTGAACGACTATGCTACATGCATAGATCTCGAGGATGCTTACTTTCACGTCATGGTACATCCGGTTCAGAAAGTATCTTTGCTTCGCTGTCATAGTAGTCATGTATCAGCTCCAAGCAATGTGCTTCGGTCTGAATCTAGCGCCCTGGGGTTTCACTCGAATAATTAACTCGATAATGACTCATTTCCGAGCTCATTCATCTGCAGTAACATCGGCCTACCTGGACGACATTCTTCAGAGGTACGGCAACGAGTTAACACTTCAGAACGATGTGCAGAATCTGCTTCTATTGCTTCGACATCTTGGGTTTCATAAGTAAACGAGGAGAAGTCGGATCTGGTGTCGTCCAAGTCATTCACCCACCTGTGGATGAGCTTCGAGACACACAACAACCTAGTTCGTCTGCCATTAACCAGAGCGAATTAATCAGTTGTTACGCTCGCTATTGTCTTCACTCAGAAAAAGTTACAGTGAGAGAATTCTTGAGACTGATAGGTTTGTGCGGAGCTGCCACGGATTTTATTCCGATGGGGCAGCTACGCACTCGTCCCTCCAAATTTTTCTGACCCAGAATTGGAGGGTGAAGATTCATTCGCTCGATATGGACATTCTCTTGTCAATCAAGTGAAACAAGAGATTCAGACTTGGGCAGATATTCAGTGGTTAACTCAGGGAGTACCACTGCAATTGCCGAATCCGAGTTTTTCAATTATGATGAATGCCAGTCAAACAGGTCGGGGAGCAACATTGAGCCCAACAGATTTGAAGTGCCAGGGTCTTTGGGATCCGCAGTTACTAATCAAGCACATAAACATCAAGAAATGATGTCAATTTGGCTTGTGCTACGTCATTGGATGAACGTTATTCAGAATGCACATGTGCTATTCTGTCCAACAATACGACGGTAATAGCGTATATTCGGAACCAGGGAGGCACTCATTCCATTCTGTTATTCAAGTTAATGGAATGAATCCTTCTGTTTGTACTAGAACATCAAGTTCTCCTATCGGTCCATCATATTCCGGGTTGTCTAATGTATTAGCAGTCTCCCTTTCACGGAGGGGTCGCTTGTTGCCGTCAGAATGGACTCTCAACAACGAGTATTCAATCAGATTTGCTACCAATGAGAGCGGCCAATGATAGACTTATTTGCGACGCATCTCAACAATCAGTTGCAGACGTATGTGTCACCATGTCTGGATCCTCGAGTATTTGCAATAAACGCTCTATCAGTCTTGTGAGATGGAATGATAGGATATGCGTATCCTCCAGCGCCTTTGATTGAGCAGATATTGCTCAAGTTAAAACAATCTCGATGCAAAATTCTGTTGGTAGCATCTCTGTCTCCACAAAGACCGTGGATTAATCTACTAAGGTGTCTGTTGTGGGACATACCGTGGAAGCTTCCTCCACATTTCGGTCCATTCTATTGCTAGATGGATTCAATTAAGTATCCGTACTGCTTATGATATATTATCTTCAACTCAGCAGTCTGTGCTTAAGATTTCAGCTCATGAAGTAAGAGTTCTATCTACATCTTGGGCTTTCGCTAATAGTGTTGCTATTACAGATCTATGAGGGCTGCATATTAGTCTCAGCCTTCCACTTTCACAAATTCTTTTCTTAGAAATATTGAGTCCATTTCTGAAGATCTGCATTGTTTAGGTCCGTTATCTGTTGTTCAGAATGTCGTCCACTAAACAGTTGCAACTATAGTTATGTAGGCTTTCTGTTCCGGCAGTGACTCAGTCCTGCAGCCCTCTTCGCTCTGGAGTATTTGATCCAGGGCAAGGGGAAGGGGGGTGGGGGTGGGTATTCCCTTAGGTCACCTGCTTTATAGTGAAAAGCAAGGGAATACTTCCCCTGGGGTCAGTAATTCCGAATCGGTACTGGGATGGTTTTAAAGTGTAAAGCTAATGTTTACTCATCCTTGTAAATTTTTTTAAAGTGTAGCTCGGTGTGAAGCATTTGTATATGTCATGTATCATACAGGCGTTAATATACAATCCTCGGCCACTTTTAATGAGTATAAAGAGTCTCATTTCTCTGGACTTCCTTTATTTGTTAGCTTTCCTTTAAAAATAATTAGCATAACAGGTTATACTGGATGTTAATAGAGATCATTGATGTTATTGTACTCAATTACAGAATGGTGTTGTGTCTTTCTTTTTTTGATGCAAATAAGAAAGATACATGTAAAGCCTATTTCTCCTTTCTCCTTGAGGGGATAATTCTGTTATATGTAGTTGAGTCTATTGAATTTTCCTTATGTCCTAGGCCTTCCAACCTTTTTACTATTCAGCTAAGTCTGGGTCTTTGGTACAGTATAAAAATGTTAAAAAATTTATAGTAATTTATATATTTTTTATACTTTCCAATGACCCAGACGGGGATGGCCCTCCCATGAGTTGGGAACTCATACCTCCCCGCTGAGTACATAATGCTTACCAGGCACTGGTTGTAAGAATGATAATTACGCCAATTTCGAGACCTCCTTGACACTGCGCATGCGCAGTGGAGTAAAAGTATGGAGGACCATATAGGACATGTAATTTTCGGTTTTTGATGCAAATTTTGGGGATTGGGGGGTAAAATTTGTGTTTGGCCCTAAATATTTAAGAGTTAGCACCAGCTAAGTCTGGGTCATTGGTAAGTATAAAAAATATATAAATTACTATAAATTTTTTAACTTTTCTAGGCAATTTTTCTGCTGAGACAAATTTTCCTAATTGAATGCCCTGCACTGTCAAGATATTTTTGCGAGTATTCCCCTGTGGGAAGCCTGCAAGTGAAGCAGTTTTTTTTTAACACTGATAAACTAGTTCTGCTTCAGTGCTAAAATGAAACCCAGTAACCATTGATTTGGGTGGGAGTCCTCGGAAGTGGATATCAGATCTAGAACTTTTAACATTTGGCTCAACTTGACTTTATAGTTGTGATATGGTGCAAATATAGCCTTACATGTTGAAAGTGTTTTAAACACCAATACATGAATGAATAAATACAGAATTTTCACTAATGCTGTATTTCATGCTTGTGAATTGTAATTTACAAGCACTGCCATGTATACCTGACCTTCGGGTCTGCTCACTATTGCTGCTGTGATAACCATCTTGGTTTTTTTTTTAAATTTTGCTTTTCAGTTCATTGACTTGAAAATTGAGTGACCACTTGATCCCATTTTCAGTCTGATGCATTACTGTAGGATGGTTTCTTAAAATAATTAAAAATCTGTAATATACACAAAAGCCAACATCTTAGATTTTGTAATTCGTGCTCACCTGAGTAATAACTTGAAAAACGAATGACCAATGGATCCCAGTTTTTCTGATGACTATAGATCCTTTACTATTGACAATAGATTTTGTTTTATTTTTAGTGCATTACTGTTAATTGTTAGAGTTCTTTTCAGTTGTGCGTATTTTTGCATATCTGGAATGGATGCCTTGGAAGTCTGATTTTTGTGATGTTTGCTTGAAAAGCTGTATCTGGTCAGAAGGTTTCACCAGTCAATCACGATAATGATTAGAGATAGGCAATATACTGAAAACTTATACGGATACCGATATCATGTTACACGAAAAACCAAACAGATCTAATCATTGAATATCAGAACCCTCTGTAGTTTCAAATTTTCCTTTATTTGCTGTTTATAAGCTTTGTTGAGGCTTCATAGCATTTGAAGTGTTCATTTTCATGAAAGAAGTAACTGATTTTCTTTTCAGTTTTAACTCCTGGGCAATTATTCTGAATTTGCAATAGATGACAACCTATACATGTCCATTTGCATTGCATTAATTGCTGGTCAAGTCTTGGCTGCCGATTAAGGCAGCCAAGACTTGACCAGAAAATATGGCCCAAATGATTTGTCTAATGCAGCATTTCCGCTAGCACATCTAAGGGTCCGTCAACCGGACCAATTCTCCCCTGCCGATCATTTACCGATAAAGCATACAATCCGATAAAAAAAACCCCAACATGACGCCATCAAATTCTAGTCAAGACACAGTCATTCTCCTAACAAAGCTGATACATTTTAGGAGCACCATTTCCAGAATTGGCATTCTGCAACTTAAGATTTTGAATGTCATTCGGAAACTATCGTTATCTTTCACCGTTTGACGATTAGGTAAGATGTCACATTCCAATTGTAGCAAAGAAACGGCAATAGCTTTGGCTGTTTCCCTGAAGATTCAACATAATTATTCTCACAAAATCGTTCACACTAAAACGTGAATCGCTATCCCAGATGCAAGGAAATGGCCTTTCTGCAGTGTTCAATTGTAAAATTTTCTTCGCCTGGTGTGAACCATGGTCGTGCCAAATGATCTGTGATTTTCCCCTCTTACTAGACCCACTAATTTATTCCTAGCAGAAATCCTGTCTGTTGTCAGTAGGCCTTCTTAATGATAGCGTGTTACGGGCACTTGTTCCGAGATCGCAGAGGCAAGAAATAGGTCTTTAAAGGTGAATGTGTGTTTGGAAAAAATGACAACATTACTGCAGATGTAACTTGAATGTTGAGCTCCTTGGCAGTGGAAATTTTTCTATTTGGTTAGTTAATACTTCTTCAATCTGCATCACAGGAAGTCGCATTGACAGCAAATATGTCAGGTGTAATCACTATGCATATATAATCCTCTCCACACAGTGTCACTGCCACAGCAACAAATGTTCTACTTATAATCTGCATTGAGACAAATACACATCTTGGTCTCTATATTCAACAAATTTCCCAACACAGGGTTCCCGCACCTCCTTGAATTCCTTGAAAGTCCTTGAATTTCAAAACACCCTCCCAAGGACCTGGAAACTCCTTGAATATTGAAAGCCATCCCGGAAACTCCTGGATATGGAGTCGGCTATGCATGGACAGTGTGCTATTTCAAAATACTGTACATCTGATGTCCATTCTTTTACCTTTTTACCTAGTAGCAGATGACACTTGTGAAAAAATTACTGTGCATTTGAACATTTTTATTTTTTCCAAAACATAGGTTGTGACCACTCATTGGAACATGTGTGATACGCTCTTTTCCAATGAGAGTCATAACCTATGTTTCAGAAGCAAAAAATGAAAATATAAAAAGATTGAACAGTGATTTTCATGGAAAGCACTGGCCGTTTTTTTCCATTAGCTTAGGTAAAGGGGCGAGTTATATTTTCTGTCTCTTGGATGCAAGTGGAAAAAGTTTCCTGGGGAAATCCTTGAATTTTTAGTGTTTTTAGTCCCCTACGGGAACCTAAGGGGACTATAGGATTGCACTCCATCCATCCGTCCGTTCGTCCATCCATCCATCTGTCTGTCTGTCTGTCTGTCTGTCTGTCTGTCTGTCTGTCTGTCTGTCTGTCTGTCTGTCTGTCTGTCTGTCTGTCTGTCTGTCTGTCTGTCTGTCTGTCTGTCTGTCTGTCTGTCTGTCTGTCTGTCTGTCTGTCTGTCTGTCTGTCTGTCTGTCTGTCTGTCTGTCTGTCTGTCTGTCTGTCTGTCTGTCTGTCTGTCTGTCTGTCTGTCTGTCTGTCTGTCTGTCTGTCTGTCTGTTTTTTTATGTTACCATCTCTCCCTCCAACATGCTTTAAGCTACACTTTTCATATTTGGTACATGGATAAATGGTTTTGAGGGGATGATGCACGCTCAAATGTTTTTTTTTCAAAATCCAAGATGGCGGAATGGCGGCCATTTTTGTTGTGTTTTTTAAGCTTTTTTTTCTCTATTTTCATGTTACCACCCCTCCCACCAACATGGTTCAAGCTACACCTTTCATATTTGGTACATGGATAAATGGTACTGAGCTGATGATGCACGCTCAATATTTTTTTTCCAAAATTCAAGATGGCGCCATGGCAACCATTTCTGTTGTGTTTTTTAAGTTTTTTTCTCTATTTTATGTTACCACTACTCCCTCCAACATGGTTCAAGCTGCACTTTTCATATATGGTACATGGAATAAGGATGTTGTGAGGGGATTATGCACGCTTAATATTTTTTTTTCAAAATCTAACATCTGTCTGTCTGTCTGTCCGTCTATCCGTCTGTCTGTCTGTCTGTCTGTTTTTACCACTTTTCCCTCTAATATGCTTCAAGCTACACCTTTCATATTTGGTACATGGATAAATGGTTCTGAGGGGATGATGCACAGTCAATATTTATTTTTCAAAATCCAAGATGGCAGAATGGCGGCCATTTTTGTTGTGTTTTTTTAAGCTTTTTTCTCTATTTTATGTTACCACCCCTCCCTCCAACATGGTTCAAGCTACGCCTTTCATATATGGTACATGGATAAAGGGTTGTGAGGGGATTATGCACGCTCAATATTTTTTTTTAAATTCCAAGATGCTTATATACTCTAGTGTCTTCTGTGACAAAAACACCTTTTGTCACAAAAGTGCCGTAGGGGACTAATACCACCTAGGTGGTCAAACACTTGTTCTTGAAATTCCTTGAAAAAGCACAAAAAACCTTCTTGAAACTCCTGGAATTTGCTTAGAGGTTTGGTGCAGGAACCCTGCAACAGGACTAAAATATGTCAAAAATAAAGAGTGTGTACATCCACCTTGACCTGATTCTTTCATTGTAGTATATCCTTGCCTAATGTCTCTCCCTCTTTCTGCATTTGGTAATTTGGAAAATCCCCGAGGGAACCCCGGGAAGTGAAGCAGTGCCTGTTCACTGTGGTAAACAGGCTCTGTTTTACTGGTAAAATAGGACCCAATCACCAATGCTTGGGACAACATTGCTTATTTACGCTCACCCCTGGTCTTGAATTGATACTCATGTTATGGTCATGATTAGCCATTGTGCAAAAATATGTGATCTTAAACACCAATAAATAAATAGATTTAGAAAAAGGTGGGGAAAGTGGCATCTGCCACCTGCCCCACCCCAAGTTTCCTCCCTCCCCCTCCCCCTGCCCATACCCAGTTACTACTTCCTTTGTAAGTAAGGTGCGATAATAGTTAGCTGGTAGAGTGCTAAATTATTTTTGACTCCCCAAATTTGTTTACATGTCTCTGTACATTTTCATAAACTGTAACCGTTCGAATCCATAGACTAATAATTCCATAGTGAAGATATATAGAATAGACCCATAGTAGCTTGGTATACCAAATGTCCACCACGAGTGGTGAAGTGGTGTTACCCGCGAGCCTTTGGCACGTGGGTAACACCACTTCACCACAAGTGGTGAACATTTGGTACACCAAGCTACTTTGGGTATATTTTATTTATACCATGATTGTCAGATTATTAAGAGTCGCTATTATTTTTTCTCGATTTTACTGAGTACCAGACGTACATATGTGCAAATCTGTTTTTGTTTACATGAGCATCGGTGGGCGGTACTTCTGCTGTTAATTTTATCGCTGAAACAAAATGAGAAAAAGAAACTGAGCCTTTTTCGTTTTAATAACATAATAACACACTATTTCGAGTTATACATGCTTTATTAACATGAGACAATGCATGTTAGTTAATTTTTACATCTTATGAGGTAAATCGTTTTAAAAACATAATAAATAATTGCCACTTCCATTTCACTCCTCGTGAGGCGACATGCGATAAATTTAGACAAGTTCGCATTCAGGTCGACGTCACTAAAGGTCAGGGTAGATATAGTTCTACTGTAGGTGTAAATTTTAACTATTGAAATCCCATTGCTGTCGTGTTCACCTTGGTTGGTGTGTACTAAAATTTATGTGATAGGCTTTTCATATATAGTAGAATTGGTAAGGCCAAATAAAAAAATGAATTGATTCTCAGGCAATTTTTTTTTCAAATTAGTGAGGGAGGGAGGATTTTATTTTTATTTTTTCAATTTTTTTTTTCATGTAAAGGGTTGAGTATACTCAGTAAATCTTTTTGCTGTCTTTCCACTTGAAAAAGAGAAAAGGTTGTATTTTAGTGTAATTATAGTATACCTTTTATAACTAAGTGCTATAACAACAGCTAAAAGGATTTGTACTTTATTGTTGTTTTTAAAGGTATAGGTCTGTCAAGCATCATGATCCATTAGAATAGGCCCCAGTAACCAATGCTTCGGGTAGGAGTCCTTTAAAATGGGAAACATGGCTCTAAATGATTGGTTAAACTTGAGTTTATATCCTTGATGCAGGCTTTATTAGCCATTGTGCAGAAATATGTGACCTTAAACACCAGCAAATAAATAATTAAATCATGATCCAGTATATCAGAATTTGCCTTGTTACAGTTTATGGGAGGGTGCCTCTTCCATAAACTGCAACAGGAAAAAACAATTTACTGCAAACACAGCTAAATAATTTTATGTCAAGAAATGTGAAAAAATTACCATTCCAAGTTTTCACAAATTCTTTAATACACATGACATAATAAAATGTCTAATGAGGAGGTTCAAATCCAATGAGGGAGGGCCTGAGAATCCAAACGTTATTTTTTTTTTAGCCTAATCATGATATAAAATTAGAAGCACATCCACACACAATATGAATCCATTTAGTTCCAGTTTTGCTCGTAAAAATAAAGTCCAAATATGGTCATCCTTACCTCGATCCATTAATATTGTTTATTGAGTTTCAGACCACATTTGGGGAACTTGAGAGTTTATATTTTTGTGGAGTTGCAGGCAAACAGAAACTGTGGGATACAATAAAAATATAAACTTTGTATTTTAATGTATTTCAGGCATTAGAAGCTGATTGTGTTAATCCACAGTTGTTCACAATTGCTACATTAACAGGACATGCAGTCAGAGCAGTTGGAGAAAATTATTCGGTAAGTTGTCAAAGTTTCTTGTATTCTGATTGCATTGATACCATTACAGTGGAACCCTGTTAATTGAATAGCCACTTTGTCAATGAAAATTATTCAATTAACAGGAGTATTCAATTAACAGGGATTGTGTCATTTTCCTGTATTCTAGGGTTAAACTTAGCATTTATTCCATTATATCTTGTTTGACAGAGCTCTATGAGCTCTGCCAAACAAGATATAATACATTAAATGCCCTTATTGGATGTAACAAAGCTAATAGGTCTATAAACAAAGGAAAACTGGGGAGAGTCACAGTTTTCCTCCCAGCACCCTCCTGTGCTTGACTTTGATGAAAGTCAAGCACAGGAGGGTGCTGGGGGGATTGGCAAGAAGAGGGGAGGGGTCATGAAGGAGAGGGTAGCAGTGGGTATTTTGAGTCAATAATGACTTTGTGATTTTTAACCTGGCAAAGATGCATCATAGACAACTGGGCCTGGATTAATTAGATGTTTATGGAGGACCACAAGCTGAAAATATGAAGGAGCAGCAGGGGGTGGTACATAAATATTCTTAATTTTGCCCACTTGCCTATGATGTCTCCCTACTTGACTCTGCAGTCGCTCTATTTTTTCTGGAGGGAGACATGAAGTCTCCCTAAAATTCCCCCCTAGGCTGATCCCTGACTGGGTTGATCCAGTCTTCTGTACATTTGAATGGTGTTGACCATGATTATCGGATAGAACGCTTGGATGGTGAGAGGGTTACAGAGGACGATTCTCCATCCCTCATGGAACAGCACATGAAGACTATGAAATTTATTCATCACTTCTTCAGGATCTTGTTCCATCTGAACAAAGTCTGCATTTGCTAGGCGAAAAACAGCTTTCATCCCTCGATAAGAGTACCGTGTGAAGGAAAGATGAGTTCTTTCCTTCGTGTGTCATTCTGCTCTGGTGTTGAAGGCCTTCGGTCTGCTTAACTATGCCATCCTTCATTACGTGTACACTCCATATAAAACCGCACTTCGCGTACCCCACTTTTTGTGTAGAAAAGTGGGGTACCCAAGTGCGGTTAGGAGAGAAGCATTACATAATCAATTAGTGCTGGACGAGAAATTTCTTCCAGAGTCTGAACCTGATTAGCAATATTGGTCTTCAGTCAGTGAATTTCTAAAACCTGCATTTCATAAAATAATGACATAAAAATGTTATATCTGTCTTTTCCAGATCATTGTACCCCGGAATAATGTCCGCATTTAAACAATTCGCCCAATATTTTTCGAGATATTTAACTTGTTTCCGTATTAAAATAAAATGTTTTGCCGATATGTCATTTGGATTCCCCCCTGTATAATTAAAGGTAAGTTTATCGCCATCGAATATGATCTTGTCCACCTTCATTCTCGAAACATTTCATCGAGACATTTTTAAATAAAATTACCAAATAGAGGAAGTATTTTAAAATAAAACAAATTCTGTGCGTTGCTATGTTTTTTAGAACAATAATGTGACAGTCTCGGCGATACATCCTGTCTTTACGAAGTGCGGCCCCTATTTTTCAGACTCGGGATCATTACTAACTCGGCATATGATTTAATATCATTGCAGATAAGCTGCTTCACGTTTACCTCAGTAATTATTTTTGACGAACTAAATTGAGAATGAAACAGAATTAATAAATAAATCCATCTACTCCTTCCAGTCATTTTCGTAACAAATCGGGTGGATTTTTCAAATTAAGTTCAGTCTTCGGAATCATGAAATTTTAGAAGCAAGAGACATACGAATCATGGCCTACGGTAAACAAATTTATAGCGCAGTTTAGGAAGTGGAAGGCACCCACAATGGGATTTTCTTGTCAACTTCCAATATCTGAAAAAGGCATGAAAAATTGGTGGCGTCACTGGGGGCCGGGGAGGGGTAGGTATTTGCCCCTTAAACGTAGATTTTGCCCACATTTGCTTCCCACGTCCATAACACACACAAACTCTCTCTGTCTGTCTCTGCCCCCCCCCCCCCCCCCCCCCCCCCCCCCCCCCCCCCCCCGTAACCATGGCATATTCATGCCTTCCGTGAGTCAACGATCGACAGTATAATCTCTCTACTTTTAAATCTGATCCGCCGCGCCTGGAAAAATTCTCCCTTAAAATTTTTATATATTTTCCTTTTTTTACAGCTTGTGGTCCTCATTAACGGGGGAGGGGAGCATTCCAATGAGGGACCATAAACTATGTGACTGAAACAAAATATGGAAATTTTTATACTGTACCAATGACCCAGACATAGCTGGTGCTAACTCTTAAAATATAGGGCCAAACACAAATTTTGCCCCCCAATCCCCAAAATTTGCATCTAAAACTAAAGAAAACATGTCCTGAAAGGCCCTCCACACCTCGCCCCCACTGCGCATGCGCAGTGTCAAGGACGTTCCGAAATTGGCGCCATTTATCATTCTAAGTTTGGCCCTTCATCAGTTAACATCTGACTGATCTTTGTGCTTTTAAATCTCAGTTTAAATGATGCCAGACACATAAATATTAGTGAAATGGTGATTCTAAGGAGGATAGAAAAGGAGGAGAGGAAAAGAATGTGTGACAGAATATTATCAGGGCTGTAACTTAAAATTTTTTAATGAAATTATGTTAAGTTACCTATTTTCAAGGCAGCAGCCATTTTGTTGTCATTCTGATTATTTAGTTACACTGTTTTTTCAAGTGTTTTTCCTCTCTCCCTGTCCTTTAAGTTCCCCCTTGCTATTCTCCCATGCTTTTGGCATAGTTTCTGTAATTATTATTACTAAAATTTCTTGGGAGTTTTAGCTTAATAACAGAATGAATTCTGTTCTTTCCCCATGTTTACGTCTTCACCTACGGGTGGTTAGGCGTTGTGTTCTGCATCTACCATCTGATGTTCTGCAGTTTCTTCCCTGGAAGTCTCTGTTTTGCATCAGATGGTGTATTTTTGGTAACTGATTTCGGGCCTGGGTGCCTGGAGTCTTATTTTAGTGTTTTTACACTCATTGTTTACATTTACAACAGCCCTCTGTGTGAGGGGGGGATTTCTAAATAATAATATCTTTATGTTATTTTAATCATAACTAGATACATTATTATTGTTCGTAAGTGTTGAATAAATTGTTTAAAATATTTTTAAAATTTTTGTCCACACTTAGGCTTGGGATCCATTGGGGCTCAACGTTACTTTTCAGAAACTTGGGCTGTTCTGAAAAAATATTTTTTCAAAATATTTTGATTTCAATTATTTTTTCTATATTAATGGATCATATTATTATTATGTATTTTGATTGCCAGGAGTTAGTGCGAGTACCAGGACTTGTTTTCTTTTCACATTGAAAGGATATTGATCAATTGTTTTAAGAGGAAGTCTTCCTCTGACCTTATTATCATTCTATATGTGGTCAGTGTACTCGCATTAACTCCTGTTCTGTATCGTATGATTTCGATGACAATATGGGAAGCGTATGTCACGGTATGTTGTTGGGGATTTGGACACTCCGGTCCTTTCCCCGCAGGGTCACTCTACTTTATCAATTTCTATTTCAGACGATCAAGATTAGGGTGATGTATCTGTGATGTCTTCCAACAGTGTGCCTCCGTCGTCACAATTAATGAAGGGCTAGCGGAAAAGTGCTCATGTAATACGCCAATTGCCTAAGAGGACCCTAGTAGGTTCGACGGCCTTTGACGTCCGCTAGCTCGCCCGGTGTAGCGTCCATTCACCGAATGGTTCGGCAGCCGGGTTCGTCCGTTGCGGTCTAGAAGGAATTTTGGGGTGATGCGAGCACTATAAAATTAACTTAATGCACACCCAGTGACGGCGGATCGGAGGGAGAACGGAGGAAGCCTTTTAGTCCGGTTCATAGCTCGTTCCGGTCCATCCGGACGGCAAGCGAGAGAGGCCCCTCTCTCGTTCAACAACATCTGGCCCCAGATGTTGTGGTACAAATGTGTCGTTAGCGGAGCATACGTCCGTCGCTCGGGACGCTCCGTTGTATAGGCAGTCCGCTGAGACTGCTAAGGCTTCCTCTTCTCGTCAGCGCACACGACCGCACCTTGGCTGCGTGACCGCCGATATATTACCAGCTTCGCCGATCAAGGATTCTTCGGCGACCAGGTCACACCATCCGGCAGCCAGGGATTCGAGACCGATGGACTCCGGACGTTCGCATAGGAAGTATGCGGGAGCCATCTGATGCGGAGCTACCCTCGGCGAAGCACCGATAGACTGCGCCTCCGCAGGTCTCGACGCCGGACATTCTTGTGCACATAGCACAGCTTATCGCAGCATCCCAGCAGCCGACAGAAACGGTGTCGGATCGAGAATTATCCGACAGCGCTGGGTCGGTAGCCGGGGACTCGAGGCCTGCAGACTCCGGACGTTCGCATAGGAAGTGTGCGGGAGTCAACGTACACGGAGCTTCCAGCGGCAATGCATCGTAAGTCCGCTATTGCACAGGCCTCGGGAACGGACGTGCTTTCCTTAATAGCACAGTTTATCGCAGCATCCCAGCATCAACTGAATCTGTCGCATATATTTTATTCGACAATGCTGGGTCGGGACGCTCCGCGGAAGCGGGTACGGACGTCCGAAAGTTTCATCCGGTCCGACGGGATACCGAAAGGGATTCGGTGGATTTCAAGCTTTCCCTTTCGGAACAACATATGCTGCGATGCCGGATAAGAAACTGATAGCGTCGGTGGACTTAGAAATTTTTTGGTTCGGTTCAGGGACATCGTCCCTCAGTTCCGACATAGTCCAATAATGTCACACAAACTTTCGAATTATTGAACGACGCTATATATATTATTATTTTATGCTTGCTATCCAAGCATTTCTGGTTTCTTGTTCGAAGAGTTATGGAGATGTCTTTCATAAGTGTGCCTCTGTCGTCATAGTTAATGAAGAGTTAGCGGCAATAAGTGCTCTTGGAATATGTCTATCGCTTACGGAGTGACATTCGCTAGCTCACCCGGTGTAGCGTACATTCATCGAATGGTTCGGCTGCCGGGTTCGTCCGTTGCGGTCTAGGAAGGAGATTTGGGTGATGCGAGCACTTTAATTACTTTAGTACTCACCCGGTGACGGCAGATTGAGGACAGATCGGAGGAAGCCAACAACATAGGGGACCGCATGTTGTGGTTCAGATATTTTACATTCGGAGCATATGTCCGTTGCTCGGGACGCTCCGTTATATTGACAGTCCGAGAGACTGTCTTTAATGCTTCCTCATCCTCACAGCAGGGCACACGACCGCACATTGGCTACGTGACCTCGAGTATCCGATCAGTTTCGGCATTCAGTGATTCCACAGCGAATAGGTCGCGCCATCCGGTAGCCAAGGGACACGAGGCCTATACACTCCGTTCGCTCGCATATTGGAAGTATGCACGGGGTAACGATCTCGGAGCTTCCTGCGGCAATGCATCGTAAGACCGCTGCTCCTCAGGCCTCAGTGACGGACGTGCTATCCGAGTTAGCACAGTTGTTTCGCAGCATCCCAGCAATTGACGGTTTCTCGGTCGAATCAGGAATTATCTGACGGTGCTGGGTCGGTGCGGTCCGCGGTTGCATCAAGCTATGGACGACCGAACGCTTTATAGGGTCCGACAGGATGGCGAAAGGGATTCGAAAGATTTCGAGTTTTCCCTTTAGTAGTATCGGAAGATGCCTTTCATATCTTCTGGCATTTCTTCCAGTGATTATTTTTCGGACTTCATTGCTGCGATCTTGGATAAGAGACTTATAGCGTCATTGGACTCGGATTTTTCGATCGGTACAGGGACTTTGTCCCTGACTTACCGACGCAGTCCAATATTGTCATTACAACATGTGTTTTATTTTTCGACGCTATATATTATATATATATATACAAGCCTGCTACTAAGCATGATAGTTTAGTTTCTTGTCCGCGTGGCTCATTTCTGCCATTTTATCTTTTTTACATATAGTTTATTTTGGCAGAGCAGGGCATACCGAGAGTTCATATGCGTCTAGACTGTGTGATTAAAGACTGCATATATTCTTTTTCGCCGTTTATGTCTTTTCCAATTTCAATGTTGGGAACGACATTATGTATAGTAGACTTAACTTAGACGCTTTATTATACGTAATCCGCCTTACTGAGGCGTTATCATTACGTCTTCAAGAAAAGATTTACGGGATATTATTCTCAATGTAATTTCTTTTGAGGGCAGTAGTTTGTTCACGTATAACTCCGCCCTTCAGTGGCTGATTGGAGTTGGTTAGACGTGATGCAGCCCTAGCTACATCCACGCGTGGATAGTAGGTTAAGAACTCTCTCAGAGTCGCTTCGTTCTCGGAGGAGCTTCTCTTCGACGGCAACTTTCCGGCAATCCATGAATTGCTTGATTTATACATTCTCTTGTCTATCTAGTGTTACAAGAGATTCAGACTGGGGCAAACATTCGGTGGTTGACTCAGAGAGTGCCGCCGCAGTTGCCGGACCCTAGTGTGGCTGTTATGACGGTTGCCAGTCAAACAGATTGGGATATATACTAATCCCTACGGATTCGAAGTGCCAGGGTCTTTGGGTTCCGCAGTCTTTTAGCTATCAGTTTAACTTCCGCGGAATAATGTTTTTTAGGCTTGCTTTATGTCATTGCATGAACATTATTCAGAAACGCATGCCCAAATTCCTGTCCTTTAATTCGACAGTAGTGGCGTATCTCCGGAACCAGGGAGGCACTCTTTCGTTTCCGTTATTCAATTTAATGGAAAGAATCCGTCTGTTGGTTATAGTACACCAAGTTCAGTTTTGGTCCGTCATATTCTGGGTCGTCTGATTGTTTTATCGCACTCCCGTTCTCTTACGGGTCGCTTGTTGCTGTCAGAATGGACTCTCAACAAACAAGTATTTAATCAGATTTGCTATCTATGGGAGCGCCCAATGATGTTTTATTTATGACACAGCTTGCTTATCAATTGCAGACGTATGTGTTGGCTTGTCCAGATCTCTGAGCTAATACTGTTAACGCTCTATTGATCTATAGGACGGAATGATAGGATACGCGTATCCTCCGGCGCTGTTGTTTTAGCAGGTATTGCTAAGATAAACAACCACAATACATTTCTGTTGATAGCATCTCTATCTTCACAGAGATCATGAGTAATTTACTCTCTTGTCTACTGTGGATCTTAACGTGAAATCTTCCTCTATGTGAGGATCTTTTTTCACTGGGTAAATCGTGTCATCTTTATCACAACCAGCAAGGTCGCAACCTTCATGTATTCCGTTGTGTGGTCCGTATTGCATTGTAAGCACTGTACTGGACGAGCTTTGGACGCGATTTCTTACTATAGGAGATCCTCTTCTTCGCTATTCTATGCGACTAAAGTGGAGGCTCTTCCGTCGTGGTGTAGGGATCATTATGTTCATATGGTTGATCCCTCCATACTACGCATTGCTAGTTTTTTAGTATACTTGTTTCACAAGATCTACTGCAGCCTGTTGTTATTTAGGTTATAGGTTTATGTTACCTCGTACCTATGCACTCTACGATAGTTTACAATTGAGTCTTTTGTCTCTTTATCTAAGTCAGTTAGTAACTTTTTGATAAATAGACTTAGAATCTTTAGATTAAATTCCTATACGGATTTTAACTTCGGTTCTTATTTAGCTAAGTAATCATTTGAGCCTCTGGAAACAGTAGTTTTCAAATTCTGACCTTTTAAACAGTAATTCTGTTGGTTTCTCTTTTACTGTAGAGTCAGTGAGTTTCATGCACTATCGATGGATGATTTTCACTTTCATAGTTTCGGAATCAATACTTCCGTTACTATTTAGGTTGGATTGTTGCATAAGAGTTAGGCTCCTATTATCCGGAACCTATTATTTTAAGGTCCTTCCGTCTTCGTATGGGCATAGGCCTTTACTCTTTCCGGGTACAGTTTATGTATTTATAAACAGATATCTGTTTATTACAAGGGCGTAAGCTTCTTCTGTCTTTGATGTCTAGTAGAAGGACGTTGCGCTCCATTTTATTGTTAATGGATTCTATTAACTAGCGTACTGCTTATGGTATATCATTGGCTTAGCAGTTGTGCTTAAGATTTCGGCTCATGAAGTAAGAGTTCTTCTACTTCTTGGGCTTACATTAATAGTGTTGCTATTATAGATTTTTGAAGGCTGCTCATTGCGCTCAGCCACCCATTCATGAATTTTATCTCAGAAATATCGAGTCCATTTCTGGAGGCCTCTATTGTTAGGTCTATTATCTACTGCTCAGAATATCATTCACTTAACAGTTGCTACTATAGCTAGGTAGGCTGTCTGTTTCGGCAGTGTCTCCGTTCGGCTGCCCTCTTCGCTCTGGGCTATTTGACCCAGGGCAAGAAAAAGGGGGGGGGGAGGGTGTTCCCTTGGGTCACCTGTTTTTACTATGAAAACAAGGGGATACCTCCTCCGGAGTTAGTAATTCTGAGCTGTTATTGGGATGGTTGTTTAGTGAGAAGTTTAAGTTTATAAAATTCATTCAAGTCTTAGTTTTTAAAGTATAGCTTTTGAATATTGCATATGTCAACGGACATGATTATGCAATTCTCACACACTTTTAAGAGTATAAGAGTCTCTATCCTCTAGACTTACTTTATTATTGGCTTACTTTAAAAATTATTAATATAAGGATTATTGGATATTAATAGAGTACATGGATGTATGAAGCTCAATTTTTGGAAGGTGTTGTATCTTTCTAATTTATAATAAATAAGAAAGATACATGTAAGGCCTATTACTTCTTTTCCCTACAGGGGATGACTCTATTTTATTTTATTGAGCGTATTCCATTTTGCTCTATGTCCTTGGCCCTCCAGCCTTTTTACTATTCAGCTATGTCTGGGTCATTGGTACAGTATAAAAATGTTAAAAAATTTATAGTAATTTATATATTTTTTATACTTACCAATGACCCAGACGGGGATGGCCCTCCCAGGAGTTGGGAACTCTTGCCTCCCCGCTGAGTACATAGCGCTTACCAGGCACTGGTTATTAGAATGATAAATGGCGCCAATTTCGGAACGTCCTTGACACTGCGCATGCGCAGTGGGGGCGAGGTATGGAGGGCCTTTCAGGACATGTTTTCTTTAGTTTTAGATGCAAATTTTGGGGATTGGGGGGCAAAATTTGTGTTTGGCCCTATATTTTAAGAGTTAGCACCAGCTATGTCTGGGTCATTGGTAAGTATAAAAAATATATAAATTACTATAAATTTTTTAACATTCACTAAATTCACAACGCCAATGGCCGAATTTGGCCAGCACTCAGGCTATACAAAAATCTGTATTCAAATTTTATTATGTTTAAGTTTTTGTTTCAAAAACATAGCTTATGACCCTTCATTGGAACGAGCTAGTGGATTTTGAGTCTTTCCATTGAGGGGTCCCAAGCTCTGTTTTGAGACAAAAAAAATCAAATTTTTAGTTGTTATTAAAGAATTTATCTTGCAAGTTCCACCTGGTCCTGTAGGCGGGTTGAGACTATTGGTTCACCGGATTTATCTTCCTAGCATTTGGTACGTTTTTTCTTGGAAATAGTATGTTTAATTTCGTGGCTGGAAACTGGGTAGACTGATAACATTTTGGCCAGACGCTGTCGTCTGTGTGTTGGTGTTTTGGTAATAATAATTCTCCCCAGCTAGCATGGGTTTCTTTTCAATAGATGCTTCAAATGCTTCGGCCCTTTGACAGATTAATAAGTAAATTAGCCTTAGAAAAGGTGTTGAACATATGACATACCAGTATACAATTATGCTCAATTAGTTACTTCTGTTCAGCGGCGTGTTAAATTAAATCCTTTGTTTGTTGTTAATCCCCGAGAAAATGTTAAAAGAAACGAAACACTTGCTATGTTTCATCATATCACATCCCCCAAATATAAAAATATTCACAGGAAACATTTTTAAAATCTCCTGAAATTTAGTGCTTGTGCGGTCTCGAGTCCAATGATATTAGCTACAAATAAGAGACTTCATTAGTTGAAACTTTGGATATTTAGTGCTTAACACGATGTCTTGATCAAGTAGTCCAATAATATTAGCTATGAACACGCGTCTCATCATGCTTTATTTATTTTTTATTATTTGTTGCTAATATTGGTGGACTGTTTCATTATCCACATCATAGTATGATGCCGCAACACTACCACCGAGTTAGGGTGAGAACGGTTTGAGTTTCGCCGAATTGAATAGAGCATGCGTTTTGGCTCTAATCTTTTCAAAATCAGCCCCCTCCCCCTCCAAAAAAAAGAAAAAAAAAGAATGGTAGCCAAAACTCGTTTTATCACCAATATCAGTCACCGCTGATATGACCGATTCCCCGGGTTGAATAAGATGTCACGACGTTGTTCTCATGACCATAAACTCAAGTAATGTATTCCTGGGTGGCGTCATTTCGTTCCCGTGGGGACACACTTCATCGATCGGAATGGTCCCGAGTTGAATTATGATACCGTGTTTTGAAGTAGCTCCAGGAAAAAGATGAGAGAAGCACGGATCGGGTTTACCCAAATTGGATCTGATCCGTGTTTTGAAGATAATCTCCCCGTGTCTGGGGTTCCATAGCGGCTGTCAGATAGAATAAAAAATGTGTTTTAATTTAACATTTGGGCGAATTATCATGTTATATCCCGGGCGAAAAGCAAATAAATTGCCAGTATGTTCAAAACGAAAAATGTGTAGTAGTTATCTGTACCCGTCCATTTCGGTTGAGAATCGGAATGTTTTTTTCAACAACAATGACCTCGATTGAGCGAGTTCAGACTATTTTATATTATGTAAATCCAATAGATGGAAGAGCCACACTGCTTCACTGGATCGTCAAAATTCACATTTTTTTTAAAGGTTTATTAGAACACAAAACGTGAATTATTGGACTGATTTTCACATTTAAAGGATTCTTTTGATCCAGAAAATTCTCTCCAAAAATATTTCAGGCACAGAAAAAGGATTTAGTGAAGAAAACTTATTATGTAAATTGCGAGGTGTTTTCCCAATCAACACTGATTAATGAGTAAATACCTGCTGTTATATAATCATACATAACGCACTCAGTCGATATTGGAATAATTTTTTTATATGGAGTGTACACGTAATGTTGGCCTAGCAATAGTATAAGAAAGACGAAAGATCTATTCTTCACAAATAGAAGATTGCTAGCTCGTAGTTAGGCTGAGACTGCTGTCTTGTTTGGAATAGAGCCGTTAGAAGGAAAAAGTATGTTTTTTTCCTTCTCAGTGTTGTATTCCTAGGCATCAGAGTCATTTAGTTCTGTTGTTGATGCCATAGTAGCCTTATGTACATTTAGAGTGGTCTTTTCTTACACATTAGTGGCTAATGTTGTAAGTCTCTGTGTAGTGAGCTTTCCAAGGCTCATGGATATGGTTCCGTTATAAGGAAAGAGGTTGTTCTCTTTTTCTGGTGTTTTTTGTGTTAGTTGTCTGAGGCATTTAACCCTATTGATGATGTCATATTAGCCTAGTGAGAAATGATGAGCATTCTTTCAGATGCCTGCAGTTATTTCCTTTTTCAGGAATATGTTTCCTGCACTAATCAGCACAAGGAGTTCATCTAGGTTTTTATGATCGAGTGCCAGAACAGTTTTTCGTTGTCTGCTTCATTTTATATCCAATCTATTGTCGTGGATTATTATTCCACTCGGACGATTATTGATATTATGTCCATATGGTGTATTCTTAGGGGCCCTGACATACAGGCTTGATTTCAAGGGGTATGCCGATGCTATATTGTCGGGTGTATTCCTTGCTATTGTGTCATGTTCATCACGTTTTTCTCCGTCCTTTAGTGGCAGTATGGAGTTGGTCAGTCGTGAGGGAGCCCTATGGTTTTATACTATTCCAAATGACTAACACTGGAGCATTACGAGTCGTGCCAGGTCAAAAAACTGGTCATGCTTGCAGGCCAGAAAATAAGCAGTGTGACATTTGCAGAATGAGGTCCCCAGAGGGTGAATTTGATGATGCTATCCCATACAGTGGGCCAATTTAACCTCTGGGTACCTCCTTCTGTTTAGTTTTGAGACCCTGATTCAGATTGAGGTTCACAGAGGGTAAATTTAGTGATGCTACCCTGCTGTACAGGGTAGCATCACTAAATTCACCCTCTGGGGACCTCATTTTGCAGATGTTAGTCTGCTTATTTTCTGGCTTGCATGCTTGGTTTTTGATTAGTTATTTTGTTATGATAAGCTTCTGTTCAGTGTTATTACTCTTTTAATGAGAATAGCAGCAGCACCATAGCTTCGGGAATGTAGCGTGAGGTTTCCTTTTTCCTATAGTTGAAAAAAGGAATTTTTCGCAGTTCCAAGCTTTAGTATTACTGCACCGGCCGTACTTATTTAGCGATTCAAGTAATGCAGGTGGGGAGGTTCGATACTTGATTTTATGTTGAACATTCCATGAGTTCTCTCAGATAACTTTCCATTGGGATTCGATTGGACAAGTTCAAGGTGGTACATGTTAATATCACCGCTTCTCATTCTATCTCCGTATTCCAGATGTGGCATGCATTTTAGAAGCGTTCGATTTTAGTAACTGAGAGCCTTTTAGGCAAAATTATATATATTTCAGTCTGCCTTTTATTGCTCAGAGGGGATTCCTATATTAGGTTTCTTTTCTGATATTATTCAGTACCGCTCTATCACTGATCCTAGACCACTTTCCTCTTTGTTTTGAAGGTTAATTTCCTTCAGAATAGAGGGGGGAGGGGGTGGGGGTGGTGGTGTGATTTCTCCTTTCCTCATCTGGCCTTATAGTAAGTGTGTAACTATGATTGAAGCTGTTGTTGGCTATAGATAGTACTGATCTTTATGTACAGCTCGTTGCATTGTATATGGCATGTGCCTGTGGGCGTTAGTCTCCAACTCTCGGACATGCTTTTCCTAATTTTAAGCGTCTCATTCTGGACTAGCCTTAAAATTGGGGGCTCATTACACCCAGTTAGCGTAATAATTTATGCTAAGTAATAAGGATTCACTTGAATATTGCTCCTTCGGCGGTATATCCTTCTCTATTGTTGTATAGAGAGGGATATATGTAATTCCTCATATTTTAATCTCCTATTTACCTTTGGGAGTCCTGCAGGCTTAGGAGCTGAAATTTAGTCTGCTATTCCTTTAAGTTCTAAGCCCTCCAGGCTTTTTGCAATTCAGCTAAGTCTGGGTCATTGGTTCTAGTATATAAATATGAAAAATTTAAAGTAAGGCTTAATAAAATTAAAAATCTGTTTCTCAGGCCCTCCCGCATAGTTCTTTTGGTTGCCGCATACTCTCTTTTTATAACCAATGCAAACTTGAAAAAATAAAAATTAAATGGTTTATGGATATTTTACACAAGTTAATAAAATGGATAAATTTGTCCCTTGAGTGCAACAAGGCTTTGCAATGCTTTAGCATTGCAAAGCCTTGTTGCACCCAAGGGACGAAATACACCACCACCCTTGCTATTCTGTAGATTATGAGGCCGAAAACATAAAATAAACCAAGAATATGATCTTCTGATGGCAAAGAAATAATTACAAAAATAAAATATAAAATAAAAAAACGCCCGCCCGCATGCAGTTTTACAAAACTTGGCCTGAGAAACAGAACATCTACTTTGTGTGGCCTAATTTGTATTTTTTATTCTTACCAATGTGCCAGACGGGGATGACTCTCCCATGAGTTGGCACTCACATCTCCCCGCTGAGTTTTAACATTAGTAGGCACAACTAGGAAGAATGATGCTTGGTGCCAATTCCAGTCTTTTTTCTGGGTACTGCGCATGTGCAGTACTAAAAGTATGGAGGGCCAGATAGGACTTTCAAATTTCAGTCTTGTATGCAAATTTTGGGGATTCGGGGGGGGGCTTCAAAATTTGTGTTTGGCCCTTGATATTATTGAGGTTGCACCAGCTAAGTCTGGGCCATTGGTAAGTATTAAAAATATCCAAATTACTTTAAATTTATCTATTTTTATACTGTACCAATGACCCAGACTTAGCTGGTGCTAACTCTTAAATATTTAGGGCCAAACACAAATTTTACCCCCCAATCCCCAAAATTTGCATCAAAAACCAAAAATTACATGTCCTGTATGGTCCTCCATACTTTTACTCTACTGTGCATGCGCAGTGTCAAGGAGGTCTCGAAATTGGCGCAATTATCATTTTTTGTTTGGCCCTAAAATTAGTAACATGTCACTGATATTTGTGCTTGTAAATCTCAGTTTAAATGATGCCAGACACATAATTTTGAAAGAAATGGTGGATCTAAGGATGAAATAAAGGATGAGAGGAAGAAACAGTGGCAGAATGTGTTTAGGGATGTAACTTATAATTTTTTACGAAGTTATTTCATGTTCCCTAATTTCGAGGCATGAGCCTTGTTTTGTCATTCTGGCTATGAACTTACCATTGTTTGTTCAGTGTTTCCTCTCTCCCTTTCCTTAATATCCCCCTTGCTATTCTCCCATGCTTTTGGCATAATTTTGGAATTTTTTCTTACTAAAATTTCCTGGGAGTTTTGGCTTGGTAACAGAATGATTATTCTGTTTTTTCCCCATGTTTACGTCCTAACCCTTGGGTGTTTAGGCATCTACTATCTGATGTACTGCAGTTTTTTCTCTGGAAGCCCGTATTTTACATCGGATAGTGTTTAAATTGGTTACTGATTTTGGGCCATGTTTTCAGTGCCTGGAGTCATGTTTCCGGTTTCTGTTCACTTTTACTTATGTTGATAACGGTTACTTCTGATGGTGATTACTTGTCTTCTATTAGTTCTGCTCATAGCCAGATACATTAATATTGTCCGGAAGTGTTGCATTAATTTTTAAAAATGTTTTAAAAATTTTGTCCACACTTAGGCTTTTTTGTGATCCATTTGGGCTCATTGTTCCCATTGGGAACTTGGGCTCTTCTGAAAATTTTTCAAAATTTTTTTTTTTTTTTTGAAATTATTTTTTCGAAATGTTATAATGGATTATATTATATTATGTATCTTTGTTTCAAGGGTTACTGCGAGTATTATGACTGTTTATATTTTTTTTTTCTCAAAATGAAAAAATATTGTTCAATTGTAAGGCGAGGAAATCTTCTTCTTATTCTCATGTTCATTGTGTTTCTTGTAGTCAGTGTACTCGCACTAATTCTTGCTCAGAGTGTGCTAATTGGAATGACAATGTTGGAGACATGTGTCACGGTATATTGTTAGTGGTGAGGGGTTCATTCTGGTCCTCTCTCTGCAAGGTCACTCTAGTTTATCAGTCTCTTTTTCAGACGAACAAGAACATGTTGATGTTTCCGTGATGTCTTAACAAGTGTGTCTCCGTCGTTGCAGTATTAGGGCTAGTGGCTAAGTGCTCATGGAAATACAACAATTGCCGAAGAGGTCCCTAGTAGGATCGAAGGCATTGATCGTCTGCTAGTCCGCCCAGTGTAGTGATCATTCATCGAATGGCTCGGCAGCCGGGTTCGTCCGTTGCGGTTCAGGGAAGCAGTTTGGGTGATGCGAGCACTATAAACAGGGAATGTGCACACCCAGCAACGACGGATAGTATGGAGGAAGCCTGTCAGTCCAGTAGCTAGCTCGTCCAGGTCTATCCGGACCATGAGCGAGAGAGGCCCTCTCTCTCTTACAACAACATCTGTGCCGCGATGTTGTTGTATGTTCGTTTGTTAGAGCATACGTCCACTCCTCCTGCTCGGGACGCTCCGTTGCATAGACGTCTGATGCGGCTGTTCTATTGGCTTCCTCATCCTTACGTCAGCACACACGACCGCACCTTGGCTATGTGACCACAGATTTCCAGGGGACATTCACATATTATATAAATGCAGGAATGAACGTCCCTGGAGCTCCTGCTTCGCCGACCAGGGAATCCACGTCGACCAGGTCACTCCATCCACTAGCCAAGGACACAAGGCCTTTCCAGTTGGGACATTCGCATATTATATAAATGCAGGAATGAATGTCCCTGGAGCTTCCATCGGCTATTTACATAAGACCGCGGCTCCTCAGGCCTCATTGAGGAACAAGAACAGGGTAATGTTTCCGTGATGTCTTCGAAAAGTGTGCTTCCGTAGTCACAGTCAAATGAAGAGCTAGCGGCAAAAGTGCTTATGCAGATACGTCAATTGCCTAAGAGGTCCCAAGTAGGATCGACGGCTTTGGCGTTCGCTAGCTCGCCCGGTGTAGCAACCATTCATCGAATGGCTCGGCAGCCAGGTTCGTCCGTTGCAGTCCAGGAAGGAGATTTGGGTGATGCGAGCACTATAAAATACAACGTGCACACCCAGTGACGGCGGATACGAGGATGGTATGGAGGAAGCCTATTAGTCCGGTTCCTAGCTCGTCCAGCTCTGCACGGGCTGTGAGCGAGAGAGGTCCCTCTCCCGTACAACAACATCTGGGCCCAGATGTTGTGGTACAGAACATTCCTCAGTCGGAGCATACGTCCACCACTCGGGACACTCCGTTATATAGACAGTCCAGAGAGACTGCTCTATTGGTTTCTTCATCCTCACGGCAGTGCTCACGACCGCACCTTGGCTACGTATCCAGTGATATCCAGCCAACCTCACCGACGAGGAATTCACGGCGACCAGGTCACGCCTTCCTAGGAGTCGTGTTTCAGTTCCGAGCCATGTGCTTCGGTCTGAATCTAACGCCTTGGGCTTTCACCCGAATAATGAACTCAGTAATGACTCATTTCCGAGCTCATTCATCTGCAGTAACGCCGGCCTACCTGGACGACATTCTTCAGAGGTACAGCAACGAATTAACACTTCAGAATGATGTGCAGATTCTGCTTCTATTGCTCCGACGTCTCGGTTTCATTGTAAACGAAGAGAAGTCGGATCTGATGCCATCCAAGTCATTCACCCACCTGGGGATGAGCTTCAAGACGCACAACAATCTCGTTCGTCTGCCGTTAACCAGAGCAAATTTAGTCAGTTGTTACCCTCGCTATTGTATTCACTCAGACAAAGCGAGAGAATTCATGAGACTGAAAGGTTTGTACGGAGCTGCCGCGGATTTTATTCTGATGGGGTGGCTACGCACTCGTCCTCTCCAAATTTTTTCTGACTCAGAATTGGAGGGTGAAGATTCATTCACTCGCTACGGACATCCTCTTGTCAAATCAAGTGAAACAAGAGATTCAGACTTGGGCAGACATTCAGTGGTTAACTCAGGGAGTTCCACTGCAATTGCCGGATCCGAGTTTTACAATTATGACGGAAACCGGTCAAACAGGTTGGGGCGCAACATTAGCCCAACGGATTTGAAGTGCCAGGATCTTTGGGATCTGCAGTTTCTAATCAAGCACATAAACATCAAAGAAATGATGTCTGTTTGGCTTGTGCTACGTCATTGGATGAACGTTATTTTGAACGCTCACATGCAAATTCTGTCCGACAATATGATGGCAGTAGCGTATATTCGGAATCAGGAAGGCACTCATTCCATTCTGTTATTCAAGTTAATGGAATGAATCCTTCTGTTTGTGCTAGAACATCAAGTTCTCCTATCGGTCTGTCATATTCTGGGTCGTCTGAACGTATTAGCAGACTCCCTTTCACGGAGGGGTCGCTTGTTGCCATCAGAATGGACTCTCAACAAACGAGTATTCAGTCAGATTTGCTACCAATTGGAGCGACCAATGATACTTATTTGCGACACATCTCAACAATCAGTTGCAGACGTATGTGTCACCATGTCTGGATCCTTGAGCGTTTGCAGTAGACGCTCTATCGATCTTGTGAGACGGAATGATGGTATATGCGTATCCTCCGGCGCCGTTGATTCAGCAGATATTGCTCAAGATAAAACAATCTCAATGCAATTCTGTTGGTAGCATCTCTGTCTCCACAGAGACCGTCGATTAATCTACTCAGGTGTCTGTTGTGGGACATGCCGTGGAAGCTTCCTCCACATTTCGGTCCATTCTATTGCTAGATGGATTCAATTAACTATCCGTACTCCTTATGATAAATTATCTTCAACACAGCAGTCTGTGCTTAAGATTTCAGCTCATGAATTAAGAGCTCTATCTACTTCTTGGGCTTAAGCTAATAGTGTTGCTATTACAGATCTAATGAAGGCTGCATATTGGTCTCAGCCTCCTACTTTCACGAATTTTTATCTTAAGAAATATTGAGTCCATTTCTGGAGATCTGCATTGTTTAGGTCCGTTATCTGTTGCTCAGAATGTCGTCCACTAAACAGCTGCAACTATAGTTATGCAGGCTTTCTCTTCCGGCAGTGACTCTGTCCTGCTGCCCTCTTTGCTCTGGGGTATTTGACCCAGGGCAAGGGGAAGGAGGGGGGGGGAGGGTGTTCCCTTAGCTTGGTGTGAAACATTTGTATATGTCACGTTTCACACGGGCGTTAATATACAATGCTCGCACACTTTTAATGAGTATAAAGAGTCTCATTTCTCTGGACTTCCTTTATTTATTGGCTTTTCTTTAAAAAATAATTTGCATAATGAGTTATACTGGATGTTAATAGAGATCATTGATGTTATTGTGCTCAATTACAGAATGGTCTTGTGTCTTTCTTTTTGATGCAAATAAGAAAGATACATGTAAAGCCTATTTCTCCTTTTCTCCTCGAGGGGATAATTCTGTTATATGTAGTTGAGCCTATTGGATTTTCCTTTATGTCCTAGGCCCTCCAACCTTTTTACCATTCAGCTACGTCTGGGTCATTGGTACAGTATAAAAATGTTTAAAAATATATAGTAATTTATATATTTTTTATGCTTACCAATGACCCAGATGGGGATGGCCCTCCCATGAGTTGGGAACTCATACCTCCCCGCTGAGTACATAACGCTTACCAGGCACTGGTTGTAAGAATGATAATTGCGCCAATTTCGAGACCTCTTTGACACTGTGCATGTGCAGTAGAGTAAAAGTATGGAGGACCATATAGGACATGTAATTTTCGTTTTTTGATGCAAATTTTGGGGATTGGGGGGTAAAATTTGTGTTTGGCCCTGAATATTTAAGAGTTAGCACCAGCTAAGTCTGGGTCATTGGTAAGTATAAAAAATATATAAATTACTATAAATTTTTTAACTTTTTCTGAATTTTGTTGAAAAACATGTCCAACAGCTGCCATCTTACATTCGACATATAAATTGTCAACGATTCCATTAGCACACCCCATGGCCACAGGTACATGAGAGTTATCAATTTTTTCTTAATTTCATTGAAAAACATGGCAGACAGTGGCAATCTTGGATTTGAGATATAAATTGTCAACAGTTCCAAGGAAGATGACTTCTTGAAAATAATTTTTGATACTTTTGATACTTGAATCACTGACCGTTGTTCTCGGAGTTGATTTAGTATTTTTGATAGATTCATTGATAGATTATCGTATATGTGGTTTAAAAGTTTTGTTCACTTTAATATAATTTTATTCATATTAGCTGAAAATTATATAAACTTATAAAACTTATTCAGGAACATTTAACGTACCTACAGAAAGTTCCAGCACTCAGTACACAGTCACTGACAGTGGGGGATGTATATTCCCACCCATAGATTAGTTCAAAGAGTCATAAACAAGGGCAAACTACAGTATTTCAACAGATAACCCTTTACCCAATGCAGACGATATCAAAATTTAATATTTTAAATATCATTTTTTCAAAAAATTTTAACAAAACCATATCATGTGACCCCTTGTTGGAACGAGCTCAACGTTTCAACGTTGAGGGGGTCACATGATATGGCTATGTTGAAATTTTTTGAAAAATAATATTTTTTCAACTGCTGAATTTTCATATTATGTGGGCGGATGCAGGTGATCCATTGGGTAATGGGTTAATATGCATTCCATCCTGTTCTGCTCATTTCCAAGTTGTTTAAAATATTTTGGAATATTTGTAAATTTTGATTTAAATCAATAATTTAAAAAAAAAAAATCGTTGATTTAAATCATAATTTAAATCAGTGATTTAAATCAGTTGATTTAAATCAGTCAACCCTGTATATCAGGGCTTATATTTCAACGAGAATCCGAGAATCGATTCGCACAAAGATTCGCACAATAAAACCGGCGAGAATCCATGTAGGTTCTCTCTGCACCTCTGCTAGGATTCGCGAGAAAAAAAATGAGTCGATTTAACCCTCTAACTAACACAGCGGCAACAAATTAACCAATAGAAGGCTAACATGACCTGAAATATCCTGACACTTTGTCAATAAAACCTTACAAATATGGCTGTCATTGGAACCGGCTCATTAAGCCGGTTCCAACGACAGCCATATCTGTAAGATTTTATTGGTAAATACTGTTTATTTAATTATTTGATCATTTATTTATTATTTAAAAATTATCAAACTTAGTTTTAAAAATTAAAAAAGTGTGTTGGGTAAAACGTTAACATGTGTTATCAGTATACAACAGTGGTTCAACCTTGGTGGCGTCATGGGATCCTGGGACACTCATAGTAGGTATGGATTCTCGCAACCATTTTCACGAGAATCCAAATGGATTCTCACAAATTTAGACGAAATATAAGCCCTGTATATGTATGGTTCTCTCGAGAAAGTTCAAACATTTTAGTGGTTGTATTGACGTTATGGAAATAAGGTCAATACAGCTTTGGGCTGGTATTTTTAGATGTATTTTATTAAATTTGAAACCTTGTGGGCTATAGTGAGCATCAAATTCAACACAAAACTTTTCGTTCCAGTATTACAGGACATTTGGCCATAGTTCACGGCATCTTGGCGGGACGGTCACCATTTGTCTTGTTTTTTATTGCATTTATGATGTACCTTCAGAAACCAACCTTAACCCTTAAGTCCTCATATAAATTTTATAGAGAGTAAACGCTTGACTGGACTGGTTACGTGAATTAATTCATGAGAGGTGAGGGACATTGTACAAACATGTGTGCACGAATGCGCACAAGTGTTTTACAATATAGTCCCTCGCCTCGAATGGTTAATTTCACATAACCAGTCCAGTCAAGCGATTACTCTGTTTATTACTTTTCATTATTAATGATAATTATACTATTTAACCCTTTACCTAACGTAATGGCCATAAAATGGGCAGCGCTATTTTCAAAACTCACCCATTACCAATTAATTTTCATTATTTTTTCTTTTTTTTGTCTTTAAAACATGACCCCTCATTGGAACGAGCTTATTGAGCTCATTCCAACGAGGGGTCATTACCTATGTTTTTGAGACAAAAAATGAAAGTAAAAGTTATTCAAGAATCTTTTTTGCAAATATCATCTGCTTTTCAATTTTCGGTAAAGGGTTAAAAAAAAGCACACAAAAAAAACCTAACAATGAAGTCCCCATTATGCCCACGGCAAAGCGTCTTCGTTTGCGCGCTCGGATACATGACACAATTGTTGATTGCATAATTCACTTGTGAAGTTATCGTTTATAATCAAACCCAGAAATCCCAGTAAATCACACTTTATTTTGGAAGGTAATAAAGGTAAATAACTACCATAAATACATTTACGTATCTGCAGATGACTTAACAGTGTTTCTACATGTACAGGCAGCCAACAGTGATGTAAAATCACTATCAATTTACAAGCCAGAAAATAAGCAGACTGATATCTGCAAAATGAGGTCCCCAGAGGGTGAACTACCCTCTGTGAACCTCTATCTGAATCAGGGTCTCAACACTAAACAGAAAGAGGTTCCCAGAGGATAAATTGGCCCACTGTATGGGATAGATCAAATTCACCCTCTGGGGACCTCATGTCAGACTGCTTATTTTCAGTCCTGTCAAGTTAAATGCTTCCAACAGGTAAAGTTGTCAAGGAAGAATACATTTTGAACAACAGATTCAGGGCTATATAAAAAGTGCAGTTTGTGGCTGTATGGAGTCTTAAGAGTTGAGCATCAGTAAATAAGTTATGAATAAATAAAGCTTCTCTTCAAAGACAGGAGTTGTGCAACATACCAGTACAGCTGTCACATCAGTGTTCTGAAAAGTGTAAATTGATATTTACCAAAAGTAAGTTTAGGCCACACAAAGTAGATCTTCTGTTTCTCAGGTCATTATTTGTGAAATTGCATGAGGGCGAGCGTTTTTTAGCTCACCTGACTTTCAGTCAGGAGAGCTATAGTGATCACTCACCGTCCGTCGTCCGTCGTCCTGCGTCCGTCGTCCGTCGTCCGTCGTCCGTGAACATGGTGTTTGCGTCTTCTCCTCCCAAACCGCTGAACCAATTTAATTGATATTTGAGATAATAGTTTGTTATGACATCGCAATTTGATTTTGTTCAAATCAAGTTGCCCCGCCCATGGGTAGGGCCACACCCAAAAAGTGTGCTGAAATCTTAAAAAATCTTCTTCTCATGAACCAGCAGTAGCAGAGACTTGATATTTGGTGTGCAGCTTCCTTTTGAGGTGTAGACTCAGATTTGTTCAAGAGAAGTTTGTGGGGCTATACTTGGCGTCGTTATGGGAGGGGCAAAATTTTTGGCCCCGCCCAAAATTTCTATTTTCCAAACCGAGAGGCTGATTTGAACCAAATTTTATGTGAGGGCTTATTGGGTCATAAGTAACTAATTTATGCTGATTTTTTTTTTCCCGTAGCCCCATGGGAACCGCAGGAGCTAAAAATAGAAAAAAATTAAAACGCCCATATCTCCAAAACTGCACGGCACCGAGAATTTTTATTTGGTGTGAAGCTTCCTTAGGACCAACAGAAAGAATTGGTAAAAAAAAATTGCTATCGGTTTTATCATAGGGTACAGTTTCGGGACATTGAAAAAGTGCTGAGTCAGCACTTTTTAACACTGTAGGCAATGGGAAAAACATTAAAAAATCTTCTTCTCCAGATCCAGCAGGCAGAATCTTTTGATATTTGGTATGCAACATTGGAGGGTGGATCTGATTCAGGTTTGTTCAAACCGGCCCCCTGGGTTCATATTTGGGCTCAGTATAGGAGCCCGATTTCGAACTTAGTGCATTTCAGGCAAATTTCTTAAAAAATCTTCTTCTCCAGATCCAGCAGCCAGAATCTCTTGATATTTGGTATGCAACATTGTGGGGTGGATCTGATTCAAGTTTGTTCAAATCGGCCCCCTGGGTTTATATTTGGGCTCAGTATAGGAGCCCAAAATTTGAACTTACTGCATTTCAGGCAAATTTCTTTGAAAATCTTCTTTTCCAGATCCAGCAGGCAGAATCTTTTGATATTTGGTATGCAACATTGTGGGGTGGATCTGATTCAAGTTTGTTCAAATCGGCCCCTTGGGTTTATATTTGGGCTCTGTATAGGAGCCCAAATTTGAACTTAGTGCATTTCAGGCAAATTGCTTTGAAAATCTTCTTCTCAAGATCCAGCAGGCAGAATCTTTTGATATTGGGTATGCAACATTGTGGGGTGGATCTGATTCAAGTTTGTTCAAATTGGCCCCTTGGGTTTATATTTGGGCTCAGTATAGGAGCCAAAATTTGAACTTAGTGCATTTCAGGCAAATTTCTTAAAAAATCTTCTTCTCCAGATCCAGCAGACAGAATCTTTTGATATTTGGTATGCAACATTGTGGGGTGGATCTGATTCTATTTTGTTCAAATCGGCTCCCTAGATTCATATTTGGGCTCACTATAGAAGCTCGAATTTGAACTTAGTGCATTTCAGGCAAATTTCTTCAAAAATCTTCTTCTCCAGATCCTGCAGGCAGAATCTTTTGATATTTGGTATGCAACATTGTGGGGTGGATCTGATTCCAGTTTGTTCAAATCGGCCACCTGGATTCATATTTGGGCTCACTTTAGAAGCCCAAATTCGAACTTAGTGCATTTCAGGCAAATTTCTTTGAAAATCTTCTTCTCAAGATCCAGCAGGCAGAATCTTGTGATATTTGGTATGCAGCATCCTTAGGGGGGTGAGATTCAAGTTTGTTCAAGCCATGTCCCTAGGTCCATATTTGGGCTCAATGTGGGAGCTTGAATTGTAACTTTGTTCAAAATGAGGAATTTTCTTAAAAAATCTTCTTCAGATCCAGCAGTCAGAATGGTTTGATATGTGGTGAGTAGCATCCTTGGGGGGGGGGGGGGGGGGGGGGGGGGGGAGGGGGGATTCAAGTGTGTTAAAGCCAAGTCCATGGGTCCATATTTGGGCTCCCTGTGGGAGCCCAAATTATAACTTAGTCAATATGAGGAATTTTTCTTTAAAAATCTTCTTCTTCAGATTCAGCAGTTGGAATGTTTTGATATTTGGCATGGAGCAACCTTAGGGGGCTGAGATTCAAGTTTGTTCAAGCCAAGTCCCTTGGTTCATATTTAGGCTCACTATGGGAGCCTGAATGACAACTTAGTTCAAAATGAGGAATTTTATTTAAAAATCTTCAGATCCAGCAGATGAATGCTTTTGATATTTTTTATACAGCATCCTTAGGGGGGTAAGATTCAAGTTTGTTCAAGCCATGTCCCTAGGTCCATATTTGGGCTGATTGTGGGAGCTCGAATTGTAACTTGGTTCAAAATGAGGAATTTTCTTTAAAAATCTTCTTCTTCAGATCCAGCAGTCGGAATGTTTTGATATTTGGTGTGCAGAATCCTTAGGGGTGTGAGATTCAGGTTTGTTAAAGCCAAGTCCATGGGTTCATATATGGGCTTCCTGTGGGAGCCCGAATTATGACTTAGTTCAGTATGAGGAATATTCTTTAAAAATCTTTTTTTAGATCCACTGGTCAGAATATTTGGATATTTGGTTTCAGCTTTTCTTAGGAGGAGCAGATGCAACTTGTGGAAATCAGTTCTCTGGGTTGCTATTTAGGCTACCATGTCAGGTGAGCGCCCTCAGGCCCCCTGGGGCCTCTTGTTTATTTTATTTTTTATTTCAGAAATTACTTCTTTGCCATCAAAAGTTCATGTTCTTGGTTCAAGTTTTAGGCCTCATAATCTACAGAATAGCATGGGTGGTGGTGTATTTCATCCCTTGAGAGCAAGAACGCTTTGCAATGCTAAAGCATTGCAAAGCCTTCTTACACTCAGGGACAAATTCATTTTTAACTTTGGTAAAATATCAGACATAAACCATTTAATTTTAATTTTCTTTAAGTTTAAATTGGTTATAAAAAGAGATCATGTGGCAGCCAAAAGGACCATGCGGGAGGGTTTGATAAACAGATTTTTTATTTTTTTAGGCCTTAGAGACTGGATTTTCAGATGTTTTATACAGAGAAATAAAATAATCAGAATAGTTGACTATCTGTAACAACTACCTGGGGTCCACTGAACTGCATCTGAAAAAAGATTTCACAATGAATTAAACCTCAGGTGGAATTCCATTTCTATTGGTTTTTGTCTATGGTACTGGTTGTAGGGAATTACCTCCCCTTATACATGAGGGTATTTAGAATAGGTGTGAACTGGTCTATTGCCTACTACTTGGCTTCATATGAATGTGTGAATGTACACAATAGACTAACACAGTGTATCCTGTGCTAAATACTGCTTGGTATACAAAGGAGATACATCACCCTTTTTGGTATGTTTAGAATATTGCAGAGATTCATATTCTTCTCAAATAACCCAAAAGAATCCAAGCAAATTAGTGAAAGGATTTCAAATGGAATCAAACCATTGCCAGTCCCCATATCTACCATTCTACCATTCTACTTTTCCTTAGAAACATTACAGTTTTATGATTGAGGAAGTGGTATTTTTCTCCATCAGGTCATGAAATACTTAAGAGGCCCCACAATGTAGATCTTCTGTTTCTGAGGCCATTTTGTTTGTAAAATTGCATGTGGACAGGTGTTTTTTTTATTTCATTTTTAGCTCACCTGGCCCAAAGGGCCATGTGAGCTATTACCATCACTTGGCATCCATCTGTCATTGTCCATCAGTCGTCCGTAAACTTTTTACATTGTCACCTTCTCTGGAACCTGGGCTCTGGGAGGTCCTCTACAAACGATTCTTTTTTGTTCCTGTTAGTTGAAAAACACGGCCACCAAATTATATTCTGATTGGTGGGTTTTTAGCTCACCTGACTGAAAGTCAGGGTGAGCTTTTCTGATCACTTTTTGTCCGTCGTCTGTCGTCCATCGTCCATCGTCCGTCATCCGTCGTCTGTCATCCGTCGTGAAGGTGGTGTTTGGGTCATTTTCTCCCAAGCCACTGGCTGCAGTTCAATGAAAATTTACACGAGTAGCGGTTATTTAGGGGCATTTGGGTTTTTCTTCAAATTGGGTTTCTGCTCATATTGTGGAGGGGGAGGACCCAAAATGAACAAAATTTTTTAAAATCTTCTCAACAACCAGCCGTAGCAGAGACTTGATATTTGGTATGCAGCTTCCATTTGAGGTGTAGACTCAAGTTTGTTCAAGAGAAGTTTGCCGGGCCATATTTGCCTTTGTTCTGAGAGGGGCAAGAATTTTTGCCCTGCCCAGAATTTCTATTTTCTGAACCGAAAGGCCAATTTGAACCAAATTTAATATGAGATATTATTGGGTTATAAGTACTTGATTTATGCCCAAATTTTTTTTCCTTCAGCCCCGTGGGAACCTCAGGAGCTAAAAATAGAAAAAAATGAAAACGTCCATATCTCCAAAATGGCATGGCACTGAGAATTTTTATTTGGTGTGAGGCTTCCTTGGGACCAACAGAAAGGAATGGTAAAAAAAAATTGCCATCAGTTTTGTCATAAGGTACTTTTTCGGGACTTTGAAAAAAATTCTGAGCATTTTTTAACACTGTGAGCAATGGGAAAAAATTAAAGAATCGTTTGCTTTCAAACCACTGCTCCAAAAGCTTTCATATTTTACATGTAACATCTTTGGAACATTGATTCACATATTTGTTGAAATCAAATCCCTTGGTCCATATTTGGGCTCTCTGTGGGAGCCCAAATGTTCAAATTAGTATGAGGAATATTCTTTAAAAATCTTCTTCTTCAGATCTACCAATAAGAATATTTTGATAGTTGGTATGCAGCATGCTTGGGGGAGGGGCAGAGAGCTGGGGGCAGATTCAAGTTTGTTCAAGCAAAGTCCCTCGGTTCATATTTAGGCTGAAAATTTGGGGTCCCGGTCCAGACTTAGAAATTTTGGACCCAAATCCAGAAATGAGTATTTTGTTTTTTATGCATTTCGGTCAATTTCAAGACAAAAACATTTTTTTTTAACACTGAAAATTTGGGGTCCGGGTAGAACCTAGAAATTTTGGACCAATCCGGAGATTAGTTTTTTGGTTTTTTATGCGTTTTGGTCTATTTTAGGACAAAAAAATTTTTTTTTTTTTTACTCTGAAAATTTGGACCGAAGTCTGGAAATGAGTTTGGGGGTTTTTTATGCATTTTGGTCAATTTTAAGAAGAAAAAAAAAATTTAGTCAGAAAATATTTTGTTTGTTATTTCGAAAATTTCCTAACAAAAATTAAAAAAATCTGTTTTTTATGCGTTTAACTCAATTTTGGGATGGAAAAGTGCAGGAACTGAAAATAGAAGGAAAATCCTGTGTATTGTGTTGGTATATGCTTTTTTTTAGGCGGGGCATATGCAGCTTATTCAAGTCAAGTCCCTGGTTTGATATTTAGACTACCATGTCAGGTGAGCACCCTCAGGCCCCCTGGTGCCTCTTGTCAAATATCTTCTCCCTGAAACTGCAAGACAAAATGTTTTGAAACTTTACACGATTGATGACTGGGACACCCTCTACCAATGATCCTCATTTCATGTTGATCGGGTTGCGCACATGGTCGTAATCGCGGCTAATAGTTACTACAGAAACCATATGGGAAATCAGGTTTTCATCTTCCTCTCTGGAACGACTGAGCCGATGGGAGCCAAACTTTGCAGGAATGGCCTCTGAGAGGATGGAAAAACGTGGCCGACATGGATGTTTGTATTCTGATTGGTTGATTTTGAAAAATCTTCTCCTCTGAAACTACAATCTAGGTCAAATGTTTTGAAACATATCATTCATGACATGTCTAATACCAGAATGATCTTAGAAATCAATATCGACATGGTAAGGTTTCAAAAGTAGAATTGAATTAATCTTTTTAGCTCACCTGAAGGAAGCTCAAGAGGAGCTTTAATTACTAATCACTTTCTTCCACCGTCCAGCATTAACTTTACATTATTGACTTCTCACAAACTACTTGACCAAAGTGAACTAAATCTGGTGGGCATGTTCTCGATCATATATGAATTCAAGTTTGTTCAAATTAAGTTGCCCTGCCCCTCAGTAGGGCCACACCCAAAAAGTTTTCCTAAATCTTAAAAAATCTTCTCATGAACCACCAGTAGCAGAGACTTGATATTTGGTGTGCAGCTTCCTTTTGGACTCAGATTTGTTCAAGAGAAGTTCAAGGGGCTATATTTGCTGTTGTTATGGGAAGGGCAAGACTTTTTGCCCCGCCCAAAACTTCTATTTTTCAAACCGAGAAACTGATCTGAACCAAATTTGATATGAGGGCTTATTGGGTCATAAGTACCTAATTTATGCCCCCCCAAATTTTTACAATCGCCCCATGGGATCCGCAGGAGCTAAAAACAGAAAAGATTTAAATCGTTTATATCTCCAAAACTACACGACACTGAGAATTTATATTTTGTGTGTAGCTTCCTTAGGAAGAGCAGAAAGGAATGGTCCAAAACAACATTGCCATTGGTTTTATCATAAGGTACTTTTCCAGGACTTTACAAAAGTGCTGAGTCATCATTTTTTAACACTGTGAGTAATGGGAAAAACATAAAAGAACCTTCTTCTCCCATACCACTGCTCCAAAGGCTTTCATATTCACATGTAACATCTTTTGAAGATTCATTCACATGTTTGTTGAAATCAAATACCTGGGTCCATATTTGGGCTTTCTTTGGGAGCCCAAATGTTCAGATTAGTGGAATACGAGGAATATTCTTTAAAAATCATCTTCCGTTACCACCAATTAGAATCTTTTGATATTTGGTATGCAGCATCCATAGGGGGGTGATATTCAAGTTTGTTCAATTTGAGTCCCTGCCTTAATATTGGGGCTTTCTATGGGTTGGGTGAGGGGTGCCAGGGGGGTGCATGTTAGGTTCAGGTTTGTTCAAATCCATTCCTTTGTGTTTTTCCATAAAATTTGCCTTTCGAGACTTCATTCCTTTGTAGAGTTGATGAACCATGTCTAACTGAATGTGACCCCAAATACTTCTTTGAAGCACTTTGGCAGGTGAGCGATTAAGGCTGCTTGGGGCCTCTTGTCTTATTTTTCATTAACTGTTTGTCTAATTCAGTTAGCAGACAACAATTGCCGAAAACATTTTCTGAATTAGTAAATATTTTCATTTTTTATCTCAAAAACTTAGCTTATGACCCTCATTGGAATGAGTTTGACAATTTTTGATCCATTGAGGGAGGCGCAGTGGCATTGTGGTAACCGGTTCTTGTCAGATCACCGAAGTTAAATAAATCGAGCCCGGTTAGTCCTCGAATGGGTGACCGTCTGAGCGATCGATTCAGACTCTCATGTTGTGTCCTTGGGGGCACGATGACGCCATGTACTAAGGCAAACTGCATGTCAATGGTACACATGTCTTCAACCAATCTTACGCTGCAGTGTGGAGTTATGATGTTGAGGAGCTGGCAGCTGTTCGTTGTTTCTCGGTTGTTCTTTTTGGGTACTCCGATTTCATCTACATGTAAACTGTCATGGTAATAATTAGACATTGCGCATAAGTATGTGACCTTAAACACCAATAACTAAATAAATAAATATAACTTTATCCATTGAGGGTTCATAAGCTATGTTTTTGAGGCCAAAATTCAAAGAAATATTAGAATTTGGATGTCAGTTTTTGTGAACAGTGCTGGGTAGCTTTAGACATTTAGTGTTCAACCGATTACCAAAAAATGGCCACCGACCGATTACCGGTTATTTGAGCTCACACTCTGCCGATTCCAATGCCGACTCGTATTGTAATACTGTGCACTACCAGACAAGTCGAGGCTTGAAAGAGCTACATTAAATTAAACATATTTCGCAGTGTTAAACGTTGTTGACTCAGGTTGCAGTAAAATGACCAGACACACACACTTGGGCAGTACACGTGGCTCTCAGAGCCACATGTACTGCCTAGGTGTGTGCACCTGGTCATTTTACTGCGACCTGAATCAAGGGAGTGCAGCCTTCACTTTTTCAGGTATGAACTGGCGATTGCCGCAAGTACGCTCAATTGTAAGCTTCACATGTCATTTAAATTGTATATTCCGTAAAGGGGCATCTAGAGAAATTAAGAATACTCATTGTGGTTGTTTCTCAACTTTATTGAATGGTATC
Source organism: Pictodentalium vernedei (assembly GCA_031216915.1). NCBI lineage: Eukaryota > Metazoa > Mollusca > Scaphopoda > Dentaliida > Dentaliidae > Pictodentalium > Pictodentalium vernedei. The sequence goes on from CM062295.1 coordinate 656,308,073, forward strand.
ATTTTACATTAACAATTGAGCAATTCCAGAAGATAATAAAATGTGGTTAATGAATGATCACAAAATAATGTTTGGCAACAATTGGTTGAACCGAAGTTCCAGGAGCCCTTGCTATTGTCCTCCGATTGCCCACAATGGCCAATTGGGGTGTCCGATTCCGATCATCGGTTGAACACTATAGCCATTACATTAGCAAAATTACACATTATGTGATGAAAAGAATCTCAAATTGGTCACGAATTTCTGAATACCATTCACTAAATGCTTTCTGGGCCTCGATATACCGAGGCTCAGATTGATTTTAGTGAATTTGGTACAGAAATTTCATAAGACATGGTGACTCATTTGAAATTGGTCTCTGTCATTGCATGTCATTTATATAATACTAGCAGGGTTACCCGGTGTTGCTTGGGCTGAGGAGAGTATTATAATTGTTGATGCCCCTCTACACCCCCACCCCCACCCCACCCCGGCACTTTTTTAAACCTCACCATTAGATTCCAGGTAAAAAATTACCCCTAGTAGACCCTTTTGAAGAGCCATATCGGGTGAGAAAAATTTTGGTCATAACTTTTGGTGCCTCTGTACACCCCCACCCCACCCCGATGCTTTTTTAAACCTCACCATTAGATATCTGATAAAAACGTACCCCTAGTAGACCCCTTCAAAGACATATATCGGTAAAAAAATTTTGGTCATAACTTTTGGTGCCCTCCCCACCCTCACCCCCACCTCACACACTTTTTTTAAACCTGACGATGACCTCCGCCATAAAAAAGTACTCCCAGTAGACCCATTTTGGACACTCGGGGCGGCCCCATATTCATGTCTATAGCAGACAGACAGGCATACATACATACAGACATTCTAAAATATAGTATAAGAAGATGACATGGGAGCATGGTGGCTCTGGTTATGGCATGGATTTCAAGCTGAAAGGTTCATGGTTTGATCCCCACCATGGGCCAACTGTATTGTGTCCCTGGGCAAGGCTCATAATCCCAGCTGCCCTCAAGGGGCCACAGTTGTACTATGCACTATTATTATGACTCACGTTTGTAACATCAGCTGTGATTGGTTATTTTGACACCTTCTAAAAGTCACAGTACTTGAGTTTGGGGGAAAAACACGGGTACTGTCGAAACGTTCTTCCCTGGAGACATGAGAACAAAGAAAATGTAAGCTCCACTACCATTGTTCAGCATCGATTACACATGCTCTGGGTGGAATTTCTTATCAACCTACCTCAATTGTTTACTACAGGCTTGCACTACAGTGGATAAAACTCGGATAAAATACTCTCTATTTTAATCTTTCCCAAGAGATGTGGGAAAGAAAAGTGGTATAAAAACACCACAAAAAAATAAGCCAAAACTGAGTCGAGTGCCATCGGCGCACACCCAGCATGGGACACTCTTCCATAGTACAAATCCCCGACTTCCGTAAAACAGTGTGCAGTGCGTCAATTCGTCATTCTTTTTTTATCTGAGACACGTGGAAGATGTGTCTCCGCCATATGCATTATGAAACAGTGATAATTCAGCTCGTCGATAATGGTTTTCCTGTGACTGGAATTATGGATCTGAAGATCGTATAATAACAGGACTGTGTTTTATATATTCTCGTTAATATTTTCAACCACATTCTCATTGTATATTATTTACTATTCCGTTTTCGCGAATGTTTTGTTTTCGACTTCGTGTCAACGCGATTCAACAATGAATTTTTCGGTTGATAAAAATTTAATTGTTATTGGAGTTAGGTGTCAATCAGGGACTGTCTGGACAGGATTTCTTCACTCTGTTGAGGGCTGAATTTCTGGGGGTTTTTCGGTCCCTGTCGGCCGTCTGGGTTCTGTCGTGTACCCACCGTTTTTTTTCTGCCACCTTGTCTGGTAGTTGAGGGTGTTCTACTTTCTGTTTCTGTTTAGTTCACCTTTTTCTTCTACTGCTCTCACCTCTGTTATTTCCAGTTCGGTTCCTGTTGAGCAATTCCTTTTGCCCTCGTCTTGGTACGTTCTCGTGTCCGTTTCGTCCGCACCTGCGGGTGGTGTGGACCGCTGTCGTTTCGGGAGCCTCCCGACTCAACTACATCTGGTGTGAGTTATACCCCCTCCATGGGGGCCCCCCGACTCGACCACGTCTCGTGTGTGTTATACCCCCTCCGTGGGGGATGTGCAGCTCCTCCTGCTCCCGTGGGGGGTGGGGAACGCTGTCATTTCGGGCCGCCCGACTCTGGTGAGAATTGCTCCCCCTCTGTGGGGGATGTGTAGCTCCTCCCGCACCAGTGGGGGGTGGGGAACGCTGTCGTTTCGGGGCTTCCTGACTCGACCATGTCTGGTGAGAGTTATTCCCCTTCCATGGAGAATATGCGGTATTTTTTACCGTGGTGGATACTGCGGGAGCTGTTGGATTTCTGGTGAAGAGATGCCTAGTTCCGGGACTATGCGCTCTCTACAGTCGACATCTGAGGCTGTCACTAGGGTTGTGACTCCTCCTTTGGAGGCCGAGCTGGGTGGCTCTCTCTACTTTTCCGCCAGTTCCAACAGCTCCTGTCGTATCTGCTACTACTGCTGTTCCGTCTACAATGTCATTGGGCACCGTTTTTAGCCGGCCTCGGCTTATCCCTGCAAGGGTCTGCAGGGATGTCTATAGTGTGGTTGTGGGGGTATCGGCCTCAGCCTTCCCCGACTTCAACTCGGAAAAGTCGGAAGTGGCTGCCGACTGAACACCCCACTGTGTCTTCTCAGCCATTGAGCACAGTAGTTTTTTACCTGCAGTGGTCTGCTGCGGCGTCTGGGAGTGTAGACGTGGGGGTATCGGCCTCAGCCTTCCCTGACTTCAACTCGGCGAAGTTGGAAGTGGCTGCCAGCCGGACCCTCTACTGTGCTCTCCGTTGAGCACCACAGTTGTGTTATTGGATTTGGATGTTCTTAATGGGACACTATGAACTCCGTAGCGTTTCTGTCCACTCATTCTGGTCACATGACCAGTTTTGGGGACCAACGTCTTTTGTGCAGCCTGGACCTTCTGCCCCGCAGAGGTCCGCGGCCGTGACTCTCATGAGTTCCCGCTGTGTTGATCCTTGGGGTGTGTCGCACCTCTATACACATCTGCCTTCAGGTGTTTTGGCTTCCGCTCGTCGTCCCGCATCGGGTGTTTTGGAGGATCATGACCCTTCGCTGGTTAAGAGGGTCAGAGGTGAAGCCACTTTGCCGGTTCGTTCCCCTGTCGAACCAGCCAGTACGGGCAGTGAACGTAGGGAGGCCCTCTCCCTACTCACTCACTTTCTGTCAAAGAGCCTTCCCATTGCTTCCAGCAAGGCAGCGAGTGGTTTCCAGGTGCCCCCTATGGCGCTGCCTCCCGGGATTGGCAACAGGCCGCTTTCTGATCCCCTGGTGTTCCGACACCATGGCTGGTTTGCCCACGATGGGCTATGTGTCTTCCGACTCAGGGGAAGAGTCAGACATGCTTGATGTGGAGAGCCAGCAGTCTTCGGACTTGGGGGCAGCTCTTGATTTTGTGTTTGGGTTCCTTCCGGATCTCAAACCATCAAACCAGTTGACAGTGTCAGCCAGGCCGCGATCATCGGTCGCACGCCAACAGCCTATGGAGCAACCTGCTTCTGGACGTCTTCGACCATGCCAGTCGGTACAGGTTGTTGAAGCATTTTCAGCCTTGGACTCTAAGCTGAGTTCCAAGGCTCTGTCAAGGCTCAGTTCTTCACCAGGGTTGACACCTTTTTGCCTCCGGCGCGTTATCATTCCTGTGATTCCGCCAATCCGTCAGTCTGCCAGACTTTGACGGTTTTGGATCAGGACTCCAATTCCCTCGGGCTTTCCAAGCCCAAGTCTGCCGTCATTCCAATGATGACTCTGGAGTACTCGTTGGGCTTATCAAGAGAGAAGCTTGGTATGCTTTCTCTCTCCGATCACGTCGTCTTAGCTTTCGCTGCTTATCTGCCTCCAGATAAGTTTGACGAGGTACAGGCTCCTTTGCGTGTGCTGTCCAAGGCGCTCATGCATCTTACTCACACGCATGCCTGTAACACGGCTAATCTGGAATTAGTTCGAAGGGACTCTGTGCTGGACACAGGCCGATCCCTTCCTGAGGAGCAGCACGCTACTCTTCGATCTGCTTCTTTGGCAGGTCCGCAACTTTTCCATGGTTCCGTATCGACGGTCCGGAATGATGTTCTACGTCATTCCAAGGATCAGTTGCTGTTTCTTCAGCTTGATCAGCCTTCTAGGGTAGGAAGGGGTCGTTCCAAGCCTAACAAGTACCCTCTGCTTCCTCTGCGAAGCAAAAGGGCTGATCCTTCTGCCACCGCTTCTACTTCTAGGGGTAAGGGTAAGCATCAGCAGACTTGAGGGAAGTCCCAGGATTCTTCATTCGGTAGAGGAGGTGGTTTCTCCTGTCGCGGGTCTCGTCGGGGCTCGAAATGAAGGTCCTCACCTCGACTCGTCCCAGGTTGGAGGAAGGATAGCAGAGTTCGCAGACCATTGGGCCACCATCACATCTGATCCTTGGGTGTTAGATGTTGTTTGGTCCGGGCTGCGAATATCCTTCCAAAGGCACCCCACTCTGTCCAGGGTGCCTCTTCCAACCACAGTTCCTACAGACGTTTTACATCGGAAACTTTTGTCCATGGAGATAGACAATCTCCTGACAAAGGGGGCGATTGAGGTCCTCAAGAACATTCAGTCAGTGGGGTTCTATTCCCGCCTGTTCTTGGTGCCGAAGAAGGACTGACGACTCTGACCGGTTATCGATCTGAGTATCCTGAACCAGTCTATCATTGCTCGCAAGTTCAGCATGGAGACTTTCAGGTCGGTCCACCGTTCAATTCACCAGGGAGATTTCGCTTCCAGCATCGACCTGCGAGCCGCTTACTTTCACGTTCCGATTCATCGGGCGTCACGGATGTATCAGTTTCGCTTTTCTGGGGCGAGTTTACCAGTTCAAGGCCATGCCTTTCAGCCTCAACCTGGTTCCTTGGGCCTTCACCAGACTGATGTCTCATGCAATAGCTTTCCATCGCACACAGTCCAGGGTGACTACTTCGGCATATCTGGACGATATTCTCCAGAGGCATTCCAATGCTGCCTTACTGGAGTCGGATGTCGCCACTCTGTTGAGCTTGCTCACGTCGCTAGGATTCAGAGTCAACGAGAAGTCCCTTCTCAGTCGTTTTATCATCTGGGGATGGCTTTCCGCACCCAATTCAATTTGGTTGCGGTTCCCTAGGCCAAGGCTGTGATTCTCTCAGCTTTTGCTCCGACTCTGTCCCAGTCCACATCCGCGACGGCTCGGAGTATTCTCCTGCTAATCGGTCTCTGCGGTTCGGTGACAGATCTCATTCCTCTAGGTCTGCGTATCAGACCTCTCCAACACTTTCTGCTCAGTCGTTGGAGGCCGAATGTAGATTCTCTGGATCTGTTGCTTCAGTTTCCAGAATCTCTTTATCCTCACCTTCTCCCCTGGATGGATGTCCAGTGGCTTTCACAGGGTGTTCCGTTGGACTTACCCACGTCCGAATTGCGGTAGGTATAATAAGAAAGGAAATTTACTATAAAATTTATATTTCTCAACACCAAATGCTGGCACTGTGTCAGATTAACTTTTTTCATCACTGAAAGACACAGACTTACCAACAAATATATCATCTTCAGTGGGTGTGTTTTTAATTTTAACTGCAAACAATGAATTCAAAAGAATCAGAAATATTGAAAACTCATGTGTTGTTCACCACTTTTGTGAATCTTGAAATGAGTTGTGACTTCAATCAATTATATTTCCACAAGTTTAGTACTCCTCGACCTTACTGAGCCTCCACCTCAGGTTCAAAATAATTTGTTTCACTCCCCTTAATTCTAAAAACTGTCATCGTCCAAGAAGAATTTATATTCCATTATACCACTTATCACACAAGCATTAATAATGAATTATAACATGAACAGCATGATACAGTTGTAAACACTGACATTTAGTGATACAGAAACTCCCAAAGCGACGGCACTTGTGACAAGTCATTTTCGAATTTGGTGATCTAGAAACTCCTAAAGACAGGTCAGCTGTTCGAAATGATGTCATGTTTTTGGATTCGACTACATTGTTATTACAAGATTGTTGGCATGCTGCAATTAAAGCTTAAAAATGAAAGCTATTTTTTTGTTCGGCATAATAAAATAATTAGAACGTTTCCTTTCATGTTCTATCGGCCGATAGTACCTGAGTTTGTGTGATTTCTGAAATAAAACCTTCAGCAGCTTTGCTGCTTCAGGTTTTATTTCTGAAATCGCACAAGCTCAGGTACTATCGACCGATAGAACATGAAAAGGATCGTTCTAATATTATGATATCAACTGCTTGTTGATGGTGCACTTGTCTTCAACAATTGCTAACCCTGCTTATGCAGTTAGTATTGTAATGGTCCAGCCCTCTAAGCTCGCCTCAACTGATCACACACTTTTTGGGCCAACCGTTGACTCGGAGGATCAACCCAGGAAAACCTGAACACTGAAATCCCTTATAACTTTAGTTACCCCAAAGTTCATATACTTATGATCACCAGTAATAATAATATAACAAATTGGTAGAGTGCTTGGTTCAATTATTGATAACCAATGACTTCAGTGTTGGTAGCAATATGCTAGTTCAAAATACAGGTAATTGGGTCACCAATAGTGCTGGGTCACTGTGTCACCTGGTGGTTATTACCAACAATATTTAAATTAGCTGAAGTATAAGGTCCAGTTTCTTCTTTCTGTTCAATGCTGTTATTCTGGAGTAACTGGAGCGTATGTTTTAGTTTCTTCTTCCTGTTAGATACTGTTATTCTTGAGTTGTTGGAGCACGTATGTTAATTTCTTCTTTCTGTTAGATACTGTTATTCTTGATCTCTGTAAATGTGGGCCATCAGTAGTTAATACCCGATTATAGTACCCCTTCAATATTTAGGCCATTCCCTATGGGCTACATAAAATGTGAGCAAGAAATGGGTGATCAGGCGCGAGTTTGCAAGGGACAAGAAAGTGCCGACAAAAAGTTAGTCGATGTGAAAATACCCCAAACATAATGAGCCAAGCTCTAGGAGCCCAGTTAGGGTAAATGCACATACATAAAGTTTGTATCAGCACTGCAGGAACGTCTGTATCAACTACACTGTGCACCGTGTAGAACAGCTAACAAGGTATACATTAAAACTCTGAAGAGGAAGTACAAAGAACACAGGTCATTTATTACTAAAAAGGCGTTGGTAACTTGGTTGGCTTCTTTTCAGTGGAAATAAAATAATGATGTGAGAGGTGTTGTTCCAAAAATTATTTCTGTACTACTAGTAGTAATTCTCTCGAGTGGTTGTTATAATGCGTTGGACTTGAAGCTATAATATTTCTATCTTATTAAAATAAATAAATACTGTGTTCGTCGTAAATGACGTCTAACATTAGTGTACACCCTCCCAGTATCCCTCAAACTCGACAGGACTGTGCCTGAACAGCAGTACAGGTAAAACTACTACAAGCATTTGTTGCGTAACCAATGTAAACAAATCGTAGTAAAATTTGTAGTAAAAGTGTGAAACCGAAAGTGGGAACTTTTGGCTACCAGTGAGCCGTATGAATCCCAAAAGACTGTTTTTAGAGTTTCAACAGTTATATGTATGGAAGGCTCGTATTGATGTATGTATTTTCAATCCATATTTCTTTTGTATGTACCTTTTTAATCTAAATTATGGTGACTTTAATTGTCTGTTTAATGCTTGTTCAAATCTGTTGTATGCTGATTTTCGCCGGTAAGGCTTTGTTGTGTTGCCGGTAAATGACGTGGAGAAGACCTCTGTGAATGAGCGTCTCTCCTTTTATACACCTGACCTCCGGAAAGTACCTCCGGCTCCAGTTCAGCCAATGAGCTTCTGGATGTCGCTCAGATGTGCCTTCACCTTCCGAAAGGGTCAATGAAAAAGTGGATGTATTGGCCGTAGTAAAACTACTTCCACTTTTGGAGGTCGGAGTGTGGGAAAATAACCATGACTACTGAGAAACGTAGCTAAATTTAGTACGAGTCCCATAATACCTTGCGTAGTAATGGTTGACAGAAGTAAACTTTGTGCTAATAAATGATCTTGCAATGTGCATTTTGCCAAATATTAACACATTGACAACCCTAGCCATAACGAACGGTGCACCAAAGGTAAAACTAGAGTTGTTGAAACCTGCTCTTAATTAACATTTAATATAAATAAAAGGGGTAAAATCCTACAAACGTTTATTGCGCCGACACGCTGAAAAATACCGAAACGGAGAATGGCATTAGGCAGAGGATTCGGCGCACCACTAAATTACCAACTTTAATTATTAATTAAACTTACGTTAATTTTTCTCTTAATTATTTACCATTTTATATAAATAAATTACGGTCTTAACTTTTATTTTTACCTGACTACTGTTTATTATTTACTTTGATTAATAAGAATTAATTGCTAATTACTGAATTTTATAAATAATATTTGATAATTTTCTTTTGTTTATTGGACTCCTATTTGAATAATTACTGTTTTACAAACTATATTTTGTGACTATTTACAGATGATGCGAGACATTACAGTATGTTAGGGAGTCTGACAGTTGCTCTCTGACTGCTGTTCAGTGGCTCTCTCGGGGTACTATGGCTACCTTCACCAGTAAAACTGTCTGATACGAGGTGACCCTGGCTGTAAAAAGTGTCTTTAAACACCAATAAGGCCCTAAAATGTGCACCATCTGTTTTTCAGGCCATTTTTTGTAAAATTGCATGTGCGCAGGCATTTTTTATTTTGTAATTATTTCTTTACCATCAAAAGTTCATATTTTTGGTTTGTTTTATGTTTTGGGTCTCATAATCTATAGAATAGCAAGGGTGGTGTTGTATTTCATCCCTTGAGTTCAAGGCTTCACTCAACGGACACATTTATCAATTTTATTAACTTGGGTGAAATATCAGACATAAACCATTTAATTATTATGTCTCCCCTTCCTAGAAGGGAGACATTGTTTTAGTGCATATTCTTCCTCTTCTTCTTCTCATACAAACTTTGTCCGGGGCATAACTTTTTTGTCTTTTGACCTAGACCTTAGATATTTGGCATGTTGATGTATCACCATGAGCTGGTGTGTCGCTACCATAGTGACCTTCATGTGACCTTGACCTTTGACCTGAAGGTCAGATTTATGTGCTTTTTAAAGGAAACTTTGTCCGGGGCATAACTTTTTTGTGTTTTGACCTAGACCTTAGATATTTGGCATGTGGATGTATCACCATGACCGGTGTGTTGCATACCATAGTGACCTTCATGTGACCTTGACCTTTGACCTGAAGGTCAGATTTATGTGCTTTTTAAGGGAAACTTTGTCCGGAGCATAACTTTTTTGTCTTTTGACCTAGACCTTAGATATTTGGCATGTGGATGTATCACCATGAGCCGGTGTGTCGTGTACCATAGTGACCTTCATGTGACCTTGACCTTTGACCTGAAGGTCAGAAACTTTGTTCGGGCATAACTTTTTTGTCTTTTGACCCAGACCTTAGATATTTGGCATGTGGATGTATCACCATGAGCCGGTGTGTTGCATACCATTATGACCTTCATATGACCTTGACCTTTGACCTGAAGGTCAGATTTATGTGCTTTTTAAGGGAAACTTTGTCCGGAGCATAACTTTTTTGTCTTTTGACCTAGACCTTAGATATTTGGCATGTGGATGTATCACCATGAGCCAGTGTGTCGTGTACCATAGTGACCTTCATGTGACCTTGACCTTTGACCTGAAAGTCAGATTTATGTGCTTTTTCTTTTCTTTCTTTTTAGCTAGACCTTAGATATTTGGTATGATTGTCAATATTATTCCTGTATATATAATTTGCAGTGTATTAAATAGAAAGGAAGGGGAGACATATGTTTTAGTGTGCTAAAATAGTTTGTATTTTTTTTTTCAAGTTTGTATCGGTTTTAAAAAGAGACCATGTGGCAGTCGAAAGGACCAAGCGAAACCGGCTGAGTAGCAGATTTTAACTTTTTATGCCTAAAAAAAGTTTTAAAAATATAATATGACATGAACTGTTATTCTCATTATAGATTATTATGGATAACGGGAAGGCCAGGACTATCAACAATGCACAGGATATACAAGCTGCAGGAGATAAATGTGGTGATCCGTTTGAAATTTCCACTATACGTCGAGATGTAAGTTACTTGTTTGACTGATTTTATACCTCTTGGTTTCATGCACTTAACCCTTTGATACTTGTGTATGTCTTATGACGTACGAAATCAAACAGCACGTTGATACCTTGCGGTGCTTTGTTTTGTTATTATTTTTCGATTTTTTAAAGTTTTAACTCCAGTTGAGTCAAATGTTATCAAAGCTTAAAATACTAATATAATCCTACTGTCAAAACTTCTTATCTGGTTGAGTGCTAGACGCCACTGTCAGGGTTTTCAAAAAATGAGGATACCAGACCAAAAGCCAACACCTCCCATGCTTATATTTCATATTCAGTCAAACAAATAATATTTTGTTTATATAAATTTGTTTCATTACAAATTATTGGAGCGTGCCTCTGGGCACTTTCCAATAATTTGTAATAAAACAAATTGTAAATAACAAATTTAGGCCACCTAAAGTAATCTAGCCGTCAAGCAGATAATCACTGATGTGAAAAATATCTTGTACTTTCCGACTTTTGATGTCACATTTTGAAAAATGTTGATGAAACTGAATTCCCAGTGACGTTGAACATCCAGATAATTGAAGTCTAAAGGGTTAATTATAACATACGGCTTCAATTGGAAATAAATTGTACAGTGAAACCCTGTTAATTGAATAGCCACTTTGCCAATGAAAATTATTCAATTAACAGGGGTATTCAATTAACAGAGACGGTGTATCTTTCCTGTATTCCAGAGATAAACTTGGATTTATTCTATTATATCTTGTTTGACATAGCTCCATGCCTGTATTGAATGTACTGAGGCCAAATAGGTCCATAAACAAAGGAAAACTGGGGAGAGTCAGGGTAATTTCTCAACAGCTTACAAGATATTTTTATACTGTACCAATGACCCAGACTTAGCTGGTGCTAACTCTAAAATATCTAGGGCCAAACACAAATTTTACCCCCCAATCCCCAAAATTTGCATCTAAAACCGAAATTTACATGTCCTATATGGTCCTCCATACTTTTACTCCACTGCACATGCGCAGTGTCAAGGAGGTCTCGAGACTGCCTCCAAAAGTCATCCTTTGTTTGGCCCTCAATTCAGTTACAACTGACTGATATTTGTGCTTGTAAATCTCAGTTTTAAGAATGCCAGACGCACAATTATGAGAGAAATGGTGGATATATGGTGGAAATAGAATGTGGAGAGGAAAAAACAGTGGAAACAAATGTTCAGGGCTGTAACTTATAATTATTTTACGAAATTATTCATGTTACCTATTTTCGTGGCATGACCTTATTGTGTCATTCTTGCTATGAATTTTCCATTCTTTAATCAGTGTTTCCTCTCTCCATTTCCTTTATTCCCCCCTAGCTATTCTCCCATGCTTTTGGCTTATTTTTTGTAATGTTTATTACTAAAATTTTTGGGGAGTTTTGGCTTGGAAACAGAATTATTTTCTGTTTTTTCCCCATGTTTATGTCTTCACCCTAGGGGTGTTTAGGCGTTTTGGTCTGCATCTATCATCTGATGTTCTACAGTTTCTTCTCTGGAAGCCTCTGTTTTGCATCAGATAGTGTTTAAATTGGTAACTGATTTCGGGCCATGTTTGTTTTAGTGCCTGGAGTCATGTTTCCGGGTTGTTGACACTTTTGATTATGTTGACAACTGTTACTTCTGACAATGATTACTTGGCTTCTGCTTAATTTAGTTCATAGCAAGATACATTAATATTGTCCATAAGTGTTATATTAATTTTTTCAAAATGATTTAAAATTTTTGTCCACACTTAGGATTTTTTTGAGCTCAGGGTTCCCATTGGGAACTTGGGCTCTTCTGAAAATTTTTTCAAAAAATTTTTTTTTGAAAATTATTTTCTTTTGAAATGTTATAATGAATTATAATATATTATGTATATTCATTTCAAGAGTTAGTGCGAATAATATGACTGTGTATATATTTTTCTGGTTGAAAAAATATTCTATCGTAATTCGAGGATATCTTCCTCTAATTCACAAGTTCATTGTGTTCCTTATAGTCAATGTAGTCGCATTAATTCTTGCTCTGTGTGTGTTGATTGATATGACAATGTTGGAGATGTTTGTCACGGTATTTTGTTGCGGTGAGTGGTCTATTATGGTCCTCTCTCCGTACGGTCACTATATATTATCAGTTTCTTTTTCAGAACTCAGAGTGATGTTTCCGTGATGTCTTCAATAACTGTGTCTCCGTCGTTGCAATATTAGGGCTAGCGGGAAGTGCTCAAGGTATTACGACAATTGCTGGGAGTTAGCTAGTTCTATCGAAGGCATTGTTGCCCGCTAGTCCGCCTGGTGTCATGCCCATTCACCAGGAAATAAAAATGGTACAGCACCCGGGTTAGTCCGTTGCGGTCCAGGGAAGCAGATTGGGTGATGCAAGCACTATAAAACTTCAGATGTGCACAGCCAGCAACGACGGATCCGAGGATAGTCTGTTTGGGACGCTCCGTCGCATGACAGTCCGACTCGGCTGTTATATTGGCTTCCTCATCTTTGTCAACACACACGTCTGCACCTTGGCTATGTGACCACAGATTTCCAGGAGACGTTCGCATATTATATAAATGCAGGATTGAACGTCGCCGACCAAGGAATACACGTCGACCAGGTCACTCCATCTGCTAGCCAAGGATACGAGACCTTTCCAGTGGGGACGTTCGCATATTATATAAATGCAGGAATGAACGTCCCGGGAGTTTCCAACGGATTATTCACGTAGGACCGCGGCTCCACAGGTCTCATTGAATAACATAAACAAGGTGATGTTACCATGATGTCTTCGTAAGTGTGCTTCCGTTGTCACAGTCAAATGAAGAGTTAGCGGCAAAGTGCTCATGTAGATACGTCAATTGCCTGGAGTTCCCTAGTACTATCGATGGCGTTGGCGTCGCCAGCTCGCCCAGTGCCGCGACCATTCACCGAATGGCTCAGCACCCGGGTTCGTCCGTTGCGGTCCAGGAAGGAGATTTGGGTGTTGCGAGCACTATAAATATAATGTGCACACCCAGTGATGAGGGATACGAGGATGGTACGGAGGAAGCCTATTAAGTCCGGTTCCTAGCTCGTCCAGGTCCATCCGGGCTGCGAGTGAGAGAGGTCCCTCTCTCGTATTACAACATCTGGGCTCAGATGTTGTGGTACAAAATGTTCCTCAGTCGGAGTATATGTCTACCGCTAGGGACGCTCTGTTACATAGTCCAGAGAGACAGCTCTTTCGGCTTCCTCATCCTCACGGCAGCACACGCAACCGCACCCTGGCTATGTGACCTGTGATATTCAACCAACATCGCCGATCAGGGATTCTACAGCGACCAGGTCACGCCATCCGGTAGCCAAGGATACGAGGCCATCATTCTCCGGACGTTCGCATATTTGAGGTATGCAGGAGTGAACGTCCAAGGAGCTTCCAGCGGCTAAATCCTATAAGACCGCAGCTCCACAGGCCTCTGTTGCGGATATGCTATCGCAGATAGCACAAATTATCACAGCGTCCCAGCAACTGACAGTAACTCTGTCAGATCAGGAATTATCCGATGAAGCTGGGTTGGTACGTTCCGCTGCAGGTTCAGGCACGGACGACCAAGAATTTCAAGTGGTCCGACAGGATGGTGAAAGGGATACGGATAAGTTGTATTTTCCCTTTTCGGAACAACATAATTGTCGTAGAGTGCATCCGACATTATCATCGGACGTTGTTCCTCCAGACCAAAATGCTGCGTTGCCGGATAAGAAATGGATAGCGCCACTGGATATAGAATTCTTAATCAGTTTAGGGACATCATCCCTCAGTTCCGACATAGTCCAGATATGTTTCACGGACATTTGATCTGTTGAATGACGCTATATTTATATAACTTGCTACCTAAATGGGCAGGTCAGGTTTCTTATCGGCAATATGCTCTACATCTGCCTTTCATCATTTCATTGAATATTTTGAAACGGCAGGACAGAGCATTCTGAGAGTTCTCTGCGTCCAGACGACGAGTTCAGGAACTAGTATTGTTTTACTGTCGTCTATGTCAATTCCAACCACGATGTTGGAAATAACAATATCGTCTAGCAGGGACAGCTTAGACGCATAATCGTACGCAGATCACCTTACCAGAACGTTATCATTACGTCTCAAGGAAAAAGAATTTGAGGATGTACAACCTCCTTAAGAGTTCTTTCAAGGACCTCACGTAAAACACCGTCCTTTAGTTTCAATATGGAGTTGGTTAGACGTGACGTGGCCCTGGCTACATCCACGCGTGTAGATAGTAAGGTGAAAAACTCTCTCTGAGTCGCTCCGGTCTCCGGAGAGTTTTCTTCGACGGCAAGCTTTCCACGGTTTAAGATCAGTTAACTAAGAAAGCTTCAGACTCTCTGCTATTAATTCGCTTCCATATAGTCGGATTCAGCAGAGAAGAATAGGACAGGCACTTCTGGGATGAATACGTCCAAGGGAAGTTCCTATAGAGGTTCCTATGCATCCTCTAGGTCTTATTCTAGAGACCGTCAGGGTAGTGACTCAGATAGGGGCCGTAATTCTGACTGAGACATCCGGTCAGACGCCCCTAGGTCGACGAGGTGAGGTGCAGGCCGTGGAGGACATGGCTCCTACTTCCGCAAGCCTCGCAGGACCAGGAGGTAATGGTTTTAACCTCTATCGTGTACTAGTGAGCGGAAGAATGTCGAGTTTCTCAATGATTTGGGATTAGATTATGGACGTCCCTTGGATTCAAGGGGTGATTTCGGAAGGATTAATTGTTTGTCAAACGAAATCCTCTGTTAACTCGGAGTCCAACTTGGACTCAGCTTATGTCAGTCAGTAGAATAGACGCTCGCTTCCGTCAAAAGTCCAGTCTCTTTTGGAATGATCGCGATAGAGATCGTAGAAATCCAGGAATTTCCAGGTTTCTACAACCATTCTTTTCTGGTTCCAAACCAGACGACTCGTTCCGTCCACTCATATTCTGAGCTTGATGACAAGCTGACCGTGACTCCAAGTTTCTATATGGAGTCCATCTGATCGGTCAGAGCGAGTATTCGGGTGTACGACTATGCTACATGCATAGATTTCTAGTTGCATACTTTCACGTCATGGTACATCAGGCGTTCAGAAAGTATCTTTGCTTCTTTATCATAGGAATTGTGTTTCAGCACCGACCAATGTGTTTCGGTCTGAATCTAGTTCCTGGGCTTTCACTCGAATAACAAACTCGGTAATGACTCATTTCCGAGCTTATTCGTCTGCGGTAACGTCGGCCTACCTGGATGACATTCTTCAGAGGTGTGGCAACGAGTTAACGCTTCAGAACGATGTGCAGATTCTGCTTCTATTGATCCGACGGCTCAGTTTCATAAGTAAACGAGGGGAAGTCGGATCTGGTTTCGTCCAAGTCATTTACCCACCAGGGGATGAGCTTCGGGATGCATAACATTCTCGTTCATCTGCCGTTAACCAGAGCAAAATTAATCAGTTGTTATACTCGCTATTGTCTTCGCTCAGACAAGGTCTCAGCAAGAGATCTCATGTGACTGATACGTTGTGCAGAACTGCCGTGATTTTATTCCAATGGAGCTGTTACGCATTTGTCCTCTCCAATCTCCAGGTGAAGATTATTTCGCTCGATACGGACATCTTCTTGTCAAATCAAGTGAATAAGAGATTCAGACTTGGGCAAGTTTTAACTCATGTAGTTCCACTGCAATTGCCGGATCCGAGTTTTACAGTTTTGACGGATGTCAGTCAAACACTTTGGGTAGTTTCATTAAACCCAACGGATTGAAGTGCCAGGGTCTTTTGTTTCCATAGTTCCTTATCAAGCACACAAACATCAAGAATGATGTCATTTTGGCTTGCGCTACGTTATTGATGAACGTTATTCGGAATGCTCATATGCTAATTCTGTCCGACAACTGGACGGTATTAGCGTATTTTTGGAATTATGGAGGCTCTCATTCCATCCTGTTATTCATGTTAACGGAAAGAATCTTTCGATTGGTACTAGAACATCAAGTTCTTCTATTCGTGCGTCATATTCCGGGTCGTCTGAATGTATTAGCGGACTCCCTTCACGGAGGGGCCGTTTGTTGCCACCAGAATGGACTTTCAACAAACCAGTATTTAATCAGATTGCTACCAGGAGAGCGGCCAATGATCGACTTTTTCGCGACACATCTCAACAATCATTTGCAGATGTAGATGTCAAAATGTTTGGATTTTTTAGCGTTTGCAGTAAACGCTCTATCGATCTTGTGAATGGAATAATAAGATATACGTATCTTCCAATGCCGTTCATTTAGCAGATACTGCTCAATGTAATTATTTCAATGCAATTCTGTTGGTAGCTCCTCTATATCCACAAAGACTGAGGATTAATTTACTCAGGCGTCTGTTGTGGGACATGCCGTGGAAGCTTCCTCCACATTGCAGTCCATTCTATGGTCAGAGGGATTCAATCTACTATCAGTTCTGCTAATGATTATATCTTCATTCAGCAGTCTGTGCGATGGTTTTAAGCTCATGAAGTAAGAGTTCTTCTACATCGAAATGTTTTGATATTTGGCATGCAGCATACTTAGGGGGTGAGATTCAAGTTTGTTCAAGCCAAGACTCTGGGTTCATATTTGGGCTCACTATGGAAGCCCGAATGATAACTTAGTTCAAAATGAGGAATTTTCTTTAAAAATCTTCTTCAGATCCAGAAGATGATTGTTTTTGATATTTGGTATGCAGCATCCTTAGGGGGGTAAGATTCAATTTTGTTCAAACCATGTCCCTAGTTCCATAACATTTGTCTCTCATGATTTCGTTCCTTTGTAGTGTTGATGAACCATGTGTAACTGAATGTGACCCCAAATACTTCTTTGAACCACTTTGGCCGGTGAGCGATTAAGGCTCTTTGGGGGCCTCTTGTTGTACTGTACCAATGACCCAGACTTAGCTGGTGCCAACTGTTAAATTCTAGGGCCAAACACAAATTTTGCCCTCCCAATCCACAAAATTTGCATCAAAATCAAAAAGTATATGTCCTATGTGGTCCTCCATATTTTTGTCCAATGCACATACGCAGTGTTCAGAAAGTACCGAAATTGGAGCCAAATCCTCATTCTTTGTTTGGCCCTGAAATCAGATCCATCTCACTGATATCTGTGCTTATAATCTCAGTTTAAATGATGCCAGACACAAAATCAAGAAAGAAATGGTGGATCTAAGGATGAATTAAGAGGATGAGAGGAAGAAGCAGTGGAAGGATGTGTTCAGGGCTGTAACTTAAAATTTTTATGCAAAAGTATTTCATGTTTCCAAATTTCGGGGCATAGACCTGATGTTTACATTCTTGTTATGAAATTTCCACAGTTCAGAGTTTCCTCTCTCCCTTCCCTTTACACCCATGCTATTCTCCCATGCTTTTGGCATAATTTTTGTAATTTTTTTACTGAAATTTCTTGGGAGTTTTGGCTTGGTAACAGAATGTTTATTCTGTTTTTCCCCATGGTTACGTCCTCACCCTAGGGTGGTTAGGCATTTTGGTCATGCATCTACCATCCGATGTACTGCATGCAGTTTCTTCTCAGGAAGCCTCTGTTTTACATCGGATAGTGTTAAAATTGGTTACTGATTTCGGGCTATATTTTCAGTGCCTGGAGTCTTGTTTCCAGTTTTTATTCACTTTTGTTTATGTTGACAACGGTTACTTCCGACAGTGATTCCTTGTCTTCTATTAGTTCTACTCATAGCCAGATACATGAACATTGTCCGTAAGTGTAACATTAATTTTAAACATGTTTTAAAATTTTTTTGTCCACACTTCGGCTTTTTTGGGATCCATTTGGGCTCATCGTTCCCATTGGGAACTTGGGCTCATCTTGAAATTTTTTCGAAAATTTTTTTTTCTTTTGAATTAATTTTCGAAATGTTTGTAATGGATTATTATTATTATGTATCTTTGTTTTCACGTTGGTGCACGTACGATGACTGTTTAATATTTTTTTCAAAATGAAAGAATATAGTTCAATTGTAAATCGAGGAAGTCTTCCTCTGATTCTCATGTTCATTGTATTTGTTGTAGTCTGTGTACTCGCACTAATTCTTGTGTGTGCCAATTCAGATGACAAATGTTGGAGTGTGTGTCACGGTATATTGTTAGTGGTGAGAGGTCCATACTGGTCCTCTCTCCATAGGGTCACTCTATTTTTTTCAGTCTCTTTTTCAGAGGAACAAGAACAGGGTGATATTTCTGTGATGTCTTCAAAAGTGTGCTTCCGTCGTCGCAATATTGAGCTAGCAGCAAAGTGCCCAAAAAAATGCGGCAAGTGCCTAAGAGGTCCCACGTAGGATCGACGGTCACTTGTCACCCGGTAGCTCCCCCAGTGAAGCAGTCATTCACGAAATGGTTGTGATGACGGATTCATCCATTGTGGTCCAGGAGAGGAGAAGGGGTGTTCTGAGCACTTTAATCTCAGATCACGGACACCCGGCGATGACGGATCGGAGGATGGAACGGAGGAAGCCAGTCAATCCGGTAGCTAGCTTGTCCATGTCTACCCGGTTCGCGAGCGAGAGAGGCCCCCTCTCTCTTACAACAACATCTGGGCCCAGATGTTGTTGTATGTACATTTGTTAGTCGGAGCATACGTCCACTCCTCCTGCTCGGGATGCTCCGTCGCATAGACATTCCGACGTGGCTTGTCTATTGGCTTCCTCATCCTCACGTCAGCACATATGACCGCACCTTGGCTATGTGACTGCAGATATCCAGCCTGCTTCGCCGACCAGGGAGTCTATGTCGACCAGGTCACGCCATCTGCTAGCCAAGGACACGAGGACTTTCCAGTCGGGACGTTCGCATATGAGAAGTATGCAGGAATTAGCATCCCAGGAGCTTCCAGCGGCTAAATTATGTAAGACCGCGGCTCCACAGGTCTCCGTGACGGACTTGCTATCACAGATAGCTTAATTCATTGCAGCATCCCAGCAGCCATCAGAAACTTTTTCAGTAAAGAAACTGTCTGAGGAAGCTGGGTCGGTTCGCTCCCCTGCAGAGTCAGAAAGGGATGACTGAGATTCTTATGTGGTCCAGGCGGATGGTAAAAGGGAATCAGCGCAGCTGAAATTTTGCCTTTCTGAACAACTTAAGGTGGCCATAGATTTCATCCGGCAACACCTTTTAGAAGTTGTTTCTCTGGACCAAAATGCTGCGTTACCTGATAAGAAACTGAAAGCGTCACTGGACACAGATTTATTCGGCCGGAATAGGGACATTGAGCCTGACTTTCTGACCCAGTCCAGAAATGTCACGGACATTTGTACTTCTTAATGACGCTATATTCAAGCTATATTCAAGCCAGCCTTTAAGACTGGCAAATCAGGTTTCGTATCGTCTCATTCTCTACAGCTGCCTTTCATCAATCATAGAAATAGATTTGAAACGGCAGGACAGGACGACCAGGCAGACGACTTGGAATTGTCATTGCCAGCGTCTGTGTCGATTTATCCAGTACGCTGGTGACGACTATCCTGTCTAACAGAAAAATCAGTTTAGACGCATTATCTTACGTAGATCACCTTACCAGAGCGTTATCATTACGTCTCAAAGGAAAGAATTCCAGGATGTTCAAAACTTCCTTGAGAGTTCTCTCGAGGGCCATAGCATTTTCTACGTATAACTCTGCCCTTTCAGTGGCAATATGGAGTGGATAGCAAGGTGAAAAACTCTCTTCCAGTCGCTTCGGTCTCAGGAGAGCTTCTCTTCGATGATAAGCTTTCTACAATCCATAATCAGATTACTAAGAAAGCTTCTGATTCTCTGCTTTTAAATCTGCTTTGAAAAAATCAGACTCAGCAGGGAGGAGTAAGGCAGGCACTTCGGGGCGTATACGTCCAAAGGAAGTTCCTATAGAGGATCTAAGAAAGCCTCTACGTCTTACTCCAGAGACCGTCAGAGTAGCGACTCAGATAGGGGTCGAAATGCTGGCCGAGATAACTGGTCAGAGGCCCCTAGGTCGTCTGGGCGAGGTGCGGGTCATGGAGGACGGGATTTCTCCTCCCGCAACCCTCAAGGAAAAACCTCTGTTAATTCGAAGTCCACGCTGTTCTCAGCTTCCATTAAACGTTCAGAAGAGAGATTCGCTTCTATCAGAAGTTCAATCTCTTCTGGACAAGAACGCTATAGACGTCGTAGAATCTCCAGTTTTCTACAGTCACCTGTTCCTGGCTCATTTTGTCCAGTTATAGATCTGAGCTGGATAAAACAAGCTGATCGTGTCTCCAAAATTTTATATGGAGACCATCCGATCGGTCAGAACGAGCATTCAAGTGAACGATTAGGCTGCAAGCTTAGATATCAAGGATGTGTACTTTCATGTTATGGTACATCCAGCATTTAGAAAGTACCTTCGCTTCGCTGTCCAAGGAGTTGTTTTCAGTTCCGAGCAATGATGCTTGGTCTGATTCTAGCGCCCTGGGCCTTCATTAGAATAATGATCTCGGTAATGACTCATTTCCGAACTCTTTCGTCTGTGGTAACGTCGGCCTACTTGGACGACATTCTTCAGAGTTACGGCAGCAAGTTAACGCTTCAGAACGATGTTCAGAGTCTGCTTCAATTGCTCCAACATCTTAGTTTCATAGTAAACGAAAAGGATCTAGTGCCGTCCAAGTCATTCACCCACGTGGGATGAGCTTAGAGACGCCCAACAATCTCGTTCGTCTGCCATTAACCAGAGCGATATTAGTCAGTTGTTAAGCTCGCTTTTGTCTTCACTCAGATGTAGTAACAGCAAGAGAATTCATGAGACTGACAGGTTTGTGCAGAGCCGCTGCGGATCTTATACCGATGGGGCGGCTACGCACTCGTCCACTCCAGATATTTTTACTCAAAATTGGAGTGTGAAGACTCATTCGCTCGAAACGAATATTGTCTTGTCGAATCATGTGAAACATGAGATTCAGACTTGGACAGATATTCAGTGGTTAACTCACGGAGTACCACTGCAACCAGACATGTTAACCTCCAGAATAATTTTTCAGGGAACCTGAGGGTGATTTTCAGGGAAATGGGATGGATTTCAGGGAAAAGTTCGCGCGGGGGCAAAATAAAAGAAAAAAACTTGTGAATTTTCAGCTCACGGACCACTATTAACACGAGGTTATATCCAGAACTAGTTGTCAACTATGCTGATGCATTTATGCTATGTTGAAAAATTAAAAAAATCATAAAATAACTGTTGATTTGACCCCCCCCCCCCCCATATCCTCTTCTTCATGAGCCCCCCCCTTCCTCCCCACCCACCCACACTGTCCCACAGAGCACATCCACCTGTGGTTTGCTCTTATCAAAGTCTATTTAGCTAATAATTTCCCAAGTCTGGAAATGTTAAAACGAAAAGATGTCCTGATGTTCAGTTACTTCAAGAACATTAGTACTCAGAAAGTATCTTTATCAAACTTCATGCATGTGGGACGCTTATGCCCTAAACAAAACTTTTCTTTTCATCATTGAAGCATTTTTGTTCAATTCCATTCAAAATTTTCTGGTTACAGATGGCCTACAGTTAACAGTTCTGTAGTCAGCACAACAGAATAAATGTGGTGTTAGGAAAAAGTCCATTGTGTTTAAATATGCTGTCATAATTTTTCGGCATCCTAAGCGACATTAACCTACTTTTAAGCTGTGCTAAATAGTTGATGTTTACGTTTTGATTTTGGAAAAGGGATGAGAATTAAAGCTATTCTATGAAGGAATAAATAAATATATATTATTTAATTCCTTTTCATATATTTTAATTTCCAAAAACTGCATTTAAATGAAGGTGGAGTTTTCAATTTTTTGAAAGTAAGTCACCTATTTTCACTTCGGCACTCGCACATTTATCACAAATCTCCGAAGAAAAACCCCAGAAATGAACATGAACACAGTTGAAATATATATCGTAAAATAGCCTTTTCTTAAATAAATTTAACTTAAATCCAACTTAAATCCATATTTTACTGCTTCGTGAGTTTTTACCAGAGTTTGAAATGCATGTGATTTGACTCCGAACGTTTTTCATAAGTTACAACAGGAACGAAATATTTGACTGTTGTTTTCCGGGATTTTTGGTCCAAAACTGATTCCCGTCCGGGAGGCCGGGAACTACACTGAAATTCCGGGATTTTCCCGGGCATTCCGGGAGAGTTAACATATCTGACTGCAACTGCCAGATCCGATTTTTTATGATATTGACAGATGCGAGTCAAACAGGTTGGGGCGCAACTTTGAGCCCATCAGATTCGAGGATCCAGGGTCTTTGGGATCTCCAGTTCCTAAACAAGCACATAAACATCAAAAGATGATGTCAGTTGGCTTGCGCTGCGTCAGTGGATGAACATCATTCAGAATTCACATGTTCAATTTCTGTCCGACAATTCGACAGTAGTAGTGTATATTCGGAACCAGGAAGGCACTCATTCCATTCTGTTGTTCAATCTAACGGAAACAATCCTTCTGTTTGTCCTAGAGCACCGCTGCGGATCTTATACTGATGGGGCGGCTACGCACTCGTCCACTCCAGATATTTTTACTCAAAATTGGAGTGTGAAGACTCATTCGCTCGAAACGAATATCGTCTTGTCGAATCATGTGAAACATGAGATTCAGACTTGGACAGATATTCAGTGGTTAACTCACGGAGTACCACTGCAACTGCCAGATCCGATTTTTTATGATATTGACAGACGCGAGTCAAACAGGTTGGGGCGCAACTTTGAGCCCATCAGATTCGAGGAGCCAGGGTCTTTGGGATCCGCAGTTCCTAAACAAGCACATAAACATCAAAAGATGATGTCAGTTGGCTTGCGCTGCGTCAGTGGATGAACATCATTCAGAATTCGCATGTTCAATTTCTGTCCGACAATTCGACAGTAATAGTGTATATTCGGAACCAGGAAGGTACTCATTCCATTCTGTTGTTCAATCTAACAGAAAGAATCCTTCTGCTTGTCCTAGAGCATCAAGTTCTTCTATCGGTCCGTCATATTCCAGATCGTCTGAACGTTCTAGTGGACTCTCTTTCTTGGAAAGGTTGTATGTTGTCGTCAGAATGGACTCTCAACAAACGAGTATTCAATCAGATTTGCTACCAATGGGATCGTCCAATGATAGACTTATTTGCGACGCATCTCAACAATCAGTTGCAGACGTATTCCTAGATCCTCGAGCATTTGCAGTAGACGCCCTCTCGATCTCTTGGGACAGAATGATAGGATACCCGTATCCTCCAGCTCCGTTGATTCCGCAGATATTGCTAAAAATCAAGCAATCTCACTGCAAATTCTGTTGGTAGCTTCTCTGTCACCCCAGATACCATGGATAAATCTACTCAGGTGTCTGTTGTGGGACATTCTGCAGAACCTTCCTCCACAGGAGGACCTTCTTTCGCAGGGGAAATCACGCACACTGCATCACAATCCGCAAGGTCTCAACCTTCACGTATTTCCGTTGTGCGGTACTTCTTGCATGGCAAGCATTTTACAGGACGAGCAGTGGACGCAATTTTTAACTGTAGGGAGGACCTCCTCTTTGCTAAATTATGCTGCTAAGTGGAAGGTTTTCTATCGGTGGTGTAGGGATCATTCTATTGATATTTATGATCCCTCCATTCCAGACATTGCTAATTTTCTGGTATACTTGTTTGACGAGATCAAACTGCAGCCAATAACCATTAAGGGTTATAGGTCTATGTTATCGGATACCTATGTTCATCATGATAGCTTACAGATTGGATCAAATGTCTCTTTATCTAAGTTAGTGAAAAACTTTTCGATAAATAGACCTAGAACCTTAGGTTAATTTTTAAGTGGAATTTAGCTTGGGTTCTTCTGAAACTAAAAGAAGTGCCATTTGAGCCTCTTGATGCAGTGGACTTCAAATTCTTATCTTATAAGACAGCTTTTCTCTCAGCCTTCTCTTCTGCCAGAAGAGTTAGTAAGCTTCATGCACTATCGGTTGATGATTCTCACTATCGTAGTTTTGGTAATACTATTACATTGACTACTAATGTTGAATTCTTGGCTAAAAATCAGGCTCCTAATAAGTATCCTGAACCTATTGTTATTAAGTCTCTTTCTTTGCTTTGTCCAAGTCAGAGCTATGCATATTTACAAACGTAGATCTGAGTTTATCAGAAAGGGATGTAAGCGTTTCTTTCTGTCTTTGCTGCCTAATAGAAAGAACATTATGGTCCATTCTGTTGCAAGGTGGATTCAATTAACTATCCGTACTGCATATGAAAAATTATCTTCATCTCAGCAGTCTGTGCTTAAGATTTTGTCGCATGAAGTAAGAGCGCTGTCAACATCTTGGGCTTATGCTAATAGTGTTGCTATTACCGATTTGATGAAGGTTGCATATTGGTCTCAGCCTTCCATGTTTCTGAAGTTTTATCTTAGAAATATTGAGTCCATTTCTGACGACCTGCGTTGTTTAGGTCCGTTATCTGTTGCTCAGAATGTCGTCCACTAAACAGTTGCAACTATAGTTATGCAGGCTTTCTGTTCTCGTAGTGACACTGTCCTGCTGCCCTCTTCGTTCTGGGGTATTTGACCCATAGCAAGGGGAGGGGGGGATGGTGTTTCCTTATATCACCTGCTTTATAGTGAAAAGCAAGGGAATACCTCCTCTGGAGTCAGTAATTCCAAGGCGGTGCCGGGATGGTTTTAAAGTGGAAAGCTAATGTCTATCTCAGTAATGTAATAATTTTAAAGTGTAGCTCGGTGTAAAGCATTTGTATATGTCACGTGTCATACGAGCTCTAATACACAATCCTCAGACACTTTTAAAAGAGTATAAAGAGTCTCATTTTCTGGACTATCTTTATTTATTGTCATTCCTTTAAAAAGGTTAGTACAATGGGTTATACTGGATGTTAATGGAGATCATTGATGTTATTGTGCTCAATTACGGAATGATATTGTGTCTTTCTTTTTGGTATAAACAAGAAAGATACATGTAAAGCCTGTACTCCTCTTCTCCTGGAGGGGATAATTCTGTTTACATATAATTGAGTCTATTGGATTTTCCTTTATGTCCTAGGCCCTCCAGCCTTTTTTCTATTCAGCTAAGTCTGGGTCATTGGTACAGAACAAAAATGTTAAAAAATTTATAGTAAGGCCATGTAAAGTAGACCTTCTGTTTCTCAGGCCATTATTTGTAAAATTACATGTGTGGGAGGGGTTTTTTATTTTATTTTTTACTTCAGTAATTACTTCTTTGCCATCAACAGTTCATGTTCTTTGTTCAAGTTTTAGGCCTCATAATCTACAGAATAGCATGGGTGGTGGTTTATTTCATCCCTTGAGTTCAAGAAGGCTTTGCAATACTAAAGAATTGCAAAGCCTTCTTGCACTCAAGAGACAAATTCATCAATTTTTTTAACTTGGGTAAAATACGAGACATAAACCATTTAATTTTTATTTTTTTCAAGTTTAAATTGGTTATAAAAAGAGAGCATGCGGCAGCCAAAAGGACCATGTGGGAGGGCCTGAGAAACAGATTTTTTTATTTTTTAGGCCTAATTTATATATTTTTTATACTTACCAATGACCCAGACGGGGATGGCCCTCCCATGAGTTGAGAACTCACACCTCCCCGTTGATTACATAACGCTTAACAGGCACTGGTTGTAAGAATGAGGATTTGGCTCCAATTTTGCTATTTCCGGACACTGCGCATGCTCAGTGGACAAAAGTATGGAGGACCACATAAGACATCTATTTTGGGGATTTTGATGCAAATTTCGGGGGGTTGGGGGGGGGGGGGCAAAATTTGTGTTTGGCCCCAGAATTTAAGAGTTAGCACCAGCTAAGTCTGGATCATTGGCAAGTATAAAAAATATATAAATTACTATAAATGTTTTAACTTTGGAGTGATTTACCTCTGTATTGGTATTCTATTTGGTATTGATATTATGGTGATACCAGTATAGTGGAACCCTGTTAATTGAATAGCCACTTTGCCAGTGGAAATTATTTGATTAACAGGAGTATTCAATTAACGGGGCACGGTGGTGTCGCGGTGGCTGGTTCTCGTCAGATCACCGAAGTTAAGAAACGTTGGGTGCGGTTAGTAGTTGGATGGGTGACCATTTCAGCGACTAATTCGTGCTCCTGTGTTATGTCCTTGGGCAAGGCACTTAACCCCAATTGCCTAGATGGGGGCATGATGATGCTGTGTACTAAGGCGTAATGCACATCGATGGTTCTCATGTCTTCAACCAATCTAACCCTGCCTGTGCCGCAGTGCAGAGTTGAGAGTTACGATGTTGGAGAGCTGACAGCTGCTCGTCATTGCTCGGTGGTTTTCTCCGCATACTCCGGCTTACTCCACTCGTAAAACTGTCACCGACATGATATGACCCTGGCTGTTAATGTGTTGTTAAACCCTAATAAAAAAAAAAAAAAATTCAATTAACAGGGATTGTGTCACTTTCCTGTATTCTAGACACAAACTTAGCATTTATTGTATTATATCTTGTTTGACAGTGCTCAAGGAGCTCTGTCAAGCAAGATATAATAGATTAAATGCCTGTATTGGATGTACTGAGGCCAAATAGCTCTATGAACAAAGGAAGAGTGTGGAGAGTCGGGGTAATTTCTCGACAAGTTACAAAATGTTTTATTCAATTAACAGGAATTTACCCTATAACCTATATGTAAATTTCGGTTTTGGATGCAAATTTTGGGGATTGGGGGGTAAAATTTGCGTTTGGCCCTAGATATTTTAGAATTAGCACCAGCTAAGTCTGGGTCATTGGTAAGTATAAAAAATATGTAAATTACTGTAAATTTTTAAAGTTTTTATTCAATTAACAGGATTTTACTCTATAACCTACATTTAATTAACATGTCAAATTTGTACTGGAGGTATGGTGAATGGTTTTGTGTTGTGAAATTATATTTAGTTAACAGGGTTATTCAGTTAGGAGATATCCAATTAAGTGGGCTACGCTGTACCTCCCTCCCATGTTACTTTTGTGATGAAGCCCAGCTGTTGTTGGCTATCATTCAGAAGTCAAAGATTGTGAATGCTCCTATCCAATAAATTAATAAAATAAATGGTTTCTGTGTGCGGGAGGTGTGCAGGTACGGTGTGGGGTGAGCCCCTTTCGACCATCTCTGACTGCAAAATAATGTTCCTTCACCTGTCTGAGCATAGTAAGAGAGGAAAGTGTTGGGGTAATTAGCAGCACTTAGGAGGTTTGGCTAGGATGGAGAGACCATGGCAGTCACTGTAGGTGTTGTTGGACTGACCTGGATGGTATGGTCTGGTCCTGGCCACGATGGGTATTGTTTGGAGGACGTGTTGTTCTGCGATGCATTATTCCAGTCTCTCCAGTGATTGCCTGATTTCTTCTTCGTGGCATGCCATGCATTGCTGGTGTTCTCTGTTTTCTCACACTTCTCTCCCAGGAGCTTTCCTCTGCCGGATGTTCTGTTTCCTGGGCAGTAATCGGATTTAGATTCAGTAGGAGTTGGAGGGGTTTGAGGGACAATGTCTTCACCACATCTGGCACCAAGGAAAGGTCACCCTCCTCCATCTCATTTTCCAAAGATGGATGAGTTTGGTAGGGGATTGACCTTGGCGCTGGTGATCCAGCATCCTTCCACTGCTCCCCCTGCGAGTAGTATGCCATGCTAGACATGGACCATTCATGGGTGCAAGGTATGGCTCTTATGAAAAACCCCCTCCCACGTCCTCTTCCCTTTCCATGTTCTTTACCTCCAGAAACTCAGGCGTTGCAGCGTCTGGTTCCTTCCTTCTCTTTTTCACTTGTTTACGGCATTCGGTGGGTGAATCCTTGTCCAGCATGTCTGAGTCACTTGGAGGGTGACCAGTGTCGGGGGAAATCTCCCTCGAAAGGTGCTACACCTACCCAAGGACTAGGGGGGGGGGGGGGGGGGGGGGGGTCTGATGTTCTGTCAAAATCCACTGGTGAATTTTGCCCTCGTGCACTTGCACAATCCAAGTGGTAGCTTGGGTCGCATTTAACATTTAGGCAGCTTTTAACATTTAGGCAGTCTTTTACACCAGTGTCTATTGTATTTCGAATGGTAGCTCCATTTGTGCGATGTTCACACCTCACTGTCCATGGTGCGAATGTCATACTCAATCTTCAACTCATGATTTTAAGACATGGCAGATTTATTTATTGTTTGAGAAAAACAATGGAAATAACACCTGCACTCTTCCTTGATCGTATGATGAAATAAAAAGCTGAGAACAAAATACCCTGTAGGGTATATTTTTATACTGTACCAATGACCCAGACATAGCTGGTGCTAACTCTTAAAATATAGGGCCAAACACAAATTTTGCCCCCCAATCCCCAAAATTTGCATCTAAAACCAAAGAAAACTTGTCCTGAATGGCCCTCCATACTTCACCTCCACTGCGCATGCGCAGTGTCAAGGACGTCCCGAAATTGGCGCCATTAATCATTCTTAGTTTGGCCCTTCATCAGTTAACATCTGACTGATCTTTGTGCTTGTAAATCTCAGTTTAAATGATGCCAGACACATAAATATTAGTGAAATGGTGATTCTAAGGAGGATATAGAAGGAGGAGAGGAAAAATGAGTGACAGAAAATAATCAGGGCTGTAACTTAAAAATTTTTAATAAATAGTCCAGGCACATCAGACATAAAAATGAGAAAGTAAGGAAAAAAATCGGAGAAAGCTGATTTTTTTACATGTTTCCAAGACACACATTGCGGATAAAGTGTGAAAAGTCCCCGCGAATCCGAGTTGAGCTTTTTTAGTTATAGCGTTTTTTTGATGAAAAAAAAAATGTAAAAAAAAATTCGACCCAGCTCCATATTTCTCATTCTTATTCGCCTTAGTAGGGTGAGAATCATAAATATCGTGCTGAATTATATTGAGAATACATATCCCCAACAGAAAATGCCAACTTTGTACCAATCCTCACACTCAATGGTGAAATATTCACGAAAATGTACAAAATTACGAAAAAAAATTTATTGTTTTCATACACACAACGGTACACAACATCCATTATATCAAATCTACGACTACTTTGGGAGTTAAATTATATATCACAAATTGCAGAAAAGCAGTGGCTTTATAATGATATATAACAATAGTCATTTATTCCATAATGAACTGGTGAAATGTGTGAAATATTAACCATACCCCCTAAACTCAAATTCAAACGGCATCGACTTTTCTCATTCAAATACCGTATTATAGCATCATTGTTTCAATTTCCATGTTCGATTAAATCACATAATGTGGTGTTCGCCTACACTCAAGATGCATTGACATGTAATTGGGTACAATACTACGAGCAAATAGGTCTTCTCCAGTTGTTCTTGAGAGCAGAGCGCACAGGCGACTGGGAACACCACACATATTGTGTTCGCAATATGATTCCAGTATTTCACGCAGGTGATCATTTTGCATTCGCAAAAAGTTCTCATCTCTATTTGCAGCAGATGAATGAGCTAACAGAAATAATGCAACAGGATGATTTGAAGTTGTTCACTGAGAAAGGTTACTTTACCATAAGGCGCTCAGATAAATTCTGGGACAGGATATATTCTGATCAGACCATAGAGCAGTGTTTAATGAGAATGTTCAAGCTCCCTGGTGGTCTCACACATGGCAGGGGAATAACCGATAGCACTGTTGCGAAATGGGTACATGGACTACCTCTTTGCCTTCCGATATGTAATGCTCTCGAAAATTTTGTTCATGTTCACTCTGGTCATGGCGAACAACATCAGGATCTCCGTCAAAGTTCACAATTGACTGATGCCAATGATATCACCAAATTATTGAACTGGCTCAGAGTGCATTCCCCCTTTCAGAATAGAGATCCACTACAATTAGTCTCTATAGCGACCAGGCTTGTGGCCGACGAAACTGTGAACTGTGACCAAGTTCGCAAAATTGGTGAATGTTGCGTATCGAATGTTGTAAGCAAAACGTTCAACAGCATCAAACTACGACGTGTTGACACTGTGAAGTCTTTCGCATCGATGGCAAATAGCATCAAAGTCCGTGGAAGTAAGGTAGTGATTGACCCCACAATTCTGTTCAACCGCATCACATGTGTTATTCGGTCACAAGCAGAGATGGAAGAGTATCTCAAATATGAACTCGCCCCGAAACCACCAGCATTGTTTGATTCTGCTGGAATGAGGAAGACACAGAAAAGCATGCTCGGTAAGATCCTCAAAACATACGGTTCCGAGCAAACTAAAATCCCAGAACATTCTCTGTTTGTTGTAGATGGTGGATTTTTATTGAGGGCAGTTGTATGGCCTAAACAGTCATCATATAAGGACATATGTACATCATATTCCAATTATCTAGTGAGACATTTTGGGGCGAACGTCGTGGTTGTTTTTGATGGTTATGCTTGTACAATGTCGACAAAGGGCATGGAACAAGCCCGTAGATCTAAAGACAGGTATTCCATTGATATCAATATCTCACCCGAGTTACCAGCCACCACACCCCAATCCGATTTCCTTGCAAATGCCAAGAACAAAACCCAACTGATCGATCTTCTAATGCAGGAGCTATCTGCTATCAATATTCAGTCCAAGCAGGCCGAGGCTGATGCTGATGTACTGATAGCCGAAACTGCACTTGACATCGCTCAAGATGACAACAATGTTGTCATTGTGGGAACAGACACAGACTTGTTAGTCATTCTTACCTCTCGAGTTCAACCGGGATGTAATATTCACATGATGTATTCCATTACCCCAAACTTACTAGTTTCAGTTTGTGAAATAGCAACCAAAATGGGTGACCATAGAAGCAACCTCCTTGTAGCACATTCTATAAGTGGTTGTGACACTACTTCTGCACTCTTTCGAGTTGGTAAGAAGAAAGTATTCAGTACAATTGTCTCCGATGTTACTAGCGACTCACAACAGTATGTCAACACAATTTTGGCGGATGACAGTACACCAAGTGCAGTAGCCGCTGCCGGGGAACAACTTCTCCTGATCTTATACGGGAGTAAAACTGTTTCCTCTCTCGACCAATATAGATATGTCACTTACAAGCGTTATGTAGCAAAATCTAAACTGAATAAACCCATCGACCTAGCCTCACTCCCACCAAGCAGCGATGCTGCACAACAACATGTCTACAGATGTTATCTCCAGGTCCAACAATGGCTGGGCACTTCGCTTCCTCCGACGGATTGGGGGTGGTCGCTAGACAATGGACTTCTTGTACCGACTGCAGCCACAAAGCCACTTGCCCCCGATAACCTACTGAATCTGATCAGTTGTGGTTGCAAGAGTGCTTGTACAAAAAGGTGTGGGTGTAAGAAGGCAGGACTCTCTTGCTCAGGTTTGTGTAATTGCAGTTCGGATTCTTGTAACAACCACAGAAACACTGTCCTGTCGGAAATTTCTGAGTTCGATGAATAATATGTATATAGGTCATGTCATTTCTGTATATAGCATTGATAATAGTCAGTGTAACTTAATCCATGTTGATTGATTTGTACATTCTGTAAATATTATTTATTGATTTTTGTACATTCTGTAAATATTATGTATTGATCTAATGCTGCCAGACACAGACGTGTCTGTTCGGTCCCAAGCCCGAAAATAGTTGAGTTCTCATGCTGACGAATTTTATGCCAAAAGGGGAACTCGGCCAGAAGCAGAGGGGGTCTTCCATAATGTCTATTTTGTAAGCAATGATAAAAGTCTTCAAATGGTGGTGGATTTTTTATCGTCTGTCCAACTAACATCCCGTTCTGTACTACGACCCTTTGGGTGAATCCGTTAGGAAAATCGTCATTTTTTGCGTAAATCCGATACTTTTTTGTGAATTTTCAATAATTTTTCGCAGAAATTGTCACAGAATGCACATTTTCCTCTTGGTAAATGTATATTAGACATTATGTAGCTCGAAATACGCGTAAACAAAAAATACAGTTGGATCAATTCGAGGTTACGAAGTTTGTGCGATTTTTTAAAAAAAATTTTCAAACGCGTTTTCGAAAAAAGGCTGTAGAAAAAAAAGCTCAACTGGGATTTTAGGGGACTTTTGTCTAATCGTTCAGTGACATGTACTCGACATTCCCTGAAAAAATCAGCTTTCTCCGATTTTTTTCCCTAGTGAAACCTAATGTTCTTGGGCTAGAAATTATGTTAAGTTACCTATTTTCGAGGCAACTGCCTGTTGTGGTCATTCTTGTTATCAAGATTACACTGCTTATTCAATGTTTTCCTCTCTCCCTTTCCTTTAAGTCCCCTCTTGCTGTTCTCCCATGCTTTTGGCATATTTTCTGTAATATTATTACTAAAATTTCTTGGGAGTTTTAGCTTGATAACAGAATGTATTCTGTTCTTTTCCCCATGTTTACGTCTTCACCTATGGGTGGTTAGGCGTAGTGTTCTGCATCTACCATCTGATGTTCTGCAGTTTCTTCCCTGGATGTCTCTGTTTTGCATCAGATAGTGTATTATCGGTAACTGATTTCGGGCCAGGGTGCCTGGAGTCTTGATCTAGTTTTTTTACACTTATTGTTTACATTTCCAACAGCCCTCTGTGTGAGGGGGGATTTCTTGAAAATAATATATTGATGTTAATTTAATCATAACTAGACACATTATTATTGTTCATAAGTGTTGCATAAATTGTTTAAAATATTTTTAGAATTTTTGTCCACACTTAGACTTGGGATCCATTGGGGCTCAACGTTACTTTTCAGAAACTTGGGCTGTTCTGAAAAAATATTTTTTCAAAAGTTTTTGATTCAATTATTTTTTCTATGTAATGGATCTTGTTATTATGTATTTTGATTGTCAGGGGTTGGTGCGAGTACTAGGACTTTGTTTTCTTTTCACATTGAAAGGATATTGTTCAATTGTAATAAGAGGAAATCTTCCTCTGACTTTCATAATCATTGTATAATGTAGTCAGTGTACTCGCACTAACTCCTGTTCTGTATGTGTTGATTACGATGACAACATGGGAAGCGTGTGTCACGGTATGTTAGTGGGGAATTGGCCATTCCGGTCCTTTCCCCGCAGGGTCACTCTACTTTATCAATCTCTATTTCAGACGATCATGATCAGGGTGATGTATCCGTGATGTCTTCCAAAAAAGTGTGCCTCCGTCGTCACAATTAATGAAGAGCTAGCGGAAAAGTGCTCAGGTAATACGTCAATTGCCTAAGAGGACCCTAGTAGGTTTGACGTCCGCTAGCTCGCCCGGTGTAACGTCCATTCATCGAATGGTTCGGCAGCCGGGTTCGTCCGTTGCGGTCTAGAAAGGAGTTTTGGGTGATGCAAGCACTATAAACATCCATGTGCACACCCAGTGACGGCGGATTAGAGGGAAGAACGGAGGAAGCCTTTTAGTCCGGTTCATAGCTCGTCCAGGCCCATCCGGGCTGCGAGCGAGAGAGGCCCCTCTCTCGTACTTCAACATCTGGCCCCAGATGTGGTACAAAATGTATCGCATTCGGAGCATACATCCGCCGCTCGGGACGCTCCGTTATATAGACAGTCCGGAGAGACTGTCAATAAGGCTTCCTCATTCTCATGGCAGCGCACACGACCGCACCTTGGCTTCGTGACCTCCGATATCCAGTCAACTTCGCCAATCAGAGAATCCTCGGCGACCAGGTCACGCCATCCGATAGCCAGGGGCACGAGGCCTGCAGACTCCGGACGTTCACATAGAAAGTATGCGGGAGTCAACGTACACGGAGCTTCCAGCGGCAAAGCATCGTAAGACCGCTTCTGCACAGGCCTCGGTGACGGACGTGCTATCCAAAATAGCACAATTTATCGCAGCATCCCAGCAACGACAGAATCTCTGTCGCATAATATAATATCCGACGACGCTGGGTCAGGACGCTCCGCGGAAGCATCAGGTGCGGACGTCCGAAAATTTCATACGGTCCGACGGGATGCGGATTCAGAGGTTTTCGAGCTTTCCCTTTCGGAACAACATAAGCTGCTGTATTTGTCATCCGACTTCTTCTAGAGGTTCTTCGTCGGACCAGAATGCTGCGATACCGGATAAGAAACTGATAGCGTCGGTGGACTTAGAAATTTTTGGTTCGGTTCAGGGACTTCGTCCCTCAGTTCCGACACAGTACAATAATGTCTCAGATATACGTTCGATTTATTGAACGACGCTATATATATATTTTTTTATATGCTTGCTATGTACAAGCATATCTGGTTTCTTGTTCGCAAATTACTGATATGTTTTTCAAAAGTGTGCCTCTGTCGTCATAGTTAATGAAGAGCTAGCGGCAATTAGTGCTCATGGATTACGTCAATCTCCTAAGAGGTCCCTAGTAGGATCGACGGAGTTGACATTTGCTAGCTCACCCGGTGTAGCGTCCATTCATCGAATGGTTCGGCAGTCGGGTTCGTCAGTTGCGGTCTAGGATGGAGATTTGGGTGATGCGAGCACTATAATAGACTTTAGTACACACCCAGTGACGACGGATTAGAGGAGAGATCGGAGGAAGCCTGTTAGTCCAGTTCCTAGCTCGTCCGGTCCGTCCGGGCGGCGAGCAAGAGAGGTCCCTCTCTCGTGCAACAACATATGGGACCGGATGTTGTGGTTCAGACATTTCACCTTCGGAGCGTATGTCCGCCACTCCGGACGCTCCGTTATATAGACAGTCCGAGTGACTGTCGATAATGCTTCCTCATCCTCACAGCAGCGCACACGACCGCACATTGGCCACGTGACCTTGAATATCCGGCCAGCTTCGGCATTCAGTGATTCCATTGCGAACAGGTCACGCCATCCGGTAGCCAAGGGACACGAGGCCTGCACACTCCGGTCGCTCGCATAATAGAAGTATGCATGGGGTAACGAACGCGGAGCTTCCAGCGGCAATGCATCGTAAGACCGCTTCTCCACAGGCCTCAGTGACGCACAGCTTATCGTAGCATCCCAGCAAACGACAGATTCTCGGTCGGATCAGGAATAATCCGACAGCGCTGGGTCGGTACGCTCCGCTGTTGCATCAGGTACGGATGACCGAATATTTCATAGGGTCCGACAGGATGGCGAAAGGGATTCGGATGATTTCGAGCTTTCCCTTTCGGAACAACAGAAGCTGCCATACATTTCTTCCGGCATTATCTTCCAGAGGTTGTTCCGTCGGACTACATTGCTGCGATGCTGGATAAGAGACTATAGCGTCATTGGACACGGAGTTTTGGATCGATTCAGGGACATTGTCTCTGAGTTGCCGACGCAGTCCAATAATGTCTTTAGAACATTTGAATTATTGAACTACGCTATATATATATAAGCTTGCTATCAACATGCTAGTATAGTTTCTTGTCCGCAATGCTCTATTCTGCCTTTCGTGAATTCTAGGAAATAATTGTTTATTGGCAGAACTGGGCTTACCGAGAGTTCCTTTGCGTCTAAGACAGCGAGACTGAAGACTGCTAATTATCTTTTTCGCCGTCTATGTCAATTCCAACCACGATGTTGGAAACGACAATGATGTATAATAGACTTAACTTAGTCGCTTTATCATACGTATACCACCTTACTGAGACGTTTATCATTACGTCTTCAACAGAAAGAATTCCAGGATATGATCCTCAATGAGATTTCTTTCAGGGGCAGTAGGTTTTCCACGTATAACTCCGCCCTTCAGTGGCAACCTGGAGTTGGTTAGACGTGACGCAGCCCTAGCTACATCCACACGCTTGGATAAGTAAAGTGAAGAACTCTCTCAGAGTCGCTTCGGTCTTGAGAAGCTTCTCTTCGACGGCAACCTTTCAGCAATCTTGAATTGCTCGATATACACGTTCTCTTGTTTATCAAGTGTAACAAGAGATTCAGACGTGGGCAATCATTCGGTGGTTGACTCAGAGAGTTCCACTGTAGTTGCCGGATCCGAGTTTTTCGATTATGATGGATGTCAGTCAAACAGGTTGGGACACAATTTTGATCCCAACGGATTCGAAGTGCCAGGATCTTTGGGTTCCGCAGTTTTTAGGCAAGAATATTATGTTGGCTTGCACTACGTCATTGGATGAATTTTATTCAGAAACGCATGTTCAATCCTGTCCGATAATACGACAGTAGTTGCATATATCCGGAACCAGGGAGGCACTCATTCGGTTCCGTTATTAATTTTAACGGAAAGAATCCTTCTGTTTGTTATAGAACACCAAGTTCTGTTTCGGTTCGTCATATTCTCGGTTGTCGAATCGTATTAGCAGACTCACTTTCACGTAAGGGTCGTTTGTTGCCGTCGGAATGGACTATCAACAAACAAGTATTCTATCAAATTTGCTATCAATGGGAGCGCCCAGTGATAATTTATTTGCGACACAACTCTCCAATCAATTGTAGACGTATGTGTCACCGTGTCCGGATCCCTGAGCATATGTAGTTAACGCTCTATCGATCTAGTAGGACGCTATGAAAGGATATGCGTATCCTCCATCGCTGTTGATTCAGCAAGTATTGCTAGAATTATTCATTCACAATACAATTCTGTTGGTAGCATCTCTGTCCCACAGAGACGGTGGATAAATTTACTTAGATGTCTACTGTGGGACTTACCGCGGAAACTTCCTCCACGAGAGGATCTTTTTTCGCTGGGGAAATCGTGTCAACTCTATCACAACCCGCAAGGTCTCAACCTTCATGTGTTCCGTTGTGTGGTCCTTCTTGCATAGCAAGCACTGTATAGGACCAGCAGTGGACACGATTCCTAACTGTAGAAGGACCTCCTCTTCGCTATACTATGCGGCTAAAGTGGAGGGTCTTCCGTCGTTGGTGTAGGGATCTTTATGTTGATATTTTTGATTCCTCCATACCAGACATTGCAAACTTTCTAGTATACTTGTTTGACGAGATCAACTGCAGCCAGTTACTTTTATAGGTTATAGGTCTATGTTATCTGATACCTATGCACACCATGATAGTTTACAATGGAGCCTAATGTCTCTTTATCTAAGTTAGTTTGAAACTTTTCGATAAGAGACCTAGTATCATTAGATTAATTCCTATTCGGAATTTAGCTTGGGTTCTTATTAACTAAGCAACCATTTGAATCCTTGAGACAGCAGTTTCAAATTCTGGTCTTTTAAGGCAGCGATTCTCTTAGCCTTCTCTTCTGCTGAAGAGTCAGTGAGCTTCATGCACTATCGGTGGACGATTCTCACTTTCGTAGTATCGGGAACTCTATTACCTTTACTACTAATGTTGTATTTTTGGTTAAGAATCAGGCTCCTAATGATATCCGGAACCTATTGTTTTTAAGCCTTCCGTCTTCGAGCGGGCATAGGCCTTTACTCTGTCCGGATAGACCTTTATGTATTTATTAACAGATCTCAGTTTATCAGTAGGACGTAAAGCTTCTTCTGGCTCTGATGCCTAATAGAAGGGTCATTACGGTCCATTCTATTACTTAATGCATTCTGTTGACTATCGGTACTGCTTAGGATAATCTATCCTTAACTCAGCAGTCTGTGCTTAAGATTTCGGCTCATGAAGTAAGAGCTCTTCTACATCTTGGGCTGACGTATAGTTTTGCTATTATAGATTAAATAGGCTGCATATTGGTCTCAACCATCCACATTCACGAATTTTTATCTCAGAAATATTGTATCCATTTCTGGAGACCTGCATTGTTTAGGTCCATTATCAGCTGCTCAGAAAGTCGATCACTTAACAATTGCAACTATAGCTATGTAGGCTTATGTTCCGGCAGTGACTCCGTCCTGCTGCCCTCTTCGCTCTGGGCTATTTGACCCAGGGCAAGAAAAAGGGGGGGGGGGGGTGTTCCCTTGGGTCACCTGTTTTTATTATGAAAACAAGGGGATACCTCGCTGCAAGCCGAGAGGTCCTCGGTTCGAATCCCACCTGCGGCAACCGCGTTGTGTCCTTGGGCAAGACACTTCATCTCCATTGCCCGCGTGGGGGCACGATGACACTGTGTACTAAGGCGTACTGCACGTCGATGGTACGCATGTCTTCAACCAATCTAACCCTGTCTGTGCTGCAGTGCGGAGTTACGATGTTGGGGAGCTGGCAGCTGCTCGTCGTTGCTCGGTGGTTCTCTCCGGGTACTCCGGCTTCCTCCACCCGTAAAACTGTCACGGTCATGATTAGCCATTGTGCATAAATATGTGACCTTAAACATCAATAACTAAATAAATAGGGGATACCTCTTCCGGAGTTAGTATTTCTGAGCTGTTACTGGGATGGTTTCTTAAGTGAAAGTTAGGTTTTTAAATTCATTCATGTCATAGTTTTAAAGTATAGCAATTGTATATGTCATGTGTCAAACGGATGTTATTATACTATCCTCGGACACTTTTAAAAGAGTATAAAGAGTCTCAATTCTTTGGACTAACTTTATTTATGGGCTTACTTCAAATATAATTAGTATACGAATTATACTGGTTATTAATAGAGAACATGGATGTTATCATGCTCAATTATAAAAGGTATTGTGTCTTTCTAATTTGTCATAAATAAAAAAGATACACGTGAAGCCTATTTCTCTTTTTCTCCTACAGGAGATGACTCTATTTATATAGTTAAGCTTATTGGATTTTCCTCTATGTCCTGGGCCCTCCAGCCTTTTTACTATTCAGCTATGTCTGGGTCATTGGTACAGTATAAAAATCTTAAAAACTTTATAGTAATTTATATATTTTTTATACTTACCAATGACCCAGACGGGGATGGCCCTCCCAGGAGTTGGGAACTCATACCTCCCCGCTGAAGACATAGCGCTTACCAGGCACTGATGGTAAGAATGATTAATGGTGCCAATTTCGGGACGTCCTTGACACTGCGCATGTGCAGTGGAGGTGAAGTATGGAGGGCCATTCAGGACATGTTTTCTTTGGTTTTAGATGCAAATTTTGGGGATTGGGGGGGCAAAATTTGTGTTTGGCCCTATATTTTAAGAGTTAGCACCAGCTATGTCTGGGTCATTGGTAAGTATAAAAAATATATAAATTACTATAAATTTTTTAAGTTTCTCTCACCCTTTTTATTGCATTGAATAACTGGTGGCACTCTTTATTTCATTCATTTGTATTTAATGTCCTACTGGTTTAAACTATTTTCATCAAAGGCCATAAAAAAGCCATGTTCTTGGGCATTTTTGCTCGGTTAATTTTTTTTTCCTCAGAGTGTGAACATCTCAGCTGGAACAACCTGGGAGCACTAGATTTACCTGCAACACTACAGAAGACCATCTCAGCTCTGGGCGTCTCTCATCCCATCACCTGGACTGTCCAGGAGAAGGGCGAGAGCATCTAGTTGACTTTTGAATTTAGTATGACTATCAATGAGAAAACCACACCACCCCCCATGGGTAGAGGTAGCACCTTTAGTGAGAGGACCCCCCTCTCGCACTGGTCCTCACCCAAGAGGGTCTGGAGGCTCTGAAAAGAGAAAAAGAAAAAGACAGAGAAGAAAAAGCCCATCCACCAAGCGGAGGAATGCCCAAGACTTGGAGGCGTTCTTGGAGAAGAAAAGAGAGAAAGGCAAGGAAAGGAAAGAGCCAGAGGCAGCCACCACTTCCCCTCCCACTCCCACTCCCACAGACAGACCCATCCAACTGCCGGCTCCCGAGCTGGAGATGTCGGATGAGGAAGTGTCTGTGGAAACTGAGGCGGAAATGGAAGTTGCCCTCTCGCCTCTTCCTGATCTTCACTCACCTCTCCCTTTGGAACCAGAACTCCAGGATCTGGACACGTGCCTGGAGCAGATTAAATGGGGCAGCCAGAAGCACCAAGAACAGCGAGAGCGATATCAAGAGGAGGCGGAATGACAACACCAAGAACTACTAAGGATAATAAAAGGGATACCTACTAAACCAGTGGAGGCACAACCACAACAAAAGCCTCAGACACCTCCTACACCTCTCGTAACTACTCCAGATTTGGCCAGGACCAGACCATGCGAGCCAAGCCAGTAACCTCTGGGCAATCTACCAACAACGTTGACGGCCACAGTCTCTCCATCCAAATCACCTCCTCTCGAGCAAAAACATAAAAAACACAAGCGCCGTTGAGTATTCGCACCTTCTCCTCCTTTACCACTGCCAGACAAGACTCAAACCACACAGTTAAAGAGGGTCAAAAGGGGCTTGCCCCACAATGTGCCTTTAGTATGCGAAACCATTTGATCTCTGGCATTTTTTGCTCTGAAAAACAGACGAGGGAGGGAAGTTCTTTTTTTCTTCTCAGTGCTATGAATTGGCAAGTTTATTCTTATATTAGTATATTTGTAAGTCTCTTCACCTATTGTACACTCATATGGTTCTTTGAAACTGTCCATTTCAGAAGGCAATGAAGTTGCCAATTTAAACAAAATCAAGTTAGGCTATTAAAAAAATTTCTTGTTTCTCAGGTAATTTTCTCTCACTTTCATGATGAGAGAGGGAGGCTGTTTATTTTTATACTGTACCAATGACCCAGACTTAGCTGGTGCTAACTCTTAAAAATCTAGGGCCAAACACAAATTTTGCCCCCCAATCCCCAAAATTTGCATCTAAAACCAAAAGAAATCATGTCCTAAAGGACCTCCATACTTTGCCCCTACTGTGCATGCGCAGTGTCAAGGACGTTCCGAAATTGGCGCAAATTAGATGAACTTTGATTTTTTCAGTGCTACTTACACACAGTAGGTACACATTCCAATACGGCTCGGGCTAGAGTCTGTATTTATGAACCGATCTTCACGAAACGTCTTGGGTACCTTTGTGATGAGAACAAGTATTTCCGGGTGTGGTCAAAAATTCAAGATGGCTGCCAGTGGCCATTTTGTACCGAAATTAGGTCTAATCAGTTTTTTGTACACAACTTCTATATGGCTCAGGCTAGAGGCCATATTTATGAACTGATCTTTACGAAACTTCTTGGGTACCTTTGTTATCACTGTGGGATGAGAACGAGTGTTTTGGGGTGTGGTCCGAAATTCAAGATGGCCACCTGCAGCGATTTTGTACCAAAATTAGTGAAATCAGTCTTTTCTACAGAACTTCTGTATGAAAGTTCTGATTTGAATAAATTTTTGTATGAATGTTTAGTAACATGGAATACATCACATATAGTACGGAGTTTTTTTCTCGTGCAGAAATTATGCAAATTAGATGAACTTTGATTTATTCAGTGCTACTTATACACTGTAAGTTCACATGTCAATACGGCTTGGGCTAGAGGCTGTATTTATGAACCGATCTTCACAAAACTTCTTGGGTACTTTTGTTATCACCTTGGGACGAGAACGAGTGTTTCTGGGTGCAGTCCAAAATTCAAGATGGCTGCCAGTGGCCATTTTGTATTGAAATTAGGTCCAATCAGTTTTTTGTCACAACTTTTGTACAGCTCGTATTTGTAAACTGATCTTCATGAAACTTCTTGGGTACCTTTGTTTTCATCTTGGGACAGGAACGAGTGTGTTTTGGGGTGCCTTTGTTATCACTGTGCTGTGAGAACAAATATTTTGGGGTTCAGTCAGACCCACTCTGGGACTCAAAGATTTCTTTTCTAGTTTAGCATCTGACTGTCACCCACCTTTACAATACTTTACCTATACATTTGTTACAGGCTACGGTCAGTATTTATGTACAGACCGTTACAATACTTTATATGTACCTTTGTTAACAGGTCATTACCTAGATGTTTGTCATTGCTGTGTCACACACTATACATGTACATGTCTTAACAAGTTGAGCTACACTGCCATTGACACTTTCATTTATTTTGGGTGTTTAAGGTCACATATTTCTGCACAATGGCTAATCATGACCATGACATTTTTACGGGTGGAGAAAGCCGGAGTACCCAGAGAGAACCACCGAGCAATGGTGAGCAACTGTCAGCCCTCCAACATACCAACTCCACACAAGCAGGGTTAGCATTGGTTGAAGACAGGTACACCATCGACGTGCAGTACGCCTTAGTACACAATGCCACTGTGCCCCTATGTGGGCAACGGGGGTGAAGTGTCTTACACAAGGACACAACGTGGTTGCCGCAGGTCGGATTCGAGCCAAGAACCTCTCAGCTTGCAGCCTGCACCTCTACCTACTGAGCCACTGCACCCCCATGGAAGTTATTACTTAGTTAGTTTCATATTGGCTGAGATATCAGCCCTCGGTAGCATCACATCAGCCATTTGACCTTTGGCCTCAGCCTGATATGAAGTTATCTAAGATGGATATTCGATCGATATGAAACAGTCAAGTAAGAAGGCTCAGGTTGAGGCCCCCACAAAGTAGATCTTCTGTTTCTCAGCCCATTTTTTGGTAAAATTGCATGTGGGTGGGCAGTTTTTTCTTTTTGTATTTATTTCTTTATTAGCAAAAGTTTGTGTTCTTCAGTTTTTTTTCTGTTTTAGGCCTCAAAATCTACAGAATGGCATAGGTGGTGGTATATTTCATCCCAGTGCTAAACATTGCAAAGCTTTATTGCACTCCAGGGACAAATTTAGCAATTTTATTAACTTTTTATTTTTTAAAGTTTGCATTGGTTATAAAAAGGGAGCATGCGGCAACCAAAAGGATCGTGTGGCAGGCCCCGAGAAACAGATGTTTAACTTTTTTAGATCTAACCTCTAAATATTGTTTTGAAGCCAGATAGGTCTTTATATGTAGATAATTTAGTGATTTTCCAAATAATGTTTTGATATATCACAAAATTTTTTTCAGTTAGCATTTTTTAGTTAAATTTGTACCGAACGTATGGTAATTTTGGTTTAATGTTTGAACGTTGTTGCAATTAACAGGGTTTGGGAGTTATATGTAGTTAACAAGGTTATGCAATTAAGAGATATCCAATGAAGTAGGCTACACTGTAATGGGTGATATTTCATCTGTATTTCAGGACTACGAATTTCATACAGGAAAGTCTGAGTATGAGGATGTATTGCAGTGTAATAATTCACCATCAACATTAACGGCTAGAGGGCATCAGTCACCAGCTGCATTTCTTATTAAATCATCTGGTCTTGAAAAGGTGGGCAAAGTTATTATATATCATCCTTTTAATGCATCTTTTCTCAAGTTATATTTGGTGAATAGCTGGCAGATAATGACCAAATTTGGTTGCCAGCATTGCTGGCTTCAGTATAAATCTGGTTCTCTACCAAAACAACGTTAGTCTTCAATTCTTTATCCAAAACTGTAACTCTCGAGCACTATTAACCCTTTTACCTA
This sequence comes from Pictodentalium vernedei, assembly GCA_031216915.1. NCBI lineage: Eukaryota > Metazoa > Mollusca > Scaphopoda > Dentaliida > Dentaliidae > Pictodentalium > Pictodentalium vernedei. The sequence continues at coordinate 656,351,515 of CM062295.1, forward strand.
ACGAATCTGCCATACCCGTCCACGTAACATGCAAATTCAGCAGTTGAACAAATATTATTTTTCAAAAAGTTTTAATGAAACCATATCATGTGACCCCTCATTGGAACGAGCTCGATGAGCTCGTTCCAATGAGGGGTCACATAATATGGTTTTGTTGAAAATTTGGGAATTTTTTTTAAAAATGATATTAAAAATAATGAATTCTGCTATCGGATGTGTTGGGTAAAGGGTTAACATTTATTAGCTCACCTGACTGAAAGTCAGGGTGAGCTTTTCTGATCACTTTTCGTCCGTCGTCCGTCGTCCGGCGTGAAGGTGGTGTTTGGGTCGTTTTCTTCCAAACCACTGGCCGCATGTTAATGAAATTTCATGTGAGTAGGGGTTATATAGCGGCATTTTGATTTTTGGGCAAATTAGATTTCGGCTCATATTGAGCAGAGGGGTGGGGCAAAAATGCTCCAATTCTTAAAAAATCTTCTTCTCAAGAACCAGCAATAGCAGAGACTTGATATTTGGTATGCAGCTTCCTTTTGAGGTGTAGACTCAAGTTTGTTCAAGAGAAGTTTGTAGGTCTATACTTGGCGATGTTATGGGAGGAGCAAAAATTTTGGCCCCACCCCAAATTTCTATTTTTTAAACCGAGAGGCCAATTTGAACCAAATTTTATGTGAGGGCTTATTGGGTCATAAGTACCTAATTTATGCAGAAATTTTTTTTCCTGTAGCCCCGTGGGAACCACAGGAGCTAAAAATAGAAAAAAATTAAAACGCCTATATCTCAAAAACTGCACGGCAGTGAGAATTTTTATTTGGTGTGAAGCTTTCTTGGGACCAACAGAAAGGATTGGTAAAAAAAAATTGCTATCGGTTTTATCATAGGGTACTTTTTCGGGACTCTGAAAAAGTGCTGAGTCAGTATTTTTTAACACAGTAGGCAATGGGAAAAAAATAAAGAATTGTTTTCTTCCAAACCACTGCTCTAAAAGCTTTCATATTTTACATATAACATCTTTGGAACATTGATTCACATATTTGTAGAAATCAAATTCCTCGGTCCATATTTGGGTTCCCTATGGGAACCCAAATGTTCAAATTAGTGCAATATGAGGGATATATTTTAAAAATCTTCTTCTTCGGATCCACAAATCAGAATCTTTTGATATTTGCTATGCATCATCCTTAGGGGGGTGAGATTGATGTTTGTTCAAGCCAAGTCCCTGAGTTCATATTTGGACTCCCTTTGGGAACCCAAATTGTAACTTAGTGCAATACGAGGTATATTCTTTTAAAATCTTCTTCTTCGCATCCACCGGTCAGAATCTTTTGATATTTGGTATACAGTATGCTTAGGGAGGTGAGATTCAAGTTTGTTCAAGTCAAGTCCTTCGGCTCATATTTGGTCTCCCTGTGGGAGCCCAAATTATAACTTAGTTCAATATGAGGAATATTCTTTAAAAAAAATTTTTTTTTCAGATCCACCAGTCAAAATGTTTTGATATTTGATGTACAGCATTCTTAGGGGCTGAGAGTGAAGTTTGGTAAAGCCAAGTACCTGGGTTCATATTTGGGCTCACTGTGGGAGCCCAAATTATACCAAAATTTTTATTTTCCAAACCAAAAAGTCGATTTGAACCAAATTTGATATGAGGGCTTATTGGGTCATAAGTACCTAATTTATGCCGAAAATTGTTTTCCTGTCCCCCACGGGAACTGCAGGAGCTAAAAAATTTTTTTCTTTTTAAATGCCTATCTCCAGAACTACATGGCACTGAGAATTTTTATATGGTGTGAAGCTTCCTTAGGACCGGAAGAAAAAAATGGTAAAAATTTTATCATAAGGTTCTTTTCTAGGACTAAAAGTGCCGAGTCATCATTTTTTAACAGTGTAGCTAATGGGAATAACGTTGAAGAATCTTCTTCTCCCAAAACACTGCTTCAGAAGCTTTTATTTTTGGGCTCCCTATGGGAGCCCATGTATAACTTAGTTCAGTATGAGAAATATTCTTAAAAAATCTTTTTTTTCTGTTACTCCTGTCAGAATCTTTTGATATTTGATTTTTGATTTTCTTAGAAGTGGCAAATTGAAGTTTGTTCAAGTTCTGCTTTATTGATAAAATTGGGCCCAGTAGTAACCAATTCCTGCATTGAAAGCCCTGTAAAGTGGGCAGTGATAGGCATAAACGATTGACCAAACTTGATATTATAATTACGCCTCTGTAAGATGTAGCCTTAGATGCTGAAAGTGACCTTAAATTCCAATAAATAAATAGATAAATTATTGAGTACCCAATATGGGTATCTAACATATGAACACTTTGGGTTACTAAGTAGGGTAAACAATTTTATGTTGAAAAACTGATAACAAGGCAGAATCCCTTGTTTAAATTATACATGACTACTTTGCGGTAATGACAATCTAAAAGTACAGTATCTTGAAAAGACTTTGTGTTGTTTTTTATTAGTTCAATTTTTAGCTTTTCTTGACAAAGTCAAGCTATGCTATTGTCATGGGGCATGCGGAAGTCTGTGAGTCTGTCTGTCCACAATTTGTTCGGCACAGGCTACAGGCCATAGTTCTTATCTATCATCACCAAATTTGAGATGCATGTTCGCGTTGGTGTCTAGATGAGATCGTCATATTTTGGTTATGACTGGCTGCTTACATTGGCTGCTGCAGCAGCCATCGTGAATTTTGTATGGCGCAGCCTACAGGCCGTAGTTCTCATCTGATCATCACGAAATTTCATCTGCATATTCGGGTTGATGTCCAGATGAGAACGTCCTATTTTGGTCTCAGTTGGCTGCACACAGTGGCTGCTGCAGCAGCCGCAGTGTGGGTTGATTTTAAAAATTGTTATCTTACGCAAATTTCTTGAAATTTGGCAGGTTGTCTTAGATTGATGAGTAGATGAGACCTTCCTATTTTGATCGTGGCTGCCCCCAGGGTGGGTGAATTGAGGGGTGAAGTTGTTTTATCTTATTTTTGTTATACCACATTTGGATGAAAAAGACAATAATACGCTGAAAGAAATTGTCTTTGTGTGGTGAATGTAATATGATATTTCAGGCATGTAGGACACTGTTATGACTGCGAGTGTTTAGATCAGCAAGTACATTTTAAATGTGTATATATTTTGCCCACTTGATGAAATTTGATATGCAAGTTGTTTTTTTTTTTGTTTCAACCATGACTACTTTTCCTAAAGTTTGACTTCAAATCCGCCAATGGTAGCATGGCTGCTTCAGCCATGATTTTTTTTCTCCCAATTTCAACGAAATTTCATATGCAGGTTTAGTTTTATCAGTACTTTTCATAATGGTTGGCTTCAAATCAGCCAATGGTAGCATGGCTGCTGCAGCTGTATCATTTTTCTTCCAATTTTGACCAACTTGGTCTGAGATGGGTAGTTTCACTGGTAGATTAGCCTTGAATGGGGTCGAAAACTAAGAGTCAACCAATGTAGCATTGCTGCTTCAGACATATATTTTTCACTCCAATTTTAATGGAATTACCAAAAAAAAGTCAATAATTATGGCGCAATTTACTTAAATGTTACGTAAGTTAAGTAATTATAACATTACTCTTAGAAATATACCATAAGATCAAGATAAGCTACAGTGTCATTGACACTTTCGAAACTGCACTGGTAAAGGGATTAACACAACATTGAATGCAGTTGGGACCCAAGCCATGTCAATATCCTTGTCAAATTACGCCTGGATGTCAAATTGTATACTGATCAATCCATAAATGGTGAGACTATAGCATAATAAAAAGCCATGTAGAAACTGCACTTTTAAAAGTCTACGCAACATTGCATGCTTTCGGGACCCACCCATGTCATTTTTCGACTCCTCCCATGGGCCAACTTTGTTTGGGGCCAACCTCTCCCTTGGGCCAACTTCTTTTTCGGGTTGTCTTTGTTTTGGGCCGACTTCTCTCGTGGGATGACTTTGTATGGGGCCGACTTCTCTTAATAATAATAACTCTTTGGCCATCCACTGATTTGTGGCTGTTCTCATAAGAGAAGGCCATCATTCCCTCTGCCCCTCACCCCCTCCTCTCCTCCCAGCATTCAGATATAAAGTGTTTAATAGTGTCCCTCACTTCCCCTTTTTCAACTTCTTCAATCAGATCAGCACTCCTACCCTGTCCCTCGTGTCCCCCCCCCCCCCCCCTCAGCCATCTATCCTTTGTTTCTCCACCCCATTTCTTTATTATTCTTCCAGTAAATTTTAATCTATGAGGTATATACTATGGGCATTCCAAGAGAAAATGTCCCAGGGTCTTCACTACTCCAGAGTGCCACATTTGGCATCCCTTTTCCCCATCTCTCCCAATTTCCCCCCTAAGCTCCAGTGATCTTGATCTCAGTTTGAACAGTAGTGACCCCCAAAGGTGCCATCTAGGTACTTTTCAAAGTTCTTTATATTGTAACCCCTGCAGTGATCTTTTCACGCTAACTCCTGCTCGCCAGTTTCGATTGCAGTATATGCTCAACCAGCCTGGAAACCTCATACATGCGTCTTGTGGGCCAATTTGTTTTGTGCTGACTTCTCTCGGGGATCGACTTTGTTTGGGACGACTTCTCTTATGTTCAAAAACATGTGGTCAAATGACTTTTTAAAAGACCCAAAAGACCCGGATCCTCACACCTAATTTTAGTAAACATGGCTTCCCCAGGAATTAGGCACGGCAATAGGCAATGTAGTTGTTAAACATGCGGCAATCTAGCATGGGTTCTACCACGATATTGCCGATTGTCGAGGCTAATTTTGATAAACATGGCACCCCAGGCAACTTGTGGTATTTATTTATTAACTTAGCCAATTACGGAATAGTCATTGTAGTGTTAAAAAAATGTGGTACTCTATCGTGTGTTTTACCACGATACTGCCGACCGCCCAGCCGAGGCTAATTTTGATGTGATATACACATGTGAGTCTCGTTGTCCCAGAAAATTGTGGGCATGAAGAAAATCTGCAATGCAGTGGTAAGTGGCATTCTACCATGATTTGTACAACGACATTGCGAGTCATGATCATGGCTGATTTTGAAAAGTACATTGTAGACTGTGTTTTGACCAATGAGTGGGGCTGTTTTAGTCAACTAGCAGCGACATTTTTACCAAAATTGGGGCCATTGTGACCAACTCCAGAGGACAATATGTTTCACGCATTGGCCAACTTGTGTGAAAACGTCCCTACTCCGGTCAGTAACATCATACAGTGGAGTCCACTTAATTGGGCATCACTTAATTATATATTCCAGTTAATCAAATATAAATGATGACCACAAAACCATTCAGTATACATTCAGTACAAATTTGACCTGTTAATTGCATATGTGTTGAAAAGTAAACTTCTCTTAATTGAATAAAAAATCTTGCAGTCTGTCGAAGAATTATTTTGACAACCAGCAAATTCCCACATTGATATACCTTTTAGCCTCTGTACACCCAATTTTGGTATTTAACCTATTATATTTTTTTTTGCCGAGCTGAATGAGCTCTGTCAAACAAGATATAATAGAATAAATAGTCAATTTATCACTATTAGATAGGAAAATGGCCCAGTCCTGTTAATTGTATACTCCTGTTAATTGAATATAGATTTTTCTGACAAAGTGGATATTCAATTAACAAGATTCCACTGTACTATCGGCAGGTGCCGTTTTGACCAATGAGAGTGGGGCTGTTTTGGCCAATGAGTGGGGCGGTTTTGAGAACTGGTGGTATTTCGTATTCAGCATCTGGCATCAGGTTTTGACTCAAGTTTGTTCAAGTTAAGTTCCTAGGTTGATATTTGGACCCCCAAGTTTTGCATTACTGGAAATCGGGGCATTATTTCTGTGGTAGCATCCCAGTACTAGAAAAATATCCTCTGGTATGGACAACAAAATATAAATAATTAAATAACTTCATTCCTCTGCAGTGTTAACTAGCTACAGATGCTAATTAAATCCTCCTTTAAACAACTATTGTCAGGTGAGCGCCTCAGGCCCCATGGGGCCTCTTGTTTATAAGATATGATTTTCTTTCCCAAGTTGTCCATTATCAAACTCTGCAGATATGGATTCAAACTCTGCTGATATCCAAATTTTATATGCGGCTTTGGGGCAATACCAAGATGGGAGCTACTGAATTTTTACTAATTTTGTTGAAAAACATGGCCACCAGCAGCCATCTTGGATTTAGCAGATAACATGTCAACAATTCCATTATCACACCCTACAGGCCACATTTCTCACCTGATCCTTTTAAAATTTTGTATGTGGCTTTGGTGTGATGTTTGGATGGGAGCTGTCAAATTTTTCTGAATTTCGTTGAAAAACATGGCCACCAGCTGCCATCTTGCATTTGACATATAAATTGTCAACTATTCCATTAGCACACCCCATAGGTTCATAAGAGCAGTAAAATATTTTTATACTGTACCAATGACCCAGACTTAGCTGGTGCAAACTCCATTAAATTCAGAGCTAAACACAAATTTTGCCCCCCAATCCCCAAAATTTGCATCAAAAACCAAAAATTTGATGTTCTGGTAGGTCGTCCATACTTTTACTCCACTGCGCATGCGCAGCGTCAAGGAGGACTCGAAATTGGCGCCAAAATGTCATTCTTTGTTTGGCCCTGAAAACAGTGTCACCTCATTGATATTTGTGCTGTTGTAAATCTCAGTTTTAATGATGCCAGACACATAATTATGAGAAAAATGGTGGATATGAAGTGGATATAGGATGAGGAGAGGAAAAAACAGTGGTTTCAGATGTTCAGGGCTGTAACTTATAATTATTTTATGAAATTATTTCAAGTTGCCTATTTTCGAGGCATGGCCCTGTTGTCATTCTTGCTATGAATGTTCCATTGTTTGATCAGTGTTTCCTCTCTCCCTTTCCTTCATTCCCCCCTAGCTATTCTTCCATGCTTTTGGCTTATTTTTTGTAATGTTTATTACTAAAATTTCTGGGGAGTTTTGGCTTGGAAACAGAATTATTTTCTGTTTTTAACCCATGTTTTCGTCTTCACCTTTGGGTGTTTAGGCGTTTTGGTCTGCATCTACCATCTGATGCTCTGCAGTTTCTTCTGGGGAAGGCTCTGTTTAGCAACAGATAGTGTTTAAATTAGTCACTGATTTCTGGGCCATGGTTACCAGTGCCTAGAGTCATGTTTCTGGTTTGTTTACACTTTTTGTTTACGTTGACAACAGTTAACGTTCTGATAGTGATTTCTTGTCTTCTACCTAGTTTAATTCATAGTAAGATACATTAATATTGTCCGTAAGTGGTACATTAATTTTTCAAAATGAATTAAAATTTTTGTCCACACTTAGGCTTTTTTGGGATCCATTTGGGCTCAGGGTTCCCTTTGGGAACTTGGGCTCCTCTGAAAAAAAAATTTCAAAATTTTTTCTTTTTCGAATTATTTTTTTGTATTATTATAATGGATTATTATATTATGTATCTTTGTTTTCAAGGCTTATTGCGGGTACTATGACTGATTATTTTCACAATGAAAGATTATTGTTCAAATTGTAATGGAATGAAATCATCCTCTGATTCTCATGATTTCTGTATTAATTGTAGTCAATGTACTCACACTAATCCTTGTTCAGTGTGTATCAATTGGGATGACAAATGTTGGACACGTGTGTCACGGTATGTTGTTAGCGGGGAGAGGGCCATGCCGGTCCTCTCGCCACAGGGTCACCCAAGTTTTTCACCCTCTTTTTCAGAGGAACAAGAATTGGGTGATGTTTTTTGCGATATCGTCTACCAGTGCGCGTCCGTCGTCACAATCTAGAGAAGAGCTAGTGGCAAAAGTGCTCATGGATATACGGCAATTGGCTAAGAGGCCCCAAGTAGGGTCGACGGCGCTGGCGTCTATGTCTGCTAGCTCGCCCGGTGTCACATCCATTCACCGAATGGGTCACAACCCGGGTTCATCCGTTGTGGTCCAGGAAGGAAATACGGGTGTTGCGAGCACTATAAACTTACCACAGGCACACCCAGTGATGACGGAACTTAGATTAGGACGGAAGAAGCCTTTGGGTTCGGTTTCTAGCTCGTCCAGCTCTGCACGGGCTGTGAGCGAGAGAGGTCTCTCTCTCATACAACAACATCGCGGTCCGGATGTTGTTGTACATAATGTTCCTAAGTCGGAGCTTACGTCCACCCCTCGGGACGCTTCGGTGTATAGACAGTCCGCAGAGACTGTATCAGTGGCTTCTTCGTCCTCACGACAGCACACTCGACCGCACCTTGGCTACGTGACCGCCGATATCCAGCCAGCATCGCCGTCCAGAGATTCCTCAATAGCCAGGTCATGCCATCCGGTAGACAAGGATTCGAGGCCACCTTCTTCCGGACGTTTGCATAAAAGAAGTATGCAGGAGATAACGTCCACGGAGCTTCCTGCGGCAAAATCCCGTAAGTCGCAGCTCCACAGGCCTTGTTGACAGACGTGCTATCGCAGATAGCACAGATCACAGCAGCATCCCAGCAGCCAGCAGAAGTTCTGTCCAAGCAGGAAGTATATGATGATGCTGGGTCGGTACGTTCCGCAGCTGGATCTGGAGTGGACGACCGAGATATTCATGAGGTCCGTCAGGATGGAGAAAGGGATGTTGACGAGTTGGAATTCTCCCTTTCGGAACAACATAAAATCGCTGTCGAGTTAATCCGGCATTTCCTTCCTGAAGTTGTTCCAGCAGACCAGGATGCTGCTCAGCCAGATAGAAGGCTTATAGCGCCACTGGACACCAATTTTTTTAATCGGTTTAGGGACTCTGTCCCTGAATATTTTTATACTGTACTAATGACCCAGACTTAGCTGGTTCTAACTCTTAATTATTAAGGGCCAAACGCAAATTAACTAACCCTTGTTCTATGTGTATCATTTTGGATGACAAACATTGGAGGCGTGTGTCAAGGTAGGTTGTTAGCGGGGAGAGGACCATGCCGGTCCTCTCTCCACAGGGTCACTCTAGTTTTTCACTCTCTTTTTCAGAGGAACAAGAACAGGGCGATGTTTCCATGATGTCATCCAAGAGTTTGCTTCCGTCGTCACAATCAAATGAAGAGCTAGCGGCTAAAGTGCTCATGGATATATGGCAATTGCCTAAGAGGCCCCAAGTACGGTCAACGGCATTGACATCTATATCCGCTAGCTTGCCCAGTGTTGCATCCATTCACCGAATGGGTCAGCACCCGGGTTCGTCCGTTGCAGTCCAGGAAGGAATTTCGGGTGTTGCGATGACTAGAAACATACCATGTGCACACCCAGTGACGACGGAACAGAGGATAGTACTGTGGAAACCTGTTAGTCTGGTTCCTAGCTCCTCCAGGTCCATCCGGACTGCGAGCGACAGAGGCCCCCCTCTCTCTTACATCAACATCTGCGCCACGATGTTGTTGTATGTTCGTTTGATAGTCAGAGCATACGTCCACTCCTCCTGCTCGGGATGCTCCGTCACATAGACAGTCCGACGCGGCTGTTATATTGGCTTCCTCATCCTCACGTCAGCACACACGACCGCACCTTGGCTTTGTGACCACAGATTTCCGGGAGTTCCTGCTTTGCCGATCAGGGATTTCATGTCAACCAGGTCACTCCATCCACTTGCCAAGGACACGAGGCCTTTCCAGTTGAGACGTTCGCATATTATATAAATGCAGGAATGAACGTCCGTGGAGTTACCAGCGGCTATTTATGTAAGACCGCGTCTCCACAGGTCTCTTTGACGATCAAGAACAGTAATGTTTCCGTGATGTCTTCGAAAGTGTGCTTCTGTCGTCCCAGTCAAATGAAGAGCTAGTGCCAAGAGTGCTCATGCAGATACATCAATTGCCTAAGAGGTCCCAAGTAGCATCGACGGCTTTGACGTCCGCTAGCTCGCCCGGTGTAGCGACCATTCAACGAATGGCTCGGCACCCGGGTTAGTCCGTTGCGGTCCAGAAGGAGATTTGGGTGTTACGAGCACTATAAATACAACGTGCACGCCCAGTGACGAAGGATATGAGGATGGTATGGAGGAAGCATATTTGTCCGGTTCCTAGCTCGTCCAGCTCCGCATGGGCTGCGAGCGAGAGAGGTCCCTCTCTCGTACAACAACATCTGGGTGCAGATGTTGTGGTACAGAATGTTCCTCAGTCGGGGCATACGTCCACCGCTCGGGATGCTCTGTGTTATTGACAGTCCGGAGAGACTGTTTTACTGGCTTCTTCATCCTCACGGCAGTGCACATGACCACACCTTGGCTTTGTGACCAGTGATATTCAGCCAATCTCGCCGACCAGGTATTCACTGTGACGCTATCCAGTAGCCAAGGATACGAGGCCTTCATACTCCGGATGTTCGCATTAAGTATGCAGGAGTCAGCGTCTTAGGAGCTTCCAGCGGCTAAATATTGTAAGACTGCAGCTCCACAGGCCTCCGTTACGGACGTGCTATCGCAGTTAGCACAAATTATCGCAGCATCCCAGCAACCGACAGAAACTCTGTCGGATCAGAAATTATCCGTAGAAGCTGGGTCGGTACGTTCCACTGCAGGTGCAGACACGGACGACCAAGAATTTCAAGTGGTCCGACTGGATGGCGAAAGGGATACGGAATAGTTGAATTTTCCCCTTCGGAACAACATAATTGCCGTGGAGTTCATCCAGCTTTATTTTTCTGACGTTGTTCCTCCGGACCAAAATGCTGCGTTGTCGAATAAGAGACTGATAGCGCCACTGGACACTGATTTCTTTATCGGTTCAGGGACATCGTCCCTCAGTTTCCGTCACAGTCCAGAAATGTCTCGGAGACATTAGAACTATTATATGACGCTATATATAAACTTGCTACCAATCGGGCAAGTCCGGTTTCTTATCGGCAAGTGCTCTTCATCTGCCTTTCATCAATTCATGAAATAATTCGAAACGGCAGGACAGGGCATTCCAAGAGTTCCTCTGCATCTACACGACCAGGCCGAAGTCCTAGAATTAACTATACGGTCGTCTATGTCAATTCCAACCATGATGTTGGAAACGTCAATATCGTCTAATATGGCTAGCTTAGACGCATTATTGTACGCAGTTCACCTTACGAGAGTGTTATCATTACGTATCAAAGGAAAGAATTCTAGGGTGAACGATCCTCCTTAAGAGTTCTTTCTAGGGTCATAGCATTCTCCACGTATAACTCCGCCCTTTCAGTGGCAATTTGGAGTTGGTTACACGTGATGCGGCCCTGGCTACATCCACACGCATGGATAGTAAGGTGTATAACTCTCTCAGAGAGCTTCTCTTCGACGGCAAGCTTTCCACAATCTATGTTCAGATTATTAAGAAAGCTTTAGACTCTCTGCTATTCAAATCCGCTTCTATAAGTCGGAGTCAGCGTAGAAGAGTAGGGCAGGCACTTCTCGGGCGAATACATCCAAGGGAAGTTCCTATAGAGGTTCCTATGCGTCCTCAATGTTTTACACTAGAGACTGTCAAGGTAGCGACTCAGGTAGGGGCCATATTTCTGGCCGAAACAACCGGTCAGACGTCCCTAGATCAACAGGACGAGGTGTGGGGCGTGGAGGATGTGGTTTCTTCTTCACAGATCCAAGAGGTGATGGTTTAAACCTTTGTCGCATTCCAGTGGGCCGAAGACTGTCAAGTTTCTCAATCAATTTTGATTTTATTACAGAAGACCCTTCGGTTCGAGGAATTATATCGGAAGGACTGACCTGCCCTTCAAAGGAGAATTTCCATTGACTCCGAGTCCAAGCTGGACTCGGCTTCTGACAAATCAGCAGAAAGGAGCCTCGCTTCTATCAGAAGTCCAGTCTCTTTTAGTGATGAACGTGATAGAGGTCGTAGTAAACCAGGAATCTCCAGGTTTCTGCAGCCATCTTTTCTGGTTCCGAAACCAGACGGCTCGTTCCGTCCAGTCATAGTTCTGAGCTGGATAAACAAGCTGATTGTGGCTTCAAATTCTTTATAGAGACCATTCGATCGGTCAGAGCGAGCATTCGAGTGAACGACTATGCTGCGAGCATAGATCTCAAGGATGCGTACTTTCACGTCAGGGTACATCCGGCGTTCAGAAAGTATCTTCGCTTCATCTTCCTAGGAGTCGTATATCAGTTCTGAGCGATGTGCTTCGGTCTGAATCTAGCGTCCTGGGCTTTCACTCGAACAATGAACTCGGTATTGACTCATTTCCGAGTTCATTTGTTTGCGGTATCGTCGGCCTACCTGGACTATATTCTTCAGAGGTACGGCAACGAGTTACCGCTTTAGAACGATGTGCAGAATCTGCTTCTTTTGCTCCGGCTTCTCGGTTTCATAGTAAATGTAAAGAAGTCGGATCTGATGCCGTCCAAGTCGTTCACCCACCTGGAGATGAGCTTCAAGATGCACAATCTCGTTCATCTGCCGTTAATCTGAGCGAAGTTAGTCAGTTGTTACGCTAGCTATTGTCTTCTCTCAAACAGGGTTTCAGTGAGAGAAGTCATGTGACGGATAGGTTTGTGCGGAGCAGCCACGGATCTCATTCCAACGGGGCGGCTACGCACTCATCCACTCCAAATCCTTCTGACTTAGATTTGGAGGGTGAAGATTCTTTCGCTCAATACGGACATTCTCTTGTCAAATCAAGTGAAACAAGAGATTCGGACTTCGGCAGACATTCAGTGATTAACAGAGGGAGTTCCACTGCAATTGCCAGATCCGAGTTTTACAGTTATGACGGATGCCAGTCAATAGGTTGGGACGCAACATTGAGCCCAACAAATTGAAGTGCCAGGGTCTTTGGGATCCTCATTTCCTTATCAAGCACATAAACATCAAGTATTGATGTCAATTTGACTTGCGCTATGTCATTAGATGGACGTTTTTCAGAATGCACGTGCAATTCTATCCGAAAATACGATGGTGGTAGCGTATATTCGGAATCAGGGAGGCACTCATTCCATTCCGTTGTTCAAGCTAACGGAAAGAATACTTCTGTTTGTTCTAGAACATTAGGTTCTTCTATCGGTCCATCATATTCCGGGTTGTCTGAATGTATAAAGGACTCCCTTTCACAGAGGGGTCGCTTGTTACCGTCAGAATGGTTTCTCAACAAATGAATTTTCAATCAGATTTGCTACCAATGGGAGCAGCCAGGATAGTCTTTTTGCGACGCATCTCAACAATTAGATGCAGATATATGTGTCACTATGTCCGGATCCTCAAGCGTTTGCAGTAGACGCTCTATCGATCTTGTGAGACGGAATGGGAGGATATGTGTATCCTCCAGCGCTGCTGATTCAGCAGACGTTGCTCAAGATTAATCAATCTCAATGCAATTCTGTGGTAGCATCTCTGTCCCCACAGAGACCGTGGATTATTCTTCTCAGGTGTCTGTTGTGGGACATGCTGTTGAAGCTTGCTCCACATTTTGGTCCATTTTATTGCTAGATGGATTCAATTAACTATCCGTACTGCTGATCAATATTATCTTCAACTCAGCAGTCTGTGCTTAGATTTCACCTCATGAAGTAAGGGCTCTATCTACTTCTTGGGTTTTCGCTAATAGTGTTGTTATTACTGATTTAATGAAGGCTGCATATTTTTTTCAGCCTTCCACTTTCACAAGTTTGTTATATTAGAAATATTGAGTCCATTTCTGGAAGATCTGCATTGTTTCGGTCCGTTATCTGTTGCTCAGTATGTCATCCACTAAACAGTTGCAACTATGGTTATGCAGGTTTTCTGTGCTGGCAGGGACTCTGTCCTGCTGCCCCCCTTTGCTCTGGGGTATTTGACCCAGGGCAAGGGAAGGGTGGGGGGGTGTTCCCTTAGGTCACCTGCTTTATAGTGTAAAGCAAAGGAATACCTCCTCTGGAGTCAGTAATTCTGAGTCGGCACCGGGATAGTTTTATAGTGTTAAGCTAATCTTTACTCATTCGTGTAATATTTTTAAAGTGTAGCTTGGTGTGAAACATTTGTATATGTCTCGTTTCACACGGGCGTTAATATACAATCTTCGGACCCTGTTAATGAGTATAAGAGTCTCATTTCTTTGGACTTCCTTTATTTATTGGCTTTCCTTTAAAAATAATTAGCATAACGTGTTATACTGGATGTTAATAGAGATCATTGAGGTTATTATGCTCAATTACAGAACGGTGTTGTGTCTTTCTTTTTGATACAAATAAGAAAGATACATGTAAAGCCTATTTTTCGTTTTCTCCTCTAGGGGATAATTTGGTTATATGTAGTTGAGCCTATTGGCTTTTCCTTTCTGTCCTAGGCCTTCCAACCTTTTTACTATTCAGCTAAGTCTGGGTCATTGGTACAGTATAAAAATGTTAAAACATTTATAGTAATTTATATATTTTTTATACTTACCAATGACCCAGATGGGGATGGCCCTCCCATGAGTTGGGAACTCATACCTCCCCGCTGAGTACATAACGCCTCCCAGGCACTGGATGTAAGAATGAATTTTGGCGGCAATTTCGAGATCTCCTTGACACTGCGTATGCGCAGTGGAGTAAAAGTATGGAGGACCATATAGGACATGTAATTTCCGATTTTTGATGCAAATTTTGGGGGATTTGGGGGGTAAAAGTTGCATTTGGCCCTAAATAATTAAGAGTTAGCACCAGCTAAGTCTGGGTCATTGGTAAGTATAAAAAATATATAAATTACTATAAATTTTTTAACTTCCGTCTCAGTCCTGGAATGTCTCATGGACATTCGAGCTTTTGAATGATGCTATCAGTAAGCTTGCTTCTAAAATGGGCAAGTCATCCTTTCTTTCGGCTAATGCTCTCAATCTGCCTTTCATTAATTCAAGAAATAGGTTTGAAATGGCAGGACAGGGCGTTCAGAGAGTTCCTCTGCGTCTGGATGACCAGGCCATAGACCTTGAATTATCCATGCCATCGTCAATGTTTATTCAAAGCTCTATGTTGGAAACTACAATAACTTCTAATAGAGCAAATTTAGACACACACTCGTATGCAGATCACCTTACCAGAGCATTGTCATTACGCCTTGAAGGGCAAGAATTTCAGGACGTACAAACGTCTTTAAGAGTTCTGTCAAGGGCTATTGCCCTTTCCACGTATAACTCTGCCCTTTTAGTGGCTAATCTGGAGTCGGTTAGACGTGATGGAGCCCTACCTACGTCCACGAGAGTGGACAGTAAGGTGAAAAACCTCTGTCGCATTCCAGTGGGCGGAAGGTTGTCAAGTTTCTTAGAAAATTGAGATTTAATTATGGAGGACCCTTGGGTTCGAAGGTTATAGCCGAAGGACTGAAACTGTCCTTCAAAGGCAAACCTCCGTTAACTCGAAGTCCAAGATGGACTCAACTTCCGTCAAATCTACAAAAAAGAGACGCACTTCTTTCAGAAGTCCAGTCTCTCTTACTGAAGAACGCGATAGAGGTCGTAGAAAACCAGGAATCTCCAGGTTTCTACAGCCATCTTTTTCTGGTTCCGAAACCAGACGGCTTGTTCCGTCCAGTAATAGATTTAAGCTGGATAAACAAGCTGAGTGTGGCTCCAAAATTTTATATGGAAACCATTCGATCGGTCAGAGCGAGCATTCGAGTGAATGACTATGCCGCGAGCATAGATCTCAAGGATGCGTACTTTCACGTCATGGTACATCCAGCGTTCAGAAAGTATCTTCGTTTCGCTGTCCTAGGTGTCATATATCAGTTATGTGCGATGTCCTTCGGTCTGAATCTAGCACCCTGGGCTTTCACTCGGATAATGAACTCGGTAATGACTTATTCATTCGTCTGCGGTAACGTTGGCCTACCTGGATGATATTCTTCAAAGGTACAGCAAAGAGTTAATGCTTCAGAATGATGTGCAGAATCTGCTTCTATTACTCCTCTGTCTCGGTTTCATAGTAAACGAGCAGAAGTCGGATCTGGTGCCGTCCAAGTCATTCAACCACATGGGGATGAGCTTCGAGATTTGAGGTGTCAGGGTCTTTGGGATCCACAGTTTTTAATATCAAAGAAACGATGTCAATTTGGCTTGCATTGCGTCATTGGATGGACGTTATTCACAATGTACACGCCCAAATTCTATCCGACAATACGACGGTAGTAGCATATATTCGGAATCAGGGAGGCACTCATTCCATTCTGTTGTTCAAGCTAATGGAAAGAATCCTTCTGTTTGTGTTGGAACATCAGGTATTACTATCGGTCCGTCATATTCCGGGTCGTCTGAATGTGTTAGCAGACTCCCTTTCACAGGGGGGGGGGGGGGGGGTCCGCCTGTTGCCGTTGGAGTGGACTCTCAACAAACAGGTTTTCAATCAGATTTGCTACGAATGTGAGCGGCCAATGATAGATTTGTTTGCGACGCATCTCAACAATCAGTTGCAGATGTATGTGTCCCCATGTCCGGATCCTCGAGCGTTTGCAGTAGATGCTCTATCGATCTCGTGGGGCAGGATAATAGGATATGCGTATCCTCCAGCTCCGTTGATTCAGCAGATATCGCTCAAGATAAATCAATCCCAGTGCAAGATTCTGTTGGTAGCATCTCTGTCTCCACAGAGACCGTGGATAAATCTACTCAGGTGTTTGTTGTGGGACATGCCGCGGAAGCTTCCTCCACGGGAGGATCTTCTGTCGCAGGGGAAATCGCGCACTCTTCACCACAATCCGCAAGGTCTCAACCTTCACGCACGTATTTCCATTGTACGGTCCTTCTTGCACAGTAAACGTTTTACAGGACGAGCAGTGGACGCGATTTCTAACTGCAGGAGGACCTCCTCTTCGCTAAATTATGCTGCAAAATGGAAGGTCTTTTGTCAGTGGTGTTGGGATCACTCTGTGGATATATATGATCCCTCCATTCCTGACACTGCAAATTTTCTGGTCTATTTCTTTGATGAGATCAAACTGCAGCCTGTTACTATCAAGGGTTGTAGGTCTACGTTATCTGATACCTATGCACACCATGATACATTAATGATTGGATCTAATGTCTCTTTATCTAAATTAGTAAGGAACTTTTCGATAAATAGACCTAGAACCCTTAGATTAATTCCGAAGTGGAATTTAGCATGGGTTCTTCTTAAGCTTCTTGAGCCTCTTGACACAGTGGACTTCAAATTCTTAACATGTAAGACAGCTTTTCTCTTAGCCTTCTCTTCTGCTAGAAGAGTTAGTGAGCTTCATGCTTTATCTGTGGCTGATTCTCACTATCGTAGTGTCGGTAATACTAGTACCTTTACTACTAATGTTGGATTTTTGGCTAAGAATCAGGCTCTTAATAAGTATCCTGAACCTATTGTTGTTAGGGCCCTTCCATCTTCCGACAGGCGTAGGCCTTTACTCCTTTGTATTTATAAACGTAGGTCTGAGTTCATTAGAAAGGGACGTAAGCGTTTCTTTTTGTCTTTGATGCCTAATAGAAAGGACATTATGGTTCATTCTATTGCTAGATGGATTCAATTAACTATACGTACTGCTTATGAAAAGTTATCTTCATCTCAGCAGTCTGCTCTTAAGATTTCGGCTCATGAAGTAAGAGCTCTATCAACATCTTGGGCATATGCTAAAATAGTGTTGCTATTACAGATTTAATGAAGGCTGCATATTGGTCTCAGCCTTCCACTTTCATGAATTTTTATCTTAGAAATATTGAGTCCATTTCTGGAGATCATCATTGTTTAGGTCCGTTATCAGTTCCTCAGAATATCGCCCACTAAACAGTTGCAACTATAGTTATGTAGGCTTTCTGATCCGGCAGTGACTCTGTCCGGCTGCCCTCTTCGCTCTGGGGTATTTGACCCTGGGCAAGGGGAAGGGGGGGGAGGGTGTTCCCTTAGGTCACCTGCCTTATAGTGAAAAGCAAGGGAATACCTCCCCCAGAGTCAGTAATTCCGAGTCGGTACCGGGATGGTTTTAAAGTATAAAGCTAATGTTTACTGATGTCATGTAATATTTTGAAAGTGTAGCTCGGTGTGAAGCATTTGTGTATGTCACGTGTCAAACGAGCGTTAATATACAATCCTCGGACACTTTTAATGAGTATAAAGAGTCTCATTTCTCTGGACTGCCTTTATTTATTGGCTTACCTTTAAAAATAATGAGTATAAAGGGTTATACTGGATATTAATAGAGATCATTGATGTTATTGTGCTCAATTACGGAATGGTATTGTGTCTTTCTTCTTTGATAGGAATAAGAAAGATACATGTAAATCCTATCTCTCCTTTTCTCTTTGAGGGGATAATTCTGTCATATGTAATTGAGCCTATTGGATTTTGAGTTATGTCCTGGGCCCTCCAGCCTTTTTACTATTCAGCTAAGTCTGGGTCATTGGTACAATATGAAAATGTTAAAAAATTTATAGTAATTTATATATTTTTTATACTTACCAATGACCCAGACGGGGATGGCTCTCCCAAGAAGAGTTGGGAACTCTTGCCTCCCCGGTCGTACATAACACTTTCCAGACACTGGTTGTGAGAATGACATTTTGGCGCCAATGTCAAGACCTTCTTGACACTGCGCATGCGCATTGAAGTAAAAGTATGGAGGACCTACCAGGACATCTAATTTTCGGTTTTTGATGCAAATTTTGGGGATTAGGGTGGCCAAATTTGTGTTTGGCCCTGAATTTAATGGAGTTTGCACCAGCTAAGTCTGGGTCATTGGTAAGTATAAAAAATATATAAATTACTATAAATTTTTTAACTTTTTACATATTTATGTCCCTTGAAGTTCAGAAAAATTTCGGCAATTTTTTCCACTTTTCAACCTAAAAATACATCCGTGAAACATCAGACACAACATTGTACATGTCTGTTCTATCTATAAAATATTTACAATTTTGTTGACATCACAGTTTTCTGACCGACAAATGTTATATTTAAACAATTTTGAGTTCTTGTATATACAAAAGACCAATGCTTTTGATTTTTATCCCCCCCCCCCCCCCCCCCCCCCCCCGACTTAGGTCGGGCAGCATATAGTGTTTGAAGTTTGTGTGTGTCCGTCCATCTGTGTGTGTGTGTGTCCGATCCAATCACTCGAAAATGGTTAGGGCCACAGTCATCAAACTTCATACAATTATAAAGGACCATGGGAGGATGTGTCACACACCATAGCCGGCTTCATACCTTCAAGGTCAAGGTCACATTTCAAGGTCACACTAAAAATTGGTCAATAATCGTGTCTCAGCCATAACTCAGAAACGAGTCATAGTACAATTGCTAAACTTTTTATAAATGTTAAGGACAGTCCGAAGGTGTGTCGTGTATAATAGTTTCCGCCACATCTGCAAGATGGAGGTCACAGTTGACCTTCATATGTTCAGGGTCACAAATCGTGTCTCAAGCCTAACTCCAAAACTATTAGGGCTACAATCATCTAACATCACTCAATTGTAAAGGACAGTGGGTGGATGTGTCCTGCACCACAGCCAGGTCTGTAAGGTCAAGGTCACACCTCAAGGTCACACTGAACACGTTTGGGGCCACAGTCATCAACCTTCACACAATTATAAAGGACCATGGGAGGATGTGTCACATACCATAGCCGGGTTCTTACCTTCAAGGTCAAGGTCACATTTCAAGGTCACACTAAAAATCGGTCAATATTTGTGTCTCAGCCATAACTCGGAAACGAATCATAGTACAATTGTTTAACTTTTTACAAATGTTAAGGACAGTCAGAAGGTGTGTTGCGTATAATAGTTTCCGCCGCATCTGCAAGGTGAAGGTCACAGGGGGTTGGGGGGGGGGGGGGCATGTGTAACCTTAGTAACATTCTTCTTGTTTTGAATTATAATCTTTCATAAAAGCCGTATCCCAAAATGTAATCAGTTATTAGATGGTGTGGAAAAAGTTTGCTGGTAGAGGCATTTTGAAGTTATGCTGTCATTGCCGAAAAAATAAGTTTGTCCAATTTGGAGGAAATTTGAGTATGTTGTAGAGCTAAACTAACTAAATAAAAAGACCTGTATTTTTTTGTTTTTTGATTTTAAGTCATTTGAAATTTTGATGTTTTAAAATATGAGCCGTTTTGTGATTCACAAAAAAATTCAAAGACAGCTTAATTATTACTTGAATTGGTTCACAATGCAGGTTTGGTCTTGATTGGCATATTGCGTTTGACACCATAGCATTAATCCTTAACCATTTGGACTCTAGTAGTATCTTGCATGCCAGTTCAGTGGCAGCAGTTTGTAAGAGTCCACATTCATTATTTGGGGTACACCAATCAATATTTTCAATGTGCAGCCTCAGGGCTGCACATTGAAAATATTGATCAGTCTGCCCCACACATTTACTGAACATCCATCTTATATAATGTTGTTATGATGTATAATGTGCCTGGCCGTAAAAGTAGCCACCTGTGTTCAGAGGGTTAAGGGCCGCTAGATTTTTACATATTTTTGCAGGGCTTATATTTTATCTAAATTTTGGAGAATCCATTCCAGTCATTATAGTTCATTCATGAATAAAGCACAAACACGACTCCGAAGTCAATGTGGGCTATTGCTTTGAGCAATTTTCACGATTTTCAAGTATATGTTGACAGAAGGAATCTCCCTTTCGATTTGTGTCGCTGTCTGATTTGTCATTCCAGAGTTATGGGACTTTATTCATCAAAATATAGGTCATTTTCCACATGTTGGACAATAACTTGAGAATGCTTAGAGCAATTTTCATGATTTTTTGGTTGCAAGTATAATTTGTACAAGAATATAAAAAACCTGACAAGTACACATGTATACTCATATTGTGTGCTTCCCTCTTATAATTAATAACGGATGTATCATGCGCTCATGGCGCAGCTGTTTCATTATGCATTGTTGATGTCTAGAAGAAGCTTTCTTTCAGTGTTGGACCAGTCAGCTAAACTAAGATGGCCGCCAGTGGCCAATTCATTTTGGCTTCCATGGTGGCATTTTGAATTTGGTTTCCATCCAATAACTAATGAATGCTGACTTAAATCAACTTTTTTTTTATGATGCATTGTTGGTGTCTAGAGGAACCTCCTTTTTAGCTCACCTGACTTTCAGTCAGGAGAGCTATAGTGATCACTCACTGTCCATCGTCGTCCGTGAACATGGTGTTTGCATCTTCTCCGCCCAAACTGCTGAACCAATTTAAATGATATTTAAGATAATAGTTTGTTATTACATTGCAATTTGATTTTGTTCAAATCAAGTTGCCTCGCCCATTGGTAGGGCCACACGCAAAAAGTGTGCTGAAATCTTAAAAAATCTTCTTCTCATGAACCAGCAGTAGCAGAGACTTGATATTTGGTGTGCAGCTTACTTTTGAGGTGTAGACTCAGATTTGTTCAAGAGAAGTTTGTGGGGCTATATTTGGCGTCATAATGGGAGGGGCAAGAATATTTGTCCCTCCCAAAATTTATATATTTTTATACTGTACCAATGACCCAGACATAGCTGGTGCTAACTCTTAAAATATAGGGCCAAACACAAATTTTGCCCCCCAATCCCCAAAATTTGCATCTAAAACTAAAGAAAACATGTCCTGAAAGGCCCTCCACACTTCGCCCCTACTCTGCATGCGCAGTGTCAAGGACGTTCCGAAATTGGCGCCATTTATCATTCTAAGTTTGGCCCTTCATCAGTTAACATCTGACTGATCTTTGTGCTTTTAAATCTCAGTTTAAATGATGCCAGACACATAAATATTAGTGAAATGGTGATTCTAAGGAGGATAGAAAAGGAGGAGAGGAAAAGAATGTGTGACAGAATATTATCAGGGCTGTAACTTAAATTTTTTTAATGAAATTATGTTAAGTTACCTATTTTCAAGGCAGCAGCCATTTTGTTGTCATTCTGATTATTTAGTTACACTGTTTTTTCAAGTGTTTTTCCTCTCTCCCTGTCCTTTAAGTTCCCCCTTGCTATTCTCCCATGCTTTTGGCATAATTTCTGTAATTATTATTACTAAAATTTCTTGGGAGTTTTAGCTGAATAACAGAATGAATTCTGTTCTTTCCCCATGTTTACGTCTTCACCTACGGGTGGTTAGGCGTTGTGTTCTGCATCTACCATCTGATGTTCTGCAGTTTCTTCCCTGGAAGTCTCTGTTTTGCATCAGATGGTGTTTTTTTTGGTAACTGATTTCGGGCCTGGGTGCCTGGAGTCTTATTTTAGTGTTTTTACACTCATTGTTTACATTTACAACAGCCCTCTGTGTGAGGGGGGGATTTCTAAATAATAATATCTTTATGTTATTTTAATCATAACTAGATACATTATTATTGTTCGTAAGTGTTGAATAAATTGTTTAAAATATTTTTAAAATTTTTGTCCACACTTAGGCTTGGGATCCACTGGGGCTCAACGTTACTTTTCAGAAACTTGGGCTGTTCTGAAAAAATATTTTTTCAAAATATTTTGATTTCAATTATTTTTTCTATATTAATGGATCATATTATTATTATGTATTTTGATTGCCAGGGGTTAGTGCGAGTACCAGGACTTGTTTTCTTTTCACATTGAAAGGATATTGATCAATTGTTTTAAGAGGAAGTCTTCCTCTGACCTTATTATCATTCTATATGTGGTCAGTGTACTCGCATTAACTCCTGTTCTGTATCGTATGATTTCGATGACAATATGGGAAGCGTATGTCACGGTATGTTGTTGGGGATTTGGACACTCCGGTCCTTTCCCCGCAGGGTCACTCTACTTTATCAATTTCTATTTCAGACGATCAAGATTAGGGTGATGTATCTGTGATGTCTGCCAACAGTGTGCCTCCGTCGTCACAATTAATGAAGGGCTAGCGGAAAAGTGCTCATGTAATACGCCAATTGCCTAAGAGGACCCTAGTAGGTTCGACGGCCTTTGACGTCCGCTAGCTCGCCTGGTGTAGCGTCCATTCACCGAATGGTTCGGCAGCCGGGTTCGTCCGTTGCGGTCTAGAAGGAATTTTGGGGTGATGCGAGCACTATAAAATTAACTTAATGCACACCCAGTGACGGCGGATCGGAGGGAGAACGGAGGAAGCCTTTTAGTCCGGTTCATAGCTCGTTCCGGTCCATCCGGACGGCAAGCGAGAGAGGCCCCTCTCTCGTTCAACAACATCTGGCCCCAGATGTTGTGGTACAAATGTGTCGTTAGCGGAGCATACGTCCGTCGCTCGGGACGCTCCGTTGTATAGGCAGTCCGCTGAGACTGCTAAGGCTTCCTCTTCTCGTCAGCGCACACGACCGCACCTTGGCTGCGTGACCGCCGATATATTACCAGCTTCGCCGATCAAGGATTCTTCGGCGACCAGGTCACACCATCCGGCAGCCAGGGATTCGAGACCGATGGACTCCGGACGTTCGCATAGGAAAAGTATGCGGGAGCCATCTGATGCGGAGCTGCCCTCGGCGAAGCAGCGATAGACTGCGCCTCCGCAGGTCTCGACGCCGGACATTCTTGTGCACATAGCACAGCTTATCGCAGCATCCCAGCAGCCGACAGAAACGGTGTCGGATCGAGAATTATCCGACAGCGCTGGGTCGGTAGCCGGGGACTCGAGGCCTGCAGACTCCGGACGTTCGCATAGGAAATGTGCGGGAGTCAACGTACACGGAGCTTCCAGCGGCAATGCATCGTAAGTCCGCTACTGCACAGGCCTCGGGAACGGACGTGCTTTCCTTAATAGCACAGTTTATCGCAGCATCCCAGCATCAACTGAATCTGTCGCATATATTTTATCCGACGATGCTGGGTCGGGACGCTCCGCGGAAGCGGGTACGGACGTCCGAAAGTTTCATCCGGTCCGACGGGATACCGAAAGGGATTCGGTGGATTTCAAGCTTTCCCTTTCGGAACAACATATGCTGCGATGCCGGATAAGAAACTGATAGCGTCGGTGGACTTAGAAATTTTTGGTTCGGTTCAGGGACATCGTCCCTCAGTTCCGACATAGTCCAATAATGTCACACAAACTTTCGAATTATTGAACGACGCTATATATATTATTATTTTATGCTTGCTATCCAAGCATTTCTGGTTTCTTGTTCGAAGAGTTATGGAGATGTCTTTCAAAAGTGTGCCTCTGTCGTCATAGTTAATGAAGAGTTAGCGGCAATAAGTGCTCATGGAATATGTCTATCGTTTACGGAGTGACATTCGCTAGCTCACCCGGTGTAGCGTACATTCATCGAATGGTTCGGCTGCCGGGTTCGTCCGTTGCGGTCTAGGAAGGAGATTTGGGTGATGCGAGCACTTTAATTACTTTAGTACTCACCCAGTGACGGCAGATTGAGGACAGATCGGAGGAAGCCAACAACATAGGGGACCGCATGTTGTGGTTCAGATATTTTACATTCGGAGCATATGTCCGTTGCTCGGGACGCTCCGTTATATTGACAGTCCGAGAGACTGTCTTTAATGCTTCCTCATCCTCACAGCAGGGCACACGACCGCACATTGGCTACGTGACCTCGAGTATCCGATCAGTTTCGGCATTCAGTGATTCCACAGCGAATAGGTCGCGCCATCCGGTAGCCAAGGGACACGAGGCCTATACACTCCGTTCGCTCGCATATTGGAAGTATGCACGGGGTAACGATCTCGGAGCTTCCTGCGGCAATGCATCGTAAGACCGCTGCTCCTCAGGCCTCAGTGACGGACGTGCTATCCGAGTTAGCACAGTTGTTTCGCAGCATCCCAGCAATTGACGGTTTCTCGGTCGAATCAGGAATTATCCGACGGCGCTGGGTCGGTGCGGTCCGCGGTTGCATCAAGCTACGGACGACCGAACGCTTTATAGGGTCCGACAGGATGGCGAAAGGGATTCGAAAGATTTCGAGTTTTCCCGTTAGTAGTATCGGAAGATGCCTTTCATATCTTCTGGCATTTCTTCCAGTGATTATTTTTCGGACTTCATTGCTGCGATCTTGGATAAGAGACTTATAGCGTCATTGGACTCGGATTTTTCGATCGGTACAGGGACTTTGTCCCTGACTTACCGACGCAGTCCAATATTGTCATTACAACATGTGTTTTATTTTTCGACGCTATATATTTATATATATATACAAGCCTGCTACTAAGCATGATAGTTTAGTTTCTTGTCCGCGTGGCTCATTTCTGCCATTTTATCTTTTTTACATATAGTTTATTTTGGCAGAGCAGGGCATACCGAGAGTTCATATGCGTCTAGACGGTGTGATTAAAGACTGCATATATTCTTTTTCGCCGTTTATGTCTTTTCCAATTTCAATGTTGGGAACGACATTATGTATAGTAGACTTAACTTAGACGCTTTATTATACGTAATCCGCCTTACTGAGGCGTTATCATTACGTCTTCAAGAAAAGATTTACGGGATATTATTCTCAATGTAATTTCTTTTGAGGGCAGTAGTTTGTTCACGTATAACTCCGCCCTTCAGTGGCTGATTGGAGTTGGTTAGACGTGATGCAGCCCTAGCTACATCCACGCGTGGATAGTAGGTTAAGAACTCTCTCAGAGTCGCTTCGTTCTCGGAGGAGCTTCTCTTCGACGGCAACTTTCCGGCAATCCATGAATTGCTTGATTTATACATTCTCTTGTCTATCTAGTGTTACAAGAGATTCAGACTGGGGCAAACATTCGGTGGTTGACTCAGAGAGTGCCGCCGCAGTTGCCGGACCCGAGTGTGGCTGTTATGACGGTTGCCAGTCAAACAGATTGGGATATATACTGATCCCTACGGATTCGAAGTGCCAGGGTCTTTGGGTTCCGCAGTCTTTTAGCTATCAGTTTAACTTCCGCGGAATAATGTTTTTTAGGCTTGCTTTATGTCATTGCATGAACATTATTGAGAAACGCATGCCCAAATTCCTGTCCTTTAATTCGACAGTAGTGGCGTATCTCCGGAACCAGGGAGGCACTCTTTCGTTTCCGTTATTCAATTTAATGGAAAGAATCTGTCTGTTGGTTATAGTACACCAAGTTCAGTTTTGGTCCGTCATATTCTGGGTCATCTGATTGTTTTATCGCACTCCCGTTCTCTTACGGGTCGCTTGTTGCTGTCAGAATGGACTCTCAACAAACAAGTATTCAATCAGATTTGCTATCTATGGGAGCGCCCAATGATGTTTTATTTATGACACAGCTTGCTAATCAATTGCAGACGTATGTGTTGGCTTGTCCAGATCTCTGAGCTAATACTGTTAACGCTGTATTGATCTATAGGACGGAATGATAGGATACGCGTATCCTCCGGCGCTGTTGTTTTAGCAGGTATTGCTAAGATAAACAACCACAATACATTTCTGTTGATAGCATCTCTATCTTCACAGAGATCATGAGTAATTTACTCTCTTGTCTACTGTGGATCTTAACGTGAAATCTTCCTCTATGTGAGGATCTTTTTTCACTGGGTAAATCGTGTCATCTTTATCACAACCAGCAAGGTCGCAACCTTCATGTATTCCGTTGTGTGGTCCGTATTGCATTGTAAGCACTGTACTGGACGAGCTTTGGACGCGATTTCTTACTATAGGAGATCCTCTTCTTCGCTATTCTATGCGACTAAAGTGGAGGCTCTTCCGTCGTGGTGTAGGGATCATTATGTTCATATGGTTGATCCCTCCATACTACTCATTGCTATTTTTTAGTATACTTGTTTCACAAGATCTACTGCAGCCTGTTGTTATTTAGGTTATAGGTTTATGTTACCTCATACCTATGCACTCTACGATAGTTTTCAATTGAGTCTTTTGTCTCTTTATCTAAGTCAGTTAGTAACTTTTTGATAAATAGACTTAGAATCTTTAGATTAAATTCCTATACGGATTTTAACTTCAGGTTCTTATTTAGCTAAGTAATCATTTGAGCCTCTGGAAACAGTAGTTTTCAAATTCTGACCTTTTAGACAGTAATTCTGTTGGTTTCTCTTTTACTGTAGAGTCAGTGAGTTTCATGCACTATCGATGGATGATTTTCACTTTCATAGTTTCGGAATCAATACTTCCGTTACTATTTAGGTTGGATTGTTGCATAAGAGTTAGGCTCCTTTTATCCGGAACCTATTATTTTAAGGTCCTTCCGTCTTCGTATGGGCATAGGCCTTTACTCTTTCCGGGTACAGTTTATGTATTTATAAACAGATATCTGTTTATTACAAGGGCGTAAGCTTCTTCTGTCTTTGATGTCTAGTAGAAGGACGTTACGCTCCTTTTTATTGTTAATGGATTCTATTAACTAGCGTACTGCTTATGGTATATCATTGACTTAGCAGTTGTGCTTAAGATTTCGGCTCATGAAGTAAGAGTTCTTCTACTTCTTGGGCTTACATTAATAGTGTTGCTATTATAGATTTTTGAAGGCTGCTCATTGCGCTCAGCCATCCATTCATGAATTTTATCTCAGAAATATCGAGTCCATTTCTGGAGGCCTCTATTGTTAGGTCTATTATCTACTGCTCAGAATGTCATTCACTTAACAGTTGCTACTATAGCTAGGTAGGCTGTCTGTTTCGGCAGTGTCTCCGTTCGGCTGCCCTCTTCGCTCTGGGCTATTTGACCCAGGGCAAGAAAAAGGGGGGGGGGGGGAGGGTGTTCCCTTGGGTCACCTGTTTTTACTATGAAAACAAGGGGATACCTCCTCCGGAGTTAGTAATTCTGAGCTGTTATTGGGATGGTTGTTTAGTGAGAAGTTTAAGTTTATAAAATTCATTCAAGTCTTAGTTTTTAAAGTATAGCTTTTGAATATTGCATATGTCAACGGACATGATTATGCAATTCTCACACACTTTTAGGAGTATAAGAGTCTCTATTCTCTAGACTCACTTTATTATTGGCTTACTTTAAAAATTATTAGTATAAGGATTATTGGATATTAATAGAGTACATGGATGTATGAAGCTCAATTTTTGGTAGGTGTTGTATCTTTCTAATTTATCATAAATAAGAAAGATACATGTAAGGCCTATTACTTCTTTTCCCTACAGGGGATGACTCTATTTTATTTTATTGAGCGTATTCCATTTTGCTCTATGTCCTTGGCCCTCCAGCCTTTTTACTATTCAGCTATGTCTGGGTCATTGGTACAGTATAAAAATGTTAAAAAATTTATAGTAATTTATATATTTTTTATACTTACCAATGACCCAGATGGGGATGGCCCTCCCAGGAGTTGGGAACTCTTGCCTCCCCGCTGAGTACATAGCGCTTACCAGGCACTGGTTATTAGAATGATAAATGGCGCCAATTTCGGAACGTCCTTGACACTGCGCATGCGCAGTAGGGGCGAAGTGTGGAGGGCCTTTCAGGACATGTTTTCTTTAGTTTTAGATGCAAATTTTGGGGATTGGGGGGCAAAATTTGTGTTTGGCCCTATATTTTAAGAGTTAGCACCAGCTATGTCTGGGTCATTGGTAAGTATAAAAAATATATAAATTACTATAAATTTTTTAACTTTCCAAACCGACAGGCAGATTTGGACCAAATTTGATATAAGGGCTTATTGGGTCATAAGTACTTAATTTATGCTAAAAACTGTTTTCCCATCGCCCCATGGGAACCACAGGAGCTAAAAATAGAAAAAAATTCAAATGCCCATATCTCCAAAACTACACGGCTCTGAGAATTCTTATTTGGTGTGAAGCTTCCTTAGGACCAACAGAATGGAACGATAAAAAAAATTGCTATCGGTTTTATCATGGGGTACTTTTCTGGGACTTTGAAAAAGTGCTGAGTCCGCATTTTTTAACACTGTGGGTAATGGGAAAAACATATAAGACTACTTTTCCCCCAAACCACTGCTCCAAAAGCTTTCAAATTTCACATCTTTGTAAGATTGTTTCACATGTTTATTGAAATCAATTCCCTGGGTCCATATTTGGGATCTCTATGGGAGCCCAAATGATTAAATTAGTGCAGTATGAGGAATATTTTTTGAAAATCTTCTTCTTCAGATCTACCAATAAGAATCTTTTGATATTTTGTATGCAGCATCCTTAGTGGGGTGAGATTCACGTTTGTTCAAGCCAAGTCCCTGGGTTCATATTTAGGCTGAAAATTTGGGGTCCCGTTGCGGACTTAGAAATTTTTGACCAAAATTCAGAATTTTTTTTTTGTTTTTCTATGTGTTTCGGTCAATTTTAAGACAAAAAAAAAATTTTTTTTTACACTCAAAATTTGTGGTCCGGATGGGACCAAAATCCGGAATTTTTTAATTTGTTTTTTATGCAATTCGGTCAATTTTAACTAATTAACGAATTATAACTTGGTTCAAAATGAGGAATTTTCTTTAAAAATCTTCTTCAGATCCAGCAGTCAGAATGTTTTGATATTTGGTATGCAGCATACTTAGGGAGGGGGGGGGGGGGGGGGGGGGTTGAGATTCAAGTTTGTTCAAGCCATGTCCCTAGGTCCATATTTAGGGTCACTGTGGGAGCTTGAATGATAACTTAGTTCAAAATGAGGAATTTCCTTTAAAAGTCTTCTTCTTCAGATCCAGCAGTCAGAATGTTTTGATATTTGATATGCAGCATCCTTAGGGGACGAGATTCAAGTATGTTCAAGCCATGTCCCTAGGTTCATATTTGGACTCGCTGTGGGAGCTCGAATTGTAACTTAGTTCAAAATGAGGAATTTTCTTTAAAAATCTTCTTCAGATCCAGCAGTCGGAATATTTTGATATTTGGTGTGCAGCATCCTTAGTGGGGTGAGATTCAAGTTTGTTAAAGCCAAGTCCCTGGGTTCATATATGGGCTCCCTGTGGGAGCCCAAATTATAACTTAGTTCAATATGAGGAATATTCTTTAAAAATTTTAAAAACCTTCTTTTTTTTTTTAGATCCACTGGTCAGAATCTTTGGATATTTGGTACAAGCTTTTCTTAGTAGGAGCAGATGCAACTTGTTGAAATCAATTCTTTGGGTTGATATTTAGGCTACCATGCCATGTAAGCGCCCTCAGGCCCCCTGGGGCCTCTTGTTTTTGTTTTTTTTTATGCATTTCGGTCAATTTTAAGACAAAAAATGTTTTTTTTTACACTGAAAATTTGAGAGCCGGGTGGGACTGAAAATTTTGGGCCCAATTCCAGAAATTTTTTTTTTGTTTTTTATTTCTTTCGGTCAATTATAAGACAAAAAACAATTTTTTTTTTACACTGAAAATTTGGAGTCCGCGTGGGACTGAAAATTTTGGGACCAAAATCTGAAAATTAGTTTTGCGTTTTTTTATGCTTTTAGGTCAATTTTAAGACAAAAACTTTTTTTTTTTACACTGAAAATGTTGGGTCCGGATGGGACTTTGGGAAAATTTTGGACCAAAATACAGAAATTAGTTTTTTGGTTTTTTATGCGTTTTGATCAATTTTAAGAAAAAAATTTACTGAAAATTTCACTGAAAATTTGGAGGCTGGGTGGGACTTCGAAAATTTTGTCCAAAATCCAGAAATGTTTATTTTTGTTTTTTATGTGTTTCGGTCAATTTTAAGACAAAAAAAAATTATTTTTTTTTACACTGAAAATTTGGGGTCTGGGTGGGACTTGAAAATTTTGGACCAAAATCTGGAATTTTTGTTTTTGTTTTTAGCTCACCTGACTGAAAGTCAGGGTGAGCTTTTTATATCACTCTTCGTCCGTCGTCCGTCGTCTGTCGTCCATCGTCCTGCGTGAAGGTGGTGTTTGAGCCTCTTTCTCCTAAACCACTGGCCACATTTTAATTAAATTTCATGTAAGTAGTGGTTATATAGGGGCATTTTGATTTTTATCCAAATTAGGTTTCGGCTCATATTGAGCAGAGGTGTGGGGAAAAAATGGCCAAATTTTTTGAAAATCTTCTTCTAATGAACCACCAGTAGCAGAGACTTGATATGTGGTATACAGAGTCCTTTTGACGTTTAGAATCAAGTTTGTTCAAGAGAAGTTTGTCGAGCATTATTTGCCTTCGTTATGGGAGGGGCAAAAGTTTTGGACACACCTAAAATTTCTATTTTCTGAACCGTGAGGTTGATTTGAACCAAATTTGATATGAGATGATAATGGGTCATAAGTAGTTGATTGACGCAAAAAAATTTTTTCTCATTGCCCCGTGGGAACCTCAGGAGCTAAAAATAGTAAAAACCTTAAAACTGCCATATCTCCAAAACTACACGGCACAGAGAATTCTTATTTTGTATAAAGCTTAGTTTTATCCAGTAGAATAGAATGGTTAAAAAAAATCCCTATCGGTTTGATCACAAGGTACTTTTTTCAGGACTTTGAAAAAGTGCTGAGTCAGCACTTTTTAACACTGTAGGCAATGGGAAAAAGATTAAAAAATCTTCTTCTCCATATCCAGCAGGCAGAATCTTTTGATATTTGGTATGCAACATTGTAGGGTGGATCTGATTCAAGTTTGTTCAAATCGGCCCCCTGGGTTCCTATTTGGGCTCGGTATAGGAGCCTGATTTCGAACTTAATGCATTTCAGGCAAATTTCTTAAAAAATCTTCTTCTCCAGATCCAGCAGGCAGAATCTTTTGATATTTGGTATGCAACATTGTGGGGTGGATCTGATTCAAATTTGTTCAAATCAGCTCCCTAGATTCATATTTGGGCTCACTATAGAAGCTCGAATTCGAACTTAGTGCATTTCGGGTAAATTTCTTCAAAAATCTTCTTCTCCAGATCCAGCAGGCAGAATCTTTTCATATTTGGTATGCAACATTGTGGGGTAGATCTGATTCAAGTTTGTTCAAATCGGCCCCCTGGATTCATATTCGGGCTTACTATAGAAGCCTGAATTCGAACTTAGTGCATTTCAGGCAAATTTATTAAAAAATCTTCTTCTCCAGATCCAGCAGGCAGAATCTTTTGATATTTGGTATGCAACATTGTGGGGTGCATCTGATTCAAGTTTGTTCAAATCGGCTCCCTAGGTTCATATTTGGGCTCATTAGAGAAGCTTGAAATCGAACTTAGTGCATTTCAGGCAAATTTCTTAAAAAATCTTCTTCTCCAGATCCAGCAGGCAGAATCTTTTGATATTTGGTATGCGACATTGTGGGGTGGATCTGATTCAAGTTTGTTCAAATCGGCCCCCTGGGTTCATATTTGGGCTCAGTATAGGAGCCCGATTTCGAACTTCATGCATTTCAGGCAAATTTCTTCAAAAATCTTCTTCTCCAGATCCAGCAGGCAGAATCTTTTGATATTTGGTATGCAACATTGTGGGGTGGATCTGATTCAAATTTGTTCAAATCAGCTCCCTAGATTCATATTTGGGCTCACTATAGAAGCTCGAATTCGAACTTAGTACATTTTGGGCAAATTTCTTCAAAAATCTTCTTCTCCAGATCCAGCAGGCAGAATCTTTTGATATTTGGTATGCAACATTGTGGGGTAGATCTGATTCAAGTTTGTTCAAATCGGCTTCCTAGATTCATATTTGGGCTCACTATAGAAGCTCGAATTCGAACTTCGTGCATTTCAGGCAAATTTCTTAAAAAAATCTTCTTCTCCAGGTCCAGCAGGCAGAATCTTTTGATATTTGGTATGCAATATTGTGGGGTGGATCTGATTCAAGTTTGTTCAAATCGGCTTCCTAGATTCATATTTGTGCTCACTATGGAAGCTCAAATTCGAACTTAGTGCATTTCAGGCAAATTTCTTAAAAAAATCTTCTTTCCAGATCCAGCGGGCAGAATCTTTTCATATTTGGTAAGCAACATTGTGGGGTGGATCTGATTCAAGTTTGTTCAAATTGGCCCCCCTGGGTTTATATTTGGGCTCAGTATAGGAGCCCAAATTTGAACTTAGTGCATTTCAGGCAAATTTCTTAAAAAATATTCTTCTCCAGATCCAGCAGGCAGAATGTTTTGATATTTTGTATGCAACATTGTGTGGTGGATCTGATTCAAATTTGTTCAAATCGGCCCCCTGGATTCATATTTGGGCTCAGTATAGGGCCATTTCAGGCAAATTTCTTTGAAAATCTTCTCAAGATCCAGCAGGCAGAATCTTCTGATATTGGGTATGCACCATGCTTAGGGGGGTGAGATTCAAGTTTGTTCAAGCCAAGTCCCTGGGTTCATATTTGGGCTCACTCTGGTAGCCCGAATGACAACTTAGTTCAAAATGAGGAATTTTCTTTAAAAATCTTCGTCAGATCCATCAGTCGGAATGTTTTGATATTTGGTATGCAGCATCCTTAGGGGGTGAGATTCAAGTTTGTTCAAGCCATGTCCCTAGGTCCATATTTGGACTCACTGTGGGAGCTCGAATTGTAACTTAGTTCAAAATGAGGAATTTTCTTTAAAAATCTTCTTCTTCAGATCCAGCAGTCGGAATGTTTTGATATTTGGTGTGCAGCATCCTTAGGGGGGTGAGATTCAAGTTTGTTAAAGCCAAGTCCCTGGGTTCATATATGGGCTCCCTGTGGGAGCAGGATTATAACTTAGTTCAATATGAGGAATATTCTTTAAAAATCTTTTTTTTTTAGATCCACTGGTCAGAATCTTTGGATATTTGGTATAAGCTTTTCTTAGGAGGAGCAGATGCAACTTGTTGAAATCAATTCTCTAGGTTGATATTTAGGCTACCATGTCAGGTGAGCGCCCTCAGGCCCCTTGGGGCCTCTTGTTTATTTGTTTCGGTAAATTTTTTTTTTTACAATGAAATTTGGGGGCCGGGTGGGACCGGAAATTAGTTTTGGGGGTTTTCTTTTGCGTTTTTTATGTGTTTTGGTCAATTTTAAGAAGAAAAAAAAAAATTTAGGCTGAAAATATTTTGTTTGGGATTTTGAAAATTTCCAAACAAAAATAAAAAAAAATCTATTTTTTATGTGTTTATCTCAATTTTGGGACGTAAAAGTGCAGGAACTGAAAATAGAAGGAAATATTCTGTGTATTGTGTGGGCACAACTGCTTCATCTAGTTGGAATATGCTTTTCTTAGGAGTGGCGTATGCAGCTTATTCAAATTAAGTCCCTGGTTTGATATTTAGACTACTATGTCGGGTGAGCGCCCTCAGGCTCCCTGGGGTCTCTTGTTATTTTAGTTATGCCCCAGAGAGACTTACCTACCCTTTTATGACACTGTCAGGGGCCTATGCCATGCTCCATGTTGCTCTTATTTAGTTGTGTTTGTTAAAGAGTTAATACACCTGACAAGAGGTGAGGTAAAATTATTTACTCTGCTATGTTCCTGTAATAATCATTTTTTCTGTTCATTTCAGCATGGAGTGGATTCACAGAAGCCCTTGATGTATTCACATATTGATATAGCTGGATCATCTGGTCCTTTCCCTGGAGTGCCAACTGGAGCCCCACTTGTTGCCTTCACAGAACGCTTCATTATGAAGTACCTTTGAACACAATCGAAGGAATATCTTTCTGATTTTTTCTCTTGCTTACATTAGATGTAGATGAAATATGCACTAGCCATAAACAGTAAAATAAAGGTGATTACAATCAAATAGAAATAATAGGAAAAAAACTACTTTTTTGGTAAAAGTGAGAACGGTGGAGTTTATTTGCTCAAGTAAAGAAGATTTTATTGATATTTATTAGCATTTTACATATCCCTTTCAACCCAAATGGTACTGTCAGTCTGTTTGCATGATTTGAAAGAGTCCAAATTTATTATTTGGGAGTAGGTAAATTAATGTTTACAAGGTGCAGCTTTTGGGCATCCTTTTGGTCTGCATGTTGAAAGTATTGGTGTTGAACTTAAAAATTCAGTCCGAATCCATTTACTTATGCAATGGAGGACCTCATAAGCTAAGTTTGAACAAATTTTGAGAAAAGTATTGGCAGGTTAAGGCCATTACATTGGGTAAAGAATTGATGTAGATGAGATTTATACCAAGGCTGTACAGTACACAGAGTTAGTTACTCAGTTACTCCTTAGAGGCCTGAACAAGTTCCTGAATTCCCACCAGCCCACAGCCTCTATACGTTCAGTGGCTTAGCAGTGGTTTCTAGGAAAGTCTTGGCTGCATATTAAGGCAGCCAAGACTTGACTAGAAACCACTGCCTATCTAATTTGTTGTCATCAGAATGGCATGTTAAGGGCACCTGTTCTGAGGTCGTAAACAGGCCTTAAGAGTTAATAATGAAAATTGATTATAACCAGAAAGTGTGACTAACCCTGTGCAATGCACAGGGTTAGTCACTTTTCTAGTAATTAAAAAATTGGTAACTTCCATCTCAACTTTCATCTCACACACAGCATGTAAATGTATGTTCAGTTAGGCTGAGATCTGAGGTGATTTGAGTCTTATATAGATTCACAAAGCCTGTGCTTCCTATTCCTGAACCCTATTTTTGCTCAGTGTGAGCCCAGGTAGATCTGAGGTGATTTGGAGTTTTATATAAATTCACAAACCCTGTGCTTTCTATTCCTGAACCCTATTTGGGCTCAGTGTGAGCCTATGTAGATCCGAGGTGATTTTGAGTCTTAAAAAGATTTGCGAACCCTGTGCTTCCTATTCCTGAACCCTATTTGGGCTCAGTGTGAGCCTAAGTAGATCTGAGGTGATTTGGAGTCTTAAAAAGATTTGCGAACCCTGTGCTTCCTATTCCTGAACCCTATTTGGGCTCAGTGTGAGCCTAGGTAGATCCGAGGTGATTTGGAGTCTTATATAGATTCACAAACCCTGTGCTTCCTATTCCTGAACCCTATTTGGGCTCAGTGTGAGCCTAGATAGATCCGATGTGATTTGGAGTCTTATACAGATTCACGAACCCTGTGCTTCCTATTCCTGAACCCTGTTTGGGCTCAGTGTGAGCCAAGGTAGATCTGAGGTGATTTGGAGTCTTATATAGTTCACGAACCCTGTATTTCCTATTCCTGAACCCTATTTGGTCTCAGTGTGAGCCAAGGTAGATCTGAGGTGATTTGGAGTCTTTTATAGATTCACGAACCCTGTGCTTCCTATTTCTAAACCCTATTTGGACTCAGTGTGAGCCTAGGTAGCTCTGGGATGATTTGGAGTCTTATATAGATTCACGAACCTGTGCTTCCTATTCCAGAACCCTATTTGGGCTCTGTGTGAGCCAAGGTAGATCTGAGGTGATTTGGAGTTTTATATAGATTCACAAACCCTGTACTTCCTATTCCTGAACCCTATTTGGGCTCACTGTGAGCCTAGGTAGATCTGGGGTGATTTGGAGTCGTATATAGATTCACGAACCCTGTGCTTCCTATTCCTGAACCCTTTTTGGACTCAGTGTGAGCCAAGAAAGCTCTGGGGTGATTTGGAGTCTTATATAGATTCACGAACCTGTACTTCCTATTCCAGAACCCTATCTGAGCTTTGTGTGAGCCAAAGTAGATCCAAGTTGATTTGGAGTCCTACATAGATTAACTCTTTACCCAACATCATGGCCAAAACCGTCCAGTGCTATTCACAAAAATTGTCATTCAGTTTTAATTATTTTTTAATCTTTTTTTCTCAAAAATAATTATGACTCCTCATTGGAATGGCTCATTTAGCTTGTTCCAATGAGGGGGCATAAGCTGTGCTTTTGATGCAAAAAATGAAAAAAAAATCTGTTCTTCAAGAATTTTTTTTTTACAAGTGTTGTCTGCCTTTTTGTGTTAGGTAAAGGGTTAATGAACCCTGTACTTTCTATTGCGACTGTTCATAAGAGAAGAGTCAGTTATAATCAGAGTTTATCATGTAATGTTAGATGTTGGGCTACAGGAGCCAATGCAAAACCTTTTTCCTTAGCATTAGTTTTTTACTGGACAAACAAATGAGTACTTAAGTAACAGACCACAAATCATGTTGCCAGAACACAATATCGCTAAATGTCCTGTAGAAGTTAATTTTATTTTGTATTAACTGGTAGAGTGCTGGCAGCCCATATTTTGGCCTTTCAATGAAGTGCAGGTGCCCCAGCCTGAAAGTTTCCTATTCACTGGATGTGTTATAAGTTATCTCTGCCAACATGTATAGTATATGGAGATTTAATACCTGGATGTCGGTTTTTAAACACCAAGCCACAGGCAAGGTGTTTAAATGAGACATCCAGGTATTAAATCTCCATATACCATACATGTTGGCGGAGATATCGTTTTTGTCTCGTTTGAAACACAATACAAACATAGTGGAAATAAATTTGTGGATGCATTTCTCAGCTCCACAATCACTTGGACCAAATTCATGATAATTATTTTGTTTTTATAATCGCAGAAGACAACAGATAGAGTTACATCCCTTGGGTCGTTAAGAAAACGAGTAAACGGTATTTTGTTGACATATCATCCCCTGAGTTCCAAGGAGTTCTGTGTGCCTACTAGCACATAGAACACATTGGTACTCGGGGGATGAATTATTTGCTCTTATTTTATTCTTATGATTGAATTGTCGGAAATCTGATGATATTTCGACTATTTTCAGGGTTTTTGGTTCGATTTTTATGACGAGGTGAGCAAATGCAGAAAGCTTTCGTTTAAACTATATACCCCCGATGTTTCGCATGCGCTTATACCCTGGATGTTGCATGCTCTCATATACCTTGGATGTTGGGTGCACCCTTTGTCATGGCTATTTGTCCAAGGCATTCTGATCAATCAAAAGACAGAATTTATTGGGATATAGGGACAAATCATATCTGTGAAATGAAATTACTTTCTCCGTATGGGTTTGTTTTGTTACAGTTAATGGGAGCGTGCCAATAGGGACTCTCCCATAAATTGTAACAAGGCAAAGACAAGTGAATAAACTTTGTCGGCCAAAAATAATTTAGCACTTTACTAGTTAATGTAGACTTTTGTTAAATTGTACGAGAGAACTGGAGTAACCTTTTTATGCTAACTTAAAAATAATAAAAAGCAAATAGATATGTTGTGTTTTCTCAATACTCTCCATCGCCATGTTCTCATTCATTTACTTCTGAGAAGGATAAATCCTTCTGGAGGCTACTGAAGGGAAGTTGACCAATTGAGAAGGGGGAGGGGAGGGGGGGGGGATGTAAACCTGACCTGTTCCGGCTCTGATAGCTCAAGTAAGACTCCCAACATATTTCAGCTACCATCAAGGTATGCCTACAATGATGATATAACTGAATGAAATATTTGTCAGCCAGGATGAGTTCTTGGAAATTTTTTTTCAAATAAATACAGGATACAGAAAGTATTTAGCTGATGGGGTGCTAGAAGCCACTATCATTGCTCCACTGAAAATTGTTGAAAGACACTTTAGGGGCTTTGCACTGTGTGTATTACAGTACTGGAGAGTGGATTGATACTAAATCACTCATGGGGTGGTGTCTCCACTCAGACAAAACTTCCTTGTCTGGGAAAAAGCATAAGAATGACAAGCAAAGTTTCAGCCCGGATGTCCCTTGGTTAAAACTGTGCTTGTCCTTTTCATGCATTACCACAGTAATCGACTGTTATTGGCGGGGTGGAATCACCACCCCAAGAGTGATTTAACCCTTTGATACTTTTGTATGTGTTATTACATATGAAATCAAACAGAACGTTGATACTTTGGGTCATTTGTTTTATTATTTTTTGATTTTTTAAAGTTTTAACCTCAAATTCCTATTTTCTCCCCAATAGTGCTCAGTGACAACCATTGAGCCAAATGTTATCACAGCTTAAACTACTAATATAATCCTGCTGTCAAGACTTCTTAACTGGTTGAATGCTAGAAGCCACTATCAGGGCTTTCAAAAAAATGAGAATACCAGAGCAAAAGCCAAACCTCTCCTTGCTTATATTTCATATTCAGTCAAACAAATAATATTTTGTTTATAGAAATTTGTTCTGTTACAAATTATTGGAGAGTGCCTGTGGGCACTCTCCAATAATTTGTAATAAAACAAGTTTTGAATAACAAATACAGACCCCCAAAAGTAATCTAGCCCTCGTCCAGATAATCACTAATGTGAAAAAATGTGAAAAATATCTTGTTATTTGTACTTTCCGACGTTTGACGTCGCATGTTGAAAAACGTTGAAGAAACTGAATTCCCAGTGACATTTGAACGTCAGTCATAAATGCAGTCCTAAAGGGTTAATAACAATTCTCTCTCCATGTACTGTAGCTTATTTGTTCAACAGTTGCAGCAATTTTTAAACATAAATTGTTTTGGGCAAGGGCTCAATCCCATTTGTCCATGTAGAGGCATGGTGGCATTGTGTAATAAGGCTTCACCTCGATGGTGCACTTGTCTTCAACCAGTGCTAACCCAGCTGTGTGGTGTTAATATGTTAGGAAGTCTGACAGTTGCTTGCTGCTGCTTGGTGCTTCTCTCTGGGTACTCAGACTTCCACCACCCGTAAAACTGTCAGACACAAGATGACCCTGTCTGTTGAAAGTGTCATTAAATCCAGTAAATACACCAAGCCTACAGGCACTTTCCAATAAATGACAACAAAACAATTGTTTAGTAACAAAATCTTGTGAAACTAAGGCTCCGTTGCTGGTATCGTTGCAAAAATACTCCTGTTAGAAATCAGCTTTGAAAATATAGAATAAACGTAGAGTGTTTTCAGGTAAAAAATTTATTCTATGAGTAGGATTAAGAATGAAACCGACCAGCCTTTGGCGAGTCAGTTTCATTCTTAATTCTATGAGTAGAATAAATTTTTTACTTGAAAACACTACACATTTATTTTGTTTATCCCATAAATCTTCTACAGGGTAGTCGCAACAAAATCATGCTATAATTCACTACAAAACACAGTGAGAAGTGGGGAGCACATTGGTCCGATATGATCGCCCAGCAAAATTGGCAAAAATAAACAAGGCACAGAAATACATTTCTGTCTAAAAATAATTCCCCTACAAACTTGAGCTAAGCTTGCAAAAAACTTTATTACATGATGAGCAGTGGGTGGTGTTTTCTACTGGCATTGCGTAATACTTTAAAAAAGATTCAAAGAAATCAACAATCAAACTATTAATTATGCTAGACAAATGTGGTAGAGGCCAGAGGTCAACAAGTCTGTCGCTACTAGGGGAATAAATTCTTTCAGTGTTAAACCTAAGGGGACAATTTATCACCCTACTAGGTCAATAAAGCAAAAATGTATCCAAGGCCTTTATTGATCAAATAAACGGCCATTTATGGGATAAATTTAATTTAGCGCTCCATCTGTTAATTGTAGTATACTGTATTCCAAATTGGTCATCCTGAGACCCTCAACAACCTGACTCCAATTCAAATGAAAATGACTCACCTGAAACAACAAGAGTTGGACTTTTGCCCTGTGCATACCCCCACATGGTGTACCACCTAGTGTGGGCATACCTATGACCAACAAATATCATTTATGAATATTCTCGTACGGACTGACGGACGGATGTACAGATTTACAGATGCAATGCAGTATACCCCCTTCCATTTTCTTTGAAAGTTTTCAACAATTTACAACAATTTTCTCAGTCAAAAGGTATGGTAAATTGTTTGGTGTTTGGAAGTTTTATGCAATGAGGCAGAAGCCTTTGTCATAGGCAAACTGCATGCCATATTTCACTGAAATCCAATAACCCCAATCCAGTATGCCCCCCCCCCCCCCCCCATTTTCTTTGAAAGTTTTCAACAATTTCCAACAATTTGTAAGTCAAAAGGTATGGTAAATTGTTTGGTGTTTGAAAGTTGTATGCAATGAGGCAGAAGCCTTTGTCATAGGCAAACTGCATGCCATATTTCACCAAAATCCGATAACCCATACCTGAGATACAGGCTGAACAGACAAATAATGTCTATTTCCTACAATTTCTAAGTCAAAGAAGGGGGATAACTCTAAAAAGGAGAATGTGAGAAATATCGTTGAATCCTTTTTTTAAAGCCTATACCATAAGCAGTGTTCATGGCAAATTTCATTGCAATAGAACATTCGATACCCCAGATACAGGCTGAACAGACAAAATTTGGCTCGGAGTGACACAATTTCTAAGTGAACAAGAAACAAACAAAAAAAAATAATAATAAAAACAATAACTAGTGTGGGCATACCTATGACCAACAAATATTATAAAAAATAATAATTTACTTAAGTTATGAATATTTTCGGACGGACGGTACGACGCATGTAATCCAGTATACTCCCATTTTCTTCGAAAGTGGGGGTATAATTAATTGGGGTGTTGTAACCCCAACCCATCCCCCTCTCCTAGTAGTTATTCTTCACTTCTGAGTGCGTTAGGCAGCTTGCAAGTATTTTAACTTTTGATGGTGCTTGCTCTTATAAAACATCAATACATAAGAAAATTTGAGTGTGTGGGTGGACAGAACACATCCACTGAAATCTGTAACAAAAAGAAATTTGGATATTATGCAAAAAGAGAAGAGTCTGACTACTGATCTCTATTTTATTATATCGAGAGTAATCGCTTGACTGGACTGGTAATGTGAAATAATTCATGAGAGGTGAGGGACGTTGTACAAACATGAGTGCGTGAATGCGCACAAGTGTTTTACAATATAGTCTTTTGCCTCGAACCAGTCCAGTCAAGCGATTACTTTGTTTATTACTTTTCATTATTAACGATAATTGTATTATCTAACGTAATGGCCAAAACCGGCCAGTGCTATTCTAAAAAATCGCCAATTAATTTTCATTATTTTTTTCATTTTTTGTCTCTAAAACATAGGTTGAACTTGTTCCAATGAGGGGTCATCACCTATGCTTTTGAGACAAAAAATGAAAATAATAGTTATTCAAGACTTTTTTTTGAAAGCGTCAACTGCTTTTCATGTTAGATAAAGGGTTAAAAAAAACAATGAAGTCCCCATTACACCCACAGCAAAACGTCTTTGTTTGCGTGCACGGATATATGACCCAATAGTTGATTGCAAAATTTACTTGTGATGTTATCGTTTATAATCAAACCCAGAAATCCCAGTAAATCAAACTTTGGAAAGTAATAAATGCCTGTTCTATGAAATCCCCATCTACAGCAACACTAAACAATGAGGAAAATGAAAATCCATTCCACACACATGCTGAATGGAAATCGTTAACAGATTATTTGTAAAGCAAAATTTCACTGGCATTTTCTGCAAATCGTGCGCCACAATTACAATCTGAATCACTAGCAATGACTAAAAATAGTACAATGTGTTCCCCTCGCAAATTTGGTTGGCAGTAAAATGGGTTCTTTTTGTTGATAGTTTGTCCCCCGAGTTCAAATGTTTTGAGATCACCGAAGTTAAGCAACGTCGAGCCCGGCTAGTCCTCAGATGGGTGACCATCTGAGCAATCGATTCGGACTCCTGCGCTGTGTCCTTGGGCAAGGCACTTAACCCCCATTGTCCACATGGAGGCACGATGACGCCGTGTAGTAAAGTGCACTGCACATCGATGGTACGCATGTCTTCAACCAATCTAACCCTGCCTGTGCTTCAGTGCGGAGTTATGATGTTGAGGAGCTGGCAGCTGCTCGTCATTGCTCGATGGTTCTCTCCGGGTACTCCGGGTACTCCGGCTTCCTCCACCCGTAAAACTGTCGCGGTCATGATTATCCATTGTGCATAATTATGTCACCTTAAACACCAATAAAAAAAAAAATCTCCTAAATTCTACTCTGCCTTAATTAACTGGTAATTTTTTGTGTTCAACCATATACCAGTTACAGTATTTTATTTCAATGTTAAATGCAACAAATACACAATACAAGAAGAAAACCATCACGTGCACTCCAATACAATACATGAAAATGGATTCAGCAGCAAGCAACAAATAGTAGCTGTCGCCATAACTTTACTTCACTCACTCCAGAGCTGTATTCCAACCTTAAAAACTTCCAGAATATGCAATATACTAAATTTGACAAAAAGCATTTATTCTATAACCAGTGTGCATTACCTGATACAATTTGTACTTGTGGTATGTTAAATTCATTGTTACTGGACAAAATATGCAATCAATGGGTATATTTTATTAAGTAATATACAGTTAAGTGGGAAACATGTTTATTTGCATACACCCTAGATTTTCTGAAGTGTGATTTTGTGTTACCCTGTAATTTCTTAACTGGTTGAGTGCTAGCTAAAGGGCGTTATAATGGCTCTACTGAAAATGCTGAAAGCCGCTTTAGTTGCATTACACTTTATGCATTGCTGGGGGCACGATGACTCAGTAGGTAGAAGTGCAGGCTGCAAGCCGAGAAGTCCTTGGTTTGAATCCCACCTGCGGCAACTGCATTGTGTCCTTGGGCAAGACACTTCACCTCCATTGCCCATGTGGGGGCATGGTGACGCTGTGCACTAAGGCATACTGCACGTCGATGGTGCACCTGTCTTCAACCAATGCTTGTGTGGAGTTAGTATGATGGGGCTCTGACAGTTGCTCGCCATTGCTCGGTGGTTCTCTCCGCGTACTCCGGCTTCCTCCACCCATAAAACTGTCGTGGTCATGATAAACCATTGTGCAGAAATATGTGACCTTAAACTCCAATAAATAAATAAATAAATTATGCATTGCTTGTTGTTTAAATAGTTGTAGAAAAAAATATGGTCATGTAAAATTGTTTTGTTACAATTCATTGGAGAGTGCCCATAGGCACTCTTCATTGAATTGTAACTACAAAATTTGGTTTTGTTTGATGGAGATCAAGGTCACAGATCAAGGGCATTGCCACACCAGGGATGTAATCACTTCCAAGTGACTATCTCCTGTTCATTGGATTTTTACGAAACTTGGTGTGCAGTATGAGTATAATGTGTGTGTGTACACACAGGGAAAGGAAGTTTTGATTCAAATAATTTTACCAGAGTTATACCCAATTTCGACTTTGAATTTACCAAACTTTCAGGTTTTGGAAGATATCTTCCGTTGTTATTAAAGAAATTAAATGATATTTGATAAGTGACATTACTGGGTATGAATGCATTTCTAGGCTGATAATGAGATTATTCCTATCATAACACAAAAGTCAGCACGGGATATGAATGTTGTTAGACTGTCTTGTTGCTTTTATAGATGTGAAGGCATGTAATAATCACAGAATGACACATGCGTGTGAACGGGTTAATTGATATTGCACTTATGCCAACGTGAAACACACGCGTGTGTCATTATGTAAATTTACTGGATTGTTGGAATACTCATGGTCACAAATATAAAAGTGTCTCCATGCCACCACATTAAGGTGAGGGGGGGGGGGGGGCTTATAAATAAACTGATCAACAATCAAACATTTCTCGAAGATTTTCAATTTCCCGATGTTTCGCTGTCTCCGATAACTTTTTAGCTCACCTGCCTGAAAGTCATGGGGAGCTGAAGTGATAATTTTCTGTCAGGCGTCCGTCCCGACTGAACTTTACATTGTCAACTTCTCATAAAACACTGGTCTGAATTGAACAAATTTGATATGCATGTTCCTTATCACCTGTCAAGTTTGTTCAGATAAAGCTGCAACACCCAGGGCATAATTCTGTTGGCACCCCACAATTTTTTTTTAATAATTAAAAAATCATCTTCTCTAGAACCACCAATCAAAATTTTTTGATACTTAGTATACAACATCCTTAGGGTGGGTCAGATTCAGGTTTGTTTGATACAGGTCCCTGGGTTAATATTTGAGCTCCCTGTGGGAACCAGAATTTTAACTTTGTGTGACATGAGGAAATGGTTTTAAAAATCTTCTGATCTACCAGTTGGATTACTGCATCTTCAGGGAGGGATGGGGGTGTCATCTTGAAGTTTGTTCAAATCAAGTCCCTGGAGGCATATTTGGGCTCCTTGTAGGAACCTGAAATTCAAATTGGTATGATATGAGGAATATTAGGCCACACAAAGTATATCTTCTGTTTCTCAGGCCATTATTTAAGAAATTGCATGCGGGCGAGCGGTTTTTTATTTTATTTTTTATTTCAGTAATTACTTCTTTGCTATCAAAAGTTCATGTTCTTGGTTCAAGTTTTAGGCCTCATAATCTACAGAATAGCATGGGTGGTG
Organism: Pictodentalium vernedei; assembly: GCA_031216915.1. NCBI lineage: Eukaryota > Metazoa > Mollusca > Scaphopoda > Dentaliida > Dentaliidae > Pictodentalium > Pictodentalium vernedei. The sequence continues at coordinate 656,396,345 of CM062295.1, forward strand.
GCTTATTTTATCCCTTGAGTGCAAGAAGGCTTTGCAATGCTAAAGCATTGCAAAGCCTTCTTGCACTCAAGGGACAAATTCATCAATTTTTTTAACTTGGGTAAAATATCAGACATAAACCATTTAATTTTTATTTTTTTAAAGTTTAAATTGGTTATAAAAAGAGAGCATGCGGCAGCCAAAAGGACCATGCGGGAGGGCCTGAGAAACAGATTTTTTTTTTTAGGCCTTATTTAAAAATTTTCTTCTTCAGATCCATCAGTTAGAATTTTTTGATGTTGGATATGTAGCATCCTAAGTGGGGTAAGATTCAAGTTTGTTCATATCAAGTCCCTAGGTTCATATTTGGAAATCTATGGGAACCTGAATTTCAACTCTGTCGAATATGACAAATTTGTTTTAAAAATCTTCTTCAGAGCAATGTGCCAGATTCCTTTGATGTCACATTCAAGTTTGTTCAAAGCAAGTTGTTGGGGTCATATTTGGGCTCTGTATGGGGGCTCAAACTTTAATGAGTAATATTATTTTATGAGTAATATTATTTAAAAATCCTCTTCAGATCTACCAATCATAATCCATTGATATGTGATATGCAGCATCTCGAGGTTCAGATTCATGTCTGCTCAAACCGAGTCCCTCTGTTCATATTTGGACTCCCTATGGGAACCCAAATTTTAACTTGGTGCAATATGAGAAAATTTATTTAAAAATCTTAATGCCCCCCGAAAAAGTTTTTCGGGGTCATATAGTGCTTTTTTGTTTGTGTCATTACCATCCGTCCATCTGTCTGTCTGTCTATCGGGAAGATTTTCATATCCACTCCATAACTCTGAGATGCTTCATTGAATTTTGTTGAAACTTGGCATACATGTTGCTGATGTGGAGACGATGTGTTGCGCACAATTGTCTTTGTTCGATGGAGGTCAAGGTCACAGATCAAGGTCATTGCCATGTCGGGGGCAAAGTCACTTCTGAGTGACAATCACTTGTTCTTTCTTCTTCTTTCTTGATATTTGGTACACTGCATCTTTGGGGGATGGGGGTCCTCTTGACATTTGTTCAAATCAAGTCCCTGGGGTGATATTTTGGCTTCCTGCCAGAGCCCTAATTGTAACTTTGTGTAATATGAGAAAATGTTTTTTAAAATCTTCTTCCTCAGATCCACCAGTCAGAATCTTTTGATCTGGCATAGAGCATCATGGGGGGGGTATTAAAATTTGTTCACGCCAAGTCCCGCAGCTCATATTTTCATATTTGAGTTCCTTTTGGGTTGGGAACTCAGAACATTAACTTAGTGTAATATGAGGAATATTCTTAGAAAATCTTCAGATCTACCAGTAGAAATATTTTGATATTTGATACGCAGCTTCCTTTGCAGGTTCAGATTCACGTTTGTTCATAGCAAGTTCCTAGGTTCATGTTATTGATCCCTATGGGAACATGACTTTTAACTGGTGCTATATGAGGGATCTATTTGAAAATCTTTTTCTTCTGATCTACCATTCAAAATCTCGTGATAATTGGTGTACTGCATCTTCAGTGGGCTCAGCTTGAAGTTTGTTCAAATTAAGTCCCTGGTTTGATATTTGGGCTCCCTGTGAGAGCCAGAATTTCAACTTTGTGAAATAATCGAAAAACTCTCTAAGGATCCACCAGTCACAATATTTTGACTGGTATAGAACATACTTAGAGGGGTGGGGAGGGGGGGTGAAATTCACGTTTTTTCAAATCAAGTCCTTTTGGCCATATTTGGGCTCCCTGTGGGAACTCGGAAATTTAACTTAGTGCAATATGAGGAATATTCTTTCAAAATTTTAATATATGCCAGTCAGATTGTTGTGATTAAACAAATTACATTAACTATATTAACATATAGGTGCGGAATGTGATCTTTGATCCTTGTTTAAACAATTTTATCAGGTGAGCAATTAAGTCCCTTTGGGGCCTCTTGTTAAAGATTATACTTTGACATATGCGAAAAATGAATATGTTAATGATGTGCACATTTCTTGTGGCAGTACAAACTGAATATTCACAATTTATTACACGCTCGTTCTATGAGTTCCCCATCTACAACTACACTAAACCATGAAAAAAAATGAAAATCTTTTTTCTATTTTTAAATACAAAGTGAAATTTCACTGGAATTTTCTACAAATCGTGCCACGCAGTTGCAATTTGAATCGCTAGCAATAGTAAAAAACGTCCCCTGAGTTCCAATGCATTCTATGTGCCAGTAGGCACATAGAGCACATTGGAACTCAGGGGACGAAATAGTAACACGGGTTTCCCTCGCAAGTTTGGTTGGCGATAAAATGTGTTCTTTTTGTTGATAGCTGTCAAATGAATTGCGGAGTGTCCTTCTGATAATTGTTTTTAGCTCATCTTGACAAAGTCAAGCTGAGCTAATCTCATCGCTCTCCGTCTGTCGTCCGTCAACACCATGTTTTGGTCTTCTCCTCCAAAGCCACTGGGCCAATTCAAGTGAAAGTTTGTGTGAGTGGTGGTCCCAAAGGGGCATTGCATTTTTGATCAACTCATCATGCCCAGCCCCATAGGGAGGGAGTTGGGAAAAGCTCCAAAATATTTTTAAAATCTTCTTCTCATGAACCAGTGTGTACAATGACTTGATATTTGCTATGGAGCTTCCTTTTGAGGTGTAGAATCAAGTTTGTTCAAACGAAGTTCGTGAAGCAATATTTGGCTTTGTAATGGGAGGGGTAAGATTTTTGGCCCTGCCCAAAATTTCTGTTTTCTGAATCGACGGTCCGGTTTAAACCAAATTAGGTATGTGGTATTATTGGGTCATAAGAACTTGACCCATGCAAAAATAAAAGTTCACGCATCCCCATGGGAACCCTGGGAGCTAAAAATAGAAATATTTTCAAACGCCCCTATTTCCCAAACCACGCGGAACAGAGGGCTGTTATTTGGTATGAAGTATCCGTAGGACCAGTAGAATTGAATGGTAAAAAAATTACCATCGCTTATGTTAGGGTGTTCTGTAATGGCCTTCGAAAAAATGCTGAGTCAGCATATTTGCAAAAATTAAAAAAAATATTTTCTCCAGAATCAATCATCAAAATCTTTTGATATTTTGTATACAGCATTCATAGGGGGTTCAGATACAAGTTTGTTAAAATAAAGTCCATTGGTTCATATTTGGGCTCAATACAGGAGCCCAAATTTTTTACATGATAGGGTAATATGGGGAATATTCTTTAAAAATCTTCTTCAGAACCACCAGTCAGAATATTTTAATGTTTGACATACATCAATGTTATGAGGGTCAGATTCAAGATTGTTCAAACCAAGTCCCTAGGTTAATATTTGGGCTTCCTATGTTCAAATCGGACCCATAGGTTAATATTTGGGCTCGCTATGGTAGCCCAAATTTTAACTTAGTGCAATATGAAGAAATTTCTTTATAATTTCTCTTCTTCAGATACAACAGTCAGAACGCGTTCATATTTGGTACACAACATCTCTAGGGAAATCGGATTCAACTGTGTTCAAATTGAGAGCCTGGGTTAATATTTCGGCTCCCTATGGGTGCCGGAATTGGCCATTTTGCTGAAGAATTAAAAATTTTGTATTCAGTACCCTCTAGAGGTGTGTAACTAAGATTAATCTGCTTAGGTTGTATCAAGGGGCTTCATAGTGGAGCTCTACATTTTACATTATGATCATCTGAAGAAAAGGCATTATGCCCGGATTATTTTTGTCACTCCTGAGTGACTCAAGAATAGAGTGCAGCCTATGGATATGGATTGCTTAATGACTCTGTGTATATTGTGTTCTTTTCAAGATGAGCGCTTCAGGCCCCGTGGGGCCTCTTGTTATAGACGTGAAGGCATGTAATAAACACAGAATGACACGTGTGTGTGAATGGTTTAATCGATATGGCGGCCTCTTGTTCTATCCTTCCGCGTTGGCACTCATGCCATATCGATTAACCCATTAACACACAAGTGTCGTTCTGTGTATATATGTTTTGCTTTAACCCTTTACCCAACGCAGATGATATCAAAATGTATTATTTTAAAAATCATTTTTTCAAATTTTTCCAAACATTTCAACAAAACCATATCATGTGACCCCACGTTGGAACGAGCTCGTTCCAACAAGGGGTTACATGATATGGTTTTGATGAAATGTTGTTTACGGCAGTAAACAAACATTGCACCACTTCCCATGAGAACCGTGGGAAGTGGTGTAATGTTTGTTTACTGCCGTAAACAAGTTCTGCTGTACTGGTAATGCAGGGCACAAAGTAAGTAAATAATGTTACTTCGCATAAATTGGTAACCGTGGACAGGTAAAAGATGCGAAATTGAGTAATATTAACAAGTATAAAGAAAATTCTTGATACTTAAATTTGACTTCGACATTTCTCAACAAATGTGAGCCTTCTAAATATTTTAAACGTATATTGTATTACTATTGTTATTGAGAAGAGTGATCGATCACAGGATTTAAGGCGGCTTGTATTAATTCGGGGTAATTTATAGAAATACTTGGTTTTGGATATGTAAATAGTAATTGTTGGTGTATATAAATTGTTGAATGGTTATTCGTTTTTTTCCCTTTTCAAATGGGGAAGTCCCGAGAGCCCAGTAGAGCTTTAGCTTCTTCCTTTCATAGCCAATGTTGTATTATTGTTCCTTCTAGTCAATAACCACTAATTGTAGTACAACTTTGTATAATACCTAGTGAATAATCTGTTGTAATCTGTATAAGAGCCAGTTGCTCCCAAGATTTCCACTCTCCCGCCTTGCCCAAGGACACAAAATACACTCTAAAAACTCTAGGTACTTTGTGATACCAAGTGTGGTACTCAACTTGTGTGGTGTGCCAAAAGTACGGTACTCAAGGACACCAAAACATTGTTGGTACTCCCAAGAAACCAAACTTCAATGGTACTTCGAGAAACCAAAATTGTCTTCGTTTTGGTTCTCTAGAAAACCAAAAGCTTCATTCTTTATTGTGATTCTCCGGGTTATACTATTGTGCAGCAAGAAACCAAACGTTTGGTACTTACCCCCGCCCTCCCCCTCCCTCGCGGGAACCCCGGGAAGTTAGACAGTGCTTATTTACCGTGGTAAACAAACACAGTTTTTATGGTAAAATAGGACTCAGTCACTAATGCTTGGGATGCAAGACCTCTAAAATAGGCGACATGGGGCATAAACGATGGACTCATCTTGACTTTATCTCCATGCTGTGGTCACGACTGGCCGTTGTGCAGAAGTATGTGATCTTAAACACCAATAAATAAATAGACCCCCCCCCCCCCCCATCCCTTTCCCTTTCATGTGCACAGCATATACATGGGAGTGGTAGTCCCAAATATTGCTCCATTGAGGGATCTCAAGAACCGGATTGAAATATGAAAAGCTGCAGAAGTACCAACCTTCCCCATGGGCCAGGATATATTTATTGTGTAGATAACACCACAAATCATGTCGCTATAAAAAAAATGAAAAAAAGAAAAACTGAGTTATGCATTTCCTTGGATAACCTTCAACAGATATTAAGGACATACACTGCAATTCACATAAATCAAATACAGTTTGCACCAAGCCATCCAACCCGCTTCCTATGATCCAGTCTGTCGCAGTTTCAAGCTCCTAGGCTTCGACCGAAGCCGCCTTTGTTGACGCAGCCGACGCGCGCTAGGCGGCCAAGTTGCTAACGTGCAGGATATGCAGGGAACGTAACTCCTGTTTATCGATATTTGGGTATTCCACAATCACCCATTTGATATTATACGTGCGAAATATAGGGCAGGCTGTCCATATTCCATGTTTTAGGTATCTCATATTCTGGTGGTATCCTACAATACCAAAATGTATTGGTTTTTTTTTAACCCTTTACCTAACGTAACGGCCAAAACCGGTCAGCGCTATTCTCAAAAATCGCCAATTAATTTTCATTATTCTTTTCATTTTTTGTCTCAAAAACATAGGTTATGACCCCTCGTTGGAACGAGCTCGTTCCTACGAGGGGTCATAACCTATGTTTTTGAGACAAAAAATGAAAACAATCAGTTATTCAAGAATTATTTTTGCAAGTGTCGTCTGCTTTTCAGGTTAGGTAAAGGGTTAAGAATGTGGTTACTCCTGGCGGGGATCGAACCGTTGACATTTGGGTTTGAAGTCCAATATTGTAACCGCTGAGCCACCGCGCACCCTGAATGTCGTAGATAAGGATATAAAATAACATAATGAGACCAAAATTGATGATTTTCCTTCAGGCAAGCTATCGTATTCAGTGTGTGATTTCCGGGATTTCCTAAAACATAGACGCGGGCAATCTGCTTGGAAAACTGGAGAGACGTGTATCACTTCTTTCTTCACTATAGTATGCGAAACGACGCCTATCGTAAGTGGCCAATACGTTTAAGCCTGTTTTTCCATTTTTGGGGTTGGAAATGGTCAAATATTGAATTTCATATTTTAATGCTTAATAACAATGCATATAATGATATTGTTTGTCATAGCGCGGTGTTTACCGGAAGGTGAATCCATATGATACGGAATCAGAATGAGTCGTCTATATGATACGGAATCGGAACACATTATGTGATACGTACCGTTTCTCGTGGTTTTCTGGTTAAAATCTATATGATTGTTAGATAAAAACCTATCCCTATTTTCTGTGCCAAACATCCCCATATGGACATATCTGCACCACATGTTCAAATTATATAACTAAACATTTTTGAGCCAGTGTCATTGCTGTATTTGATAGCTATGAATGCATGTGGCATGCCACCAAAAGGGTATGAAGCAAGCGTACAGAGCTAAGGGTAGATGTTCCGCAGATATAAACATTTCGCTTGACCTACCAGAAACCACATCCAATCTGATTTTCTGTCCAATCGTTGGAACAAAACGCATCTCATTCGCCCCTTAATGCAGGATTTTGCCCACATCGATGTCCAATCGAGCAATCAAACGCAAATGCTGATGATCGGATCGCTGAGACAGCACTGGACTTGGCTCAGGAGAATGAAACCATTGTCGTAGTTGTTGGAACAGACACCACGTCACTCCAAGCCATGGTGTACGTTTTAGGTGGTACCGTGGTAGTGTTAAGTTTTCGGCCATAAACTCATGAGTGGTGATGTTTCGATATATCTTAAAAATTTCATTATCTGAGTTAATCTCCGTTCTGGTAGAAGGATTCATATTTCAACTCATTGTCATCTGAATATCTTTACCCGCCCTCTTTTATGGGAAAAAATCGGAATCGCCATGCAATTTCAACGGGTTTTTTTTCGGTAATAATGTTATCACAATTACGGTGTATCAACTGGTAGTAAGCTACAGCACCAATTGCACATATTAGTGTTTAACCAGTTACCAGCAATGGCCGATTACTGGTTATTTGAGCTCATAATCCGCCGATTCCGTGCACTACTAGACAACTCTAGGCTCGCAAAGAACTACATTAAATTGAACATATTTTACAGTGTTTTCAGTTCGTCCACTACTAGATAAGCTGAGACCCGAAAGAACTACGTTAAACTGAACATATTTCACAATGTTAGACCCCCTTGACTCAGGTCCAGTAAAATTACCAGTCGCGCACACTTGGGCGGTAAGAGCCACGTTTACCACCCAACTGCGCGCAACTGGTAACTTTTACTGCGCCCCGAGTCAATCGAGTGCAATCTTCACTTTTCCGGTATGAACTGGCGATTGCCGCAACTACGCTCAATTGTAAGCTTCACGTGCCGTTTAACTTGAATACTGAGTCAAAAAAGAAAGCATAATAGAAACAAATGTGAGAAAATAGCATAAAGGATGAAATATAATAGTTATAATGTTGCATGTTTGTGGACAAGAAGTCGTTCAAATAGTTTAATGACATGTTGTTGTCAACCCAACCGTATACAATTTTGTTACGGATTTCAAAATAGCACATGCTACCCAAGAATGTCAAATTGAATGAGTGACCGACGGTTTTCTATGTGTTATGTTGTGCTAGAGAGCCTGACTTATTGAGAAAACACGCTTGTTTTTGTCTTCCAACATTTTAAAAAATGCCAAGGTTAACCGAAAATCAGAGGTTGCGTGCCATTGGTATGCATGAGGCTGGGATACCTCCAGATGAGCTCGCTGCTGAGTTTGGAGTCACTGTGGCCACTATTTACCGCCTCATTGGAAGGTATAGAACCTCTGGATCTTCTGCCGACCGACCGCGTTCAAGTCGATCAAGAGTTGCGACCCCTGCACAAAACCGACACACGAGGACGTCTCACTTGCGGGATCACTTCCTTCCGGCTTCGAGGACAGCAGCAATTACTCCTGGTAGAATAAGCAACAGAATCAGTGCACAAACTGTCCGCAACAGACTCGCTGAACACGGTATCCGAAGTAGGCGTCCATACCAGGGACTAATCCTTACCCACGGTCACCGTACCGTCAGAATGGAATGGGTACGTCAGCGTGTTCGCTGGACGCAGCAGCGTTGGAGCACAGTTCTTTTTAGTGATGAATCACGATTTTGTCTGCGGTGCGCTGATGGTAGGGCAAAAGTGTATCGCCGACGAGGAGATCGGTTTTCTGGTGCTTGAATGCGGGAATGCGACCGTTTCGGCGGGGGTAGTGTAATGGTTTGGGCAGGAATTTCCTTGCACCATCGAACGCAGTTGATCTTCATCGATGGTAATCTGAATGGACATCGAAATAGGGACGAAATTCTTAAAGCTGTTGTCTTCCCGTTGTTCAACGCTAACGTCGGATTGCAGTTATTCCAGCAAGACAATGTCCGATGTCACGTGGCGCGTATCTGTCGTGACATTCTTGAGGAGCAGAGCATCGAACTCTTTCCCTGCCTCCCACTTTCTCCAGATTTGTCGCCAATGGAGCATCTTTTGGATCAATTTGACCGTCTGGTACGACTTCATGATCTTCAGACGTTAGGGGATTTACGTAATGTTCTAAGGCGGGAGTGGAACGCAGTACCACAGGGTGACATCCCGAGACTTATCAGGTCCATGTGCCTCGATGTCTTTTTGACAACTAAAACTGTTCGTTGTTTGGCCTGAAACATAGCTTTTAATCTCCCATTGGAACGACCTCGGGGTGACCGTTTCCACTGGGATGAGTCAGCACCTTTATTTTAGTTCCAAATTTTCAAAAAATTACGAAAAAAATGATTAACAATCTTTTGGAATAACGGTGACCGGATATAGTCATTGTGTTAATCACAGGATCAGGCCCAAAGCCAGGATCTCAAACTTTTCCGACATTATTGGTCGAGAGTTAAAATTTTAACATTGTACCCGGATCGTTGATTGCCGGCATAAATTTGAAACCCAACTCAATACACCTCAACTGATAGTGTTCTAAAATTTTCTTGGCTGCCAAAATTTGTTCACATGTGTTTGCCTTGTTATAATTTATATCTATGGCCACTCTCCCACCAGTACCACACAGATGAAATAAATTCACTTCATTGATAATGTGAACCACATCCACGGAATATGAAACTAGTGAGTTGTGGTACTTGCACTTAAGAATGAAGCCCAAATATAAGCGTCCAGCACTTAGCCAGTTAAAATAATATTACACGAAACAGGTTGAAAAATTCGTTCATTATTATTATTATTTTAAAAAAATTATTTTCATTTCACGAAGGTAAATCTGTAAACGGACGTGACAACCGTTACTTATTCCCAGTCCCTTATTCCACATTCGTTATCAACCAATTCTATCGGTTGATAACGATTGTCGAATAAGGAACTAACGCACGTTTTTTACCAACCTAGATATGTGTGTCACAAGGTTTGTACGATAAAAAATTCCTGTAAGTTTCCACCTGTATGATATCCTCTACTTGGATTATCCATTTTTTATTCCTTTTTAACCCTTTACCTAAAATGAAAAGAAGACGACACTTGCAAAAATATGTTTGAATAAAAACACAGGTTCTGACCCCACATTGGAATGAGCTCGACGAGCTCGTTTCAACGAGTGGCCATAACCTATGTTTTTGAGACAAAAAATGAAAAAATAATGAAAATTAATTGGCGATATTTGAGAATAGCGCTGGCCGGTTTTGACCGTTACGATGCGTAAAGGGTTAACTAGTTTATCATTGTACTCTACTCGAGACATATATAAAAGAAACATTGCCTGTGTCCAACCCATATATACAAAACTGAGAGGGGACGTGACAATCGTTACTTATTCCCAGTTCCTCATTCGACGATCGTTACCAACTGGTAGAATCAATTAATAATAATAATAATAATAATAATAATAATAATAATACAAGAAATTATTTCGTGTTCATGGTAATTCAAGTGTCATATTCTTTTCACAGGCACTTTCATGAAAAGGATATATGAAACATAACGGTAATTTGGCATAACGGAAACTGCTGTTTCGCCATATGGTCAACGTTTGTTTTTCAAATTAGCTGATTTCCGCGAAAATGTTAACGTTCCAGCGACCAAATATTTTTCCGACTGACAACAAAAATATCCGACATAGTGGGAAGGGGCGAACCGCCTCCCTTGACACCACCAATAGCTTGGGGTCAACACTGAGTTAACAACGTCATGCTTTATGTGCAGTTCAATATCTGTTGTGCTTTTGTCATACATTATTTAAAGGTTCACGACAAATATCAATGAAGATAGACTTCATTAAAATCATTTTTCATTTCCACTATCATCGCCGATCTAAAAAGATGTATCCGCTATTGATGCTTTTGTCAGTGTCTGTAATCGGTAAGTATATAGCGGGAATGAACAATTCGTCTTTGAAAAAAAACATGATCGTGTTGATATTGCGGTCCTTTTTCTCGAGCTCTGGCATCAGTCTTATTCTGTTTGAAATACGATGTTGTTATGGGTTATTTGTTTACAGTTCGGCGCCGTGGACTGGTCAGTTTCCACGAGTGGGCAATATTTCCACGGTCGCAGTAAGAGTAGATTAGTAGGAATAATCAGCAAAAATTTAATTAATGAAGCACCGGGTAGAACCCGGTGATTCATTAATTAAACTTTTGCTCATGATGGGTTTTATTACGTAGTAAACGCATGCGTGGACATCACTGCCCACGTGGAGATTATGATCAGTCCACGGAGACTATACTGTACCCACTTTTCGTCGAGTTTGCGCGCAGACGACCGTTGAAGAAACGTGATGTGCCTTCACTCACAAAGATATACAGAAATGCTTTTGTGTTCCAGTGACAGAAATTCTAATCAATAAGTATTTAAGTCACGTCGAAAAATTCTAGATATTAATAAAATTGGTGGAACTATGCGGCGTAATCATAAAACATTATCTGTGATGAGTCTTCCTTTATAATGATAATGTCATTAAAAATTCGTTCAAATCGCATGACAACTGTTTAACATTTCTTGCGTTAATTCAGGTTGAATGAATATTTGTGGTGTTTTGTGGTGTTTTAACCACATACCCGCCCATTACGGTGGGCGGGAAGGTGACCACTACGTTCAGATCGCTGAAGTAATATATATCTGTGTTTCAATCCAAAGAATTGTGGATCACATGATCAACCACCAACAGCGAAGGTTGACCATTTTTCGATTCGATTGGTGGTAAAATGCTATCGCGAACGGTGTCGAGGTTACGCATGTTGAAATCCCAGTAACTTCCCCACAACTTGAACGGCCGTCCAAGTCTTATTTCCATGTATAGGTGCGTGTCGTTTAACTCGGAATAGAATTTCTCTCTAGAAGAAACAACACGTTCGCAAAGTTTTTCTGGAGAGTCAACATAATCGTAGGTATAGACACCTCTTCTCAATAGGGCATCGAGATCGTCATTCGGCTCGAAGATTCTGTTCATGATATCGAATTTATTTCTTTTCAAATTGTGGTCTAATATTTCCAGAATAGAAGCCATGGACTTGAAACTACCCAAGAACCCGAAATCTCTCGCCGCGTTAATCTGTTCTCTGCACTTCACATATGTATCGAATGTTGGACTATTTGGTGAAGGAAATATAATTTTCTTCGCTGTCAGGATGCACGAAATCTGTCCGCGAAGAAGTCACGAGATGCAAAAGTGACTATCGTAATCGGATAGATTGTGAAATTAAATCATGAACAATATTGCGTTTCGATGGAAGAGATTTCACTTATTATGTATTTATCCCATAAATGGAAGTTTATTCTAACAATAAAAGTCTTGGATACATTTTTGCTTTATTCGTCCAGTAGCAGCTCCTTGTAGGGTGATACATTGTCCCCGTAGGTTTAACACTGAAATGTTTTCCTGTTGTAGAGACGGATTTGATGACTTCTGACCTCTACCGCATTCGTGTTGTCATGACCTGTTCTACGTTTGTGGGAGACAAAATGAACCGACGTTTATTAAACATTGACAGTCGCTGAAATGTTTAGTTCTAGAATATCTGCTCTGTCTAACAATAAAACGAATAACAATTAACGAAGAGAACAAAAAGTAAATCAATCGAAATCAAACGTTGAAAAGCATCAAGTTTGATTCTGAAAGGCAGGGGCATGGTGAGTGATGTTTCATTTTCCAAATTCGGAAAGTGTAAATAAACAAAGGCGCGTGTCGTCTGCTTTGTTTATAAAACACAAGTTGAATCGACGACGAAAAAAAACAACAACTATAAACAACGAAATTAAGAAAGATAGACATTGTTCATTTAATAAAGTATTTTTGCAACTTTAGCTCAAGTTTTTAGGGGAATTATTTTTAAACAGAAATGTATCACTGTGTAATGTTTATTTTTGGCAGTTTTGCTTGTCGATGAAATTGGACCAATGTGCTCCTCACTTCTCCCAGTGTTTTGCTGCGAGTAACAGGACGATTTCGCTGCGACTGCTCTATAAATTATTTGTGGGATAAACAAAATAAATGTATAGTGTTTTCAAGTAAAAAAATTATTCTACTCGTAGGATTAAGAATGAAACCGACTCGCCAGAGGCTCATCGGTTTCATTCTCAATCCTACTCGTAGAATAATTTTTTTACTTGAAAACTATACATTTATTCTATATATAATGTGAGATCCATGAGGGAGCTCTTGCACTTACATCAAGGAAATATCCTGCCAGTTATCGTCCTCAACAACCTAAAAAGTTTGTGTTTAGTAAGCGACGAAAAACCTCTTACCAGAGTGTCATGAGATGTCACATATGCTTGCGACTGACGCTTGCAAATGTGAAATTCCACTGCATTCTGGTATGACTTTTTTTCTCGCTCGTTAAACATCGTCCTTTGTGCTTCTTTCAATTTTCGATAAACTTCTGCAACGTCCATTTTCAACGGATCCACAAATTCTTACGCCTCATCGTCATCCTCGATTCATTTCATATGCGTTACTGGACCGACATGTTTATCTTTTCTGGAAGAGCACTTGACGTAATAACAGTGTGTGTTCTTGATAACTGTTAGTGAAACTCCCTTCCATAACGCGCTCACCACGTGAATTCTTGACTGTCGTATTTCACCACATATGTAATATCTTATTAATTTCATTCCTGTTTTAGTCCTTCCTGTTGTTTTTGATGTGGGACGGAATTGTTTTGTTTTTTTTTCATTTTCTTTAGAAAGACTAAATGGTCCCAAAGCACAATTGAAAACACTTTGAAAATTACACATCAGATACAGAAGATATGATACAAACAACGTCGGGGGTTTTCACTCTTATATTTTTGTGCTTACATTTAGGCGATATGTGTCACTTGTTGAGTTCGACGTTTGGGAATTTGGCTATGGAAAGCCATAGTCAAATTCCCGAATGTCCAACGAAACAAGAGATGTTTATCTCCAATGTAATTATCCCTGTCATCATTAGAAGTGAAAAAAAATCTAAAAGCCCGTTTTGTTTGAAGAACAGTCCAAAAATGCCCTTTTCGATCTCGGTCTATTTGTCATGATAGTCTCCTGCGCAGACCACTAGGTATTCACCTCGAGGTCTGCTATCTGCTCCGTCCATTTCAATAGAGGAGAAGGCGTTTTCGGTAGGGAGTAGAAATTGTGCTGTTGTGTACGTTAACATGCCCAGATCTTGCCCATTTTTTAGAAATCTTATTCCGAGATATTTTCTGATCGACTTGAACAAACCGAGTGCATGTCACACCAAAAAGAATAGCGTTCGAAGCGTTTTAATGTCAGAGAGTTACGTCGATTATTCATGTTTTGATCTCAAATGTTTATTTTTGAGCGTGGCCTAGTATCCCAACATGGTGTATCATCAACTACGCCCGACAGCAGTCATCCGTCATTTTGACGCAACCACACCTCTGTACCGCAATCAGTTCAAAAGTTACAGCAAATGTTACCTTTTCGACACCCCCTCCCCCCCCCCCGGGTATGTCACACCCACGGGCGGGACTTTGTGTAGAACGTGATATGCGGTATGGCGAAAGAACACAATTTCTCATTTTAAAATAGAAATGTTGTATATATCGACACAGGTGACTGAAAATACCGGTCTAATTCCTAAGTACAGGTAACAGGATTTTCTTAGGCCAAAACAACGCGGAAATTCTCTCTTGAGAGACGAGTCGGGAGTAAGAATAGTTTCGAGCGTTTTGCTTTACCTTGCCCTTTAACGCTGGTCTGGAACCCCCGGGGATTCCATTGTAAAATATTTGCTTCTGACACGCTTAAAATCTGTACAATGTAGAATAATGTGCTCCGAAGGTAACATGATAATGCTGGTGCGGAAGACATTCTGCTCGCATATTCCCTTCTCACAAACAAAGAATATGCCCAATATCATATCGTTTCATAATTATATGATCTTTTCAACAAAAGTTAGTAGACGGAACACGTTCTTGAAGCTACTCATCTGTAAAGATTCGCAATGTGTTTCATAATACTTGCATTTTATATTCCATGTGCTGATGTGATTGATCCGCCTTTGTTCGATAATGCATATGTCATAGTGTCCAACAAAATGGACTTTCCTAGGTGTGCGGGACTAACAGCACACTCAACAACTGTTCAGACGAACGGTGAGGCTCAAGCGCCGTTGAACATCGCCAAAGCCTACCATACCACATAAGCGACAAATTATTCACACTGCTCACATTTTGTTTTGTGTGATCTCAGGTTTAATTAAATAAAATATGTTTATACATCATGTTAAAATTATTTCTTGAAGATAAATCTTTCTACTAGATTTATTTATCACATAAACACCATCAAATAGCTCATTATGAAAATATATCGATCGTAACACGTGTAATAAACCGAGTGATGCCAGAATTCAACGTCGACGTAGTAACGTTATTAGGGAATTGGTTCAGAAGTAGACTTAGATTAACCCTTCTCCCAACGTAACGACCAAAACCATCCAGCGCTATTCACAAAAATTGCCATTCAATTTTCATTATTTTTTTTCATTTTTGGCCACAAATACATAACTTATGTCCCCTCATTTGAACGAGCTCGTTGAGTGCGTTCCAATGATGGATCATAAACTATGTGTCTGGCGCAAAAACAAAATAAAACAAAATAGTTATTTAATAATTTTGTTCGCAAGTGTCTGTTCTTCATGTTAGGTAAAGGGTTAATCTTGTCTTATATTCCTTTAACCGTTTACAAAATTCGAATAGCAGACGGTATTTGCAAACACATTACCTAAAGAACCAATTTTTTTCATTTTTGCCTCGAAAAGATAGTTGATGACATCCCAATGGAACGATCTCGACGAGCTCGTTCCAGCGAGGTACATAAGGTATGTTTTCGAGGCCAAATTATAAAAAAAAAATTGGGTGGGCGATTTCTGAAAACAGCGCTTTCCAGTTTTATCGTTACTTTAGGTGCTGGGTTCAGTTACACATCATGTCATGAAAGAATCTCAAATTCGCCACGATTGAGATAAAATTGAACCTCGTTCTGGGGCCAATACTATAAAACTTTTACAATTGTGTTTTGACTTGTATTTTCTACAGGTGAATATTCATGACGAAAGTGAATCATTAGCATTTCAAAAGATATGGCAATTTGCCAACTGGCAAATTGCCACATCTTTCAAAATGCTAATGGTTCATGTCAATTTATTTCCATAAATAGAAAATACACTTCTGAAAAATACAACTGTGAAAGTTTTATTGTATTGGCTCCTGTTCGGTTTCAGTGAACTCCGTTCAAAATTTTAAAAATCAACACGTTTCACTCATTAGATATTTTCTGTATACAGTTTCAGATTCGCTCGGCGACAAAGTGCTCATATTATACACGGATACACAAACGTGGAGCACAGCGAAGAATATTTGTGAGACGAATCATCAGCAATTGGTTGTGGTAAACAACAAGGACGTGTCGGATGAATTGGTGTCAATGGTTGATGGTAAATGGAGCGATGAGAGGTTAGAATGTTCATCCCTTATCAAACGAATCTTCTAAATCCAAACAACACCGTACAACACAATGTTTTCAAGTTCCTCTCTTCTTCATATTATTTCTCGAAACTACATCTTTTGAATACATGTCCGGTTGTCGATGATTGGTTAAAATTCGATTTTCGAATCAGCTTGACTTTCTTGTTAAGGTGCAATATTTACACTTTCGAGAGTCAAGGTCACCTTATGTCGGACAGTTTTGCGGGTGTAAAAAGCCGGTGTACCCGGCAAAAAACACCGAGCAACGGCGAACAAATGTCAGACTCCAAAAAAGCAGGGTGTGCACCATCGACGTGCAGTACGCCTTAGTACAAGTGAGCCGTCGACGTGCAGTACGCATTAGTACGCATTAGTATACATGTGCAGTACGCCTTAGCACACAAATATACCATCGACGTGCAGTACGCCTTTGTACACAAGGCCATCTTGCCCCCGCGTGTGCAATGGGGGTGAAGTGTTTTGCCTAAGGGCACAACGCGGTTGCCGTCGGTGGGAATCGAACCGAAGACCTCTTGGGTTACAGCCTGCATCTCCACTTACCCAGCCACCGAAGGTGAAATATAAGTAACTGAAGGTTAGCTTGAAAATAGATTATAAGTTCTTTTCGATGTCGTCAAAAATGTAACCAAAATAATAATTTGTCATTTCTTTGCTGTCCATCCATATGTATGAACAATTCTTCGCAATTTTGAACTCAAATATGCAACATTATATAGAGAGTAATGGCTTGACTGTACTGGTTACGTGAAATAATTCATGGGAGGTGAGGGGCGTTGTACAAACACGAGTGCTCGAATGCGCACGAGTGTTTTACAATATAGTCCCACGCCTCGAATGAATTATTTCACGTAATCAGTCCAGTCAAGCGATTACTCTTGTTTATTACTTTTCATTATTAACGATATTTATATTATTTAACCCTTTACATAACGTAACGGCCAAAACCGGCCAGCGCTATTCTCAAAAATCGCCAATTAATTTTCATTATTTTTTCATTTTTTTGTCTCTAAAATATAGGTTATGAATCCCTAATTGGAACGAAGTCGTCGAGCTCTTTCCAATGAGGGGTCATAACCTATGTGTTTGAGACAAAAAATGAAAATAATAGTTATTCAAGATTTTTTTTTGTTTTGCAAGTGTCGTCTGCTTTTCATGTTAGGTAAAAGGTTAATAAAACAAAAAGGAATGAAGTCCCCATTACACCCACGGCAAAGCGTATTCGTTTGTGCGCATGGATACATGATCCAATTGTTGACTGCATAATTCACTTGTGAAGTTATCGTTTATAATCAAACCCAGAAATCCCAGTAAATCACACTAATAATTTTTTTAGATTTTTGACAGCGTCGAAAAAACATGTCACCTATTTTCAAACTAAATCTCCTATCACTAAAATAGTAGAATCACTAACGCCTCGAATGCTGGTGGTGGATATTCCTACCTAGGACAGGATTTCTTTTGTTGCTAAAATCAGTATAAAGTGGGCATATTTAATCAATTTGAAATTCATGGAATCTCTATGTATCTATGAGGTATGTTATTTTTTCTGTCTACCCAGTCCTATTCGATTGTTCCGGAGTATACTTAAATAGCGCAGAAGAACTGCACTGGAGAAAACAGTACATTTTATAATTAACAGGGGAACAAAACTCAGATGGTAAACGTGCAGCATGCAAAAATCACTATAAAGAAAAAAACATTGAACTTTCAGATGACATGCGCTTTCGTAATGTAACTTTTGAACATTTTATTTAATCTTAAGAATTGTAAAACTATCCTATCTCTACAATGCTAATTTCCAAACCGCAAAACAACAATTTCAGGGGAGATAACCAATCCGTTTTTCCACTAATCTGAAGAACAAAGCTGGCAACGAAACAATGCCACCCCCCCCCCCCCCTTTCATATATCAAATACACGACACTACATACATACAACACATACAAAAAAATATTTGAAAAGCTGTTAATGAGATCACTAGAACAGCTTTTAAAATCATAAAGCTTTAGTCTAACAACCTATATTTTTGTAACATTCCTGACGAATATTAGCCGCTAAGAATTCTGTTTCTCAGAATATTCTGCCTCAAAAGAGTTAAACTGCTCCGAGTTGTTGCAAGGGCACCTTTCATAATCTATTTATTCCCCTGATAGAAGGTAAAACCACACACTGTCAGTGGTTGGAGACATAAAAACTAGATAAATATCGTAACTTCTTAACGGTTCACTTAACTGTCAAAATATAAAAAAATTAAAAACAAAACAGTTCGCAACATGTGGTAGAGTTTTTAATGTGGTCTCTGAAGTAGTAAATAAAGAAAAAACTACTCTGAAATTAAGAAATAACTGTTGTTTTCCTTCGGTGTGTGCGATATAAACCGAAAATTTTCAGCACAAGCTTCATAACTCGCGTAGCGAGTTATGATTAAGCTTGTGCCTAAAATTTTCGGTTTATATCGCATAAACCGAAGGAAAACAACAGTTATTTCGTATAATTTAATCCGGCTGTAATATTAAAATATAAAAACTATGTGTACGTGAACGAAAAACTTTTAATTTTCGCAAAAGACAACAGTCATGCCCAGGAAAGTGTGCCACAAAGAGGTCACGTCAATCATTGTCAAATTGTTTGTTGTTTTGTTTTTCGATCGCAGACGACAGATATTTAACAAGTAACGTAACAATATCATTTAAAACATTTGTTTTTAGGTTCCCCTAAAATCATGTTTGGATGTATGATCTTTTATTCGTCTCCCACTTCGGTATATTTTATTAAATTCAATTGTTCCCGAGAAATTATCATTATATTCTCGCTGACTGGAGGCGATGAAAAATCGATCATTGATCTTTGTTTACAAGCTTGTTTTCCATCTATCAGTCTGCCGTCACGCCCTCGCGGTGACAATTGGACTGAGTGGGCGGGGCTTCCAGAGTCTTCAAAGTTGGATCGTATGTGCGAACCTGTAGACATTCCAAATCATTACGTGATTTGGTTTATACGATTTTGACGACTTTCACGCTGTATGCTTTCAACCAATCAAACGCAGAGGCGGGGCAAATGATTAAATTATTAAACTTTTATTTTAACCCTTTGAACCCGAGCGGCCCCTTTTCCTGCCAGGAACATGATATGTCATAACGTCATTAAATAGGATGGTTGTTAGGTAAATATGTGGGATAGACCAATCAATATTTTCAACGTGCAGGCCAGAGGCTGCAAGTTGAAAATATTGATTGGTCCACCCCAAATAATGAATGTGGACTCTTCTAATTGCTTCTATTGAAATGGCATGGGCGATACCACCAGAGTTCAAAGGGTTAAATCAAAATTATCAATACTATCAGTAAAGCCGTTCCTGGATGGACAGTCGTGCCCATGAGCTGGCCACATAATAGACAAGCATTAGACCTGTCAGTAATTTGAGGTAGATAAAAGTGGGAAGAAAAGGTTGAGTTTCTTTGTCTTTGAACAAAAATGCTGCGTTGGCTGCTGATTACGTGTGTATGTGTGTTGTCGTTGGGTAGTGGGGGAAGGTGGACGACGGGCATCTTTGAGTAGCTTACTTGATCCTTTTTTGGTGTCGTTGTTACTGTTAACCCTTTATCAGACAAGAAAGGAAAGGCAGATGACACTGGCAAACAAAATTCTTGGATAACTATTTTTCTGCGTCAAAAACATAGGTTATCACCCCTCATTGGAACGAGCTCAACGAGCTTGTTCCAAAGAAGTGTCATAAGCCATGTTTTTGTGACAAAAAATGAAAATTAAATGATGATTTTTGTGAATACAGATCGCCTGTTTTGCCGTTACATTGGGTAAAGGGTTAATGTTTATGATACGGTCTTTACTTGGTAAGCATTTAACCCTTTCGCTGCTACGATATTTGGTAATATCCTGTGCTGAACCATATAATGCAGGAAATGGGGTTAAAGTGAAGCAAAGTGAAAACGCCAATAATGTATACTTATTTGTAATTTTAAAACTGTTCTTACATATCGGAACATTATAAGCAATCTCATTCAGGTACTCAGCGTTGACAGGGTTAAACAGTGTTTACAAAATTACTCCCACCCCGCACTCCATAAATCTCAATAGAAAGGACGTCTAGTCCACTTGCATTCAGTTCCTATTTAACGGACTTGTTCGAGTCATAAACACGTTTGAAGAAAATGAGGAAATGAAACAAAACCTTTTTTCGAGTCATATTAGCGTTTTCAGTGTATCAAAAAAGGTAATTCTGGCTTGTAACTGACCATGTAGTCGAAACTTGGCCCCACAGGCCGTTATATATTTCGTTTGTTTGTCGTCCCGTGGCACAGAGCGACAAAACAAAAAGTAAAATATATTATGGCCTGTGGGGCCAAATTTGGGCTATTCAGCAAGTTGTTGCCTCAGATATTTCGGTATTTATTTACATGGACGCGAAAAATGGTGGAGAACAAATGGATAATACCATATCGCCTGTCGCTTGCATTTCTTACAACGTGCGTACTATAATAATGAGAATTACAACGCGCTGTTGCATCTATTCCCTGTACGTGTAGTACCTCCGTTCTGAGTACGGACTTACAGCACAGGCCGTCAACATTTGGTTCCCCACTCATTATGGACCTGCGGCACCGAAAGGGGTATTTGTCTGCAATAAATTATGACACATACGTCTCTAATGAAGGAGAACGCGACGCTATCATTTTGTGTGTAACAGAAACCTAACATCTTCATTTTTGACATTTTATGTATGTGTTTCCTGTTTTAGTTTCGAAGACTTCTGGATAGGTCTTCATAATCCACAACCTGAGAACGAGAGTCCAACTTATGAGTGGGTGACCGGCGTGTTGCTAGATGCAAATGAGTGGCTTAATTGGGATCCTTATATGAACGAGCCAAATGAACAAAGTACAGACCACTGCATCAGAATGACAACAGGAACGAAAAAATGGAGGACACACCCTTGTTCTAGGGAATATGCTTTTGTTTGTGAGATGGAATATGGTAAGTGGATTTCTGGGCGAGTAGTATAGTGACCATGTGTTCACGCTAGCTTGACAGTTTTTGGTGCCAAGTGGCATTTTTGCTCGGTGCCAAATGAATGTTTTTTGGTATCAAATAAATAGACAAAACTACATGTATGTTTCAATGAGTCGTTTTGTAGTCAATGAGTCAGATGTGCGTAGGGAGAAAACGTCGAGACCGAAGGTCGAGACGTTTTCTTTCTACGCACATCTGACGAATTGAATACAAAACGACTCATTGAAACATACATGTGGTTTTGTATTTATTACATGACCCAAGCACCCACTGACCTAATTTTCTTTTCTATCAACGGTGGTAAACACCATGCACTTTATGCAGTCGCATTGCATAAAAAAAGTCCCGGTTGGAAGAGGTTGGTGTGCAATACGGAATTCCGTATTGCACAGCCGTATTGCACGCCATATTGCATAAGAGAGACTGCATGGGCATGTAATAAAAGATTTTAGTGCCAAATGGAATCTGATCGCAAATGTGAACCAATTAACCATGTCTCATCCCTTGAGTGCAATAAGGCACCAACTACAATGCTAAGGTATTGCGGATGGCATCTTCTTGCACTTAACCCTTTAGCCAACGCGGACGATTTCAAAATTTCCTATTTTAAATATCATTCTTTTATTTTTTTCAAAACATTTCAACAAAACCATATCATGTGACCCCTCTTTGGAACGAGCTCGACGAGCTCGTTCCAAAGAGGGGTCACATGATAAGGTTTTGTTGAAATTTTTCGAAAAATAATATTTTTTCAGCTGCTGAAGTTACATATTACGCGGGCGGATGCGGGCGATTCGATGGGTAAAGGGTTGAAGTACGATATTTTAATTTCGTATTCCCTATCTCTTTTAAGCCTTTTGGTTTGTTGCAAAAAACAATAACAATAAATAAATAAATAAATAAATAAATAAATAAATAAATAAATAAATAAATAAAAGATTATTATTAACGTTTACAGAATAATTTCTTCATTATTATTTACTCACTGCTTAACCACTCCAAATAAACTAGCATATATGCTTTATTTTCCCGAAGGATTATAAAACAAAGACTGAGAAGCTAAAAGATTAAATGGATAAACAGTTAATTCAGTTGATACAAAACAGAGAGATATCATTATATCTATCATTATATCTATAGATTACTTAACCCGTTACCCAACGTAACGGCTGAAACCTACCAGCGCTATTCACAAAAATCGCCAATTAATTTATATTTTTTCATTTTTTGTCTCAAAAACATAGGTTATGACCCCTCTCTGGAGTGACCGAGACAAATGTTTATTTTTCGCGTGCGCTTTAAAATAAACATTTGTCTCGGTCACTCATGAGATAATTTTTGGCATCCACTCAAACAATCCTAGATTTACTATTTATTATACGCTTTTTATAAGAATCTGATAATCGATAAACCGATACATACCGGTATTCAAATCAGTATCGATTGAATACCAGTGTAAATGCAAAAATATCGATTTATCGTCATTTTTTATTTACCCACAATTTAACGTTCAAGATGTCTCGAGTTTTAACTGTAGTCCAAAATAAATAATTTTACCCCCTTACCAAACGAATCTCCCGCATCCGCCCGCGTAATATACAAATTCAGCAGCTGAAAAAATATTTTTCCTAAAAAATATATAAAAAAAAACATATGTGACTACTCAGTGGAACGAGCACGTTCTAGTTAGGGGGTCACATGATATTGTGTTGTTGAATTTATTGGCAAAATTCGATAAACTAATATTTAAAATAATAAATTTTGATATCGCCTCATTATATCAAAAGTGTGCGCATCCTGATGTGTGTGCATCGTTCGCATCGTGACATATTATACAGACATTGTCCTTTCGATTAATATAAAAGTCTGGGCGATAAGAGGAAGAATAAAAACTTGTAAATTACTTTTAAATCACAATCGCAAAACAAAGAGCCACTGTGAACTTTACTGTGAATTGTAGCTTCTAATGAGCTTGCCACAAAAAGCCAAGTTTACTTTTCTAACTTCTAATAAACGAAAACAACAGGCAGCTCCTGGAGTTTTATTATCTACTGATGTCATACAGTACGCGGAGAGTGAATTGTAACTGTATCACCCACAGAGTGGAGTTATCACCCAAGAGCTAGAACTTTTAAATTTTGTACATATGGACAAAAAACACAAGCAATGTTTCAGCTAGTGGACCTCCGGGTGTAACCCGGAGGTCCATTGGTTGAAACTTTGCTGGTGCTGGTTATGCTTTGCAACAAATTTGCAATTATTCCTCGGGTGAAATCTCCACTCTGCGGGCGATGTAGTGGTAATACACTCTCCACGTTCTGTAGCTAATTTTTCAAGAATTACTTGCTCCTTTTGGGGAATGCATACAGAAACAGTTTAGCAAAGGGCTGTAGGTTTTAGGACCCCAGTGTATTCTGTACCCTCTGATGATTACCAAATCCTTTTCATTATTCAACATCAATTGTCAAAAGTCAATCTGCTACTGGGATTCACCCTGCTATTAGCTATCAATCATGCAAGAGCAAAAAAAAAAAAAAAAAAAAAAAAAAAAAAGAAGATTTATTTTAAAAATTCCACATCCACGCAATATAACAGTTTCGTTAAATGTTTATAAAAAAAGTCCATTATCCTTTGAAACCGAGAGGCCGCTTTTCCGACCAGGAACATGAACATGTTACGTCATGACGTCATAAATTGCATGGCTGTTTAGTAAATATGTGGGGTAAAGCAATCAATATTTTCAACTTGCAGCCCCGGGGCTGCAGATTGAAAATATAGTTTGGTCTACCCCAAATAATGAATATGGACTCTTCTAATTGCTGCCACTGAACTGGGATGGAAGATACCACCAGGGTTTAAAGGGTTAAAACCTCGCGCCCTGAAGACAGTGATGGCTGTGGTGGTCTTTGTAAGTTTATCAGAGATGGCAATGAATTTAGTATTCGCCACCACAAATAAATTTTTATCCCTCACAAAATTTTAACTGAATCGCTCTTTATCGAAATAAGAAATCAAAACCAACAATTGGTATTATGTATAGACTAAATACGCCACCAGATCAGACACAGAGGATATGGAATTAGTGTTTTTTTCATATAATATTTATGAAACGAGTCTAAGAATTTTCCGTTTTGGCGAGCCCAAACGGAAAATTCGGACGAGTTTCATAAATATTATATGAGAAAAACACACATTTCATATTCTATTTATCAAATGACACACACACGCACAAAGTAGCCACTTAGTATGACTTTTTAACCCATCACCAAACTTGAATTGCAGACGGCACTTGGAAAAAAATCCTCGTATAACTAAAAATTTTCATTTTTTGCTTCCAAAACATAGGTTATGACCCCTCATTGGAACGAGCTCGTTCCAATGAGGGGTTATAACCTATGTTTTGGAAGGAAAAAGTGAAAATATAAAAAAAATGAATGGCGTTTTTCTTGTAGGTAAAAGATTAATACAATATAACCCACCCTATAGTCCAGGCACATTAGACATAAAAATGAGAAAGTAAGGAAAAGAATCGGAGAAAGCTGATTTTTTTATATGTTTCCGGGACACACATTGCGGATAAAGTGTGAAAAGTCCCCGCGAATCCGAGTTGAGCTTTTTTAGTTATAGCGTTTTTTTGATGAAAAAAAAAAATTAAAAAAAAATTCGACCCAGCTACATATTTCTCATTCTTATTCGCCTTAGTAGGGTGAGAATCATAAATATCGTGCTGAATTATATTGAGAATACATATCCCCAACAGAAAATGCCAACTTTGTACCAATCCTCACACTCAATGGTGAAATATTCACGAAAATGTACAAAAATTACGAAAAAAAATTTATTGTTTTCATACACACAACGGTACACAACATCCATTAAATCAAATCTACGACTACTTTGGGAGTTAAATTATATATCAAAAATTGCAGAAAAGCAGTGGCTTTATAATGATATATAACAATAGTCATTTATTCCATAATGAACTGGTGAAACGTGTGAAATATTAACCATACCCCCTAAACTCAAATTCAAACGGCATCGACTTTTCTCATTCAAATACCGTATTATAGCATCATTGTTTCAATTTCCATGTTCGATTAAATCACATAATGTGGTGTTCGCCTACACTCAAGATGCATTGGCATGTAATGTGTGTACGCCCTTGATGTGTACTCTCCGTAGGACGCACAGGAAAGCTTTGGGTACAATACTACGAGCAAATAGGTCTTCTCCAGTTGTTCTTGAGAGCAGAGCGCACAGGCGACTGGGAACTCCACACATATTGTGTTCGCAATATGATTCCAGTATTTCACGCAGGTGGTCATTTTGCATACGCAAAAAGTTCTCATCTCTATTTGCAGCAGATGAATGAACTAACAGAAATAATGCAACAGGATGATTTGAAGTTGTTCACTGAGAAAGGTTACTTTACCATAAGGCGCTCAGATAAATTCTGGGACGGGGTATATTCTGATCAGACCATAGAGCAGTGTTTAATGAGAATGTTCAAGCTCACTGGTGGTCTCACACATGGCAGGGGAATAACCGATAGCACTGTTGCGAAATGGGTACATGGACTACCTCTTTGCCTTCCGATATGTAATGCTCTCGAAAATTTTGTTCATGTTCACACTGGTCATGGCGAACAACATCGGGATCTCCGTCAAAGTTCACAATTGACTGATGCCAATGATATCACCAAATTATTGAACTGGCTCAGAGTGCATTCCCCCTTTCAGAATAGAGATCCACTACAATTAGTCTCTATAGCGACCGGGCTTGTGGCCGACGAAACTGTGAACTGTGACCAAGTTCGCAAAATTGGTGAATGTTGCGTATCGAATGTTGTAAGCAAAACGTTCAACAGCATCAAACTACGACGTGTTGACACTGTGAAGTCTTTCGCATCGATGGCAAATAGCATCAAAGTCCGTGGAAGTAAGGTAGTGATTGACCCCACAATTCTGTTCAACCGCATCGCATGTGTTATTCAGTCACAAGCAGAGATGGAAGAGTATCTCAAATATGAACTCGCCCCGAAACCACCAGCATTGTTTGATTCTGCTGGAATGAGGAAGACACAGAAAAGCACGCTCGGTAAGATCCTCAAAACATACCAGCAAACTAAAATCCCAGAACATTCTCTGTTTGTTGTAGATGGTGGATTTTTATTGAGGGCAGTTGTATGGCCTAAACAGTCGTCATATAAGGACATATGTACATCATATTCCAATTATCTAGTGAGACATTTTGGGGCGAACGTCGTGGTTGTTTTTGATGGTTATGCTTGTACAATGTCGACAAAGGGCATGGAACAAGCCCGTAGATCTAAAGACAGGTATTCCATTGATATCAATATCTCACCCGAGTTACCAGCCACCACACCCCAATCCGATTTCCTTGCAAATGCCAAGAACAAAACCCAACTGATCGATCTTCTAATGCAGGAGCTATCTGCTATCAATATTCAGTCCAAACAGGCCGAGGCTGATGCTGATGTACTGATAGCCGAAACTGCACTTGACATCGCTCAAGATGACAACAATGTTGTCGTTGTGGGAACAGACACAGACTTGTTAGTCATTCTTACCTCTCGAGTTCAACCGGGATGTAATATTCACATGATGTATTCCATTACCCCAAACTTACTAGTTTCAGTTAGTGAAATAGCAACCAAAATGGGTGACCATAGAAGCAACCTCCTTGTAGCACATTCTATAAGTGGTTGTGACACTACTTCTGCACTCTTTCGAGTTGGTAAGAAGAAAGTATTCAGTACAATTGTCTCCGATGTTACTAGCGACTCACAACAGTATGTCAACACAATTTTGGCGGATGACAGTACACCAAGTGCAGTAGCCGCTGCCGGGGAACAACTTCTCCTGATCTTATACGGGAGTAAAACTGTTTCCTCTCTCGACCAATATAGATATGTCACTTACAAGCGTTATGTAGCAAAATCTAAACTGAATAAACCCATCGACCTAGCCTCACTCCCACCAAGCAGCGATGCTGCACAACAACATGTCTACAGATGTTATCTCCAGGTCCAACAATGGCTGGGCACTTCGCTTCCTCCGACGGATTGGGGGTGGTCGCTAGACAATGGACTTCTTGTACCGACTGCAGCCACAAAGCCATGTGCCCCCGATAACCTACTGAATCTGATCAGTTGTGGTTGCAAGAGTGCTTGTACAAAAAGGTGTGGGTGTAAGAAGGCAGGACTCTCTTGCTCAGGTTTGTGTAATTGCAGTTCGGATTCTTGTAACAACCACAGAAACACTGTCCTGTCGGAAATTTCTGAGTTCGATGAATAACATGTATATAGGTCATGTCATTTCTGTATATAACGTTGATAATAGTCAATGTAACTTAATCCATGTTGATTGATTTGTACATTCTGTAAATATTATTTATTGATTTTTGTACATTCTGTAAATATTATTTATTGATCTAATGCTGCCAGACACAGACGTGTCTGTTCGGTCCCAAGCCCGAAAATAGTTGAGTTCTCATGATGACGAATTTTATGCCAAATGGGGAACTCTGCCAGAAAGCAGAGGGGGTCTTCCATAATGTCTGTTTTGTAAGCAATGATAAAAGTCTTCAAATGGTGGTGGATTTTTTATCGTCTGTCCAACTAACATCCCGTTCTGTACTACGACCCTTTGGGCAAATCCGTTAGGAAAATCGTCATTTTTTGCGTAAATCAGATACTTTTTTGTGAATTTTGAATAATTTTTCGCAGAAATTGTCACAGAATGCACATTTTCCTCTAGGTAAATGTATATTAGACATTATGTAGCTCGAAATACGCGTAAACAAAAAATACAGTTGGATCAATTCGAGGTTACAAAGTTCGTGCGATTTTTTTTGATTTTTTTCAAACGCGTTTTCGAAAAAAGGCTGTAGAAAAAAAAGCTCAACTGGGATTTTAGGGGACTTTTGTCTAATCGTTCAGTGACATGTACTCGACATTCCCTGAAAAAATCAGCTTTCTCCGATTTTTTTCCCTAGTGAAACCTAATGTTCTTGGGCTACTAAAGAGGACAGATAACGTAATTTCTCCCTACTGAAATTATGCAAATGTGACCCAGTTGTATTTTGTTTAGCCAATCAAATTGTCCAGTTTTGAAATTGACCAATGAAAGGTCCCAACTCTAATTATGCAAATTATGAAAATGTGGCCCAGTTGTATTTTGTTCAGCCAGTCAAATTGTCTAGTTTTGAAATTGACCAATGAAATTGACGGAAGGCTTTATTTATCACTGATTAATATGCAAACAAAATATCAAATGTTTTAAAGTGAACAAAACGGACGAGTCATGTGATAAATGCGTCTATTAAAATATTGTAACACTCTTAAACAATCTTACCAAAAATAAACTGTGAAAAGATTTTAACCCATTCCCCAAGGCGAGGTATATCAAAATTTATTATTTTAATTATTGTTTTTCATTATTTTTTCCAACATTTTCAACAAAACCATATATTGTGACCCCTCATTGAAACGGGCTCGACGAACCCGCTCCAGTGAGGGGTCACATGAATTGGTTCTGTTGATATTTGTGGAAAAAAATGTTTTTTTTTGTTTTTTATTCAACTGCTTAATTTGCAAATTACGCGGGCGGATCTGCCGATTCGTTACGTACAGTACGTGGAGAGTGGATTGTAACTAAATCACCCGCGAAGTGGACTTATCACCCAAGCTATAACTTTCAAATTTTGTACATATCGACAAAAAACCCAAGCAATGTTTCAGTCAATGGTCCTCCGGGTTTAACACGGAGGTCCATTGGCTGAAATTTTGCTGGTGCTGGTTATGCTTTGCAACAAATTTCCAATTATTGCTCGGGTGGAATCGTCACTCTGCGGGTGATTTAGTGATAATGCACTCTCCACGTACTGTAATGGTTATTAAAGAGCTTCTATAATTTCAACAGCTGACAGGGACCGAAAACTACATAGGTTTAATGCGCAGGATTTCCTACCATTTATGGTATCACGGAACTAAATATTTTCCCATAGGCGACCATTATAACGCTCCGGCAAAACAAAATTATGACCGCATCACTTTAATTTTGGCATTCAAATATCTTTGTCAACTACAGCCCTTCAGACAACTTTGTCTGACCCGAGAACAAGGGGTCATGCAACAAATAAGAGAGAAAAACTGACACAAAGGGAAGTACCGGTCACGTGCACATATTTTTCAGGGAATTCCCTACAAAAACACACAAAAAGTAAATTGTATTTTTTCCGTCAAAAAGTCATCAAATCACCCTCTTTTTTACCAGGAATATTCAACAATAATGGAAGATGTCAATAGAATGTTTCAAACGTTTATTGAAACAGCGGTGGCGTTGCGGTAACCGGTTCTCGACAGATCACCGAAGTTAAGCAACGTCGAGCCCACATTTTGTTGACCAAATAAAATTTAGCACTCTACCCAGGGGCGGGGGGGGGGGGGCACCAAAAATTTGCAAGACGTGACGTGGGGGTGGGTGGGTCTCTTGAGTGCGCCAAAATGTGCATTTCCAACTTGTGCAATTTTTTAAATTTTTTAAAAATATATCAATATATCAGCTAATATATACCATCATTTGTGTTTCAATCCTTAAAGATGATGTTGTACATCACACTCTTAACATAAATATAACATCAGGAGGCTTTATATGTGAGAATATTGGGCTTAATCTGGGAAAATGTCACAGGTTAGTAGGGGTGGGTGTCTTGTTCGAAATGTAGAAAATATGCAGACAATATTTTGGGAAAATTCTCTCTGATGCACTAAATTCAACCCAGGTTATTTATTTATTAATAGAATTTGTATGGATAGAAGAGGAAAGTAGCAAACACCTGAGAATACTGACAGAACAATTCAAATAAAAATTTGTCCCCGTATATGTACACCTGCTCTGGCCAAACCTGATAATGAACAGCTTATCATTTGTAGATTGGGGCCCACGGCAGCCCACAGAGGTTTAAATTGGTGGCACCAGTTTAAGAACATTATGAACCCCCCGTAAAGACAACTGTGCCTACTAAGTTTATAAGTTTATTTTGGATTTTAATGGGAGAGTGGGGGGCGGGGGGGGGGGGGGTGTCTGAGAATGGTAGTAGAAAATTTGCAGGTAGGGGTGGGTGGGTGTAAAAAGGAGCTGAATAAAAAATAGGACGTCACGTCTTGCAAATTTTTAGTGCCCCCCCCCCCCCCCCCCCGCTCTACCAGTTAAGTCAATATGGTCTGTAATATCTATCCGGTTATGACACCAGAAGTATATTATTGTTTTTATTCCAGATTCAGTGATCAGAGGCACAACAGATGTTAACACCTGGTTAACAAATTGTAACGATGTAACCGCCCCAAAGACCAACGGAAACACGAGTATTGAAGAGATAGTTGCCGCATTGCGCGTTGCACGGAAAAAGGCAAAGGGAACCATTTTTGAACACGAAATCTCACACGTCACAATTGGTGTAATTGGTTGGATTGTGTGTTCGGCTGTCATTGCGCTGGTAACATTTCAAGATTGTGTTTCTGTCTCTAAATATCTGAAGAAACGACTGATGCGAAAAATTAGGAAACGCGGCAACTGACAGTTCTGGTCCGAAACATGATAAAGTTGAAGAATAGGGGATTCTGCAAAAGTTGTTTCTTCATTTGTCTTTACTCTTTCATATTTTCAATAAATTCAGTGAAAAGAATTTAGATTTACCTCGTTATGTCACTTTTTTATACGACCATTTCAAGGTTGTATACCACGGCACACACTTTACTTCTCTCAGTTTCTGCATGCATTATAAAGCGCTACCTTAAAAAACAGTTTTAAAACTTGGGAAAAATCATTATGGACCGTACAGGGATCATTGCAATAGGACTTTTACAATTGTATTTTCTAGAATTGTATTTTCTAGTTATGTCTTTAAATGGGTTAAAATCAATCATTAGCATGTTTCAAAGACCTGGCAATTTGCCAGTTGGCAAATTACCATATTTTTTAAAAATGCTAATGATTCATTTTAGTCAGTTATATTAGTAGGTAGAAAATATAATTCTAGAAAATACAATTGTAAATTATTTTTAGTATTGGCTACAAGGGCCAAAACCTTTACAATTGTGTTATCTAGAATAGTAAATTTTCTACTTATGACTTTAAATGGGTTAACCCTTTACCCAACGTAACGGCCAAAACCGGCCAGCACTATTCTCAAAAATCGCCAATTAATTTTCACTATTTTTTCATTTTTTGTCTCAGAAACATAGGTTATGACCCCTCGTTGGAACGAGCTTGTCGAGCTCGTTCCAACGAGGGGTCATAACCTATGTTTTTGAGACAAAAAAATGAAAAAAATTAGTTATTCAAGATTTTTTTTTGCAAGTGTCGTCTGCTTTTCACGTTAGGTAAAGGGTTAAAATAAACCATTAGCTTTCTCAAAGATCTGGCAATTTTAAAATGCTAATAATCAGACAGTTATATTACTAGATAGAAAATACAATTTTAGAAAATACAGTTGTAAAAGTTTTATAGTGTTGGCTCCTGTAAGGGTAATGGTCAGGAGGCCTCTCCAAGCCCTTACCGGTACTGTCCCGACTCTAAACTATTACGGTTGTGTCCCATTTAGTCCACTTTAAGATGGAGATTATCTCAGCTTCACGGAAACTGGAAAAAGATTTGGAGATATCACTACCGCACCAACCCCCCCCCCCCCCCCAACCCCCCAACACCGCTTAGATACGTCTTTGTCAATGATCCGAATTGGGTCTTATAGACTTCCATTTGTATCGCCGATAGTGTGCGTGACACAAGTCTCAGAATCATATCTTTTAAGAAGCTGCATGATTAGTAGCAAGAGAAAATTGATATGACAGACTCAAATTCTAAATAGGGGGCGCTGTGGAGTAGTGGTTAGTCGTTCGATCCTGGCCAGCGGGTAACTGCGTTGTGTCAATTGGGCAAGGCACTTCATCCCGATGACTCACCGCAACATAACTATAAGGTCAAGTTCAGTTAATCGTTTATGCCCACGCTGCCCATTTAGGGAACTTCCACCCCATGCATTGGTGACTAGGTCATATTTTACCAATAAAACATAGCTTTCTTACAACAGTAAACAAGCGCTGCTTCATTTCCCAGGATTCCCATGGGGAAGATGGGTTTTTAATGCAGTGGCGTAGGGAAATTGTTTAACCCACTGAATGGGTATGCACACACTGATATATATGGTGGCACACGTGACTTATTGAATACAATACACATCGTTTTTGGTGCATTTGTTCGGATTAACGCACCTCTGTGCCGAAAAGAGCACACAATCTTCCTATTAAAAAAAAATAACTATGGAACCCAAATGTGCATTGTTCTTTATTTTAACCCTTTGAGACTTTAATTATCCTGACGTTCAAACGTCACTGGGAATTCAGTTTCTTCAACGTTTTTCAAAATACGACGCCAAACGTCGAAAAGTACAAATAACAAGATATTTTTCACATTAGTGATTATCTGGTTAAGGGCTAGATTATTTTTGGTGGTCTGAATTTGTTGTTCAAAACTTGTTTTATTACAAATTACTGGAGAGTGCCCACAGGCGCTCTCCAATAATTTGTAATAAAACAAATTTATATAAACAAAATATTATTTGTGTTTGACTGAATATGAAAGATAATCAAAGAAAGTGTTGGCCTTTCACCTGGTATCTTCATTTTGTGAAAGCCCTGATAGTGGCTTCCAGCACTCAACTAGTTAAGAAGTCTTGAGATCAGGATTATATTTGTATTTTAAGCTACAATAACATTTGGCGTTACGGTTGTCACTGAGCACTATTCGGGAGAAAATAGGAATTGAGGCTGAAACTTTAAAAAATCGAAAAATAATAACAAAACAAATGACCACAAAGTATCAATGTGCTGTTTGAGTAACAAGGGGTTAAAGGCCGTAGAAGAGACAACTTAAACGAGGGAATCTTCAGTCACATCCTGAGAGTAATGAGTCTGTGCTCCCGTTTCCTTTTAATTCTCAGTAGAAGTGTAGTGATGTGAACCCAAAAGAAGAAAACAAGTTTATCTCTTTGTCTCTCTCTCTCGCACACACACACACTCTCTCTTTCTTTCAACTATGTCTGGTAAAGGGTGAGAGAGGGGCGGGGGGGGGGGGGGGGCATGCTTGCTGTACATTCCTGTTCATGTGTCCCTGATTTAGGGATCGGAGAATCGGTCAGATCTTGGGGTAAAAGATGTTATTTTCATTTGCAAACTGTCTAAGGTAACGCGTTAACTCGTTACTTCACAGTAATGAAAAAACGAAATGGTTCCAACAAGGATTTATATTGTTTGGGGGTGAAACTTAAAAGAACAAAGGGCTATTTTGAGGGTTTAACTCTTGCCAAACATAGCAGTTACGTTGTCTAAACGGCGGGATTTATAACATGGAATGTCTTTTCAGGGGGTAGAATTTTATAAGTGATGTGTGGGGGTTGAGATAGGGAGACATAAATATTCGTCTTGATTGGCAAAGTTGAAAGTCGAATAAGGAACTGGAATAAGTGAGGGTTATCCCGTTCTCGCCTCATCTTAGTATTGCACTGCAACTGTCTGTGGGGTCACGTTTTCAACATATGAAACGAGTGGGGAAGGCAAGTCTGCATTCGACTTCCTGTAGTGTTCATAGAACCAGCCGTATAAGGAGTTAGTAGTGTTGGTATAACTGGCTGATTTAATCGGACAGGTAGAGGAGAGAGTTCGGTGTGTGTGTAAGAGATCGCCAGATAGATTACACGACAGAGAGAATGAATCAGGTATAAGATAGGATGTTATAAGAACGGGGTCGACAATAACTCCAGGTTACCCAGAACTGGACATGGAACACCCCGAAATGTGCCTCAAAGGAGCAGAATGGGGAGAGAATGGCCGGAATAGGTAATTCAAAGAAGTATGGGGTATGATAGAAACGAGAGTACTTACCCACAAAAACAACATAATTAGACGAAATAGAGAACCTCCGAACAAACAAAGATATGAAAACGGAGAAAAAACAAACATATGGGCTATGCTGAATAACCAATGTGAAGAGGGAAAAATAATACCCCCCCCCCCCCCCCCCCCAGAAACACCCTGAAACCGCAAGTCTATAATAAGGTACCCATCGGGAAGTTGTGCAGTCTCCATGGATGACACCGCATGTAACCTGTAGGTCGTCGCTTCTTAATACTACCACTGTACCCCAGTCCACACAAAACACACCAACTCCATTTCAACCCATTCTCACCCACAGCAACCCCGTGGTACCAACGTGCTACTTCAAAAATTCAAGATGACAAAATCGATCACCCACAAAGGGCGAGAGAAATTCCTGTCACAGAAACATACGCTCCGCATGTGCACCACATCACACATCGCCATAATACCAATGTCCAAACATGTCCGTTCAATATTTCTGTCATGATGACCCAAGTGACACTCATTATAAACCGCATTGAGATGTCACATAGAAAGACCCAAAATGGGTGTTGTACATTTGTCATAAAACAACACTGGTATAGTGATATTACTGATGCTTTGAACATGTTGGAATGTATAGGTAACTTCATGGCAAAGTCGTTCAACACAGAAATGATTGGCATATATTTCTTTTAATATTGTTTTGCAGAATATTTCAAAAAGCAGTATTTAAAGGGTAAAATGATTACTCATCTTTAATTAAAGCTATTTTAACAGTTTACCTAACATGGCGACCAAAAACAGCCAGAAAAGTAACCAGAATAAGCCTACCACAGCCTAAAATATCTCATAAATTTCTTTATAAAGCTATACAAATATGGATATTGTTAGTACCAGCTCGACGAGCTGGTTTCTTATGATATCCATATTTGCATGGTTTTATTGAAAAATTGTGAAATTGTTTTCGAAAAATGTGAAATTTAAATATTTTTTTTGAAATACCGTGTTAAAGGGTTAAATGTAGACTAGTCAGCATTTTTCTGGATTAATAAGGCGGGCAGTTTGTGTTGAGTTACCCACACAAATCAGTATTGCATACAATCATCGTGGCAATTTGAGGTGTGTGACTATGCATCGAACTGCTAGCACCTGTCGCAAATTATATAATCTCATCTTATTGCGAAAAGCTTTTATTTATCAAGGCATCGTTCGTCTCCTACCTAAATAAAATTTCAGATGAAAGATAATTTCTCATCCTTGTATGCCTTTGCTTGTCATCATTGAAACTATAAGCCGTGGAGAACCGAATAGGATGCGTTTGGTCGTATTCTGCCACCAGTGGCGGCGCCAGAAATTTTTGTGTGTGTGTGGGGGGGGGGGGGGGTGGGGGGGAGGCAACTAGGGGGCCAGACTCCCATGAAGGGGGGCAAATACGTAAAGGATCATATCATTACTTTGTTATGGGGTAGTCCAAACTTGGACCCAAAGTCCGTCATATACTTTTTTGGTTTGGTACGTCCTGTGGACGTACCAAACCAAAAAATTATATTACGGACTTTGGGTCCAAGTTTCGACTAAATGTAATGGTAATTAGCGGTCCTCCTTTCAAAAAATCCTGGATCCGCGTCTGGTGGGTCTGTGCGTGAGAGAGAGAGAGAGAGAGAGAGAGAGAGAGAGAGAGAGAGAGAGAGAGAGGGTGGAGAGAGAGAGAGAGAGAGAGAGACTCATAATGCCCGTCTGTCATAAAGCGAAATCCATGAATTTTTTTAGACAAGGGATATGGATAGACATGCCTTTGTTGGCTCCTAACTTAATTATAACTTATAAGTATCTGCATCCGAGTCTTTAAATCTCTACTGCCTGGATGTGTTCATCAGCTAGCCTGAGGCTTTGGGCTAAGTGTGTATGGGAAATTATTGGGAATAAAAAAAGAGAGGGGTGTGTGTGTGTGTGAGAGAGAGTGACTGAATGTGTTTGTGTGTGAGGGTGGATGGAAATGCATGCGAGATGGTTGGGGGCGGGGGGGGGGGGAACTGGGGGGGGGGGGGGGGGGGCAAAGCCTTCGTTTTTGGGAGGGGGGGGGGCAAATGCCCCCTCCCCCCCCCCCCGCGCCCGTAGCGCCGCCACTGTCTGCATCGTGTTTGGACGTTGGCGAATCGCAGATGCGAAAAGCCGAATTAATGAGACCGTGTTCAACAGGAGGATTCCGATCTACGTTACAAACATTAAAAGTACACAACTAGGATTGAGAATGTGTTACTCGTGCTATTTGTGGGTGTTTGTCGACGCACCCTTTGCCATATATGGGTTATTCACCGTAGGTGGGAGATAGCACGTGCTTCCGTATGCCAATTCGCATGGATTGGGATGTTTTTGATGCTATAAAGTAATCGAGAAGCGTTATTTTACCACGTGAATCCTCGTTTTCATTTTACTTTGTTCCATTCTATCCACATTTGGCCAATTTAATGCTGTCATCGTAATGCATATGGTGGCACTTGGTTGGTATGGCACAGAACAACCAACAACACAGTGGTTACATGACGATGGGGCGCATTCGATTCAGGAGAAACCTATCCACACTTCCCGCTCTTCTATTTGCTGTCGCGCATTTTTCTGTACTGTCGGTGTAAACATTTTGTTTTCCCATGAAGACATATAGACATTGTATCTTTTAGCCATCCTGTAGGGCAGAAGACGTCGAACAATAAAAAAACCCGAAGTGTGGCGGGAATGATACCGGAAACAGCTTCCCAATGACTAGAATTACCTGGCCAATATCAGTCCACATGGCGTAATCACACTAGACAGGAAACGTGTAATTTCGTTTGTCACTATGTCGGCACTATGAGGGTCATAAATAAATCCTATCTTGAAATCAGATAGTCATTACCAGTTCTAGCCTACTTCTAATCAACTTTCAGTGCCTATGGCCTCTGTTGGCTGTTCTCACCACTGTCGCCCAGAAGTAATAAAACTGTTGCTGGCATCTATCATTGCCATTATTATCTGTCCCGTGACAGCTTTCCTCTCATGCTTACTTCTGAAAATGGGCAAGGGATGTTGGTATCTATCTTTACATCTACTCTGACCTCTACTACCTTTTACCACTACTGGTACTGTTCTCCGTCCCTACCATGCACTGTTGAAACAGCCAGACCAATAATTAGTTTGTGCTTCCAGTCTTCGCCGTGCTCCTACCATACATATTGTTGGCTCTCACTTTCACTCCTATACTTTCACCGAACGTCTAACGAGATCCAGTCGTGATATACTGAGTAAGTTTCATGATTTTCACTATGCACTGGGGTGATTTGAAGATTGTTTTGATCACCAGTTCCTAAACCCGAGAAAAGTGCCAAACTGGATGGGGAAACCATCTGCGCTTCCAATAAAAGTCTCGAACTAGGCTGATAAAAACAATGCTTTGTTCAAAAGAGTATCCCTTACGAAAACCACATGATCCCTAACAGAGTTGAAACGGTTAAAAGGTTTTCTTAATCGATTAATCGCATGGATTAACCTTAGTTAGCTGATCAATTACTCGCCCTAATAGGTAGCTCAATAACTGCTATACCGTTGATGATTTACAGCATTAACCATTTACCCATTATAACGGACAAATACTGTCAGCACTATATACACAAATCTCCATTCAATTTTTATTGTTTTCAATTTTTGTCTCAAAAACAATGCTTATGACCCTCATTGGAATGAGGAGTCATGACTCATAACCTATGTGTTTGAGACAAAAATTGAAATTTTTAGTAATTCAAGAATTTATTTTGCAAGTATCGTCTGTTACCAGCATTGGGTAAAGGGTTAAGAACGACCATTTCTAGTTACTGATACAGTATAATGAGCATGCATGTGAACAAGTATGTCAACACGTACCTTGTATGCTTTAGTCACTCCGTCTCATATAATTGATACTAGGCAGTGTGACAGTGTTTGCCTGTTTTAGTGCAAGTTTGTTCTTTGTTAACCCATAGAGTAGAAACCGTTCGCACAATGAACGACGACTGATGAGAATTACGAATGAAGTACAGTGGATCCCACTTAATTGGATATCTCTTAATTGTATATCCCTGTTAATTGAATATATTTCCCAACACAAAACCATTTACCATACCTCCAGTACAAATTTAACCTGTTAATCGAATATAGGTTATAGAGTAAACTCCTGTTAATTGAATAAAAAATCTGTCGAGAAATTACTCTGACTCTCCCCAGTTTTCATTTGTTTATAGACCTATTTAGCTTCGGTACATCCAATACGGGCATTTAATCTATTATATCTTGTTTGACAGAGCTCATAGATCTCTGTCAAACAAGATATAATAGAATAAATGCTAAGTTTATCCCTAGAATACAGGAAAAT
This sequence comes from Pictodentalium vernedei, assembly GCA_031216915.1. Taxonomy (NCBI): domain Eukaryota; kingdom Metazoa; phylum Mollusca; class Scaphopoda; order Dentaliida; family Dentaliidae; genus Pictodentalium; species Pictodentalium vernedei. The sequence goes on from CM062295.1 coordinate 656,435,068, forward strand.
GACACAATCCCTGTAAATTGAATATTCCTGTTAATTGAATAATTTCCATTGGCAAAGTGGCTATTCAATTAACAGGGTTCCACTGTACTAAGTCACGGGAATTTGTGTTCTTCCTATCAGCTCTCGATTTCCCATATCGGTAATTACGATTTCTCATTGAAACACGCAGATATATCATATTGCAAAAAGTTTGAGAGCGTTTCGCCGCCCCTTAATGTGGGATTTCACTCTAAGATTATGTCCTTAACTGTAATCACCACGTGGCCTAAATTTCCATCTCTTACTGGCAATCAAATCATTTGTCGCCGCCCATCACAAGAAAATTGCAAAACACAAACGGACTCATAGTCTTCAATTCTGAGAAAAGGTTTTTTAATAAATAATAATAAAAATTAATTTTATATAGCTTGTGAAACCACCAAGGGTGCTCTAAAACGCTTTACAGATTACAGAACACAAGCTATAAAATAAATGATTTGAATACATGAGTCTTAAGCTGTTTCCTGAAAGCAAGTAGACTTGGTTGTGACCGAAGATGTGACCAGCAACCGAGAAAGCCCGCTCGCTCAACAATGCAAATGGTCAGAAGAACGAAGACTTCGCATAGGTATTCGGCGAGAGAGAAGTTCACACAGGAATGCAGGCGCCAGACCATGAACGCATTTAAATACCAGCATAAGAATTTTAAAATGCACTTTGGACTGGAAGCCAATGTATATCCTTCAAGATGGGAGTGATATGGTCAAAGAGTTTAGCACCAATGATAATGTATATTCTGGATTCTCTGCAATTGCCGCAGAAATGTATGTGACAGACCAAGGACAAGAAAATTGCAATAATCCAAATGAGAGGCTACGAAGGAATGAACTAGTTGCTCCAAAGCTCTACCAGTGAGGAATGGACGGAGTTTACTCAGCGTTCGGAGTTGCCAGTAGCAAGGTATATTAATTTTCTTAATATGAGGTTCAAGATTGAGATTAGCATCAAAAAGCACCTCAATATTTCTAGCACTGTTAGTGACCAGCGCAGTAGAATCACCAACATCACCTGACCGAATAGGAAAGGGAAAGCTGTTCTCTTCCTTGCAATGGCCAATACCTCTGGTTTTGAATCGTTCATTTTGAGCCGCTAACTGGGCATCCACTGTTTGATGGAGTTGATACATGTTTCCATTTCAGACACAATGCTAGCTGTTTCAGAAACATCAGATGGATTGAATGTCGTGTAGAGCTGGGTGTCATCAGAGTAAAAATGGTATGACACGCAAGATCTCTCAGCATTCGTCCAAGTGATGCTGCGTATATGATAAATAGTATGAGTCCAAGAACTGAGCCCTGTGGTACTCCACAATTCAATGCTTCACTTTCAGATCTAGTGTCCTCAATATAGATTTGTTGAGAACGATGTTCAAGATAACCATGAAACCATTTTAGAACAGTCCCAGTAACCCCATGTTGTTTCAAAATGTCGAGCAGAAAGTCAGGATCTACTGAATCAAATGCAGCCGAAAGGTAATAAATTACGAGAAGACCAGCTTTTCCATCAGACAGAGCACAAACAATATCATTGGGCACCCGTAATAAGACATTTTCTGTACTATCATTGGATTTGTGTGCCGATTGAACGGGTTCTGCTGGACCATTAACAGATAGATGATTGTTAATTTAACTGACAACGATCTTTTCAATGACTTTAGAAACAAATGTCAGGCTTGAGACAGGCCTGTAGGTTGTTCGGGTTATTGAGGTCAAGTTATGTTTTTTTAATAAATGGAGACACTAAGGCCAGTTTCATAGCATCAGGAACATGTCCTTCAGAAAGTGAAGCCTGGACAATGTTAGTGATTATCGGAACAAGGGATGTTAACACAGACCGTCCGTCGAATTTGAGACAACTATTAACGATTCGTAATTTTTATCAGTAGTCGTTCATTAAGCGAAAGGTGTTTAATATAGTAATTCAAAAGAAACGATTAATCGACCAGTACCTTTTTGATCGATCAAGACGTCGGTCATTGGTTAAAAAGAAAGTGAAGCCTGAACAATGTTAGTGATTATCGGAACAAGGGCTGTTAACACGGACCGTCCGACGAATTTACGATCGTAATTTTATCAGTAGTTGGTCATTACGCTAAAGGTATCTAATACAGTAGTTCAAGAGAAACGGTTAATCGATCAATAATTTTTTGATCATTGGTTAGTCGATTAATCGGTTAACGGTTTTAGCTCTAGTCTCCAATGACGTTCTAATTTGGAAGCATTCGATAAATAGACGATCTCAAATGAGACACGATTTGATGTGGAATTTCACAACCGAGTTTACTAATATCGATCGGAGACGATGTTTACCGAAGCATAAGTCGATTTTAGTGAACGGGGTCCAGATATTTCGTCCCCTGAGTTCCAATGTGTTCTATGTGCCTACTGCCCACTGGCACATAGAACACATTGGAACTCAGGGGACGATTTGTATCAAATCGTGACAAATTTGAGATTTTTTCACATAACATGTAACCTAACATAACAGCTACAACTACAGCCAGGCAGAGGCGAAATGGCCACATGGACCACCGTGAAAAGTTCCGGTGCCCCCCTCTCATTGCCATCGAAATGTCCTCTATGTGGACTACAAGTTATCGCTCAGATGCAGGGAAGCAGCTTTCTTTCAGTTCGAAAAATCAAACTTTTCTCCGGGTCCGGGCCCCCGTGATGCATTTCTGAGTAACTTCTCTTGGACCAGTCCACCTCTGCAGTCAACGTTGATCACAGAAATTGTACACTAGTATTAGGTAAACAGTAATGAACTATACGAGACGATACATTCTTCTTACTCATAAGTAGAACGAGCAATCCATCGGACGAGTCAATATGGGAGAAAATGTGACCACTAGAACAGAACATAGAATCGAGGAACTTTATTCGTTTCTTATCCTAATTCATGTTTTTTTCTGAATGAATAGCTTAACAACTGATCTCCTAGAACCCCTAAGAATGATCGAAAGGTAGTTGGGCTGGACTCAATCGAGATACTTACAGACTTAGCTTTTGTGGTGAGTGGTGACGTACAAACTACTGTGGATTTTCGAAAGTTAAGTAGACTGAAGTATTATTTATTACACGCATGTTTTATGCAATCCCCATCAACAGCAACACTAAACCGTGCGGAAAATGAAAATCTGTCCCGAACATATGTGCGGAACGGAAAGAGTTGACGGGCTATTTTTAAATAGAAGCGAAATTTCTACAAATCGTGCCACGCAATTACAATTTGAATCGATAGCGATACCTAAAAATCGTCCCCCCACTTCCAATGTATTCTATGTGCCAGAAGGCACATAGAACACATTGGAACTCAGGGGACGAACCGGTAACACGGGTTCCCCTCGCAAATTTGATTGGCGATAAAATATGTTCTTTTTGTTGATAGTTGTAAAATGAATTGCTGAGTGTACTTATGATAATTGCTTTTTTATAGACGTGAAGGTGTGTAATAAACATAGAACGACACACGCGTGTGAATGGGTTAATGGACATGGCACTTGTGCCATCGCGGAACGATAAAACTCGAGACCTGCGGCCTCTCGTTTTATCCTTCCGCGCTGCCATATCGATTAACCCATTCACACACGTGTGTCGTTCTGTGTATATATTATCTGTTCTTAACACATAAAAAAGCGAACAGACGAGTTTTTTCAGGAGACCCAACCGAAACAGAATCTGAAAAATCAAACCCTCCCAGCCCTATTTCCAATAATTCCTTGTTTTAAATTATAATGCCGACTAACTAATATTCCAAATACGACGATGGCATACCTTGGTGGTGAAGTTGGAATATTTTATTATACGCTAAACGATAGATTATAGAAAAAATGCGGAAAGATAGAAATTGTATCCCCTACTGTGAAGATATAGACATTTTCACTTTCACTGTATCAATCAAAATGGCGGCTTTCAAAGCATCACGGTCACGATTAGCCATTGTGCATAAGTATGTGACCTTAAACACCAATAAATAAATAGATCAAAGCATCACTTCAAGGTGAATACGAGTCAAATTATCACTGGAAATGATCAATTTGTTCTAAAAACGCACAATGAAAAAAATCTCTAGTGTTTTTGAGTGGATACCGATCATTTCCAGCAATAATTCAATATGTATTCACCTTGAATTGATGCATGAAACCCGCCAGTTGCGACCAGTTCCGAGTATCGACCAAATAACTTCCGTGTATCAATGCGCATCAGCTGTTCATATAAGGAATGACCGTTTGCTTCTGTCTATTTCTTGAGTTATGAACCCCCAAAAATAAAGGCCAAACTGTGTAAATGGTCGTAGCCCATTTATGCTATGTTTGGTCATTGTGTTTTAGGTTTCATAACTCAAGAAATGACCAGAAGCAAACATTCCTTATATGAACAGCTGATGCGCATTGATACACGGAAGTGATTTGGTCCATTCCTTATAATTGAACTTGAGGGGCAATAAATTTAAACACTTGGTTCTTAGCGGAGTAAAAATAAAAACCAGGCCACATCATGCTTCCTAATGATAACTGAATAAAAAAAGGCATAGTTTTCTCAAATTCTTTTTGAAATGACGATACATTTCACCGAAACATGTTCTTGTGTCATTAAAAATCTTATTGACCAATGAATTGCGTAAGTTAAAAGGAACGTAATAGGCCACACCCACACATAACATCAATCTCCTTTTCCACTCGACGGGAGGGTGCCGTCATTCAAAACAAGGCTGAGTTAAATTTAATTCTGATTTTGACCATTTCCTGAGAAACCGAAAACTCAGTTTGGAAATGTGGAGTTCGATATAAACCCTGATGACATGAAGTTGGGTGAACTTTGTCTCAGAAAGAGTTCATTCAAACTTTTTAAAAATTGGAAAGTTTTGTTCACATGTGTTTCATTTATGGATGCCACCGACGTCAGTGATGTACCGGTTTGTTCATGTTGACATTGTTGTGCACGAGGCTGAATTGTTACAACTCACAGAGGACGGTGTTTGATATTTTGTTTCTGTAAAGTGGAACATTCTCTATAGACTTATGACAGCGGTACGAACCTTCATTTCTCTGTCCACTTATGTACATAATGTGTCGTAGTTCAATTCCAGCATCATTCATTGCCTGGATACTAGTTGCACGTAAACAGTGTGTATGTGTTGTTACATTTTGCATTTCGTGAAATGCCAGACATAAATGTTGAGAACTGATATTCTTTTACACTCTTCCGAGTGAACCACATATATTCAGTTGATGGTGAAAGGAGACCATTCTTAGAAGAGTGCTCGGAGAGAGATTTTACAATTGGGTCAGTTTTTTCAATTAAAATTGAAGTAATTTAACAAGACAAAAATTGTCATTTCTTGCATACATCCTTTAATCAGACGGTGCTTCCTCGTTGACCAGACCATCCGAGCGATTTTGTTTTTGCTGGGTTTCGTGTGCATTGACGACAAATTCACAATTTAATATTTTCATCTTTACAAAACCGCAATGAATTCATTGTAAGTTGCTTGTGTAATTTAAGATGCCGACTAAAAAAATGGATAGCTAACTTGTACCACACCCTGTATCTTAGGATAACGGGATTCACTGGAAAGTGCAGGGAGGTGACAAATTTATTTAAATCAGTCCGATCAATTATATCTTTGACAGACTGGGCGTGACAAACCGTGTTTCTGGTTGAAGTTTAGTTTTGCGTCCAACATATTGTTAGCGTCTCTGAGAATTTTATCTTTCACAATATCAATGTCCAACCCCCAAATCATGTAAATGTCCATTTATCGCAGATCTAACATTCTCGAGAAGGGCGTGGTTTAGTGCGGGCCTAAATACAATTTTTTTGGTTCATTGTGTTATGAACAGAAAATAAGAAATACTTTAGGCCTAAAAAATTAAAAAATCTGTTTCTCAGGCCCTCCCGCATGGTCCTTTTGGCTGCCGCATGCTCTCTTTTTATAACCAATTTAAACTTAAAAAAATAAAAATTAAATGGTTTATGTATGATATTTTACCCAAGTTAAAAATATTGATGAATTTGTCCCTTGAGTGCAAGAAGGCTTTGCAATGCTTTAGCATTGCAAAGCCTTCTTGCACTCAAGGGATGGAATACACCACCACCCATGCTCTTCTGTAGATTATGAGGCCTAGAACTTGAACCAAGAACATGAACTTTTGATGGCATAGAAGAAATTACTGAAATAAAAAATAAAATAGAAAAAAACGCTCGCCCGCATGCAATTTCCCAAATAATGGCCTGAAAAACAGAACATCCGCTTTGTGTGGCCTTAGCCAATCATTTTGCCTCAAAATGAATAAACAAAAAAAAAGGTTAATTATATTTTCACGCATCAATTCAAGGTTGAAACGAATGGAATTATCGATAGGAATAACCAAATTATTATGAAAAAGCGTATAACAAAAAGAAAATCTAATGTTTTTTAGCGCATGCGCTCGCCAAAAATAGACATTTGTCTCGGTCACTCATGAGGTTATTTTCGGTATCCATTTAAACGCCAGATATCCTTTATTTTTCTGTCGGGACATGACCCATCACAGTCGGGATAAATATATGCAAATTTCAAGAATATTTAACACGTTTAACCCTTTGAACCCTGGTTTCCTGGAATGGTATCCCCTTTGTGAACACTTATTTATTTATTTATTTATTTATTTATTGGTGTTTAAGGTCACATATTTCTGCACAATTTCTAAGCATGACCATGACAGTTTTACAGGTGGAGGAAGCCGGAGTACCCGGAGAGAACCACCGAGCAACGGCGAGCAACTGTCAGCTCCCCAACATACTAACTCCACACAAGCAGGGTTAGCATTGGTTGAAGACAAGTGCACCATCGACGTGCAGAACGCCTTATTACACAGCATCTCCGTGCCCCCACGTTGGCAGTGGGAGTGAAGTGTCTTGCCCAAGGACACAACGTGGTTGCCGCAGGTGGGATTCGAACCGAGGACCTCTCGGTTTGCAGCCTGTACTTCTACCTACTGAGCCACCGCGCCCTCTTTGTGAACACTTACAGTGAGATTGGCCAGTTCAATATCAATATCAAGACAGAGAGGATAAAACAATAACTGAAGTTTGCAGCCGTCTGGCTGTAGACTGCAGTTATTATTTTATCACCAATGCGCCGTGTATAGATCTCTTACAGTAAGACAAGAATGGGACGAAATTACGCCTTGGACCAATAAATTGGCCTTACCTGTTCAAAGGGTTAAGAGTTAAAGGGGACATTTTCTATATACTCAACCGTGGTACGTTTATTATATGTCTATGTTCAAATGGATTCTGAAAAAAGAACTACCGCGCGTGTGAAATGACCATCTGCAACACAAAACAGAGAAAGACAATTAGGTGCAATTACTGACAGCTAACTGTCTATCCATCGAATGGTGGTTCGACGAAAACAATTATAATCATTGATTCTGCTTCAGCTTTTGAGCTTACGTTGCTTATTACCGACGCCTCATTAACAGCATCCAGTTTCTAACCCTAATTTCGTACCTCAGTCAAACGACTATCGCCAATTAAAGAACTATCACTAATGGTCAGGAAATAGGTATTTGACTTAGAATTCTCAACGTTTGGCCATTGTCAGAAAAAGATTTTGAAATTGTGAAGTAGAAATATGAAAACTGTCGGAGAGCTAAATGCATCACTTCCTGAAGACCTGTGGCCAATAATATACAAATGTTGCAATTGTATTTTCCAGAATTGTATTTTCTAGTTATGACTTTAAATGGGTTGAAACGAATCATTAGCATTTTCAAAGATGTAGCAATTTGCCAGTTGTCAAATTGCCATATCTTCTAAAATGCTAATGATTCATTTTCGTCAGTTATATTAATAGGCAGAAAATACAATTCTACAAAATACAATTGTAAAAGTTTTATAGCATTGGTTCCGAGGCGTCGTGAAGGCGACCGGCGGAGAAGTGGTGTAAGCCTAATTTGTCGCGACTGTGATGGCACATGTCCCCACTGAATAATTTCTCAACTGCATCATCGAGGCATGCCATCGCCGAAGGCCGCAATGATGTCGATGGAATATAAGTCAGTCGGAATTATAGTTAAAAAACAAGCCTTCTTGGGCATTTATTAGTAAATATATAGAATATACCCACAGTAGCTCGGTGCACTAAATGTTCACCACGAGTGGTGAACATTTGGTACACCGAGCTACTTTAGGTATATTTTATTGATACCATGACCGTCAGATTAGTAAGTGTCGCTATTATTTTTTCTCGATTTTTCTGAGCAACAGACGTACACACGTGCGAATCTTTTTTTGTTGACATGAGCACCGGTGGGCGGTAGTTCCACTGTCAGTTTTATCGCCGAAACGAAACGGAAAATGAATCGCGCAAATCACGGGACCGTTTTCATTTTATTAACATAATAACATACTATTTCGAGTTATAGATGCTTTATTAACATAAGAAAACGCATGTTCGTTCAGTTTTGGTATATTATGGGGTAAACTCATTTAAAAACGCAATAAATAATTATAGCCACTTTCATTTCGAGAAGCGACGAGCTATAAATCTAGACACGCTTGCATTCAAGTCGAGGTCATCAAAGGTCAACTTGAAATGCAGTTCCACTGCCGGTGTAAATTTTAACTTTTAAAGTCCCATTGCTGGCGTGTTCACCATAGACACCACGGTTGGTGTGTAAAGCTAAAATTTATGTCATAGGCTTTTTATATATAGCAGAATAGGTAATCATGGTATAAAAATTAATTATACATGTAGTAGTCGTGACTCAACTCCTTATTTAATTTACACACACTGCATCGGACATCAAATTTGTTATGCTGGATCCTCAAGCAGTCCGAAGATGACTCTACATACCTCCATTTCTATGACAGACTGTGTTTGTGACATAAGGCCAAGTCCAGAATCTAAGGTTTAATACAGAACACAGGACATTTAATTGCGCTGCGTCTCCTGGTTCTGAAGGCCAATCACAAATTCCGGTAAATTCATAGACCATGGTATCAACGATGTCGTAATATAGTTTATGAGATTATGACGCATATCAATTTCTTCCGAGACAAGCATCGCCGTTGGAGCTATGGTTTAATCTCGCGAATGGGAATTTCCCGGTTACCAGTTCTGAAAATCAGTGCTACTACACCCGGGAAATTCATAAACTAGAATCGGAAACCAAGTGTAGTGAAACTCATGCTTTGATTCCCGGTTCTGTTCTATGAATTTCCTGGGTATCGGGACTGATATTCACAAACGAGAACCGGAACATTCCCAGTATCGTGACTGACTTTCAAAAACGAGAATCAGAAAATCCTCGATCCGAGTCTGATAAGAAAGTTTATCTTACAATCAACATGTATTTTGTCTGTATTAACTCCGCAACTGTCGTGTATCCGACCCCCTGATACAGATGTTTGTATCAGGGGTCGGACACAAGCACGTTCCTTTCGCGTGAGTTCCATTTTTTTCTTTTTGTTCATCCGTACGAATAAATAGTTCCTTATATATTCGTCTACATTCTTGACTTATCCCCAATATATTGTAAGATAAAATGATTATTACCATTATGTGGATGTACAAAATATGTATCCGAGTCTCGCTCCGGGTTCTAAGGGTAGATCACGACTCGTCTTCGACTTGCCGTGATCTGCCCTTAGAACCCGGAGCTCGACTCGGATACATATTTTGTTCATCCACATAATGGTAATAATCTCTATATACCTAATTACTAACAGGTGGGAATCGATATCCCAAAAAAATTAAATCAGTTTAAGCCATAGAATGCAATCTGTGGGCTTTTCGTACTGCGAATACTGAGATTTAGGTTAAAAATAAATGACTGAAATACAGGACGCACTACTCATCACAGAACTCCAACTACAGATGGATAATTTTACAACATATTAAATTTGACTATTTTACACTGTGGACGTTGTGCGCCGACTGGAATTATTTGTAAAATGTTGAGGGTGTCACTTACTGGCATACGACTTGTATTTGGTACTGTATACAAAGTGTAGGCCAGTAGGGGGTCACTCACAATGCCAGAAACATGCACACAAATGAACAAACATCTGGTCAGTATAGATTACACTTTTGGAAACGCCAGAATCTGGGGTAGTCCTCAGGTTCCGTTCTACAGTTTCGCACTATTGCACAGGGTTAAAATTCTAAACATAGGGTATTTGTTGAAACTAATGGCATGTAAATTGGAGATTTATTTTTAGTATCAGATGTATGATTACATTAGGCTAATGTTTGTACAATAGAATCTGAAATGTTGGTCACAGAATTGGAGTCTGATGCATAGGGGTAAATTACTGGACGAATTATGGGAAACAGTGGCTTCGAAAAATTGACTATTTTTTAAAATGTCATTTTTGCACTGAATTGTTACCAGACATGTAACTAAGAAATGAGACGGAAAGATATATTTTTTCACATTTTAGAAACAGGGCATTATATTTCCCGGGGTTTGGTAAGTCGGTGGAGTGGGAAGATTGTGTTTTTGGAGTTGCTGGATGCCTGAAAATGACTGGTAACGGATTTTGTTCATGCAATTTTACAGGTTGAATGAAGCCTTGCATTTGACAATAAATTTTTTCACCCACATTCAGTTTGTTTATTTCTACTTAGTCAGATAGTGTGATATGTTTTTAGTGGATTTGGAAAATGTAATACATGTTATGGGTTAGATAACTAAAAATATTCGCATTTGAAGAGAGTGTACGACATGTTATATTAGGAAATGCCTGGAAAACTCTGGAACGGAGCCTCAGTATCTACGTGCCGCAGTAAATTGGCGCATATATAGTACAGGCCCATTACCGGTGAAATGAAACTTTTTTTTAATTTTGTTCCATAATCTTCTCTGCTTCTATCACAGCCTCTATTTATTGTGTTACCGCCACCATCGATAACTTGCAAAAAGTGCGTACCCTGTGAACTCTTCTATGCCGCTTTTGGTGTCGTTTCAAAAAAACAATAACAATATTTTCGCAGTCACGAAGGCATGAGGAATCTATATTGTTAATTATGTACCTTAATAACCACGTTCTTTAATTTTATTGATAACGTGTAATAGATCGATGTGCAATACGATGCACATCTCCACAGTTAGCATGGTGCCAATCAGTTCCGCCACAATCATTTACTAATATCGTTAACCCTTTCTCAGTCCGTAAATTGAGACAGTTGCAAAGCATAGCTTAGGAGGCCTCATTGGAACGAGCTCATCAAACTGAAATATTGAGACGACAGTTGCAAACAATTCTTGAATAACGAAAATATTTCAGTTTTCTACGACAAAAACATAGCTTACGACGCCTCAGTGGAAGGAGCACAATAAGTTCGTTTCCAATGAAGGGTCATAAGGGTTGTTTTTTAGACAAAAATGAAAATAAATAATAGAATATGATTTGTGATTTTCGAGACTGGCACTACCACCAAGCCAGAAAATAAGCAGACTGCCATCTGCAATATGAGGTCCCCAGAGGGTGAATATAGTGATGCTACCCTGCATAGCAGGGTAGCATCACTAAATTTACCCTCTGTGAACCTCAATCTGAATCAGGGTCTCAAAACTAAACAGAAAGAGGTACCCAGAGGATAAATTGACCCACTGTATGGGATAGCATCATCAAATTCACCCTCTGCGGACCTCATTCTGTAAATGCCAGACTGCTTATTTTCAGGCCTGACTACCACGGTTTGGCCAAATGATTAATGTACGCATGGAAAAGTCAGAAGCTATTTTAGGTCTCATCCCCTCTGCTCCTCCCTTGAGTGTGCCACTACGCCGAGCTCGTTTCAATGAGGGCTCATAAGACTGTGTTTGGAGGAATACAAATGGAAACGTGTATGTATTATTTGGGTATTTTTCAAATATTAGTGGTCGGCTTTTGACGATCGGTTTATTGACCCTTTACCCAACGTAACGACCAAAACCGACCAGCGCTATTCACATTTATTTATATTTATTGATGTTTAGCACATACTTACGCACAGTGGCTAATCGTGACCGTGACAGTTTTACGGGTGGAGGAAGCCGGAGTAGCCGGAGAGAGCCACCGAGCATCGACGAGCAGCTGTCAGCACATCAACATTCTTACTCTGTTCAAGCTCCGCTCAAGCAGGGTTATAGCACCATCGACGTGCAGTACGCCCTAGTACACGGCATCATCGTGCCCCCATGTAGGCAACCGGGATAAAGTGTCTTGCCCAAGAACACAAAGCGGGTCGTCCCGGACGGGGATCGAACTCGGGACAGCGCTATTTACAAAAATCGCCAATTAATTTTCATTATTTCTTTCATTTTTCGTCTAAAAAAATAAGTTATGACCCCTCTGTGGAACGAGCTCGTTCCAATGAGGGTCATAACCTATGTTTGTGAGGCAAAAAATGAAAAAAATTAGTTATTCAAAAATTTTGTTTGTAAATGTCTTCTGTTTTTCATGTTAGGTAAAGGGTTAAAGAGTTGATATCAAAACATGTAGCATGGTTGCACTGCCGGCTAAAGTTTCTATTAGGGGCTAACGACAATTTGGACAACCAGAATCAACACGTGTCTGATAGTTTTACCGGTGGAGGCAGCCGGGATACCCGAAGAGAATCACCGAGCAAGGGTAAGGAACTGCTCCGTACGAGCTGGGGTAGCATTGGTTGAAGACAAGTGCACCGTCGACATGTAGCACACCTTAGTACATGACACTACCATCCCCCTCCATCCCCGTGTGTGCAATCGAGATTAAGTGCCTTGCACAAGACCACAACGAAATTACCCCTGGTGGGGGTTCGAGCCGTGGGCCGTTCGTTTTGAAGTCCAATGCCGTAACCACTGAGTCACCTAGCTCCCTCTGTTAAAGCCTACTGATCGTAGGTGATAAGCATGCCTCCAATCGAAGTTAACCCTTTTTCTGTCAGGTTTATAAATTAGAGACTGATATTTACTCACCGCTGTTCGCTTGTTCTCTCCACGTACGCCGGCTTCCCCACCCTTAAATTGTCCAACACTATAAGATCCTACCTGCTGAAAATGTCGTTAAGCCCCAAAATAAATAAAAAATAAAGAAATAAATAAATATTTAAATATACAGCAGACTGACTGACATTTATTCTTCCTTTACCATCAAGCTTTAACCCTTTACCCAACGTAACGGCCAAAAACGGCCAGCGCTATTCTCAAAAATCGCCAATTAATGTTCATTATTTTTTTCATTTTGTGTCTCAAAAACATAGGTTATGACCCCTCGTTGGAACGAGCTCGTCGAGCTCGTTCCAATGAGGGGTCATAACCTATGTTTTTGAGACAAAAAATGAAAAAAAATAGTTATTTAAGAATTTTTTTTTGTAAGTGTCGTCTGCTTTTAATGTTAGGTAAAGAGTAAACCCGTTACCCAACGTGGACAGTATCAAAATTTTCTATTCTAATTGTTTTTTTAAAAATAAATTTTGAAGCATTTCAACAAAATCATATCATGTGACCCCTCAATGGAACAAACTCGACATCGACTAGCCGACGGGCATGTGGATCAAACGTAAAAGAAAAGCATGAAAATAGTATTTCATAAAACAAAATACCACAACAATTATTCTACGGCTGCTGTTTCGCTCCATCCGCCCGATTCTGCAACCATATTTTCGAACCAAAGCTCTCGTTGGTATGGAGCCCGAGACGTGACATGACCAATTTTGTTTTGTAATCCATCCGAACGGATTGCAAAAATAAATTGACCACGTTACCTCTCTTCATATACTGGAGACCGGGAGGTGACATGGCCCACTTATTTTTTAATCCAGATGACGTGAGGCTGAACCTACCAAGTGTAAACCAACTATTATTATTTCACTGTTGTCAGCTTTGCATTCCTGGTTACAGGAGGTTTCTTAGACAGGACCCGTAATGTGCTCCGCTGGATATTCTCTGCCCCCTCCCTCTATAAGCTTCCTCTACGTGCTATAACACACTGAAAAGGGTAGCATAGAATTTATACCAAAATGCATAACAATACTTTCTCGCCTTTTTGTCATGTTTGTGCATCGCGCTGACCAGAGGCGGACTGGCCAAATGGTCCACCGGGAAAATTCCCCGTGGGGCCCCAAAATTGTTGCAGCCCAATACGTGTTGGTGAATGAAATTTTGTGAAAATGACCAACAGGCGAAATGGATATGATTGCATAGACTGCCGGTATACCGAAAAGCTCTCTGTGTGGGCATAGTCTAGTATGCACCTGACCGCCCAGATGCAAGGAAATAGCACTCGGCCAGTTTGAGAAATCAAAATTTCATCCCATTGGATATAACTATGGTCGGCTTAATGGGTACGAGCCCCAGCACCCCCATCCCCCGCCCGGTGTTTCCATTTAGTCCGAATGTGCGACGAAGATGCTATAAATACGCCACTGAAATGTCCTCTATGTTGACTGCAATCGCTCAGATGCAAGGACGCAGCGTTCTTTCAGTTTGAAAACTCTAAATTTTCCCAGGGTCCGGGGCCCCCTTTGTGCACGTCCCGGTAGCATTTCTTGGCTCACTCCGCTCCTGGCGCTGACACCTTCCGCGATGACTCCATTCGAGCTGCGAGTAAATTTACTCATCATGTACGAATTTTATGCTACCCCTTTCTGTATGTTATAGCATGTAAAGACAGCGTATGGAAAGAGGGAGCGGGGAATATCATTAGGCAGTCAGATTACCCCCCAAAAGAGCTTTATTTTTTGAGTAAGTGGTGACAGAGGTACTACAAGCTAATTTTGGTTTTATTTGATGGATATGATACTCAGGGTATCGCACACCAAAATTACCTGGAATCCCTCCACGGGAACTATGTTTTGTGACGTCACTAATAGAGCCGACGAATGCCAACTATAATGAACTTTAAAATAGGGAAAGGATTAATATTTCCTAAGCAGATCCAGTTAAACTGATAAATTAACTGCTAATTTGCATTTTATAATAAAGAATGTACATTATACCTTCTAGTGCAGGCTGTTCACTTTGTCAAACCTTTTGCAAATGTTCGCTATGACGTCATAAATATGGCGGCTTACACAAAATTGGTGAAAGTTCGATTTTTAAATTCCGTTGGTGTTTCCTAAGACAGGGAAAACAGCCGATTGAACCATTATTCATAAGAAGAATATCAAACAGGTATCTAAAATGGTTAAATAACAGAATTGGTATCTGTTTAAAAGATATAGAACCGCCAAAAATACTTGTACTTAGAACAGTTATCATACGAAAAATGGGGGTAGGGATAATTATAACGTCATATATATGACATAGAGAGATATCCCTGCATGTTCCCGGCCCGGCGTTGCCCGGGTATGGGCTAGGGGAATCTGCGCATTTGTGAAGTGATGACCTGAAAACAGAAATGTCAAATCACTACCCGATAGATGCAATATGCAAATGAAAAAAACGTGTAAATTTTCGAGAAAGTCACTGCGCATGCGCAAAGCGGTAACCCCACCCCGAAATCAACGGTCGCAAATCAGTTCCCGGTGGGCATTTACTATAAATCCCAACAAGTTTGGTCCCGATAGCGTTGTGAATGCAGGAGGACAGACTTGAGAGATCAGCGTGGAGAATAAAGAGCGTTGTAGAGAGCGTTGGCACAGTATTTCTTCTTTGAATCCCAGTATGTTATATGTTGAAAACCATTATACATGACACGACAATGTAGTTAGTTTACCGTTGTCTTTCCAGGTACGTTAAACTTAAGATATAGTGATGTCTGAAATCCCAGGTCCAAGTAGACGGCGTTTAGACTGTGTTGAATGCATTATTTGTGATGGCAAAAAAGGACCACTGTCTGATAAAGAAAAGGTGTTTTGTCTAACATCCAAAGGATTCAATACTCTGCTGGAAGCCAGTGGGGACAGAAATGATGAAGTTACTACGAGGATATTACCTTTTTGTAGCTCTGAAGATATCGGGCAGATAAAGTTTCATTAGTCTTGTCGGTCAGCCTATACAGATAAAACGAAGCGTGAGCAGGCAAAAAAGAGGTCTACATCCAATGAACCTGCTGGCCCTTCTAAAATTGCAAGGCGGTTATCACGCGATGAAACAAAACAGTTCAGCTGGGATCACATTTACTTTATCTGTGGCGAGGGTGAGGACCTTAGACATGGTATAGTCCTCTCTGTGGTGAATATGAAACCTATCGAAGTTCGTGAAAAGGTCCTCTTTGCAGCAAAAGAACGACGTGATGACGTAGTTGTACAGCGCCTTTCCTTTGAAGAGGACATATTTGCTAAGAATGCAAAATTCCACCGCAAATGTTACCAAACATATGTTAACCCTCGCAACATCGAATCATGCAAGAAACAAAAATCTGGTGCACTCACAGAGTCAATTCATGATGAAGCTGTCAAAAAAACTCTGTCACATTTTCAGAGCAGGCTTGATGCCGGTGACATTATTCTTCTCCCTGAGATATGTAAACATTATATCCAAGTTCTGATATTCTTGGGCAAAGATCGTGATTTAGCAGAAGGCACCCGGTCAAATTACATCAAACATAAACTGCACAATATTGACCAAGGGAACCTTTCATTCCACAGCCAAAAAGGAATGCCGGACATTGTCTGTTCCAGCAACATTTCCGTTGGACATCTCTACCGTAAGATAAGTATACTTGAAGCTGAAATTGCCAGCAATAGAATTGACAACGACTTGTTAATCAAAGATAATGACTCTGATTCAGATGACCAGACTCTTCACAGTGCAGCAGCCTTACTTTTACGTGATATTAATGCACTCAAGCCAACATCTGATTATCCGTGTGCTCAAGATGTTAGTCTTGATGCCTCTAATGCATTTGTACCTGCAACCCTTCGCAAGTTCTTGCAGTGGCTCTTTGACAAGAAGGCATTCGAAAATTGTGATCCCAGCCATTCTTCCAGTGATGGAGTCAAGCGGCGATACTTAGCTATTGCGGAATGTATTATCTTCTGTTGTAGAAGAGGCAAAGAACAAGTTATTCTGCCTCTTCACATAGGACTCATGGCGCAACTCGAGCATGAGTATGGTAGCAGTACTTTGATAAAAACTCTTAACTCATATGGCATGTGTGCCAGTTATGACGAACTACGTGGTTTTCTCACAGCTACAGCTGAAGACCAAATAACTAAAGCCGAAGGTATCTTCATACCACCCGGGCTTGTGTCTAGAGAAGAAGGGGGCAATATCATACAAGAAGGAGATGATAACATCGACATTAATGTTGAAACTATCGGTGGTAAAAATACTTACCATTCTATGGCAAGAGTTATGTTTCAGCAGCGGGAATCTGGTCAACAGTTGCATTCGGCACGAATTCCACGATCAACTCAAAGAACGCTAAAAGAAGTGGATTCCAGTTTGACAAGACCACTGGTCTTTGAAAAACCCAAAGAGCGTCCAGTGCCCAAAACAGACTCGAGTACTTTAGGTACCCTGACTTCCAAACTTGGCAAGTTTGGGTCATTCAGTTTAGTGGATGTTACATGGGTTCTGCTTAGACTTTTGCACAGAGATATATTACAGATATCGCCGAGATTGCCATTTTCTCACAAACAGGTAATTCCATTCTGGACAGGTTTCAATTCCTGCACAGCTCAGTCTGATGAAAAGGTCACAACGGTTTCCTATGCACCTACAATAGAGGCACCACCATCAGATATGGCAACAGTTTATTCTACATTGAAAGCTGGCAAAGCTTTGGCTGAGAAGTGTGGTCAGGGTTACCATATACATACATTTGACCAGCAGCTCTATGCCGTATCACAACAAGTTCGGTGGAGTCGCCCTGCAGAATTCCCAAACCTCGTCATTCGTCTTGGTGGATTCCATAATCTGAGTATATTCATCGCAGCAATTGGTAACGTGTGGGGTGATACAGGACTGAAAGATATACTGGCTGTCTCCAGTGTGTATGCTCCCTGTTCAGTTGAAAGTATGTTGTCTGGTAAGCAGTTTCACAGGGCTGTTAGAGGCCTTACGTTAGTGTATGAATCACTCACACAGCTCTTTATAGCCAATTATTTGGACTGGTTCACTGAAAAGGGCAAAACTTCAGGTGACATGGCAACTCTTATGGATCACCTTGCAAGCATGCAAAAGACATATCCAGACAAGGATAATTTGGATGAAAAGTTAAAGGCACTGTGTTCTGCTGTTGAGGACAATATGTTACCCTTGTTACATGAATTTAGGACCTGGGGCAGAGAGAAATCTCCAACATTCCAGTTTTGGGATAACTGTCGAATTGCAATAGAACTCATGCTTCAAAACATCCGAGCAGAGAGAATTGGAGACTGGGATATGCATTTAACCACACAAGCAGGTATGCTTCCCTACTTTTTTGTCACCGACCGTCAAAATTATTCTAAATGGGCAACATTGTATGTTCTTGAGATGATGAAAGATATTCCTAAGGATGTTAAGGAAGCATTTCAAGCAGGCCAGTTTCCAGTTAAACTCACCACTTGATCATTCAAAGGCATCTGGAGCGACATGGGCGTTGAGATGACTGTTATCCGTGACAGCAAAAGTGAAAGTGGGATAATCGGTTTGACAAGGAGGGGCTCTGCTGTCCTTCGCTGGATACTTACTCGTCATTTGATGGGCCAGTATGCTGATGTTATGCATGTCAGAAGTGGTTTGACGAAAACCGAAGGTGGCACCCATGAACAGGAATCACCATCTGTAATGAAACGGGACGAACAACATGTACAGGATATCACTAACTATATAAAGGAAAGTATGACAGATCCTTTCAATGTCACAGTACACCCAGAGGAAATGGTCAACATTGGAAGCGGTCTTGTTGCAACAGGAGCGGTTCAGCAGTCACTTCTGAATGCACATGAGAAAGGACCACTATGCTGAAAGATTTCGTCAAGTCGCGTTTGTCAGATGAAACCAGTGAGAAAAGTTTCTTTGACCCAATTACCAAGTCAGGACTTAAGACATTCAAAGAGATGCAAAAACAAACTACCTTAAAGGTCAGTGGTCAACAAATGAAGATTGCTGTGTCACCAGAACTGATATATCAGAGGGCTCTAGTGCTAGCCAAGTCTCGCCCTGATGTGAATCTGTCGACTGTACTGAGTTTCCCGATAACGGCTGTACCAACTGCATTGTTCAGGGAAGATGACAGTAAACGCTGTTGCACGAAGGTAGATTTGCTGCATGGTCTTGAGGATTCAGTAAAGTCTTCAGTTCCTCAGCTGTCTAAATGCTCTGAAAAAAGAACAGTCTACGTAATTGATGCTATGGCTGACTTACAGCGCCTGAATGTGAAACAAATGAAGGTTTTCGATGACATAGGAGTCAACTGTCTTGATAGACTCATGAAACAATTTGAGCAGTCTGTAGAGGTACACTATGTGTTTGACCGCTATGATGATCCTCTGTCTCCCAAGGGGGAAGAAAGAGGTCGTCGTCAAGGCAGTAAACATCACAGGTACGATGTTGCTGGAGGCCGGCCATTACCTGACTGGAAGGCATTCATGAGTCTGGCGTGCAATAAAGCTGCTTTAACAGAATATCTGTCAAATTATCTTGAGTGTAAGGCTCCATTGCATCATGTCATGTTAGACAACCCGAACCTCAAATTGTATCTTGCTGGTGGTTATAAGGATGGACTGATAACAAAATGTGTAACATCCAAGTCAGTTTGTAAACCACTAGAGCTATGTACCACACAGCAAGAGGCAGATACTCGCATGTTGCTTCACGCAATGGATGTCGATAAAAGAATGTCTGCTGCCAATACCGAAGTCAGAATAGTGGTTCAGAGTCCCGATACAGATGTGATGATACTTATGGTGCATTATCAACCGCAAATGCAAATAGTCAAAGAGTTCTGGATGGAAACTGGTCACATAACCAAAACTTTAGATTTGCGTCGGTTTATCCCAGTTCATGAAGTGGTCAAGAAAATTGGTCTAGATCTCTGCAAAAGTCTTCCAGCAATACATGCACTGTCTGGATGTGATACCGTTTCGTCATTTCATGGAATTGGCATGAAGACGGTCCTAAAATGGCCACAAAGGTGCAACCAGAGGTGATCAGTCAACTAAAGGAGCTAGGTTCAAACGACATGAGTGTAGCAGACACTGCATCACGGTCATTTGTCACAGAGTTATATGATCAGCAAGGAAAGTTTAAGACGTCCCATGGATCGCTGAATAACCTTCGTTTTCGTCTGGCTGCATCAAAGGCAGTACCACTATCTAAGCTTCCACCTTCTAAGGCGTCATTTGTGCAACATGTTAGACGGGCCAGCTGGCAGACAATGGTATGGATGAATTCTCACATTCCTAAGCCGGATATTCCAAATCCTAAGAATTGCGGGTGGACATCTGAAGGCACTGAGTTGCGACCCGTATACTTTGACGGCCCTACTGCACTTGAGAAACTTCAGGAATATTTTTGTTCGTGTCTTGGCAGTTCTCGCTGCAGAGAGACCTCACAATGCCCTTGCTGCTTGGATGGTTTGGAATGCTCAGAAGTATGTCGGTGTGGTGGCGATGAGAGTTGTAGGAACCCTAAAAATACGGAACTGGAAATAAGCAATGATGTTTGACTGATACCGGTTGGTTGGCGCACATCTGAGTTCAGTCGACATGGGCTGCTGAATTTTGACACTAATTTTGCAGTGTTGTTCTTTGTAAACTATGTGGTGTCATCCAGAAACAATGTTTCAACACTGAAGTATTACATTAGGGAGTTTGCGATTTCAAACGTGTACGGGTACGGGTACGTGTAGCAGATAATTTGTGAAGTACGTCACACTTCTTGCACACGCTTACACGTTTGCTACACGTAAAACTGCCGGGTTGAAATTTGAAAATTCCAGTGATTTAAAACGACAAAATGTGTTTCAGCTGAATGCACAAATTCGTGCCAGCTACAATCCCGTGGTTCCTAGAAGCTTTCTAATTGCAGCAATCGAAATAATGAGCGTGTTTGTGAAACAAATTAGTTTAATTTTGTTGTGACAAGGACATGTCAACACTGGCATTAATCACGAAATAATTCGTTTTGGTCAGGAAAAGTCATTACGTGTACGTGTACGGGTAGACGAAAATCTTGTCGACAACATCATAAAGTTCGCTTACGTCCACACGTACACGTTTTTATCCAACGTGTAGAAGTAGGTTTACAAGTTTCGACGAACGGGAAGATATGGATTTGTTAAAATAATAATGGTTTCATTTTCTCTCTACATATTTAATATAACAGGTTTTCTCGTTGTAATCCTTGTGTTCTGGAAGAATTCTATGCGGATATCAAGGGGAAATTGTTGTTGTGTTTGTTGTAGATTGAATATTTGAGATTTAAAACGCAGCTGTTTTCTCGAACAGTCTTGGAGAATATATTTTCCCTTTCTTCCAACGATGAATTATCGCATGAGGATGTTTCTGTTACGTTGCCACTACGCCTATGAACGATCACTATTATATATTTGATTATTTTATTCTTAATTTATTTATTTTCGTGTACGGGGTGAGTGTGTGTGTGTGGTGTGAGGGTGTGTGGTGTGAGGGTGTGTGTGTGTGTGGGGGGGGGGGGTTGGGGTGGAGAATTGATTTAGTAGTGGGGAAGTTCGATTGAATCAGATGGCTTACTACGATGGTTGTGAGCTAGGAACAATATGAGGGGGGGGGGGGGGCACGTAAGTTGATTACTGAGCCGGAGGCAGATCCCAAAGTGCACAGCACTGAGATGAGGAGTATGGGAAGGGTGCCCTTCCCAATGTGGATAATCAGGAGGTTCTCCCCAGGGACATTCAAGTCCACCCATTGATAACAATCGAACTATTGAATTATTTTTGAAAATTATTTTATATACCCTGTTTGCTTCAAAATTATTTATACCCTGTTTGTTTTTGTGTTTTTAAATGCGCGCTTCATTTTAAATCGTAGCGGGTCATGACGTGGGTGTGTGTGTGTGTGTGGGGGGGGGGGGGGGGGAGCTCTCCCAGGCCTGGCAACGTCACTGAGTAATGGCTTTCCGGTGGAAGGTGTTTGTAGCACGGACCTGCTGAAAGGTAGAGAGCAAGGCATAAGCATAAGGAGAGAAAAACAAAACAAAAAAAATAGTTTTCACGTGCCAAAGGGGCGCAGGTACGACGTGGGTTTTAAAACCATTGCGAACCGAATGGCTATCATTGGATTTATAGTGTCAGACAGAACCAAGGAGGCCGGATAGCAACCAAGATCCAGCTCGTGAAAAGAGATTGCACATTGCATTGAATGCGTTTACCGGAGGGCCAGCCCCCACCAGCCACGTTATTCTAGGATGTGAGATTTATGCAGCCTGGCTCACCAAGCTACCATAAGGATTCGACCAGTGGTTCATTTGCTAGGTGCCGAGGCACACACAGGTGTGATGCGTTTATTGGGATGAAGTCATGGCATCTAATCAATGCCGCAAAACAATCTTCGTTAAAGAGAGAAGAAAAACACAAACAGAACGCTGCTTTGGGAGCAGCGCCAGCATGATTTCCATAGCGGTTACAAAATGGAAAGAACGCCACCAAAACAGACCAATATGACGGTTCGTAAAAGCTGGAACCATCCATTACCTTACAGAATGAAAGGTTGGCAATTCGGTCTCCCTTTGGGAGAACCGATGACTAAATACAGCAACCAAAAAACAATCACACGCCCACCTTATGACCCCTCACATACACCACATGCCCTTGTCGTGGGCTGGTTGTGGACATATTTATTTCCTTATTAAGAAAGTCAAACACTTGTCCTAGCCAGACAAGTTTCAATCATTTGCTTGCGTTTAGTCATTCTCTGTGGCTGTTGGCAAGTGGCGTGTTAGCTCACTTGACTGAAAATCAGGCGGAGCTATTCTAATCACTTTTTGCCCGTCGCGCGTCCGTCGTCCGTCGTGAAGGTGATGTTTGGGAACACTTTAATGGAATTTCACTTGAGTAGCGGTTATATAGGGGCATTTTTTTAAATAATATTTTTGCTCGTATTGAGGGGGGGGGGGGGGGCGGGGGTGGTGTGGGGCCAAAATGCGCCAATTGGTAAAACATCTTCTCTTGAACCAGCGGTAGCAGAGACCGTTATGCTGCTTCCCTTTGGGGTGTAGAACCCAATTTGTTTAAGAGAAGTTCGAGGGGCAATATTCACCGTCGTTATGGGAGGGTCAAGAATTTTTGCCCGCCAAAAATTTATATTTTCTGATCGAGCGGCCGATTTGAACCAAATTCATTATGAAGTATATTAATGGGTCATAAGTATTTATGCCCCCAACAATTTCCAGTAGCCCCGTGGGAACCGCGGCAGCTAAAAATAGAAATATTTTTTGTTAAACGCCCATATCTCCAAAACCACAATTTCTTATTTGGTGTGAAGCTTCCTTGAAACCAACCAACAGAAAGGAATAGTCAAAAAATGTCATTAGTTTTGTCGTAGAATACAGCTTCTGGACTTTGAAAAAATGCTAAGTCCGCATTTTTTTAACACTGTGGATAATAGAAAAAAACATTTAAAAATCTGTTTTTTTTCTAAGCCACTGCCTCAAATGATTCATATTTGATATATGGCATCACTGTAAGTAGGATTTTCAGGTCTATTTAAATTGATCCCTTTGGGGCACATTTAGCGGGAAAAAATGTGGCCCATGCATGGGCCTCAAAATACAAAATAAAAAAAAATCAAACGCAACTTTTGCTAAATCTGTACGTATCAGGTCATTGATATTTGGTATGGAGAATATTTGGAGTGGGTAGCATCCAACCGGCAAAAAAAAAAAAAAAACCCGGGTTTTACAAGGGTTGCCACATGGTGTTATGAAATATTTGGATGTACAAGTCTGCGCAGCATGATGCACAACCCTTCTGTGTCAGATACAACGGTGCCATTCTCACAAACGATTGATTGGGGAAATTGGAATGTGGTGTTAACTTGGCTAAACCGTCCTTGTCCAACCTAAACATTTGACGGCATTCACCATTTGTAAATCGTGACAAGTCAAAGCTTGGGTAATGAAACCTAATGTTAGAAGCTGAACGTTCATCAGTTGTGGATTACAACACTAATTCTACGTCGTCTTCAATCGCACCGAACATCAGCAGATCTGAGGAAGCCATTGTTGGTCAACAACATAATGACCGTGAACTCACAGAGTTACTGACCCGTTACCCGTACACGTTAATTAAAAAGTCGTTTCGCAACTCATTTTTTCTCAAATCCCAACGTGTACGGGTACGTGTAGCTACACGTACCCGTACCCGTACACGTTTGAAATCGCAAACTCCCTATTGACTCAAGATAAACTTTGTGTGTTATTTGCCACTTTTGTGTTTGTTGCCTGTTTTATTCAACCATTTCCATCTAAATAAGTAAGGTTATGACATCATGATGACGTCATAAATTTAATAATTTGCTATATGTGAGTTTCATTAGATTGCTTAAAGTATAAGCTTTCCAGTGGTATTAAACAGGATTGGGTATGCTCCATTCGTGCACTTATATATGTTTTAGATTACCCCCCCCCCCTTTTTTCACTAGGAAGCACTAACATGTAGCAGCATATTTGGTTCTTCCAAAATTTTATATGAATATATTTTCAGACTTTGAACAAGTATCTTTTGGTAGGCTATATCATGGTCATTTATTATAATGAATATCGTTTATTATGTAAGCAATGTTGTTAGGTTTCAAATAAAAATCTTTGATTCAGAAATCCAAATTTTATATATTTTCACCAAGACGCCATATTTATGACGTCACATATAAAAATATGCAATTTATATGACTAAAATTAATATGTTTAGTAGAAAGGCCAAAGCATGGACTTTCTTTTGATGCCTAACTTGCTGCTATTTTATAAACGTTGGTACTACTTTACACAGCTTTATTACCCCTACCCCCATCATAAAATCGCATTGAAAATTCTGAAGGGTACTAACTTCATGATGCTATAAAACATGGTTCCCATGAAAGGATTCTGGGTAATTTTGGTTTGGAAAACCTACAGACAACTATCTATCAAAAAAACAAAAAATTGGCTTGTAGTACTCTTGTTGCCACCTCTATCCAAAAATGAGGACTGATCTAACCGCCTACATGGGAAGCGCGTTACGGACCCCTTTGCAAAAACATGAAATATGGACACTACTTTGTTGGAAAAACACGCGTCGCACTTTTTTCCCCAAGTTTGTCGTCTCTGTACCTTCAGCAATAGAATGATGTATCCCAGTGAATCAGAGTCAGAAAACCATACTACATTATAAATCGACCAGTCCACTGGAGCCATTCTGCCACCTTGTAGCAAGCCTTCAAATCCGTCTCGGTTCGCGAAAATCAGTTTTATTCTCGCGTATTCCTGCTAAGAGAATCATTTTTCAGTTCTCAATTTAGCATTTGAGAGCACTGCTATTCCCTTATCCCTGTGACTGCAACCAGTTCCTACCATAGTAAAACAAATCTCATATTTATTAGACATAAGCTCGTAAGGCCTAGTTCCAATTCTGACGAGTTTCTTGTTTTACATGTACACGTAGAAGCACACGTTCCAACATACAAACTTCTGGTTTTCTTGTGGATCGAAATTACAGTTCTTTGTCGTCGGTTTTTATTGAAGTTTTGGCTGCCTGCATAGGCTCCAAAGACCTCAATAGATACCAATACTAAATCAGAAACATTAGCTTATTACTGGGGTGGGGCTGCAAAAATAAGTACAGGCCCTAAAGTCTTTAACGACACATTTAGAATCTTTGACGAGAATCATTTCGGATAGTTGCATGAATTTGTAGCCTTGTTATTGCGAAAGAAGTTTATTTGAGAAATCTATAGAATTTTTTCTCTAGCAGCAGATTGGGCATACATTAATTTCCCCAACACCCCGAATCTAAACACAATGGCAGACCATCCATCTTCTATCTTAATATGATGGAGGAAATAACCAAAGAAAATCTTATACATGTTACTGACATTAGCTGGATGTTCAGATCTTTGTACCAATAGGATAATTAGTTTTACATTTGAGTTTTTCTTTCTTCAGTTTTTCCACTGTCTATCAGACAGGGCTGTGGCAAGGGAATCTTGATGCGAGATGTGTTCCTCCTCTGAATGTCCAACTGTACTACACCCTATTGAGTCAGACTGAGTGAGAATTTTTAAAACTGCTACTTATATATTTCTAACTGCTGAAGAAATCTGAATGAACTCTCCATCCGTGTGTTCAAAATAGATGACTTTTGGGCGCGAGAGTTGGAAATCGTCTGTTGAGTGCGAAAATATCCCCAGCAAAATAAAATAACATATGTTCAAGCATATTTATTGCATCCACAGGATGGAAAATTGACTCCAGTAAAAAAAGTACTGTGAAATGCGGTTGTAAAATCACTATATATATGAGACATCCCTAACCACCCTGTCGTCACGTCCCTGCTATCGTACAACCAAATAGGTCCCGTGATTCCTTATACATATGTCATCCCTGACTTTTATCGTCATGGAAATCGTTTACGATAAAGTTATCTCCCTTGAAACTATTGGGCCCGAGAGGAAGGTCGAATTAAGAAGCAGGTAATCGTTGAAAGAATACTGTCCTATGACATCAGTGGAAAAAGCCAAATTTCATTTTGTTACTTTTAATAAACGAAAACAACAGACAGCTCCCAGAGCTGTCTGTTGTTTTCGTTTATTAAAAGTAATAAAAAGAAATATGGCCTTTTATGGCAAGTTTATTAGAAGCAACTATTTCACAGATAATCCGTCATTAAAAATATCTATCCGTATCACATCTCCCAACACTACCGAACACTTTGGCTCACCGTTTAACGGATCTGTTTTACAGTAGTTTGCAAGTTTTTATTCTTCCTAGAAAAAAGTTAGCAAACCTCACCTCCAAGAATTTTATTTTAATAGAACGGACAATGTTGGTATTATATGTCACGATTTATTTATTTATTGGTGTTGAAGGCCATATACTTATGCACAATGGCTAATCATGACCGTGACAGTTTTACGGGTGGA
The DNA here is from genome assembly GCA_031216915.1 of Pictodentalium vernedei. Lineage (NCBI taxonomy): Eukaryota > Metazoa > Mollusca > Scaphopoda > Dentaliida > Dentaliidae > Pictodentalium > Pictodentalium vernedei. The sequence continues at coordinate 656,462,092 of CM062295.1, forward strand.
GGAAGCCGGAGTACCCGGAGAGAACCACCGAGCAACGACGAGCAGCTACCAGCACCACAACATCGTAACTCCGCACTGCAGCACAGGCAGGGTTAGATTGGTTGAAGACATGCTAGTACCATCGACGTGCAGTACGCCTTAGTGCACGGCGTCATCGTGCCCCCATGTGGACAATCGGGGTTAAATGCCTTGCCCAAGGACACAACGCGGGAGTCCGAATTGATCGCTCAGGCGGTCAACCATCCAATGTTTAATCGGGCTCGACGTTGCTTAACTTCGGTGATCTGACGAGAACCGGTTACCGCAACGCCACCGCGCCCCCATATGTCATAATAAGCACGCTGTTGATAGTATAATGAATAGAAAAAAGTAACAAACAAAAGGTGAAAAGGCCCTTTTTATTTTTAAAAAGGTTTTCAGCGGCGGAGAATAAAAGCCAAAAATGTGAAAAGCCAGCTTCCGTATTTTTAGACTACTCTACATGAAAATGCTTGAAATTAGTGAATGATGCGCATATCGATTTTACAAATTCGCTAACATTTCAATCTTTATATGAAATTCTCATACTCCTAGGGTTCAATTTTCTGACAGCTTTAGGACGTTAAGGGGAGCTAACTTTCCCGTAAATCTCTTCTAATGAGTAAAATTGTTTGCCACTTATGACATTTTATTTGGCTGGATATAGTGAATAACTGTCAATGCAATTATTTCTCATCTTAAAATTCATTTTAATTTCGGTAATGCAAAAACGTTTTAATCCTAATTTAAAAGAAAATATCATTTATTTCAAATGACCCGCGAATCATTCATAATATTAACATGACTGTCAGAAACAAAATGGTTTGACACGCGAACAAAATAATATTACATTATATTGACCAAATATAGCTCACATTTTCGAAGTTCTGAATACGTTTCCCCGTTGTTAATAAATATGTGTTATGTGCATGCTGTTGTTGTACAAAATATTTTATCGCGCGGAGACTCGTTTTGTGAACGTACAGCTACGATTCGCACTTGTGCGACGAGTCGCCATCTCTAGATCATCTCGTCATGAAAATCGTCTTTCGATGAAGTTACCCCTACCCCACGAAATTATTAGACTGGCGAAGAAGGGAAAATACCTATGTCCTATGACATCAGTATGAAATAAAGCAAAGTTTCCATTTATTACTTTCAGTAAACGAAATTAACAGACAGATCCTGGAGCTGTGTGTTGCTTTCCTTTATTAAACGTTACAAAAGGAAACTTGGCTTTTAATGGAAAGATAATTAGAAGCAGCTTAATAACTGTCCACTTTGCCGCTTTGTTTAGCGACTGTGTTGTTACCGCAATTTGCATCTTTTCAGTCTTCTCAGACAAAAATTTGCAAATCTTACCTCCTAATTGCTTACATACCGAAAAGGATATATACACAGAACGACACACGCGTGTGAATATTATGGGCTAATCAATATAGCACGAGTACCAGCGCGAAGGATAGAACGAGAGGCCACAGGCCGCGAGTTTTATTCTTCCGCGACGGTACAAGTTTCATATCGATTAACCCATTCACACACGCGTGTTGTTCTGTGGTTTTTACACGCCTCCGCGTCTATAAAAAAACAATTATTAGAAGGACACCCAGCAATTCATTTGCCAAATATCAACAAAAAAGAACACATTACATCGCCAACCAAACATGCGAGTGGAACCCGTGTTACTATTTCGTCCCCTGAGTTCCAGTGTGTTCTATGTGCCTATTGGCACATGCGTGGTGAAACTACATCCGGAAGTCGACGGGAACGGACGAGGTGAAACTACTTCAGGAAGTTGACGGAAAGGGACGGGGAGTTTTTACGTATTGCATTGGTATTCACAGCGTTAATCTATCGTCTGGTGTTTGACAGAAAGAATCAACAGACATCCGACATCCTACCAGCACTACGTAGAGATATCTACAGCAGAGAACTATCAAGGACTCACCCAGGATAGAATTAGGTGAGTTTTACCATACTGGCGTTGCCGACAGACGAAGATTCTGCGGGCCGCGTTTCGCATTTTCGATGTACGGCGTGCGCGACGACCACTTCGTTCGTTAATTGCCAAATTGCACTTATTTTCAATCTTTCTTTTCATCTGATGCGTGTTAGAGTGTTTCTGACACAATTTCCACTAAATTGTAGCCAACGTTCAGCTTAATGACCGTTTTGAACCCTTGCCCGATTGCTTGACGTGTTTGGCGTCAACATTGAACAGACGACCTGAAGAGTTATTTCCCTTGCACTGTTTCATCTGCAGCGCGCATCAGGGGAGATTACTGAAGTGTACATGAAATACATATCCAAGATCAGTTGAAGGGGTTTTCAACTTGGATCGACATTATTACTTGGAAATCACTTATTAACCCAAAACAGGTTGAAAAATTTAACCATGTCTGATGAGGAGAAGACAGTACAAAAGATAACTAAAATCAAAATAAATCAGTGTTCATACAGGACACTGCTTGATCTGCCAGGGGTAGGGCGCAAAATTGCTACCCAAATTTTATGGCAGAGGGAGACCTTTGGAAATGTCACAATGGAACAGTTTTGTGCCATCCCACACATTAGGGTTTCCCCAAACCTGCAGGATTCAATTGATTTTGAAGAACATGACCCTGACTGTCTCGATGAAAGATCCATATGTCCCGAGAGCAAGGAAATAGCTCTGAAAGTGGAACGCTCTCGTGAATCGATAAACAGTGATGACGATGGATCCAATAAAGCCATTGGGGTGGCAATCACCAAGTCCAAGTTAACAGGGCCACCACCACAGAACATCTCGCGAGGCCGAGGCAGAAATTTCTTCAATGGGGACATCACACCACAAATGGCTAGAGACACACGGGAAGACGTACCACACAAGTCCCAGCACAACAGGAACGAAGGCGGTGATGAGAAAATGTATCGCCGTGATTGCTTCACAGATGGCCAGCGTGGACAAACTAGACCCCCAAGAGGCTTTTACCGCGATGGCAGTTCTGATAGGTGGAATCGCGATGGGTACAATCGCGAAGGATCCACTTATGACAGAAATCACGATGAGTATACTCGCGATGTGGCAAATTATAGCAAAAATCGCGATGAGTATAATCATGATGGATCAATTTACAACAGGGATCGCGATAGTTACCACCGAGAGGGATCTGATGATGACAGAAGTCCTGATTGGCAGAATTTTAACAGAAGCCAGGTTGGGCATAATCGAGATGGACCCCCTTTTGATGCACCCAGCCACTATAACAATGACTATGGTCGTTATCCATGGGATGCGCACAGTCGGGGTAGATCCAGTTATGCGAGGGATCGTGATGAGTTTAGTCACGATGGTCGAGACTTCCACACCGGCTGTGCTGGGAACAATCGTGATGGGTACAGTCGCGATGGTCCAAAGTATTTTAACGGTCGTAGCAGTAGGGGTCAAGCCGAACGTCGAGATGCACGCAACACACCAAATAGAGATGGAGACCGTGAGGCTACTACTTGGAATGCTGATCACAATTGCGATGCATTTGCAAATAACAGTCAGAATCGCGATGGTTATAGGTGTGATGCACGTACTCAGGACCATGGCAACTGTGGAATCCGACAAAACATTGGGAAAATTCCACGTTCTTTGATGTATGATGGCAAAACAGGCTGGTCACTTTTCAGAACAAAATATAATAAATACAGCCTAGCACAGGGGTGGACAGCAGAGGAGATGACTGAAATCTCTGCTGGTGTCTGGAGGGAGCAGCCAGTGACTATTATGGTGTGTTGCTCAGACAGAATCCCAACATCAAGGCATTTGATCTGCTCCGACGAATGGAAAAGCGTTTTGGAATGAAGGAATTGTCAGAGACGGCCCAAGTTAAATTCTCTCAGGCGATGCAGACTGCAGACGAAACCATCGAGGTGTGGGCAGATAGGGTTCTGGAGATGGCTACGACAGCATTTGGTCACCTTCCGGAGGACCATGCGTATCAGCAAGCATCCATGCGTTTCTGCCATGGGGCTTTAGACCAGAAGGCTGGGCAGCATGTGGCCAACGATCGCCCAAGGACACTGGAGGATGCGATAGACAAGATGCGCTGGTACCAGTACACGGCGAGTGCGGTTTATGGGACACAACCGCAGAGAGACACTTCGACGCCAGAGAGTGAGTGTGGCTCAGCACGGACTCAGTAAACCCGCCCTAACTACATACCACGTAGTCCATCGTCAAATGAAAAAAACCTTGAGTCTCGAAGAAATCTAGATGGCGACTCCCAATTGAAGTCATTGGAGAAAATGGCTGATAGAATGGACCAGTTTGAAACCGCCCTTGATAGGGAACGCCACGAGAGAAAAGAGAGGGAGAGGTATGTCGACCAGAAACTAGTATCCATAAACAGTAAGCTGGAAAAACTTCTCGAGGTGAAGACTGCACCATTATAAGAAGAAACAAACAAACGACGGTCTACTTTCAAAGAGAGACGATCTCGTTCTCCATCACAGGAACGAGGGTTGTGCTATGGGTGTGGATCAAGGACACATTTCATTCGCGATTGTCCTTCGAAAAATTCGAAAAACGTGAAAGCGAGCCCGAGGGTGACAGACAAAAAAGACGCCAAGGTTTCGTTTAGTGATTTAAACGGAAGGAGGTCACCTTCCCAGGCCTAAAGGCGACCTATGATGGTGATGGCCTATTGAATGAGGGGTGTCGAGACATAAATAGAATAAGACACACATTGAGCCAAATGTGTGATTATTCTGCCCTTGACTCAGATGAAACCGAGGCAGATGACGAGGGCTCCTCTCACTCGGGATCGGATAGCACTTGGCGCGAGGGAATAGACGAATCACCTTTTGTGTCATCATGTACAGAGGTCATTGACTCAGGTAACCAAGACGAGGACATGTGTCCCACCGAACAGGTTTCCAAATGGGAAACAGGTAATAAGCCAGATATGCAAGAGATATTGAACGCATCCAGAAATTCGGATAGGCATGAGGATTCGGAGGTTTGCAAGAACTCGGATAGTGAGAAGGAATCCCCTTCAAGCGAGGAAGAACAGGCAGAGGAAAAAACAACCCCCATCGAGAAGAGTCCAAAGATAAGCGGTACAAGTCATCGACCTCACCTGGTTTGTCTTCACCGGCCTAGTGGTGTGAACTGGAAGAGAACTCACACAGAGAAAATGTCACAGTGAAACAACTCAGGTCTGATTCCATGTTGAGAATACCGATAACCATAGGAGGTATAGTTATCATGGCTGTCGTAGATACAGCATCTGAGGCCACCATCATCTCAGAAGAAATCTTTCGACGTTTTGAGGTGAAACCACCAATAGTTGAAGAGGTCAGACTGCACACTGCTGGTAAACAACTGTCCATGCCAGGCTGTGTGGTGGGACCTTTGGATTTGCAAACGGGATCATATTCCTGGTCCCAGTTAGTATATGTAGCACCTATACTAGATCAGATGCTGTTGGGGTTAGACTTTCTCATGAAGCATGGAATTAAGCTAGATTTGGTAAAGCGAGACATTTACGTTGCTGGGGAGAGGTTACCATTATCCACAGCAACCCGGAAAGATGGCGTTGAGATGTGGATACCAAAGAAGACTGTGGTTCCACCTGGATCAGTAGCCCGTGTAGCCTGCAAAACTGCTAAGATGGCAACGGAATATGTAGAAGAGCCAGTGTGTGGATGGGGCACATTCACACCCCGCTCGTTGCATGCAGGAGGCAAGGCACCAGTTGTCTGTCTCCTCGATGTAGGGAACCGTTCAGTGACATTCAAGAAGGGGGCCGTGGTTGGATGGGCACACGAGGCTAATGAGCTTGACGATACTGGTGGAAACGAGGAATTTGGGTCAGGGAGCAGTTGTATGAAAACCACAACAGACTCTTTGGTAACGGAAAGGGTCACATTGGAAATAGGTTCTCAAGCCACAGAGGATGAACCGAAACTCACAGGAGAGCCCACCAGCCAGTCTGGAATCTCTGAAGCGCCTGAAAGGAGGGGCCATGCCACTACAAGAGTTGTTTGAAAGATCGTCAACACTGTTAGAGGACAATGAAAAAGCTGAATTGGTAAAACTGCTTCATGAATATCAAGATGTATTTGCAAAGCACGAGATCGATCTCTGGAGCTTTTCGGCCATTAAGCACAGAATAGACACTGACGGTGCCAAGCCCGTAAAATTGCGAATGCGCAGAACACCAGCTAGCTTTGTTGACGAGGAAAAGAGTCATTTGGAGAAATTACTATAGGCTGATGTCATCCAACCATCAACTTCAGAGTGGGCAGCAGCACCAGTGCTTGTGCGGAAACGCTGTGGCGGTGTCAGGTGGTGTATTGACTATCGCGCCCTAAACGCAGTGACTCGAAAAGATACATACCCGCTCCCACTCGTTGAGGACTGTCTGGATGCACTGGCTGGAAATAAGTGGCTGTCGCAGGTGGATGCCAACTCCGCATATTATCAGGTAGAGATGGCCGAGGAAGATCGACACACAAGACCGCATTCATTACCAAATATGGGTTGTTTGAATTCAAGCGTCTCAGTTTCGGTCTCTGTAATGCTCCGGCGAAGTACATGCGTGCCATGAATTTAGTTCTTTATGGACTGAATTGGCAAGTGGCTTTGGCATTCGTGGACGATGTGACTGTCACTGGAAAATCGTTCACAGAACATTTGAAAAACTTGAAAGTTTTCGACAGATTTCGTGACTATGGCCACAAACTAAAGCCAAAGAAGTGCACTCTTTTCCAGCGAGAGGCAGAATTTTTGGGCCGCACCATTTCACCTGAGGGGGTAACCGTGAGTGAGAGACATATTAAAGCAGTTTTAGAGTGGCCAGTACCCAAGTCAACAAGACAGGTGGAACAGTTCCTAGGTTTGGTAAATTACCACCGAACTTTCATCAAGGGCTATGCGCAGAAGTCCGCCCCGTTGTATCGAAGGACTGGTAAGAACCTGTTCGAGTGGGGGGAACCCGAACAGAAAGCTTTCGATGAGTTAAAACAAAGCTTGACCACGGCACCGATCTTGGCATTTCCGAATGACAAGGACCCCTTTATACTAGATACGGATGGATCTAGTGAGGTCATTGGAGGAGTCCTCAGTCAAGTCCAAGACGGTCAGGAAAAGGTTATAGGTTTCGGAAGCTTTGTTCTGTCACCAGAGCAGCGACGATACTGTACCACCAGGACTGAGCTCTTGGCAATAATACGATTCACTCGTCATTTCCGTCATTACCTCCCTGGTCGGACATTCAAACTTGGAACCGACCATAGCAGTCTGACATGGCGCCTGAACTTAAAGGAACCGCAGGGTCAAGTTGCCCGCTGGATTGAAGAACTAAGTCAGTACGTCCCCAGAATAGAGCATAGAAAGGGCTCAAAGCATGCGAACGCTGATGCCATGTCCAGAATACCGCAGAGCGACATTTGCGGTTGTTTCAAATTCGGTGTTCCGCTGGATCGGCTACCATGCAAAGGCTGCAAATACTGCAAGAGGTTACACGAGTCTTGGGCCAAATTCATGGAGGAGGTGGATGACGTAATACCAATTGTAGCTGTTCGGCCTGATAGCTGTGAGAAAGATCCCTCAACTGAAGAAGTGGATGTTTCTCACTCAGAAGATTAACCGTACTGCCTCCGAGCACTGTTCTCTGGGGAGTGGCAGTGGGACCCGGGTGGCATTACAGAAATGGAAATTTGGCATGACAGTGGGGGGCTGCAATGCAGTTACGCAACGCAAGGAAGTTGTCGCATGACAGAGATGGAAGGAAACGCGGAATGTCCTATTCCTCCCGAGACCATGAAGGCTGCATTAGACAGGGTATTTTCAGTCAACAAAGACATTTTAACCCTTTACCCAACGTAACGGCCAAAACCGGCCAGCGCTATTCTCAAAAATCGCCAATTAATTTTCATTATTTTTTTCATTTTTGTCTCAAAAACATAGGTTATGACCCCTCATTGGAACGAGCTCGTTGAGCTCGTTCCAATGAGGGGTCATAACCTATGTTTTTGAAACAAAAAATGAAAAAAATTAGTTAGTCGAGAATTTTTTTTGCCTGTGTCGTCTGCTTTTCATGTTAAGTAAAGGGTTAACCTGTGCAATATCGACTGAGGGTACCGAAATCAGTGGGTATCGTCACGAAGATTGGATTACAGCCCAAAGAGATAATCCAGAGGTCCAGTTGTTGTTTCGTTGGATGTTGGAAAAGAGAGAGCCACCGGAAGCTATCATGTTCAGGGCAAGCCCAGAAGCGAAGAGGTATTTTCTGAACCGTGAGCGATTCAAATTGAAGAATGGTTTAATCCACTGGATCAGGAAAGATGGCACATTGGCCTTGCTGGTCCCTCACTGTATGAGACAGGAACTGATGTCAATAAACCATGACGTACCAACCAGTGGACATCAGGGTTGGGAGAGAACTAAAGGTCGACTCAAGGGCAAGTACTATTGGTACAAAATGTCAAAGCAGATAGAGCAGTTTGTAGCGTCTTGTAAAGAATGCAATTTGAACAAACGGCCATCCAGACATGCCAAGGCTCCACTGACCATCTATCAGGCTGGCGCCCCAATGGAGAGGATTCAGATAGACTTCATTTGGGCCATTACCAAAGACAGATAGAGGGAATGAGCACATTCTCATGATGGTCGACCAATTCACCAAGTGAGTAGAGTGCATCCCACTTCCTTCCCAGACAGCGGAGGATACAGCCACGGCAGCAGTGAGTGAATTTTTCTGCCGATTTGGATTTCCTATTCAAATATTCTCGGATTAGGGACGCAACTTCGAAAGTGAGTTATTTTCGAAGGTGTGTGACGTTTTACACATTCACAGAGCGAGAACTACTCCGTACAGGCCCTCTAGTAATGGACAAGTGGAGCGTTTCAATTGAACAGTGATGGATGCGGTTCGGTGTTTTGTAGGCAAATCTCATCGTGCTCGGGACTTCCACATTCCACTGTTGGCAGGAGCCATGCGTTCGGCTGTGAATCATCGAACAGGGTATACACCGAACATGCTCATTCTCGGTAGAGAAGTCAATCAGCCTGCAGACTTGATATTTGGCCCACCACCCAGCCAAGCAGAAAAATCGTTGCCAGAGTATGTGCAAGAGTTGGAGGAAAATATCCGGCGTGCACATGCCACGGCCAGAAATACTCTGCAAACAACCGAAAAGATCATGAAGCGGGATTACGACGTCAGGACACGGCATCGAGAATACAAGACTGGGGATCTGGTGTACATGTTGGACATGGGGGCAAAGAAGGGTGAGGCCAAGAAGGGGCCGGGAATAATCCTCGACAGGTTGCTTCCATTCATATACAGGATTCAAATTAAACGAACCATCATGAATGCACATCATGATAAGTTAAAAGTTTGTAAAGACCGTGAGTTACCGGCATGGCTTTCCAAACGGCAGCAGAAGCTTTTGGACATGTCAGCACAGACAGCGTTCTTTTGTGTTTGTAGGCAACCTGACGACGGAAAAATGATGATCCAGTGTGATCGCTGCTTTGAGTGGTTTCATAGAGCGTGCGCTGGAATCACTCAAAGCCGGTTCCGGGGAGATTACACATGCCCTGAATGCGCAGATGCTTAGAGAAGTCACACATCCTTTTGTATATTGTAGAAAATGTCATGAGAGAGCTCAAAACATTTGCCTCCTAGGAGCCGGAAGCAAGGTGAAGAGGACAGCGATCAGGAGCATGGCTCTGTTATCTACAGCAGGACGGGTTCCCCGATGTACTTCTGATGGTGGACAGGTGTGAGACCGATCTGTTTACTATAATGGAGGAACGGAGTACTGAGGGAGAGGACTTTTCTGAAGTACCCACTTCTGGAACTGGGGACGTGGCTGCCAAAGATGTGGATACCTTCAAGGACGTACCCATGGGGACAGAGGTTACGCATCTATCTTCTAATCTTCAATCCTCGGGAGAGAATCATCTCCCCATAGGGGCCAGAGAGAGATCGGTTGACTCACCCATGCCAAAACCCATCGAACCTGGCACACCTGCAGCCTTGAGGCTACTTAGAGATTGTTGTCGAAGAGAAATTCTGACGCCAGTATGTGAAGTATTTACCATGCTATTTGTTAAGCTAGGAATAGCCATGGAAGATGCCAAAAATGTCATCCTTCAATACCATCGTTTGGCGGTCAAGTAAAATTCTGAAAGATGGATTGGCGAGGCACGAGCAGAGGGGCTTTTCTTTCTAGATGAGGATTGGATCTTTGAAAACCTTCCTTACATGAAGTCCTCTAGGAAAATTGACGAAAAAGCGAAGACGGGAACAGCCAGTAGGGAGGCAGCCAAGGTCTCGTCAAGTGCATCTGTCACTAGAACACACAGCGGAAAAGACAAGGGGCATACAGGACGCAAGGGGCAGGAACACCCACAGGATCGTCCATATGGGAGGTCTGGGCACAGGCAGGAAAAGCATAGCGAAGAACGCCACCGGGAGAGAGAGAGAGAGGCATCTTTCCCTTGCCATGAGGGACAGGAAGAGGCGACCATCAGTGTCACCCCAGAGTCCACATGGGAAGAGTAAGGCTTCTGCTTCCCATGACTGTTTCCGAGATAGGTCTTCTGGAGGTCACCGGAGGAGAGAGAGAGAGATATCATTTCCAGGAAAGGGGAATGGACAAAAATGGGAAGAAGACACCACCCAAGCCACTGGTAGGACCAAAGCGAGTGCGGGTGATTGACCCTAGGAGACTGCTCGGATCTGCAAAATTCTGTGGTGTTTGTGGAGTCAGAAGCCAATCCATGAAGCGCCATATCCATTGGGAACACCTTCCCCAGCGTTATGGGAATACAAGAACCGTTGGGCAAATGGACCACGTTCCTCACCACAGCAGCGACTGAGTGCGCTAAACAATCTGGTCAAGAGGAAAGGTCAAATTGGCAGAGCTGAAGGAAGAAATCAATCACAGTATTCCTTTCCCAGACTCAATTGAGCTGAGTAAAGAATATTCGGAGGACATGGCAGCTCTCTGCAGACATCAAGGTTGGACTGTTCCAAAGACCTTTATAATGTATCCAAAAATGAACCGCCTTGCATGTATGTTGCACTGGCGTTTCCTGTATTGGCTGCTGATTCAGTGCTCGCAGGAGGAGAGAGAGAGATCTTTTCTCGTGAGGCAGCCGAGGCAAGAATGGAGTACAGGACTCAGAGTGGAGAATCAAGGGAGGGAAGTCAACACATGCTGGTGGAAGAGAGAGCTGCAAAGCCTACGATGACCATTGTGGCTACGGGCTCATGTCGACAAATTTGGAGTGAGAGTGGGAAGGCAAAATTTTCGACTATTGACAGCCATTTCCATATGGATAGACTCCGAAATGCAGCCATCGGTTCGGGAGCATCGACAACTAATGGAGAGGTTTTAGCCATGGTGGATCCGAAGGATGGAGATGTACAGTTGCTGGGCCAAGTTGCTGTTTACTGCGATCCAGACTCCTTTCCCAGTGGTCCAGAGGACTTCCAAGTTCCAACCAGATGTGCAGTTGGGGTGCACCCTAAACACTGTGAGAAGATAGCCAGTGAGGAGGAAGAAACTCGAATCCTTGACAAGGTCAGCAGCTTGCTTCGGAGGCCGTGGGTAACAGCCTTTGGGGAAATTGGATTAGACAGGACAGTTGCTCCAGAGAAGTGGCGCTCACAAGACAAATTGTTGGAACACTTGTTGGATCTGGCAGAGATTGATTTGCCAGTGGTTTTTCATATTCGTGGGGCCCATGACAAGCAGGAACCCACTGGCTCAGATGTGATGGCTAGAGGATTATATTTAGCCAGGAAATATCTATGCGAGAAGCAGCCTATCCACCTTCACTGTTTTACTGGGGACGAGGATATGGTAATGGCGTGGAGTGAGAGTTACAAGAACTGCTTTTTCGGGTTTACTGGAAAAGCTGCGACCTTCACTAAGGAACCGGAAGAGGCTGTCAGAAGAGTCCCCCGGACAAGACTGCTAATCAAAACAGATGCACCGTACTTTGGTAAAGAACTGGGCACAAAGTTATCTTCTCCTAACTGCATAGTACGGGTTGCGAAAATAATAGCCAGGATAAGAAGTTCCACAGCTGAAGCAGTTTTGGAGCAGACTACGGAGAATGCCAAGGCACTCTATAACTTCTAGTGGACATTTGATAGACCGCATACCTTCTGAGGACCATCAGGAGTGGGACAGATAAAGAACATAATTTTCTGGGTGACCAGGAGAGGGGTATAACCGTGATGTAAATTGTAAGATGCCAGAGATTAACCACAAACTTATCAAAATAAAACGGAGAGGAGTGTGGTGAAACTACATCCGGAAGTCGACGGGAACGGACGAGTTGAAACTACTTCAGGAAGTTGACGGAAAGAGACGGGGAGTTTTTACGTATTGCATTGGTATTTACAGCGTTAATCTATCGTCTGGTGTTTGACAGAAAGAATCAACAGACATCTGACATCCCACCAGCACTACGTAGAGATATCTACAGCAGAGAACTATCCAGGACTCACCCAGGATAGAATTAGGTGAGTTTTACCATACATGAAACACATTGGAACTCTGGGTAAGATTTTTAGCTATCGCTTGGGATTCAAATTGTAATTGCGTTGCACGATTTGTAGAAAATTCCAGTGAAATTTCGCTCCTATTTAAAAACCGTCCGTCAACAATTTCCGTTCCGCACATATGTGCGGGGCAGATCTTTATTTGTCGCATGGCTTAGTGTTGCTGTAGATGGGGATTTCATAGAACAGGGGTGTAATAAAGTGTTTGAATCATATTTCAAGACACACACACCGTTGATATAACGAACAGAAAGACATTTACAGTTCATCAGAGGAAGGTGAAAGAGCCGTTTTCTTATTTTTAAATGCGTTTAAACAGTAAACAATATAGTCAAGCGCTCAAACTGATTGGGAAAAAATATGAAAAACCAACTTCTGCATTCTTATACAACTGTGCAGGCAAAATGCCGGAAGCTTTAGAAATGATACGCACATCGATGATGCAACTTCGCTAACATTTCAAAATTTCATTTTTATATGAAATTCCCAAAACATTTGTGTTAAATTTACTAAAGACTCTAAAAAGTAAGGGGAGTTAGCCCTTCCGTAAATTTCTTTTAATGACAAAAAACGTCAGTCCACTATACTTCCCCGAGAACGCGTCTAGTCGCGCCATTAGATTATATACAAGCACAATGAGCACATAATATTTTTTTATACCATGATTACCTATTCTACTATATATGAAAAGCCTATGACATAAATTTTAGCTTTATACACCAACCGTGGTGAACACGCCAGCAATGGGATTTCAAGAGTTAAAATTTACACCTACAGTGGAACTCCATCCAAGCTGACCTTTGGAGACGTCGACCTGAATACGAACTTGTCTAAATTTATCGCCTGTCGCCTCGCGAAGAGTGAAATGAAAGTGACAATTATTTATTACGTTTTTAAATGAGTTTACCCCATAAGACACCAAAACTTAACAAACATGCATTGTCTCATGTTAATAAAGCACCCATAACTCGAAATGGTATGTTATTATGCTATTAAAATGAAAAAGGCACCGTTTCATTTCGTTTCGACGATAAAATTGACAGCGGAAGTACCGCCCACCGATGCTCGTGTAAACAAAAACAGATTCGCGTGTATGTACGTCTGGTGCTCGGTAAAATCGAGAAAAAATAATAGCGACTCTTAATAATCTGACGATCATGGTATAAATAAAATATACCCAAAGTAGCTTGGTGTACCAAATGTTCACCACTCGTGGTGAACATTTGGTACACCAAGCTACTACGGATATATTCTATAAATCTACCATTCCGTCATCGAACTCCACAGACACGACTTCTCGAAAACAGTCGGTAACAAACAAAAAGCCACACTCCGCTGTTTAAAATAATAGGACCTCTTTTCCAATTCTCTCAACCCAAAGATACTGATATTACCGTTCGTAATTGCGTGTTTAGGTAAATGGTAGATAAAAGAAGCCTACAGACAATAGATATAATCAGATACACCTTCGAAATAGTATTTTCTATGTCAGTCGTAGTGTCCCCATCCACTGCCAGAGGAGAAACATGAGGAAATATTAGCAAAAAATTGACAATAGTTAACGAATGTATTAATAGTGAAGTTTCGTGTCGTCCAAAAGTATACACTTTTCGTGAAATCTGCTTCACTAATGTTGAAAAATGAAACTTGTATAACAAAAGAGAGTCCGCTGCTCAGGACCCAGGCTTTTACAATGAATTAATATGTTTAAATAATACGATATTATGACCGCCCCCTCCCCCCACCCCTCTTTACAATTTATGAAGGTGCTGCTGGTGCAATCCTCAAATCCTGGACATTTGCGCTGAAAGATCATCAAAAGATCCTCTCGGTCATAAACCTAAATATTGCTACGTAAACTGGTTGAGGGCTAGATTCATTTTGGTGGTCTGAATTTGTTGTGGAAAATGTTTTTATTGCAAATTATTGGAGCGTGGCCAAGTATTCCACTCTCCAATAATTTGTAATAAAACAAATTTATATAAACAAAATATTATTTGCGTTTCACTGAATATGAAACCTGGGCAAGGAAAATGTTGGCTTTTGCTCTGGTACCCTAATTAGTTTGGAACGCCCTCATAGTGGCTTCTAGCACTCAACCAGTTTATGAACACGCTGAAAGTATGTCGTGTATACTTTGTCAAATTTCTGGCAATGTCAATAACACCCCCACCGATTGCTCAAACAAAATGGAACGAAATTCTAAATACAAATCTTGAGCACGATGACTGGAATTTTGAAAAAAGAAGCCCATTTGTATCAACAGATGATACTTACCTCAAAAGTCTACTTAAGGAATGATCGTTTCTTTTTGTCTATTTCTTGAGTTATGAACCCAAAAAAACAAAGTCCAAACTGTGTAAATGGGCGTAGCCCATTTACGCGATGTTCCTTATAACTAAACGTTCGCGACCCAAATAAATAAATAGTGTTAGTCGTCCTCTACTTCAGCGAACAAAGACTTAAAAACTAAAACTGGTAGACATATTATTTTTCTGGCATAAAATAGGGCGCATATTATTGAAATGCAGGTAGCAATTGACACACTTTCCAAGTCAAATGCACTTATGTCATTAAATTTTTTATTGACCAATGAATTACGTAATGCAAAGAAAACGTCATAAGTCACGCCTCCCTCAAATTCATTCAACTGTTCACTTCACGTAAAAGTTACGTTCCGTGGTAAGTGGAAGTAGGCCATCTGTATTACATTGTATTTTGGTTTTGACCGTTTCCCGAGAACTGAAAAACCTAGTTTGTAAAAGTGGAGTTAGATATAAAGCCAGATGACATTGCCGTATTCAAATTAGCAATTTCAAAATTGCCTTATTCGTCGTGACCAGCCATTGTTTACAATCGATTTGGGTAAAACGATGAACGCAGACGATCACCCAGTGTGCGTAAAAATTAAAATGTCAAATAAATACAGTTGTGAAGAAAAAGAAACATTGACCCACCACGGTCATTTAAATATTTTATAAATAATTTCATGGTGATAAATTAGTAATATAACATTTAGAACGTGCCAGTGTTCTAACTTCTATTGATTTGACACCATGTTGCAACTCCGAAGACTGGTAATTTTAGGGGCGTGGCTAGGGGCGGACCTAATTGTGTTTTTTTTCGGTTCATTGAGTTATGAAAAGAAAAAACAGAATCGTGTGAGCCAATCGTTTTATCTGAAAACGCATGAATCAAAAAAAAGTTTAATTATAATTAAATATCCTCAACAGATTTTTTTCACACATTCTAAGCGTTATAAGTGTAAAGTGTCCGAAACGAATTATGCAATTTTGCAATAATATGAGGGAGACAATACCACATTTGTTTATTGATTGCTCTGGCATAAAAACTATATTCTGTTGAACGTTTTGGAACAAATGGTATAAAAATGTCAAACACAATTCCCATTAGCAGAAGAAAATGTGATTTTAGGTAAAAGTAACAATCGTTCACGCTAGCCAACACAACATACATCTACATGCTTATCTAAAAAATACATCTTCTCCAGTCATCTTATGCAGGGTTCATCGAACAAGTTCTGTAGAAGCCTTGAACTGATGTCCACGTATTCGTATCCGATTAAATGGGCCAGTGAGCTAAAGGAACTATGGAGCCTGGACAAGTGTCTGTTTCGTGCCTTAACCCTTTACCCAACGCAGACGATATCAAAATTTATTATTTTAAATATCATTTTTTTTTTAAATTTTTCAAAAAATTTCAACAAAACCATATCATGTGACCCCTCATTGGAACGAGCTAAATGAGCTCGTTCCAATGAGGGGTCACATGATATGTTTTTGTTGAAATATTTTGAAAAATTTTATTTTTTCAACTGCTCTATTTGCATATTACGCGGGCGGATGCGGGTAATTCGTTAGGTAAAGGGTTAACAACGGGGCGAGCACAATTTGTGAGTCGCCGGTTAAGTTCCAGAAGAGCACTTCAGGAAGTCGGCGCGAAAGGTGTAAAAGTGAACGTGGATATACAAACACGGACACCAAAAGACACAAAAGAATCAATAGACACCACTGCTTGTGCTCGGAACAAAATAAGTCATTGTGTGAATACTTTCTGCGAGTGCCGCTGAACCACGATTGTCAAGAGATATAAACAATTGGAGGGCGCACACAATATTTGAAACACTGCAGGTCTGGCGGTTCAAACTAACGAATACTCATGAAATTCCAGGTATGAGACACAGGAGGCACCTATGCCCCCCCCCCCCCCCCCCGGTCATGAATCACCGAGTGTAGCTCGGTGGTTCATGGTAAGTGGGATGTCATGCGCTGCCCACTGAATGCTTTTTTGGAAAAGGAAAGGACTTCAATTAGCCAACGAAGCCTTTCAGCGCGCGGATCACAGGCCCAGCTATTGGTCCGTGATCTGGAGGATAGAGGGAGCCTTCTTTTTTTAAGCTTTTGTTAGATTTATTCTATTTGTACATTTTATTGGGGTTTACCAGCACCTTCGACAACCAGGGTTACCTCACGTCTGAGATTTTAGTAGGATAGTTTCATGTGAGACGCCAAAGTAGTAACTTTACAGCTCTGAGCATTCACATCCCCGGTGATCTCTGTCTTGGCATAAAACTGTTCATATACCCCCAACCCACCAGAATTAGGGTACAGATACCGATATCTAGTATTCATTTTTGTTGCTTTTCTTCAGGACGGAATTATAATTTTAGCTTAGGACCTCCAACTTGCGATCTGTTAAAGTTTTGAGAAGCTGCTCGAAAGTGGCTGGGGTGAGAATAGGTCACAGAATGGACCTAAATATTACGAGCTGGAGAACAGGTTTCTCTCGTATAGACGCTTCGAACGTTTTGGTTGACATATTCCTGTTCTGAGTGCGGCACGTAATAATATAATAATAACACTTTGGCCAGCCGCTGATTTGTCGCGGTTCTCGGGCGAGAAGGCCATGGTTACCCCTGTACTCCCAACTGCCTCCCTATTCCCACGCTTCTCCTCTCCTCCCAACACTCGGAGATGAACTGCTTGATGATATCCCTAGTCCCATTCCTCCCATTCTCTCCATTTAGCATATTAACCCTCTCCTTTGAGTCCCCCCCCCCCCTAACCACATGTCCTTCATTCTCCCATCCCACTTCCCCATTATACTCCCAGTGAATCTCATTCTTTTAGGCTGATACTTTGGGCATTCTAGAAGAAAGTGTTCTAGGGTCTCCACCATGTCCAAGTTACACATCTGGCACTACCTTTCACCGTCTTTCCCAATTTTTCCTCTCAGCTCCAGGGATCGCGACTTCAGCTTGAACAACAGTGACCCCCCCCCCCCCAAAGGTGCCATCAAGGTACTCTTCAAAACCTGGCTTCTCTTTATCACGCAGGCCACCCACAGACCTCTTTGATTTGACCCCCTCTCGCCAATTACGGTTACAATCCTCCATGACCTTTTCTCTGACGATTTTTTTACCCTGGTTTGCCCCAACGTCCAGGTCCGAGATCTCCAATGAGTAGTTCTCTACTAGCTCCCTCACTTGGACCATCCACCCCGTTTTGATATTTGAGTTGAAAATTCTCAGGAACATTGCTTTACACCATCGGCTGTCGGGGAGATTTACCAAATAATTAAGATAACCGAGCTCCAACAGGTCTATCCTGTCCTTGATCCTCATCCACCCAAGCTCACCCCTGATTACTTCGTTTACGCCTCTTTAGGAAATATACATATAACCTTGACAAGTTTACACTGCTTGCGCTGCTCGGTGTGGTAATGGTGTACCAATATTAATTTAATCGTGAGTTTGTGTTCTTTGTAATTCTACCCTGTTTATAAGAAATAATGCATGGTCAAGAAAATGTTTCCCTTGATGCGATGCTCTATAACATTACCTCCCCTTAATTTGGTAAAGCTGTTCAGGCATATAACACTGAGAGAGATGGGAACTTCATATAAAAACTTACAGTTCTTTTCCTGTGGCGTAGTATAAGCAAATAAAAGCTATCTTGTTACACTTTTTCCCCAATCAATTTGAACATTGGACTTTTGTTCCCAGTAGAAACCCATTTAAAAAAAAAGAAAACTGCCTTTTCAGACCCTTTTGGTGATCTATAACTTTTTTTATCTTCATTGTATCAACAGTGTGCGCATCGTTGCATAAAATACAGACACCGTTCTTTTTAATAATCTAAAAGTCTGTCAGATGTGGTTTTCCAATTTGTTTCCTCTGATGAATTAAAACTTCCAAATTGTAATGAAAACACATTCTCGGACTGTACAATAACGCAGAGATGGATGAGAAATTACATAGTAATTGCTGTAATTGGTATCGCTATTTCATACCTTACTGTCATTCATCCACGCACATCAAGTCTCAGAAATTTCACACCTCACCACCACATTCACTGCCTTCTTAATTTGATTTCGTCTCGCAAGTTCAGTAATCTCAAGGGAGATAATTTTCGCGTAAGATATTATTTTGATCAATATTGTTGGGTATGTGTACAATTCTGTTTCTTTTCTGTTACCAAACAATTGATATCGGAATAAAAAATAAAATATGAAGCCCCCCCCCCCCCCCCCCCCCCCACACACACAATCATACAAAGAATTGAAAAAAATATTCATCAAGGCGAATGCCAATAATTTATTGTTGAATTCATCGCATGCATTTTGTTTTCCCACTCAGAACTAACCGAACTTTATCTTACAAGAAGATCGTTTTTCCCCCAATACAAGTAAAAACGTCTAGACAAAATACATAGAGATTATTACCATTATGTGGATGTAAAAAATATGTATCCGAGTCGAGCTCCGGGTTCTAAGGACAGACCACGACGAGTCGAAGACGAGTCGTGATCTACTCTTAGAACCCGGAGCGAGACTCGAATACATATTTTGTACATCCACGTAATGGTAATAATCATTTTACCTTACAATATACAGTACGTGGAGGGTGTATTATCACTACATCACCCGCAGAGTGGAGATTCTACTCAAGTAATAATTGCAAATTTGTTACAAAGCATAAGAAGACCAAGCAAAGTTCCAGCCAATGGACTTCTGGATTGTACCCGGAGGTCCATTGGCTGGAACACTGCTCGTGTTTTTTTTGTCCACATGTACATAATTTTAAAATAATACTTTGGGTGTCAACTCCACTCCCTGGGTGATTTAGTTACAATCCACTCTCCACGTACTGTATTGGGGATAAGTCAAGAATGTAGACGAATATATAACGAACTATTTATTCGTACGGACGAACAAAAAGAAACACAATGGAACTCACGCGAATGGAACGTGCTTGTATCCGACCCCATGATACAAACATCTGTATCAGGGGGGCGGATGCACGATATTTGCGGAGTTTATACAGACAAAATACATGTTGATTGTAAGATAAAAATCTGTATTGAGGGTAGCAAACGCACATGCGATCATTCAATTCAGAAAGAGAACGTTTCTTACCAGCATTCAAATGGCATCGAGTTACTACACATGTTGAGGCCATCGTTTGTGATAGGAGTAAGCAAAAGATAAATAAATTACCGGCTCAACAAAATAAATTAGACAAGATCGTTTTTTGCCATTATGATATTTTTGTATAGACCTATCATGCGTAAAACATGAAATATACTGTCCAAACAGAGTTAAGCCCTCCCTCCTCCCCGCCACCTCCATATAATACCAGTGGGTAAACAGTAAATGGGTAAATTCTCCCGAGAAAACCTGCTATTTGCAGTAGGGGGAATATGCCATATGAGTGAAGCAAGGGTTTCTTGCGCTTTCTTTTTTATTGAATGAATATTAGGAACCGCGGACGTCATCACAACGTTATAAAACGTCACGTTGTTCAGTACATGGTGGAACAGCCTCGAGAATATCTAACACATCTTAACCCTTTTCCCAACATGAAAAGCAAGCGACACTTGCAAACCAAATTCTTGAACAACTAAATTTTTTCATTTTTTGTCTCGAAAACATAGGTTATGACCCCCCGTTGGAACGAGCTCGTTCCAACGAGGGGGTCATAACCTATGTTTTTGAGACAAACAATGAAAAAATAATGAAAATAAATTGGAGATTTTTGAGAAAAGCGCTAGCTGGTTTGGTCGTTACGTTGAGCAAAGGGTTAATCGGCGTGGCATGCTGTGCATGACCTTCCGTTCTCTCACTGTGATGTTGTCTCATTTCTCCATAATCACACGGCAGTGAAGTGGTCAATAGCCAGCAAATATTCACCTATTTGAAGGATGTATGCCCGATCCGATAGAGGAATGCAGAACGCCACAATATGCGTTGTTCGTATACCCACCCACATGTATTATGGGGGTAGGGGTAACTTGTTTTGGACAGTATATAAAACAGAGAAACGCAAAGCTGAAGCACAACTATAAACTACAAGAGTGAGGGTACAAGTAGAACATGAATGGGGAATACCTCATGTACAGCACAAAACGCAATACCATGATATCATGATCTTCATTCATAAGAAATCAGTTCATAGACGCTAAATGATTGTCAAATTTATTTATTTATTGGTGTTTAAGGTCACATACTTATGCACAATGGCTAATCATGACCGTGACAGTTTTACGGGCGGAGGAAGCCGGAGTACCCGGAGAGAACCACCGAGCAACGACGAGCAGCTGCCAGCTCCCCAACATCGTAACTCCGCACTGCAGTACAGGCGGGGTTAGATTGATTGAAGACACGCGCACCATCGACGTGCAGTACACTTTAGTGCACAAATGATTGTCAAAACAGACGACGTTAAAAACTGTACCTTCATTTTGAGAACAAATCAAGAATGGGAGGAATATATTAAGCTTTACCAGTAATTACTACCACGTGGGTTTCCGAAACACCGCGCTATGACAAATAATATCATTATATGCCTTGTTATTACGCATTAAAATGTGAAATTCAAGATTTGACCAATTCCAACCCAACTTAAACTGAAAAACGGAAAAAGGCTTTATGTAACGGCATTGTTAGATAAATGTATTATCCTGACCAAATGCATGTCCAGTAATTTGTATCAGATTCTCGGTCGTGTTTACAATCGGATCACAACTCGCCCTCACGGGCTCGTTGCGATCTGAATGTAAACACGTCCTCGAATCTGATACAAATTGCACGACATGTACATGGTCATGATAATGTATATAATGCATTTGGCGCACAAAACAAAGAACCATGATTATACCTGATAGATTACTTGACAGGCGTGAATTCTGTCTCGCATGTGCCGTCAGTCAGTGTTAAATTAACGAACTCGTCGACATTTGCCCAGAGACGAGGTCTCGACTCCAATATACAATCTTGGAAACCGAAATGGTAGTAGTAACCCATATATATCTGTCGGCTATAATATTATAAAGAAAGTAACTTTTAAATTTTTCAGTTTATGATGTTTTAACACCGACCCACGTCCCCTGCTTTCGACGCTCTTGTTCATTGCGCTCATTTTCTCAAGCAAATGGGATCTGTTAACCCTTTACCTAACGAATCGCCCACATCCGCCCGCGTAATATGCAAATTGAGCAGTTGAAAAAATTAAATTTTTCAAAATATTTCAACAAAACCATATCATGCGACCTCTCATTGGAACGAGCTCATTAAGCTCGTTCCAATGAGGGGTCACATGATATGGTTTTGTTGAAATTTTTTGAAACATTAAAAAAAATCCCATTTAAAATAATAAATTTTGATATCGTCTGCGTTGGGTAAAGGGTTAATGGCCAGTGAAATAGAATCGTTTTATGTAGGTTTTTAGAACGATTTCACAAATAACGTTCGAAGGCATCTTGATATCACGCGTCTAATTTTGCTATACCGTTAGAGATAAAGACTGCTTGAACTGTACTTGTTTAAACGAAATATATTTGTGCAAAGATCACACGAGTAAAATTGACAAAAATATAATTATACAGTAATAAACTCACGAACATTCGGAAGAGAAGACAGTAAAAAAAAACTCGTTAAAGTTTTAAAAGATCATTCAGGGAACAGAAACAGTTGCATGGGTTGAACACGTACATACCAAAATTCCCTAAACCACACAGAACCACCTTAACCTCTCCTCTGAATTACATTTGTGCTTATCAAATAAACCTGTCCATATTTCGTTTGTTTACCTAATTATGTTCAAAATAAAATTCATTTTAGACCAGAATTTTAGGTCCCATAGTATTAAAATCCTCGCCCTATGATTGGACGAGAGCTCGCGTAGTTTCTTCTATGTTTACGGCTCTAATGGCATATGTTACTGTCTGACGCCACCACGCGAAGCATTTGAAAAGAGGATCACAATAGGAGCTGATTCAAAGTGCATATTGCCTATAAAATAAATCGTATTTATCATATGACTCGTCTGTTTTGTTCACTTTAAAACATTTGATATTTTGTTTTCATATTAATCAGTGATAAATAAAGCCTTCCGTCAATTTCATTGGTCAATTTCAAAACTAGAGAATTTGATTGTCTGGACAAAATACAACTGGGCCACATTTTCACAATTTGCATAATTAGAGTTGGGAGCTTTCATTGGTCAATTTCAAAACTGGATAATTTGATTGGCTAAACAAAATACAACTGGGTCACATTTGCATAATTTCAGTAGGGAGAATTTATCTGTCCTATTTATGGTGGCTTATATATTATTAATCTTTTACCTACAAGAAAAACGCCATTCATTTTTTTTTATATTTTCGCTTCTTGCTTCCAAAACATAGGTTATGACCCCTCATTGGAACGAGCTCGACGAGCTCGTTCCAATGAGGGGTCATAACCTATGTTTTGGAAGCAAAAAATGAAAATTTTTAGTTATACGAGGATGTTTTTTTCAAGTGCCGTCTGCAACTCAAGTTAGGTGATGGGTTAAAAAGTCATACTAAGTCGCTAATTTGTGCGTGTGTGTGTCATATGATAAATAGAATATGAAATGAGTGTTTTTCTCATATAATATTTATGAAACTCGTCCGAATTTTCCGTTTGGGCTCGCGAGAGGCTCGCCAAAACGGAAAATTCGTAGACTCGTTTCAAAAATATTATATGAGAAAAACACTTATTCCATATCCTCTATTTGTGCGAGGCCAGTGATCATTCTATGAATGTATACTTGCAGCCCATTTATAGGTTCATGATTTGAACTGAGATGGAGAACTGACATTGTGTTTGCTACCAAAAGTATGTACAGCATACGCTCCGAGCCACAAACCTCAGACCATGTTACCATCTATTCATCACAATAACTTACAATCTTTTGGTAGCAAACGCAGTCTATGTTCCGGGAGAAGTTTTAAAGAAAATGGACTTCAAAAAGTGACCAAGTAATTGTAGGCCTGCTCATAACCTAGAGTAAATTTTTATTTATATGTTAAGGTGGACCCCACACATCATATGTATTTTTAGGGCCACCGTTACCGAAGGGACGGGTTCATATTTCAAGCAAAGTAGCGATCTGCCTATTTGTAAAGACGAATATAATATTTTGTGATTTCCACCGTTCTTCGAAGTGCAAAGATGGTATTTTCTCTCAGAAGCCGGTTTTTGAGATCTGAGACACGATTTGTTTTCACCTGTAGTTAGTTGTACGTATGTATTACACAGAGAGTGAATCGCGATTTAAAACTAAACCACTGCGACAGTTAACCTTTTGTGAAAATGTTTCACCCTTTAAAATCTGGTGGGGGTCTTCACAATCAGGTAATTGACGGTAATTAGTAATTGGAATAGTCCTTGTTCATTACTTGGGGGTAGACCAATCAATAGTCGGAAAATTGCACGCTGAAACTTTTGATTGGTTACCCCCCCCCCCCCTCCCCCCCCACACACACACCATCTTAAATGAGCAATTTGAGGAAATTATGACGTATCATGTTCCTTGACTTGAAAAACCGCATTCAACGTTCAAAGAGTTAAGGACTTGTCTACAACCAATGCAGACCTGCTTGTGCCGAGTTAGTAGGTTGGGGTGTGTGACTGTTGCTCGCCGCTGCTTGGCGGTTCTCTATGGGTACTCTGGTCTCCTCCACCCATAAAACTGTCCGACACGAGGTGACTCAGGATGTTGAAGGACAAAATCAAAATTATAACTGTAGTTTGCAGCCAACTGGCTGCAGACTGCAGTTATTATTTTTATCATCACTGCCCCGTGTTTAGACCTCTTATAATATGCTGTTGTGCGGCATACTGCGCTAACTGGAGCTTCTCGCCGACAATCTTTCTAAAAAAGCCCTTTCCGAGGATCTGTATCGAGAGTCAAAGAGAGGCACCACGGAAAGGCCTGGTCAGCTCAAATGTGTAATCTTTTGGCGAGTACTTGAAATTTCGTTCATGTAAGTATTTTGGATGTTGCACTGAGATGTTCTCGTTCAGCTGTTTGCAATTACGTATTAGAATTACACCGAACCCTGGAGGCTGGAAAAATGGGACGAAATTATGACTTGGACCGAAAAATCGGTCTCAAAAGGTCAAAGGGTTAAATACCAAGTTGTGTTATGGAAAATATTTGCTGCTGAAAAGTCTGCCGTTTTGACACCAGTGTGCAAGTTGGGGGTGGGGGGGGGGTGGTAAACAAACAACTACCTAACATTTCAGAATGACATTGAAACCGCATGTCAAATATGACGATTGTCTGGTGTACCTCGTGACTGGGAGTGTTAATGTTCTTCGCCCTCAAGTTCGGATATCGTATCTTTTATTGCTTGTATTGTGACATCTATTTCTTCAAAATGCGTTCTTAGAGGAGTCAGGCAAATCCTCTGGTACGTTTTCCCTTTAATATTTGCTGCTTCAATGTATATCCTTTTTTGTGCTTGCAACGCGTCAATGATCTCCAAGTTCACTTCATCATAATTCTTGTTTGGCGGCTCATATCGAAAGAGCACAATCATCAGTTGAGGTTTGCAGACCTTAAGGAACTGTATTTTTTCCAGCTGTTGTACGGCATACTGCGCTAACTGGAGCTTCTCGTCGATAATCTTTTTAAAAAAGCCCTTTCCGAGGATCTGTATCGAGAGCCAAAGAGAGGCACCACGGAAAGGCCTGGTCAGCTCAAATGTGTAATCTTTTGGCGAGTACTTGAAATTTCCTTCATGTAAGTAGTTTGGCTCTTGTACTGACATGTTCTGGTGTAGCTGTTTGCCATTACGTATTAGAATTACACCTTGCCCTGGAGGCTGGAAAAATATCTTGTGGCAATCCAAGGATATGGAGTCCGACAACTCTGTGCCTAGCAATAAAGAATAACATTATTATTTGATAAGCTTCATCCTTTTCGCGTATGACACATATAAAGAATGAATATGTCTTCAATCCAACCAGGTGGATTAGTTAATCAATTCATATTAGTGATTAAATGACTGAAGATACAGTACGTGGAGAGTTGATTGCAACTAAATCACCCGCGGAGTGGAGTTATCACCCAAGCTATAACTTTCAAATTTTGTACATATCTACAAAAACCACAAATAAAGTTTCAGCCAATGGACCTCCGGGTTTAACCCGGAGGTCCATTGGCTGAAACTTTGATGGTGTTGGTAATGCTTTGCACCAAATTTGCAATTATTGCTCGGGTGAAATCTCCACTCTGCGAGTGATTTAGTGATAATACACTCTCCACGTACTGTACGTGAGAGATTACAAAATGTGGTTCATCAACACGTATTAGACTAACGCCAAGTCCTGAAAATTGTAAAAATTAACATTTACTACAAAAATATGAGCACCCAATAAATGATACACACACGGTAACTCATGTTGTTTGCGTGGATACCAACAAAGATCTCAAATGGCTGACAATATTTCGCTGGGAGAGATTGACGGGTAAGCTAGCTCTCCTTAATGTCCAAATGCTGTCATTAAATTTAACGTTAAGTGTATTTCATATAAAAATTGAAATGAAGAAATGTTACCGAATTTGTATCCTCGATCTGCGCATCGTTTCCACAAACGTTGGGCATTTTTCTGCAGAGTAGTATAAAAATACAAGAGCTGGTTTTTTTGTAATTGTTTATCCCATGATTACCTATTCTACTATATATAAAAAGCCTATGACAGAAATTTTAGCCTTACACACCAACCGTGGTTAACACGCCAGCAATGGGATTTCATTAGATAAAATTTACACCTTTTGTGGAACCACATCCAAGTTGACCTTTGGTGACCTCGTCTTGAATGCAGACTTGTCTAAATTTATCACTCTTCGTCTCGTGAAGAGTGAAATGAAACCGGCAATTATTTATTACGTTTTTAAATAAGCTCACGGTTAACACGACTTCACCACTTGTTGTGAACATTTGGTACACCAAGCTACTATTGGTATATTCTATATTTCCTCAATCAGTCTGAACGTTTGACTGTTATTCTCTGTTGATGCCCATTTAACACAAGAAAAGAAGAAAACGGCGATTTCGCCATCACTGGATGTTCTGCAACTTATTTCTATTCATTGTATCAACACTGTGCGCATAGTGACATATCATCCAGTCACCGTCCTTTCCATAAGAGTCTACGGGGTGAGATTTGTTTATGTATTTCCTACGAAGAATAAAAACTTGAAAATTACTATAAAACACGTTCTCTAAACAAAGAGCCAAAGTGAATAATAAGAGGAGGGAGGAGAGACTGACAGATACTCCTAACTCTTTACCCAACGCAGACGATATCAAAATTTATTATTTCAAATAGACTTTTTTCAAAAAATTTCAACAAAACCATATCATGTGACCCCTCGTTGGAACGAGCTCGTACCAATGACGGGTCACATGATATGGTGTTGTTGAAATTTTATGAAAAATATTTTTTTTTCAACTACTGAATTTGCATATTACGCGGGCGGATGCGGCCAATTCGTTGGGTAAAGGGTTAATGACAGGTTATCTCTGAACTAGTTGCTCTTATCGCCCTTCCATAAAGAGCCAAGTTCCCTTTTGTTACTTTTAATTAACGAAAACAACAGAAGTTCTGTTATTTTCGTTTATTAACAGTAAAAGAGAAAACTTGTTTTTTTTGCTACTAATGTCACAGGTGTTTTCCCAACAACTGCATGCTTTTTATTTGGCCCTTCCTCACGCGCCCCATAATTTCAAGAACGATAACTTTATCGAATGACGATTTGTATGACGACAAAGTCAGCAAAATGATGTAAAACGAATTTAACGAGAAAGGAAACAACAAAGAACATCATATTCGATAAAAGTGAAACAGCTTTATTGACTAAGTACAGGAAACAATCTGAATAACTTGACCTTGATTTTTACGTCGAGCGTCGCTACAACGAAACCGTCACTATAAGGAGAGTTTAGAAATATGACACCTCCCCAGTGTTCTATCCAGCCGGGACATTTTATCCGGATTGGTGTCTAAGCTATCAATTCTCTCTTACTGATAATAATTTATACCATGATTACCTATTCTACTATATATGAAAAACCTATGACATAAATTTTAGCTTTTCACACCAATCGTGATGAACACGCCGGCAATGGGATTTCAAAAGTAAAACATTACACCTACAACAGAACTACATCCCCGTTGATCTTTGGTGACATCGACCTGAATGCAAACTTGTGTAAATTTATCGCACGTCGCCACGCGAAGAGTGAAATGGAAGTGGCAATTATTTGTTACGTTTTTAAATGGCTTTACCTCATAAGATGCCAAAATTTAACAAACATGGATTGTCTCGCAGTGAACATTTGGTACACCAAGCTACTATGGGTATATTATATATAGCTACTATGTGTACTCTCTTAAAAACACTAGTTTTGATATTTGGATTTGTGTGATGCGCACATAAAATAACATGAAATAATACCCATAAAATAAATGATAAGGCATTCCAGTAGGTTGTGAACGTCATGCATACTACATGCGTACAGCGCTAGTTGATGATAACCAATGTGGGCGGTTCATATGACTCAACATATAAAGTGCAGAATGTAGTATCGGGCATCGGTGCCCAAGGTAGAGTTTCAGTTAAAATGTTCCCTATTTATATGTTTTCCCTCGAACTGACCATTGTGTACAAAATGTGTAAATATCTGTACCTCTCATATCATTATTGGTTCTCAGAGCGAATAAAACATTTTATACCATGATTACCTATTCTACTATACATGAAAAGCCTATGACATAAATTTTAGCTTTACACACCAACCATGGTGAACACGACAGCAATGGGAGTTCAGTAGTTAACATTTAAACCTACAGTGGAACTACATCCAAGTTGACCTTTGGTGACGTCGACCTGAATTCGAACTTGTCTAAATTTATTGAACGTCGCCTCGCGAAGAGTGAAATGAAAGTGGCAATTATTTAGTTTAAACAATATTTATTCATGAGAAAATATGATACATACATATCATTATCTACAAGATGGTTGTTACACAGAATACGTAATACAATGGTATGCATTAAAGTTATGTGTCAAGAACGAGATTTGTTGGAAGGATTCAGCATTAAGCTTTTAGCTTGTATAAGCTGTCTCCTTGGGAAGACTGACGAAGTTTAAAGGTAGCTGGAGACACTAAGTAAAATATTGTTTAAACATGAGAAATAGAGAGAGTAAGGAGAGTAATAGAGAGAATAGAAGAATAAAAAGGGACAAGGACCTTAACCCCTTTCCCAACACGTGTGGAAGACGACACTTGAAGAATAATTTTTGAATAACTAGAAATGTTCAATGTCCGTCTCAAAAGCACAGCCCATGACCCCTCACCGGAACGAGCTCATCGAACTCGTTCCATTGAGGGGTCACTAGACATGTTCCTGAGACGAAAACTGAAAATATAAAGGGGGTTAAATGGTGATTTTCTTGGATAACACTGACCGTTACATTGGGTAAAGGGTTAACTAGGAAATGGGGAAACAACCTGAATTCAATGTTGGCTATCACAGAATATTCAATAGGGCAGCCTCAATGAACAAATCGGTAACGGTGGCCCATATGTGTGGCAAATAATACCATAATGTCTTTGGGCTCACTGTTACGTATTAAAACGTCCACTCACCATGATGAAGTCCTGCACAGCTCTGAAGACAAGAAAGTTTTCATTGTTATTCAAATGTTCGGATCCAAATAAAAGTGTTGAGAGCTCAAAAGTAAAAGGCAATGTATTGATTGTGGAATCACGAGCATCGTCATAGATTGGGCAATGCATAAGAAAGTGCTCAGTATTTTCAAGATCCCCACACTGGCAACGTATATTATTTTATTTAATACGTTCTTAAATGAGTTTACCAATAAAACACCAAAAATTAACCAACATGCATTGTCTCATGTTAATAAAGCATCCATAACTCGAAATAGTATGTTATTATGTTGTTAAAATTAAAAAGGTTCTCTTTCTTTTTCAATTTCGTTTCGGTGACAAAACTGACAGCGGAAGTACCACCCACCGATCCTCATGTAAACAAAAACAAATTCGCACGTATTTACGACTGCTGCTCAGTAAAATCGAGAAAAAATAATAGCGACTCTTAATAATCTGACGATCATGGTATAAATAAAATATACCCAAAGTAGCTGGGTGTACCAAATGTTCACTACTCGTGGTGAAGGTTAAACCCGGAGGTCCATTGGTTGGAACTTTGCTTGTGCTTGTTATGGTTTGCAACAAATCAGCTATTATTGCTTGGGTAGAATCGCCACTTCTGGGGTGATTTAGTGATAATACACTATCCACGTACTGTATAATAACAGTTTTAAATTTCCAAATACGCGAACGTTATTGGCGCTTTCATTATTTTCACTTTAACCCCATTCCCTCCGATATATGGTTCAGCACAGGATATTACCAAATTACACAGCAGCGGAAGGGTTTACCAAGCATCCATAACTCGAAATAGTATGTTATTATGTTATTAAAATGGAGAAGGACCCGTGATTTGAGCTTTTCTTTTTCCATTTCGTTTCGTTTTGAGATCCATTCCCTATACATGTTTGTGGTATCTCCGTACTGAGTACGGGCTTGTTAATTCTGGATATCTTATGAGGTAAACTCATTTAAAAACGTAATAAATAACTGCCACTTTCATATCACTCTTCGCGGCTTATTCTCACATACCCAGTCGACATCAATTACAGTGCTGATCAGAGATGGCTATAGTTTGTTTTTCTTAATTGCCTACTGAAGTTCTCACTTACCCAGTATTGTTGTTTTAGTTGACGCACCCTTTGCTTCTTGCACCGTGTTCACAGTTGGCAGTAATCAACCTGTTATCTGGTCACTATTTTTATGTATCAATGTAGCCGACATCATCCGCCCTGATATATATTCACATTGTTTGCTAGATGTTCAAGGACTTAGTTCCCATATAAGTCTTGCGTTCCTCCAGTGATATCATTCCAAAATGGCTAATGCTCAAGTAAACGTTCATTACATCCCAAACGACAGAGGTGGTAGATATCTTGTGTTTAATAACTTCAAGTTTAGTATTAAGACTCGGCGAAATGATTCTGTTCATTGGAAATGTTGTGTAAAAACTTGTAATGCAACTGTTAATACTAAGAACGACTTGTTGACATCATCGCGAAATGTTCACAACCATGAAGCTGACAGTTCCAAAATAGTTGTAGCCACTGTCCTGGCAGAACTCAAGACATTAGTCCGCGAAAACAGCAGACCAATCAGTACATTATACCAAGAAGAACTAGCAAGTAAGTATTTCTTCATTAAACTTTTTTCTGAAAATTGTTTTTTCAGTAAATATATCATTGGTTTGATTGAAAATTACATATCATATTTCAAAAACATTTGACATTCTGTTTTTTTTAAAAAGGTGTGTTGGGTGAGGGGTTAACAAAAATAATTGCGGAGATAAATTGCATATATGTATACGTACATTTTAAAATATTGGTTACAATGCATACAGATGTATATAATAAATATTTCTCTCTCTCTCTCTCTCTCTCTCTTTCTTTCTTTCTCACTACCCTCTCTCTCTCTCTCTCTCTCTTTCTTTCTCACTACCCCCCCTCCTCTCTCTCTCTCTCTCTCTCTCTCTCTCTCTCTCTCCGTACGTTGGGTCTCTCATGATCTCTCCCATGGTATTTTTTATATTGCTAACATTATGTTCTTGTTGTTGCAGACCTTAGAAGAGTTGACACTGATCCAGATATCCTAGCTAAAATGCCAACGTTCTACTCAGCAAAAGCATCACTTTACAGATCACGAGCGAAGACTCAACCAAAACTTCCAAAACAACGGAGCGACATCAGCCTACCGGATCAATATACAAAATCGTCGACAGGATCAAACTTCTTACTTGCAAACGACGGTAACAACAATGACAAACTGCTGGTTTTTGCTACTGATGACAACCTGTATCATCTTTCGCAGGCTTCAGTTTTTTATTGTGACGGAACGTTCGAGAAATCACCGAAGATTTTTCATCAACTTTATTCAATCCACGCCTTTGTTGATGGTCAAATGCGTCCTCTCGTGTATGGTCTTCTACCAAATAAAACAGAAGCAACGTACGAGAGATTTTTCCGTCTCGTCAGTGAGAGAGCTGAGAACAACCGAACTCTATTGACACCAACGCAAATATTCATGGACTTCGAAACAGCAGCCCAAAATGCAGCAAGGACAGTGTTTCCATCGTCTATTCTGAAGGGATGTTTTTTTCACTACAGTCAGGCAGTGTATAAATATGCAACAAAAGAGTGTAAACTTCAAAGTGACTATCAGGACAATGAGGACGTGAGGAGGCTAGTAAGAAGATCCATCGCTTTGCCATTTCTTCCTATGGGAGAGATAAGTGACGCATGGTTCGACATTTTACAAGAGTCCCCGGAAGGTAGCGGCGTCACGAAGTTTAACGACTACATGACAAGTTATTGGGTGGAGGGAGCTCATGGACGTCAAGTGTGGAATCATCATGAAACACAGGGGCCGCGAACTACAAATCACGTCGAGGGATGGCATAGAAAGCTCCAGTTGTTCATTTCGTCAAAGCCAAACATCTTTACATCAATTGAATTTCTCAGACAAGAGCAAGCCTATCAAGAAGTGTCTATCATACAAACTGCAGCTGGTGCCAGGAGCAGACCTCGGCAACAACGATATGTCCAAATCGACAACAAACTCAACCATTTAAAGTTAATGTACTTGCAGGGGCGAATGAACAATCTTCAATTCTTAGATGCTGTGGGCCACAATACTGGCTTTTGAATGACTTTGTGTTTATTCTTATGTATTCTTGCTGTCTGTCATTGTAATACTGAAATTAGGGGTATGAGTTAATGTATTTATTGTTGCTGTCTGGCGTTTGAATGGTTAATCGGTAATAAATTTAATTAATGATAATCTACGTCTCGTTCATAACTCCCCAAAAAATTAATAATACGGACTATAAGCGGCGACCCTTTGATGTCACCACTTTCAACACCTATACTCAAAACAATAGCTGCTGGGTAAGTGAGAACATCCCCTCTTCGCGAGGCGACGAGCGATAAATTTCGACAAGTGTACATTCAGGTCGAGGCCACCAAAAGTCAACTTGGATGTAGTTTCACTGTTGGTATAAATGTTAACAATTGAAATCCCATTGCTGGCGTGTTCACCACAGACTCACATGTTCACCACGGTTGGTGTATGAAGCTAAAATTTATGCCATAGACTTTTTATATGTTGTAGAATAAGTAATGATGGTATGAATTGAGTTTAAAAACATTAGAACTATCTGGACAATTTATAGCGGGAGAAGAAAGATCCAACTTGTATCTCCGGGCCATTAACCCTTTAAACACCCTTTCCTTGGATGGTATCGCCTTTTTGTACATTTACAGTGGATGGGTCAGTCCAATATCAATATAGAGGGAGGATAAAATAATAACTGCAGTCTGCAGCTGTCTGGCTGCAGACTGCAGTTATTATTTTATCATCAATGCCCCGTTCATAGACCTCTTATAATAAGACAAAAATGGGATGAAATTATGCCTTGGGCAGAAACTCCGCCTTACGAGTTCATGGGGTTAATAATGTAAGAATGGCATCGTTACGACGTTTTGAAATGTGGGGACGTTAATGACGTAATACCTACAATAGGTCTAATAAACGTGCAGGATCTTTCAGCGTTAACTCTTAACCTAACAAAACTGCAACATTCCCCCGCGAAATCTATAAATTAAGCACTTGAAAAAGTATATTTTTCTCAAAACTTCCATAAAACCATTTCATGTTAGTAGGTGATAATTGCCGATTCTGGGACAGCTTGTACATGAACCGTACACGTACACGTACATGGTGCGTTTACTGTCATAGAATTCAGTGTTAAATCGCGTGCACGTATACAAAAAATGTCGTTTTTTCATGGTGTCCCAGAATCGGCTATTGTTTTTGAGGCTCTCAGATCGCACTTTTAACGTTCAAATACCCGTTGGCGAACGTGTACATTCGACACGCCGCTCAAAAAAGTGAAAAATGTACGAAATTGTACATGTACATTTTCTTAAAAATTTTTTTCGACGTTCCCATCGTGGATTAGACCTTCAATCTATCGTTGGTGAACGCGAGTAAAAAACGCTTTGCCGATTCTAAGACAGCATCAAAAAAGCTGTTTGCCGATTCTGGGCCAGTGTCCCAGAATCAGCAAACCGTTTTTGAGGCTCACAATAGAGTCGACTATAAGATTGAATTCGATAAATTCTATCATAATAGACACTCATGTTTTTGTTTTGGTGTGAATGAAAGGTTTTCGTTCAAAAGAGTCGACTATAAAATTGAATCTGTTATAATAGACATTCATGTTTTGTTTTGGTGTGAATGAAAAGGTTTTCGTTCAACGGATGGCATTGAAAAATTTGAGTTTTAGAAAATTAGAATCGATGGAAAAATCGTTTGTTTACGTTTTGTCACTGCGAATTTTGTGAAATAAATCTTAATAAAACACTTTGTAGAATTGTTTCATTCAAATAAAAATAGTTCTTAGAATTGTTTCATTCAAATAAAAATTCTATTATAAAACCTTTTTCACTTAGATGAATTTGTAAGAGATAAAACTGACACTCATGTTTTGTTCTGGTGTGAATGAAAGGTTTTGTTTAATGGATCGTTTTAATATAGACAATAAAAGCGCGTTTCCACTCAATCTGGTTTAAGAGGTAAATTTAATTTTTAATATATTCGTGATAATGTTCGGAGATATGAATGAACCCTTTTAACGGATGTAATTATTCTCAAACGCTTTAAATCAGAAACCAGTTTCTTATGCGCTAAAACTTTCAAACTTTTCAAAGTTCTTCAGTTCGTCACTGAGTGAATAATCTGTGATGCGATTTTTAACACGTTCAGAGACAAAACGCATTTATAGAGGTTTTATCATGTAAAATGTTTTTCCTCAACTGGTTTTTAGTTATTATATTAAAGACAGAAGATTTTTATTTACTTAAAACATAAGACATAAAAATAATTATACATTTAATTTTGAAAATAATAAACTCACATTAGCATACTCAAAGGAAATATTAATAATTTAAAAACGAAAAAAAATGTTTTTACAGATGGATGCTAAATGTAGAAATCAGCTTTTAAACGAATATGAACGTGCCAAGAAGAGCATTCAATCGGCTGACAGAAGCAGACGTCTTGGAGAGATGGAACTGAGACACGAAGCCACAAAAATATTTAAACCCATGACGAAGGTTCAGGAATGAAGTAGGAAGGAGATAGTTGAAGAATTGAGACCCATAAAAGAGAGTTCTTTGAGAATGGGTTCATTGCCCGGTAGTTTTACAAAACATTATTCCTTTCAATCTACACCGGAATACGTTCCCATGAGAATCGAAACCGACGTGAGCGAAAGCGACGATACAGCTTAGACTATCACCACTGATAGGGTCGCGTCGTCCGAGGATGGTGGTAAGAGAGATCTGTTGTATGGAATTTATAAGGATTCGGACGGTAGAATTTTTGTGGGCGACACAGAAGTGGAAATGGATGATGATAATTTAATCGTCGGTTCGAATAAGTATAAAATAACTGATGGACTGCGCAAATTGCTCCTTTTTGACAAGCCTAGTGATTACACGGAACAGGATTTCGACAATTACGGCGACATTCTGGTTCAGACCCACGCCATGAAGAGAAATAACGATGCCAGAGAGACGAGACCCAAAGCCAACAGAGGTTACAAGTGGACGAAAGTGGTGGAACCCATATGGGATATGAATAAGAAGTTCGTCGAATCGGTGACTGGCAGAGGGGTGAAAACCACTTTTCTTCCGAGCAATTCTGACGCTCTGTCTCAGAGATTAAGTTTGTTGATGGCAAGTAGACGCGCTGGTAACACTGGATTAGATAATGAGATAGTAAGCATATGCGACGAATTGTTAAGACAGAAGGTTTTGAATAAAAACCATTATAAAAGGCTGGTGAACGAATTGAAGGATTGATGTATATAATAAATAGAGAGAAACAAACAAACAAAATATATAAAATAAAAACAGTAAATTTTACACTAGAATAATAAAAGTATTTAAACAACAAACGATTTACCAGTGAAAACAAAATATATATATTATAAAATAAAAATATGTTGGTGATAAAGAACAGGGGATATGTCAGAACTTACGTTCAAGGCGGTTCTGGCATCGTCGATTCTATAATGCGAGCGTTCACGAGTGATGCAGTTAGAAAACTCGCATCAACCGCGTTTGAGGTTGGTAAGAAGATGGCTTTGGATGCTGGTAAGAAAGCCTCTTCCGAAGCCAGAGGTAGGATAGCTTCTGTGGCTGGCAAGAGGGCAGCCGACGCATTGATCGACAAGTTGATCAGTCCACCGGCGAAGCGAGCTACGTTAGAGCGAACGCCGAAAAGTTGGAAAGATTTTAAGGATGCTGTGGTACCCATACAAGATTTAGCCAAAATGACGAGTGGATCTGGATTGAAGAGAACTCGCGACGGTGTAATAGAAATAAATAATAATATTATAAAAACTGAGTTTGAAAAAATCATAAAATTGTATTTGAAAAAATCTAAAATAACAAAAAAAAAAAAAAAAAACAAAGATGAACATTAAAGATATGTCTTGCAACGACGCCGCGACTAAGAGGTCGAATAACGAGTTCTTTCCCAAAAGCATAAGAGGCTTGGTAGTGGGAAAATCGAATTGTAGAAAGACCAATCTGTTGATGAATCTGTTGTCGTGACCCGACTGGTTGGATTACGACTGATTGTTTGTGTTTGGCAAGAGCTTGTTTCAACCCGAATACAGATTGCTTCGAGAGTGCATGGATCGTAAATTGCCCAAGGACGTCATAGCCAGAATCTTTGACAGTAGGGAGGAATTCGACAAAAGTGAAGCTTCTCTTTCGACCATTTTGGACAGTGCAGCGATGGAATTGATGAAGAGAAATGCATCTTCGAACGTCGAGTGT
This sequence comes from Pictodentalium vernedei, assembly GCA_031216915.1. Lineage (NCBI taxonomy): Eukaryota > Metazoa > Mollusca > Scaphopoda > Dentaliida > Dentaliidae > Pictodentalium > Pictodentalium vernedei. Next base: position 656,499,028 of record CM062295.1, read on the forward strand.
TGATTTTATGAGAACGCTAGCGACGTTCCGGATCCTAGAGAATTGAAATCGGAAGATAAGAATCTCATGATTTTCGACAATCTGCTTTTGGAGAGGCAGAATCGATGCGAATCGTATTACGTTAGGGGTCGTCACAGCAACGTGGACTGTTTCTACCTGTCGCAGAATTATTTTCGATTGCCCAGAGAGATGATAAGGGAGAACGCTAATTTTCTATGTCTCTGTCGCCAAGATCTCAAGAATCTCAATCACATCTACAGCGATCACGTCGCAAACGACATGAGCGCAGCGGAATTCAGGAGATTCTGCAAGAGGGTTTGGGATGGAGGACTTTACAATTTCGTTGTGATCGATTTGACTAGCGAATTTAATCGCGGAAAATATCGATGCGGATTCGACAAGTTTTATGTTTCTGATGATAATAAGACAGAGAGCGAAAATAAAATTAGAAAATAATAAATCATCAAATAATTTAGTTTTGAAAAAATAAAATAAAAAATTAAAATATAATGTTCGAACAAGGAGAATTGTTAGAATGGATAGCCGAGAATACGGCTGCAAAACAATCCATTCAAATCATGGTGAGTGGCGATTCGACTCGATTCGCGACGAAATTCGAACCTTCCATCGAATTGAATAGAAAGGAAAGATACGAGATGGCGTTGGTGAATCTGGAGACTTATTATTCCTTTCCCAACATCACCGAAAAGAATAACTCGTTTAAGTATTCCGACGGAGTGGATTGGTTGGAGATTCGAATTCCCAAAGGAAGTTACGACATAGACGATTTGAACAATTACATTCAGATGCGAATGAAGGCGGATGGAAAGGGAAGCAACAAGATCAGACTCGCTCCCAACCCTAATACCTTACAGACGATGTTGGATTTGGAAGATAATTTTCGAGTGGATTTCAACACGGACGATTCTATAGGCAAGATGCTGGGATTCGATCGAAAGATGTATTGAGGCCACGTGGCATCTGGAAATATGGTCGACATTCTCGCAGTCAATAGCATTCTAGTGAACGTGGATGTGATTGCTGGAAGCTATGTGAATGGTAGTGCTCAACCGATGATCTATTCCTTCTTTCCAAACGTGTCGCCGGGCTATAAGATCGTGGAATGACCTCGAAATTTAGTTTATCTATCAGTGATTTTAGACATGTTGTATAGTCTCAAAACCACGTTGACGGATCAAAATGGTGAACTGTTAGATCTTCGCAGAGAGATGGAGACGATACGATTTCACATAAGAGAAATATAAAAGCAAAAAAAAAAAATATTGTGTATATATAAATAACAAAATAAAATAAACGCAATATTAATTTACAAAAATGATTTAATATATATAATTATCATTAAAAGAAAAAAAAACAATTGAAGAAAATATATTTAAAAAAAAGAATTATGACACAATACGTGGTTAAAAACGTGAACATATCCGCAGGACAGAGAAAGAAACTTAAGAGAGCGTTAACAACTTGAGGCGGTGAGATTCAAATCCTCTCATGAAGATCTGACGAGTGGTGGTCAGGATTCGATTGCCTGGACCAGAAGTCAAATCAAAAGGATGGAGAAAGTGATTCATGATAGAAGAGGGTTGATGGTGAGATTGAGTCCTGCTCAATTGAGATACAATTTGAGAATGAAAGGCGGTTTCCTACCACTATTGGCAGGAATCGCCGCAAAAGCATTACCCTTTGCCGCAAAAGCATTACCCTTTCTCGGAAAGACTCTCGGCGTGGGAGCTCTCTCGGGACTCGCGAGTTCGCCAGTTGAGAAATTAATGGGTGGCAGCAGACTGTTTTTGAAGAAGGGAGGAGCCGTGTGTCGCGTCCATGTAGACGACAGCGGTAAAGGATTGTATCTAGAACCCATTAGAGGTGACAACTCTTTGAGTGGAAATGGTCTCTATCTAAAGAGTGGACGGAACGTTTAGTGACTCAGCAAGGGTTTGTTGTTTGGTGATAATTCGCCATTTAAGAATATACCGATTTTGAGTATGCTATTATAATGTAAAAATTATATAATTATATAAAATATAAATCATAGAAAGTATAAAATAATATAAAATGGATAAAAAGGTGGAAAAACAATTAGACGATAATGATGAATATTGCGAGATAGAGTGCGAAAAAGATGTGGAAAAACGATTAGACGCTAATGATGGATATCTTAGGAAAGAACTGATAAAAGAGTTAAATAAAGATCGGGATAGATGGTTGAAATTTAAAAGAATGAGACGTTTTCCACCGTCACCACTACCTTCTGAAGAGAATGGTAATGATGCGAGTGTTACCGAGAGATGCACAACATTCGTTCATAATTATGATTCGGATAAACAAATATATAAACAAATGTGTTCTTATAAAAAAAATGTAACATATCACAAAAAAACAGAAAAGAAGAATCGACGCTGAAATTTGAGAAAAAAGGAAACGTTATTATAATATATGGGCGATAGTGAAGAAGGAAAACAAAAACAAAAAAAAAGAAAAAAAAAGTAATGAGATCTAGAGATGATCAACCTCTCTAGATCTCATTACTTTTTTTTCCTTCTTCTTCGATAAAAAATCAATCTTTCTATTGTTTATATTTCCAAGTCCGTTATTAGCATGTTGACACTCGTGTATTCTCCTTTTTGAAAAATGTGTTGAATGTTTATCTTTAATTTTTTGAGTTTTTTTACATTGGTGAACGCGCTCTCACCACGCGATTTGTCCACGAGTTTGAGTGAGATTTTTGGATATATGTAACTTCCATAGGACAACGACAAATCGTCCTTGTTGAATTCTCTATCTTTGGCAATGACGATTTTCTGTAGATCGCTTTGGTAGTCATAAAACAAATCGAGAATGGCTTCGTCTAATTTCAAAGGCATGTTATATTTGTCGTATTTGCACTCTAAGCCCTTCATCTCGACCCCGTTCAATTCGATGGAATCGTTGTAATCTATAGATTTTAAAACCGAATTTCTTACACGTTTCGACTCGTTTCAATTTCAATTCGCATTTTTTAGGTGTTGTTGTCATGATTGATTATTTGGTTTTTTTGTTTTATGAATTCTTGCAAATAATGTATATTTTAAATTTTGTATTTAATAATTTGTTAAAAAAGTTTGGTTTTTTTTTTACACTTTATATATATAAAAAAAAAGTTTTTTTTAATTTTAATTTTCTTTAATGTGAAAATTTTTTTTGTAAAAGTGTTTTTTCTCTTTATATATATAAATAAAAAGTTAAATTTTAAGATCCTTTTTTCTTGTATTAATTCAATTTTTTCACGTTAAGGAACATAAAAAATTGATTAATTTCATCCAAAAAAAAATGTTTTGAAGGAATTAAAACATATATATATAAAAACAATTTTAAAACTTTTTACCAAATTATTTAAATACAAAATTCGAAAAAAAAAAAAAAAAATTCTTACAAATGGAGCAAACAAATAAAAAAAATGGAAAATTTAAATGAGAAAACCATACCTCAGTTAAACGAGATTTGTAAACTATTAAAAATTCCACATTTCAGAAATCATAGAACTAAATAAAAAAAAATTGAAGTCATACAGGAATATCATTTGCGAAACGATGGAAAGAAAAAAATCAAAAGATCGGAAGTGGATAAACTTAAACAGTCAAAAAATGCATCGATTGTGAAAAATGAGAAGACGACTAAACGAAAAGCCATTGAAGAACTTCAAGTTTCAAAAGAAAAGAAAAAAAAAAAACTAAAATGAAAACGAGTGATGCACTTCAGAATCTAGACAAACGAGATATATCGAGCAAAATTCGACAAGCAATCAACGAAGGGAAAGGAGAAGAATATGTAGCATGACTCATCACAGAACTATTCCAATTGAAGCCTGTAGAACGGGAGAGTGTGATCAAAGGCGTTTTTAAAACTTTCGATGTGGTTCCCTCGTTCAAGAAAATCGATCCAAAATTGTTCATGGAATGGGTGAAGAAAAAAGTATTGGATTTGTTTCGCAAACACATGAACGTGGGACAAAAAATTAAGATGATACTCCATTGTGTGATGAATAAAATCGACGTGAAGTCTGGCGAGAGCATAGTGGCAAATGCATTTTTCAGATCTAACGTCGAACCTGTATTTCGAGGTTCAGATTTATCGGACGTTTTCGAAAAGATGAAAGACAAGATGTTGACGTCTCTCGCGAATTATCAACATGAAGGTAGTAATTGGACGTTCGATGAGGTGTTGAAACTCGAAATTCATATAACTGAAAACGATTTGTTGAAAGGGCCTTCCTACATGGAATTACCATATTTCTTAGCTAAAAAACACTCCGTGGTCAAAGTGAGAAATAAAGATGATCAGTGTTTTAAATGGGCAGTCACCTCTGCTTTATACCCTGTCAAAATCCATCCTGAGAGAGTTTTTCATTACAAGGAGACTTCTAAAAATCTCGATTGGACCGGAGTGACTTTTCCAATGCAGTTAAAACACATCAAACATTTCGAGGCTCAAAATCCCACTGTAGCGGTGAACGACTTGGGATACGATGATGAAAAACGAACGATCTATCCTCTCAGACAGACTTCGTATCTCGAAAGAGAAAAGACAATTATTTTATTATAGATTTCGAATGGTGACAATCGTCATTATTGTTGGGTTAAAAATCTGAGCCGATTACTGTCAAGACAAAATAATAAACATGAACATAAGATATGTTTATGTTGCAACTGCATGAACGCGTTTCACAGAAAAAAATCGTTAGTGAAACATCAGGAATATTGCAACGAAAATCAAGGTGTCGTCATCGAAATGCCCAAACCCAACACTATCGTGAAGTTTGAAAATCGCAATAGAAGGTTAAAAGTACCATTCGTCGTGTACGCCGATTTCGAATGCTTCACCGTGAAAATGAGTTCCTGCCAACCCAATGCTCTTTGAAGTTACGTTGAAACATATCAAAAACACACGCCTTCAGGTTATTGCATTTATGTGAAATGCGCTTTCGACTCGCAACATGACATGGGTCCCTTCACCTACACGAAACAGTGCGAAGACGTGGACGACGTGGCTCAAAGGTTTGTGGAAGAGTTAGGATCGAAAATTCAAATGTCATACGATAAATTCAAAACTCCGGCGAAAATGATCATCACGTGAGAGCACTAGGACGAAAATAACAGAGCCACCGAATGTCACATATGCAGACAATCGTTCGACAAGAATTCGGAGGAAAATAAGAAGGTCAGAGACCACGATCATTACACGGATCTGTATCGCGGTCCGGCTCACAGCAAGTGTCATTTAAAATATCGAGATGCCGTTTTCTATCCGGTGATATTTCACAATCTCTCAGGTTATGACAGTCATCTGTTCGTGAAAAATCTTGGCACCTCCCATGAAGAATTAAATTGCATCAAGAACAGCGAAGAAAGATACATTTCCTTCATGAAATGGAAGCTCATGGAGAAGAAAAGAGTAATCGATGGAGAGACGTTGAAAGAAAAAACGAAATTCATTCATAGAGGCATACGTTTCATTGACAGTTTTAAATTCATGTCAACCGCTCTGGAAAAATTAGTCGATAACATGAGCAAGGATAAATTTAAAATCACGAGCGAACATTTTGGAGAACGAGTAGACGTTATGTTGAGGGAAGGAGTCTATCCTTACGATTACATGAATGATCTAAAGAGATTCGATGACACCGCACTACCTTCAAAAGAAGATTTTATTCGAAATTATACGAATCCGACATTTCCGACGAGAATAATGAACACGCCAAAAACGTGTGGAAATCATTCGATATGAAAACCATGAGAGATAATCACGATCTCTATCTGAAGACTGACGTTCTGCTCTTGGCAGACGTGTTTGAAAAGTTTTGAGACGTCTGTCATCGAAATTACGATCTGGATCCGGCTTGGTATTTCACCACACCCGGTCTGGCGTGGGACGCTCTGTTGAAGACCACCGAAGTCCAATTGGAATTATTATCTGACATGGACATGTTGCTCATGTTCGAAAGGTCTACGAGAGGTGTCATCTCGATGATCTCCCACAGATATTCTGAAGCTAACAATCTCTACATGAAAGAAGGTTTCGATTCGAAACGGTCAAATAAATACATACCGTATTGGGACACTAATAATCTGTATGGTTGGGCTATGAGTCATCCTTTACCGATTGGAAATTTCGAATGGGTAACGGAACCGGAAGAGATGCAAAAATGGAGAGACTATCCTTGCATTTTAGAAGTCGATTTGAACTATCCGGAAGAATTACACGATCTACCCAATGATTATCCGCTGGCTCCCGAATGAATGGAACCGAACGAAGGAGATGAGGAAAAACTCATTCCCAATTTATTTAACAAATGTAACTACGTCGTCTACAGTGAGAATTTGAAACAATACGTCGATTACGGAATGAAATTAGTCGACATACATCACATCATTCGATTCAACGAAGAGCCTTGGATGAAAAAATACATCAATCTCAACATGAATCTCAGAATTCGAGCCGAGAACAATTTCGAAAAAGATTTCTTCAAACTCATGAACAACTGCGTGCATGGTAAATCGATGGAAAACATCAGGAAGAAAACCGACGTTTGACTCGTCACGTCTGAGAAAAGAGCTAAAAAATTAGTGGCGAAACCCAATTACAAACACCAAACCACATTCGACGAAAATCTAGTGGCCATTCACATGCAAAAGACGCACCTGAAGTTTGACAAACCATATTATCTCGGACCGATCATCTTAGATATCAGCAAGCGATTGATGTATGAGTTTCACTACGATTACGTCAAACGAAAATTTGGTGATAAAGCCAAACTACTGTTCACCAACATGGACAGTTTAGTTTACGAGATAGAGATGAAAGATGTCTACCAAGATATATCTCCGGACATGGCTGCGTGGTTCGACACGAGCAATTATCCCGTCGATCACCCGCCCAACATTCAATGAAACAACAAGAAGGTGTTGGGTAAATTTAAGGATGAGAGCGGCGGTAAACAAATCCTCAAATTCGTGGGCTTGAGACCCAAACTGTATGCTTATCGTCTAGAAGATGAAGAGATCAAGAAGAGCAAAGGGGTTAAGGCATGCGTGGTGAAGAAAAACATCTCTTTCCGAGAGTATAAAGATTGTCTGTTAGGAAGTGGTCCGGTGTATAAGACTATGAAATCGATTCGAAGCAAAAATCACGACTTGTATACCGAAATAGTCAACAAGATTTCGCTGATGGCCGACGATGATAAGAGATTCGTGTTAGACGATAAAATAAGCACTTTAGCACTCGGACATTGGACTTTGGATCTAATTTTAGACGATAGAATTTCAGATATGATTAAGGATGATAGGATTCCAGAAAATCAGGACGAATTAGACGGATTCAAGATTATGGAAGTTGAGGAATTAGACGAATTCAAGATTATGGAAGTCGATAGAGTTAGATTAAAAAGAAAAATAAAAAATAAAAAAATAACGTCATTTTAGTGAATTATAATAAAATAAATAAATTAAAAAAAATAATATACACATCTATGAATAAGAAAATAGAGATATCCCTAGAAGGTGTCGTCTTACCTAACGAACCCCTATCCAACATCGATCTGTCAAATGCGGCGACGGATTTGAAAATCAGAGATTTTCTAGGTGTGTTTTCCAGAGATGCCTTGCCGAAGAGAAGACCTTGACAATCGGAATGCAGAATTTTAAATCTAGACAATTTATCAGGTGAAGGCACTCACTGTGTGGCGTGGTTCAAGAACTGGAAGAAGAAGAATTATTATTTCAACAGCTACGGAATCTCACCGCCGAAAGAAATAAAGAACTATTTCAACAAATTGATGGTTCGTTACAACACGGAACAAGTGCAATCGCCAGATCAAGTGTTTTGCGGTCACCTATGTCTCTACGTTCTCGAGAGATGGTCTGAAGAGATCGGTTTCAAGACATTCTCAATGATTTACATTAGAGAGAGATTTTTTTTATAGTATATATAAAGGTAAAAAAATTGTATAAAAAATTTTAATCGAATAAAAATGAAAAATAATAAGTGAAATAATTCATTTTTAATAAACTGTGTTTGAAATATATGTTTAAAACAAAATATCAAAACAACATGCCAGTTGATAAATTTGGTCACAGTGACGATGAAAGTCAACCCAAAAAGAAGAGGAAGACGCTCGAAGTCGGTGATGGTTACGACGTTGCCAACTTGGACAATCGTTACATTTGGAGATACGAACCTCGAGAGGAACCTTTGAACATGAACAATAAGAAGCTCTACAATCTTCCCGTGCTGATAGATCTTGCAGATGCTGTGACTAAAAAATACGTTGACAGGGGGAACGCGGATTTCGAATGAATCATGCTAGATAATTACGTGGATAAAGCCATGACCGACGATCTCGATCTGAAATCCAAACGTTTGGTGAACGTCGTGAATTCCATAGATCCCAAGAAATACACTGACGACTCTCACGTGCGATTCAGTGAACATCTGAGAAATAGATACATTCAGAAAACGATGCACTCGGAAATGAATGCCAATTCTAACAAGATAACGAACGTGGCCACTCCCACGAATCCCAAGGACGTGGCGACCAAACACTACATAGATCTGGAACAGAGAAAGTCTGACAGATGAGAAATGAAATCGGATCTGAATGTGGGATTCAACAAGATATTGAATCTGTCGAAGGTCGACGACACGGATGCAGACTCAACCGGAGTCAACAAGGGCTACGTAGATTCTGCTGTGATACAATCACAAGAATACGTAGAATTGCAAGTGGACGATCTCTACCTGAACAAACAATCTGGCGGAACCATGGAGGGTGGTATCAACATGAACGGTGATAAATTATTCGGTCTCGATCATGATCCCGAATTCGATTCCAGCGCAGTCAGCAGGAAGTACGTGGATGACAACTCGGTCTGGAGAAAGGGCGACATCATGGAAGGTAAACTAGACATGGGCGGACATGCGCTCACGAATCTACCGGATCCCGTGAACATGACGGATGCCTGCACCCTGATTTCGGTGGTGGAAAGAGTCAAATACGCTAGACAACTGATCACCATGTGGGCCGAGGAGGCCGGCACGTTGGAGGAGGGAAAAACCAAGTGGTCTTTCGGAAACGGAGGTAGCGGATCGAAACATGGTCAGGTGGGATATCCCATGCCGTTAGGAGGTAAAATCATTCGAATGAGTCTGGCTTCCTCGGATTTGAATAACAGAGCAGTCGTCAATCTCATGTTGAATGGAGTAGAGAGCGATAAGAAATACAGCGTTGAAAAGACTGAGAATCAACACGCCAATGTTAGCACAAACGGCACGCCTCTCAAAGTGAACGCCGGAGACAGGATTAATTTCATTATGAAAACCAATAATCCCGAAGCCGCCACTTCCGTGGTGAGTCTACTGATCGAACTAGATCCTTTGAACAAACAGTAAACGCGTGGAAATAATTAATTAAAAAAAATAATGTGTGATTATTAAAAAACAAAAAAAAAAAGTAATGAGATTTAGAAAGATGTTCAATCTCTCTAGATCTCATTACTTCTATTTTTTTTGTTTTTTTTTTGTTTTTTAATAATTACTCATTACTTTTTTTATTTTGTTTTTAATTTTTTTCACACACGTCTCTCATCAAATGATCAACATCTTATTTCCATCCGATTCGAATTGTAATTCTCTGTCTGACAGGACCAGGGTGAAGGCTTCATTTTTTCTCGGCACGTTCCTATCGAATTGCATCTTGATCTGAATGTCTAAGACGCTACTCTTGAGTCGTTCACTCTGTTTACTGACGTCGAATACGAACATGGGATACATCGACTTGTATTCGCTGGGAGATATATTAGCGTTGCTCATCAATTCGTCTAGACTGTGATACTTCTTTCTAAAATCAGCGGCGTCGCCGTACAGTCTGCAGAAATCGTCCTTGTCGAATTGCTGGATATCTCGTGGCGTTCAGAAACACTTGCATGTTTCTCAAATGGCAGTGATCGAACAGCGATGCATTCTTTTCCTGAGACCCATCCCTATCGGTCTGAAATGCAACCACGATGAAACGCGGTCTCTCAGAAGCGAATTTCACCGTCAGTCTCCAATCGAAGTGATTCGTGGAGGGTGGAATGCTAGCCATGTCACACTGTCTCATTCTAAAGCCCACGGGTAATTTACTCTTGGATTGTATAATATTGTAGAGACGTGCTTTTTCCTTGATCGAAGACTCCACGTGTGGAACGAACCACGATATCTTGTGTAGAATTAACTTACCCGCATCGGTCGCAGGGAGTCTCACTATTGCGTCGGCGTTTCCTTTTCGAATCAACGTCAGATTGTGTTTGAATCCGTACATGATCTTGTTGTAATCGTCTGCGAATCCGAAGATGTGTTTCAAAGGTATCCTGAACGAAAACGTTCCTTTAGGTCTGGACGTTTTGACGACGTAGTCGAATATCGCGGCGGCGCCGGCGTTAACAGGACCGATGGTGTCTTTCACCCACAACTGATTAAGTCCTATGGATTTCGAAAAATCATCCGGATAAGTCAAGAGTCCAAACATCATGGTGGCCTGACCAGGATGAAACACAGGTTCTATCTCTTGTCCGGATAGCATGTATTTTATATTACTGAATAGATGCATGATGCCATTATTGGCTAGAGTAACCGTGTCGTCGTCGGCGTAGTCGCTCCCATCTTCCTTGGTCAGACGTCCCTGCACCACTATGTAACTCTCGCTAGGATGTACGAATAGATCTTGAGTTTCGACGTTGATTCTTATCTCTCCCGCATTGTTCAAACTCGTTCCGGTTACCGGTTCATATTCGGGAACCTCATATTCTTGAATACTTTCATCTTTCACTATGCTTTGTGCTATATCTAGTATATTTGCCATTTTTGAAGGGTTTTTGTTTTTTGTAAATTAATTAGCTTGCTTTTTTTTTATCTAAAAATAGTTTTAATTATTTTTTATTATTATTTTTCTCTCCTATATATATATGTGTAAACAAGAAAATGTTAAAGAGAGTAAATAAAAAAAAAATTGTTTTCTTTATCAAAACTTCGTCTTCTGCAATTGTTGTTCGTAAAACTTTCTGATGATCTCTTCTCCATCCTTCGATTTCATAAGTCACCGGATCGGTGTGAAATATTTTGATTATCACGAAGATTTCCGAGGTCCATCGAGGAGTATAACCCTTTTCGAAGTGCTTCTTATAAGCGTAGATTCTCACTCGATCACCGACCACAAATTTCGGCGTTCTAGACTTCTTCCTGATCTTAGATCTCTCAGGATATAGATTTGCGTAGACCCGTTTTTCGTTTTGAGAATCGCTAGCTTCCACGGGAGTCATCTTGCTCGATCTGTGTCGTGTGTTGTTGTAATCTTTGACTAGACCGTTCAGAACGTATATGTATTTCTTGGTCGAATTCGCCGTGAAGTATCTATGCATCTTTTTCTTCACCGTTCGATTCCAACGTTCCACCACGCTGGCTTTCTGTTCGTTTTCGATCGAGTAGAGGTCGACCAATCGATGAACGTGCTTGTTGTAGAATTCCTTTCCCTTATCCACACAATTTATTCTGTTTTCGAGAAGACGAGTCCAACACGCTCTTCAGAGCCTTGGCGACGCAAGGTCCCGATTTATTCTTCAAAGCTCTTATCCAACCATATTTGGAAAACATGTCGATGACCGTTAATAGATATTTGACACCCTCGTTCCACCTCGAAAACGATCTCATGTCGACCAAGTCGGCAGACCAAATATCATCCAAACCCTTCAGGAACACCCTTCTCTTCCGAAATTTACACACGATGAGTTTGTGTAACTCCTCGGCCAATTCGCTCGTCAATAATCGTTTCTTCTTCTTTTCAGATGCGCTTTTTTTTTGAACACCCCAACCGAATCGACGTTTCGCACCGATCAAATTGCCGACCAGCGAACGTTCTATCTTCTCTCTCCTGGTTGAATTCGATATACCTCTCAATTTCGCCAACATGTTTTTATCGCAGACATCGTTGCGAGTCTTGGTGTCGGGATGTCCGGCGTAGCATAGATCATGATCATATGCGGCCACGTCCACCCTATTCACAGGTTTGCTCCAAGATTTAGGAGCCAGATCGGCGTTGAGTCTCTTTCTTGTTCAATTTCGTTCCAGGTCCCGTGAAACTGTGACCAGGCAGATGCATTTCGAAAGGTAGATTATTGATCATTTTATTCACGATGCCTTTACCTTTGCTTGCGTTCTTTTTTTGACGAATCGAGTCTTGATAGAACCACACACGTCGCAAATTCCGCGAAGCATCTGTCTGTCGTTTTTAGTTCGTACTTCTTGAGAATTACTCGTCTCGGTAACTCTCTTACACTTTACGCAATACATTTTTTGAGAGTTATTTAAATTAATTTCGTTTTTATTTTATATATAAATTTAATATTTCTTTTTTAAAAATTCTGTTCTTATTATATATATATATTTTTTTTCAATCGCTGCTCTTGAGTACTGTCATCTTACTGAATTCCTCCCTGGCCTCATTCCTCCCCTTTTCCACGAGAGAATCCTTCATCTCTTCCTTCATGATCTGACGAGTCTTGATTCTCACGGCTTCTTTCATGGCATCGTATTTCGTTTTCTCACTCAATATCGTGAAGTATTCTCCGTCCGATATCCTACCATCTTTCAACGCCATCGAGATCATTTCGGATATCATGTCGAACTTGGAGTCAGCCAAGATGCGAATCTTTTCGTGTTTCCTTGCCTTCAGATATAATTTCCTACTCAAAAAGTTTCCGAGCGTGCTAAACAATCCGGCAGCGAGAGCCACTCCTTCTATGGTCAACACGATTGGAATGCCGACCGTGGTCGACAACAATCCGATGCCTGCCACCTGTAAACCCATGAAAATCATGATGAGTGTCGTGTCGTCCGCGTTGACGAATTTCAGGAAACGCGAATACTTCTTCTTGAGAGAACAGCGAGAATCTCTCTCTCGAGTCAGGTACAATTGATTCTACTGATTTGATCGATGCGATACCTCTCTCCTCTTTCTTTTTCTTCTAGCGACGGTGCCGTCGCCAAAACGCCGTTCGGCTTCTCATCCTCGTCGTCATCTAATGTCGAATACAATTTATTTCTGGTTCTCTTTTTTTGTGTTTTTTCTTTCTTTCTAATATTAGATAAAAAATTGATGTGTGTATTTATTTTTATTTTCTATTCTCCCTTATTTATATCAACGAGAAAACTTAGACGTATGCTTCATTGAACAATAATTTCATGATGCATCCCTTGTCTTCTAAAGTCAGACTTCTATGCGCCAATTTCAGTTCTTCCGAAACTGTGGGCTTGTCTCGATCCTTACAGAAGAGTAATCTCTTCCAAAACGTGATCACTTCGTCGATTTGAACGCGTTCGAACGCCGGTTCGAAATACTTGACGACCATATCTTCCCTTTCCATCGTCAGACACGAATGATTCTCATAATCGAAGTCTAGGTGATCCCGACATCCAACGCATCGTTCTAACAAGAGGCGACCTAGTTGTTCGTTCACACAGAATGCGTAGGCTCTCATCAGCATTTTTAAAAGAAACCTTGCTCTAATAGTCTGGGAAGCGTTCATGATTTACATATTTTTTATTATCTATTCGATTTGATATATTTATTTTTTTAAATAACTATTTATTTATATTTTTTTTTCTCTCCTATATATATCAATCACTTTTTTATTTCCTTAGTATTTTTATTTGAATGAAACAATTCTACAAAGTGTTTTATTAAGATTTATTTCACAAAATTCGCAGTGACAAAACGTAAACAAACCATTTTTCCATCAATTCTAATTTTCTAAAACTCAAATTTTTCAATGTCATCCGTTGAACGAAAACCTTTTCATTCACACCGAAACAAAACATGAATGTCTATTCTAATAGATTCAATTTTATAGTCGACTCTTTTGAACGAAAACCTTTCATTCACACCGAAACAAAAACATGAGTGTCTATTATGATAGAATTTATCGAATTCAGTCTTATAGTCGACTCTATTGTGAGCCTCAAAAACGGTTTGCTGATTCTGGGACACTGGCCCAGAATCGGCAAACAGCTTTTTTGATGCTGTCTTAGAATCGGCAAAGCGTTTTTTGCTAGTGTTCAACAACGATAGATTGAAGGTCGAATCCACGATGGGAACGTCGAAAAATTTTTTTAAGAAAATGTACGTGTACAATTTCGTACATTTTTCACTTTTTTGAGTGACGTGTCGAATGTACACGTTCGCCAACGGGTATTTGAACGTTAAAAGTGCGATCTGTGCGCCTCAAAAACAATAGCCGATTCTGGGACACCATGAAAAAACGACATTTTTTGTATACGTGCACGCGATTTAACACTGAATCCTATGACAGTAAACGCACCATGTACGTGTACGTGTACGGTACATGTACAAGCTGTCCCAGAATCGGCAATTATCACCTACTCATGTTATACCAAAATCGGCACCATGGGTTGGCGAAAACGGCACCGGTTCAGATGGCGAAAACGGCACCATTATTTAATTCATTTCGTTCTGCCATTTTCTATGCTTTGTTTTGAACCTGAGTATTTAAGCTTGCGGGTGAATTTTAGGTTCTTTAACTAATGAGCCAGGGATTTCCTGCCGAAGAAAATTAAGGACACCCTGATGGTGTTGGACGCCAGTTCACTTCTCAACTGAGATGTCCATGTTGAGAGTGGCTGCGTTCCGCTCACCGTCTAGTATCGGATGACATCCACCTCTGGGAGTGGTAGCACCTTTCGCGGACCCGCCCGCACTGGTTCAAACCAGAGGAAGGGAAATAAACCACCACCATCACTGAAACCACAAGAGCCAGCGGAACAGAAACAGGGAAAGAAGAAGAATCTCCGTCGACCAAACGCCGGGATGCTGACATCCTCAAGAAAACTCACCGCCCACACGAGGGCCCTGGGTATGACGACAAAGTGTAACACGCTATAGATAGCTTCATCAACACCCCGAGGTCTATCGAGACCCTAAATTCAACTTTTGAAATTATATTATGGACATTTCATAACCGTTATGGACTCTGATAATCATTCACTCAATCCCCAGAGATGGTCATCGACCCCTGAAGAGGCGAGCATTGGCCCTGAGTCCCTCGTCTTATCCTTTTTGTAAACTCCCTCCGGATTCACGATACAGCCCCTTTCTTTACTGTTGGCGCAGAATTCAAAACACTGGGGCGGGTGTAGTCCAAACATTGATAAGAAGACCGTGTTTTAATTTGATGGATTGGTACGTCCTTTCAAAGGAAAAATTTCTGGGCCAAACCCAGGCCCCACAAAGTTCCGGGTTCCGACGTTACTACTATCCAACCCGGATTCACGATACAACCCCCTTGTTTACTATTGGCGTAGAAGTCAGAACATTGGGGGGTTAGTCCAAACATGGCCTGAAGGCCCGTATTTTAATTTTATGGTTTGGTACGTCCTTTCAAAGGAGCACCAAAGCAAAAAATTAAAACACGGTGTTTTAGGCCATGTTTGGACTGGGGGCAGTCCTAACCCGAAAGTCCCGAGACCCGGGGTTACTCTTACTCAATTGCAAGGAGGTAACCGAGGGGGCACGCCCCCCTCCTTCCTAAATTATTCTAGAAAAAAAATTTAAATTTATTAAAAATATATATGTTGATTTTAGAGTTCGAGTGTTCCGTATTAAGTTAATTATTGTCGGTCGAGTTTATTATGTTATGTCAGTTAACTAATTTCAGTGATAACGCTACTTAGTCCAGCTGCCCCAGTGGGATAAAGTTACACTTCCACTTGTGTAGGCTTAATGTCGATAGAGCATATTTTGTTTTGTTACTGCAGTCAATTAAGGTCATTGATAGCGAATTTTATCCAGCTGGCCGATAGGGATAAGTTACAAGACAAAGACAGCTACTTATAGCCCAAGAACATTAGGTTTCACTTGGGAAAAAAATCGGAGAGTACATGTCACTGAACGATTAGACAAAAGTCCCCTAAAATCCCAGTTGCGCTTTTTTTTCTACAGCCTTTTTTCGAAAACGCGTTTGAAAAAAATCAAAAAAAATCGCACGAACTTTGTAACCTCAAATTGATCCAACTGTATTTTTTGTTTACGCGTATTTCGAGCTACATAATGTCTAATATACATTTACCTAGAGGAAAATGTGCATTCTGTGACAATTTCTGTGAAAAATTATTGAAAATTCACAAAAAAGTATCGGATTTACGCAAAAAATGACGATTTTCCTAACGGATTTGCCCAAAGGGTCGTAGTACAGAACGGGATGTTAGTTGGACAGACGATAAAAAATCCACCACCATTTGAAGACTTTTATCATTGCTTACAAAATAGACATTATGGAAGACCCCCTCTGCTTCTGGCCGAGTTCCCCTTTTGGCATAAAATTCGTCAGCATGAGAACTCAACTATTTTCGGGCTTGGGACCGAACAGACACGTCTGTGTCTGGCAGCATTAGATCAATAAATAATATTTACAGAATGTACAAAAATCAATAAATAATATTTACAGAATGTACAAATCAATCAACATGGATTAAGTTACATTGACTATTATCAACGCTATATACAGAAATGACATGACCTATATACATATTATTCATCGAACTCAGAAATTTCCGACAGGACAGTGTTTCTGTGGTTGTTACAAGAATCCGAACTGCAATTACACAAACCTGAGCAAGAGAGTCCTGCCTTCTTACACCCACACCTTTTTGTACAAGCACTCTTGCAACCACAACTGATCAGATTCAGTAGGTTATCGGGGGCACATGGCTTTGTGGCTGCAGTCGGTACAAGAAGTCCATTGTCTAGCGACCACCCCCAATCCGTCAGAGGAAGCGAAGTGCCCAGCCATTGTTGGACCTGGAGATAACATCTGTAGACATGTTGTTGTGCAGCATCGCTGCTTGGTGGGAGTGAGGCTAGGTCGATGGGTTTATTCAGTTTAGATTTTGCTACATAACGCTTGTAAGGACATATCTATATTGGTCGAGAGAGGAAACAGTTTTACTCCCGTATAAGATCAGGAGAAGTTGTTCCCCGGCAGCGGCTACTGCACTTGGTGTACTGTCATCCGCCAAAATTGTGTTGACATACTGTTGTGAGTCGCTAGTAACATCGGAGACAATTGTACTGAATACTTTCTTCTTGCCAACTCGAAAGAGTGCAGAAGTAGTGTCACAACCACTTATAGAATGTGCTACAAGGAGGTTGCTTCTATGGTCACCCATTTTGGGTGCTATTTAACTAACTGAAACTAGTAAGTTTGGGGTAATGGAATACATCATGTGAATATTACATCCCGGTTGAACTCGAGAGGTAAGAATGACTAACAAGTCTGTGTCTGTTCCCACAACGACAACATTGTTGTCATCTTGAGCGATGTCAAGTGCAGTTTCGGCTATCAGTACATCAGCATCAGCCTCGGCCTGCTTGGACTGAATATTGATAGCAGATAGCACCTGCATTAGAAGATCGATCAGTTGGGTTTTGTTCTTGGCATTTGCAAGGAAATCGGATTGGGGTGTGGTGGCTGGTAACTCGGGTGAGATATTGATATCAATGGAATACCTGTCTTTAGATCTACGGGCTTGTTCCATGCCCTTTGTCGACATTGTACAAGCATAACCATCAAAAACAACCACGACGTTCGCCCCAAAATGTCTCACTAGATAATTGGAATATGATGTACATATGTCCTTATATGACGACTGTTTAGGCCATACAACTGCCCTCAATAAAAATCCACCATCTACAACAAACAGAGAATGTTCTGGGATTTTAGTTTGCTCGGAACCGTATGTTTTGAGGATCTTACCGAGCGTGCTTTTCTGTGTCTTCCTCATTCCAGCAGAATCAAACAATGCTGGTGGTTTCGGGGCGAGTTCATATTTGAGATACTCTTCCATCTCTGCTTGTGACTGAATAACACATGTGATGCGGTTGAACAGAATTGTGCGGTCAATCACTACCTTACTTCCACGGACTTTGATGCTATTTGCCATCGATGCGAAAGACTTCACAGTGTCAACACGTCGTAGTTTGATGCTGTTGAACGTTTTGCTTACAACATTCGATACGCAACATTCACCAATTTTGCGAACTTGGCCACAGTTCACAGTTTCGTCGGCCACAATCCCGGTCGCTATAGAGACTAATTGTAGTGGATCTCTATTCTGAAAGGGGGAATGCACTCTGAGCCAGTTCAATAATTTGGTGATATCATTGGCATCAGTCAATTGTGAACTTTGACGGAGATCCCGATGTTGTTCGCCATGACCAGTGTGAACATGAACAAAATTTTCGAGAGCATTACATATCGGAAGGCAAAGAGGTAGTCCATGTACCCATTTCGCAACAGTGCTATCGGTTATTCCCCTGCCATGTGTGAGACCACCAGGGAGCTTGAACATTCTCATTAAACACTGCTCTATGGTCTGATCAGAATATATCCCGTCCCAGAATTTATCTGAGCGCCTTATGGTAAAGTAACCTTTCTCAGTGAACAACCTCAAATCATCCTGTTACATTATTTCTGTTAGCTCATTCATCTGCTGCAAATAGAGATGAGAACTTTTTGCGTATGCAAAATGACCACCTGCGTGAAATACTGGAATCATATTGCGAACACAATATGTGTGGAGTTCCCAGTCGCCTGTGCGCTCTGCTCTCAAGAACAACTGGAGAAGACCTATTTGCTCGTAGTATTGTACCCAAATCAAGGGCGTGCACACATTACATGCCAATGCATCTTGAGTGTAGGCGAACACCACATTATGTGATTTAATCGAACATGGAAATTGAAACAATGAGGCTATAATACGGTATTTGAATGAGAAAAGTCGATGCCGTTTGAATTTGAGTTTAGGGGGTATGGTTAATATTTCACACGTTTCACCAGTTCATTATGGAATAAATAACTATTGTTATATATCATTATAAAGCCACTGCTTTTCTGCAATTTTTAATATATAATTTAACTCCCAAAGTAGTCGTAGATTTGATTTAATGGACGTTGTGTACCGTTGTGTGTATGAAAACAATAAATTTTTTTTCGTAATTTTGTACATTTTCGTGAATATTTCACCATTGAAAGTGAGGATTGGTACAAAGTTGGCATTTTCTGTTGGGGATATGTATTCTCAATATAATTCAGCACGATATTTATGATTCTCACCCTACTAAGGCGAATAAGAATGAGAAATATGGAGCTGGGTCGAATTTTTAAAAAAAAATTTTTTTTCATCAAAAAACGCTATAACTTAAAAAGCTCAACTCGGATTCGCGGGGACTTTTCACACTTTATCCGCAATGTGTGTCCCGGAAACATATAAAAAAATCAGCTTTCTCCGATTTTTTTCCTTACTTTCTCATTTTTATGTCTAATGTGCCTGGACTATTAACACAAACACACTTTTTTCCTTTTTTTATTCTTTCTCTTTTCCCCAATTACCGTTACGGAATTATTATAACCGCTATGAATACTTGCACGAAAAAGACACCACATCACCCTCGGGAGAGATAGCACCTTTGACGAGAGGGCCCCCTCTCACACTGGTCCTCCGAGGGAGGTTTGACACCTCGACGAGATCACCAATAGGAGCACCAAAGCCTCCTCCCTTGGCCTTTCCTCCTCTGCTGCTTCCTGTCGTGGTTGGCATCTGTGGAAAAGCTTCAACTAATGACTTCAATGGTTTCGGCGCGCGAAACCACTTGATCGCACATTATATTCATGTCGTAAAAGAGGAATTTCTCCAATTTGATAGGGCAGACAAACTGAGCTCTGAAGATCTTACCCAACAAATTGTGAGAGAAATAAAATCACCTGGATTAGGTAGCGTTAATTTTGTTGCCCAGTGTTATGACGATGCAAATGTTGTGTCAGAACACCGATCTGGTGTTCAAACCCGTTTGAGGGAGCAGTTTCCCAATGCTTTCTATGTTCATTGTTATGCACATCGATTAAACCAGGTTCTCGTTGATGTGTGTAGAAGTGTTAAATCAGCAGGTGAATTTTTCGCCCTAGTGGAAAGTTTGTACGTGTTTATGTCCCGTTCACGTGTGCATAGATGGTTTATGGAAATTCAGGAGAGGGATAACGTGCGTTCTAAAGAAATCGTTCGTCTTAGTGACACGCGCTGGTCATTTCGCTACCATTCGCAGGCTGCCCATATACAAAAATATATGTTAAAATGTGAAGGATTATTTATGTGTTTTACGCCCCCCCCCCCCAAAAAAAAAAAGCAAACGCAGGTTACGTGCCTGCTCATTTGCTCCATCCACACATATTTTCATCAGGCTTGCGCCGTCTCTGTATAAATGAGTAAATGTTGTAGTTGTATATTGTATTGACGAGAAAAACTAGTGGCCAAATGTGTAATATACTGTGTTCAAATTCGATACTCTTGTAAAAATGTGAGGAAAGCTAAAAAAATCAAAACGACGATATAAGAAAAATTAAATATTTGATCGTGTATCATAGTGTTGTTCTTTTGGTTTAGTTCTCTTTTCGCCAGCCGCATTTGGTGCCGTTTTCGCCAATTTGGTGCCGTTTTTTCCAGCCACACTTGGTGCCGTTTTCGCCAGTTGGTGCCGTTTTCGCCAACAAGAGTTGGTGCCGTTTTTACACGATGCCGATTTCGCCGGCACCCTTTATGTTTACCACTTTTGCTAGTCGATGGAATTGGACCAATGTGCTCCTCACTTCTCGCTGTGTTTTGTAGCGAATTTTGCACGATTTTGCCGCGACTGCCCAGTAGAAGATTTATGAGATAAACAAAATAAACGTATATTGTGTCTTCAAGTAAAAAAATTATTCTACTCGTAGAATTAAGAATGAAACCGACTCACCAGAGGCTCGTCGGTTTCATTCTTCATCGTACTCGTAGAATAATTTTTTTACTTGAACACACAAAACGTTTATTCTATATCAGAGACTGCAGACGACTAAAATATTTCTCTCAGGTAAGAGGAGACGAGCATCTTCGTAAGTATGACCACGTTTGCGGCGAGGAACAAAATAGACAAAACTTCACCAAAAGCAAAACACAATACGGGTAGAGTACGGGAGACTGTAATCAAAGGTCCGAGTTTGTGTTTTCATGGTACTTCACGGGCGCCGAAGGCGCGCAAGAAATAGGAGAAAAACTCCAGCAAGGGTCGTCGATTCCTGTCTCCGTATTCTACCGCGTTGTGTTTTGTCGATTCAATTTGAACTGAATAAATGAGGTTGACGTTCTAAAAAAAATAATCTTTGATTCGACGTCCTGTAGAGACCCTTTCGAATGGCGAGCGGCCAAGAACCGCCGGCTGTTTCTTCCTCGCCGTCAGCCGAGAGAACGAGATGCAAACTTACTTTTGTGAGTTGTCTCTCTGGGGGATCTAAACCGGGGCTATATGGCTTGAATGCTGGAAACAGCGGCTAGACAAAGAACCCAGAATGTCTCTACATCCTAGTTCAGACGTAAAGCATCATCTATGACAAACCACCAATATTCATGTTCCTATATCGTTGGCCATATCCTAACATTATAGGATATTATTAACGAAACAACAAACCTCGCATCTGGTGTTTTACGCTGTCTAAAATCATACAAACACCACCAATAGCAGCGTCTACGTGGAACCATAGTTTAAACTGTTTAGCAATGCATGCTATAGTAGACAATGGATCAATGGAACCAGCATCAGTTGTTCCTGCCGTGCCAATGACCATGAAAGGTGTCAGACCTGCCTGTAATTTATACATATTTATATGACCACAGACGGCGGCAAGTACTGATAAATCAAGTAAAAGGTAGCAAGTACTTTCACCGGGTCTATTACTGATACTATTTATTTATTTAATTACTTATTTATTTATTGGTGCCAGTTAACCACTTACTTTACGAATCGATCATGTGCGTCCGAATATATGAATTGAGTAGTTGATAAAAAATATTTTTTTCTCCCAAAATGTAATCAAAACCATACCAGGTAACCCCTCATTGGAACGAGCTCGTTCCTGTGAGGGGTCACATGATATGGATTTGTTGACGTTTTGAAAAATTGGAAAACATAATAATTAAAATAATAAATAGACAACGGCATTCGCGTTCGAACTGTTATTTTTTTATCGCACTATATGGATTTTGGCGGTGGGATAATATTGAACGAGAAGCCGAAAGCCGAATGTTAATGGTACTATTTAATGGTTCTGCTACGAATATCACATACACTACTTTATCACACAATCAACATCAAATAGCTCAATACGGAAATATCTTTCACAACACGTCTAATACGCGAATGAGGTCACAAATCAACAACGACGTGGTAACGTTGTGAGTGATTTGCCTTAGGAAGTTGAATTGAATTAATCTTCTAGTATTTTGCATTAACTGTCTGCCTGATACAAACGACAGACACCATTTGCGGAAAAAATTTCCCAAAGAACTAAATATTTTCATTTTTTGTCTCAAAAACATAGCTAATGAATCCTCATTCCAGGGTCCTAAGCTATGTTTTTGGGGCAAAAAGATG
Source organism: Pictodentalium vernedei (assembly GCA_031216915.1). NCBI lineage: Eukaryota > Metazoa > Mollusca > Scaphopoda > Dentaliida > Dentaliidae > Pictodentalium > Pictodentalium vernedei. The sequence continues at coordinate 656,521,583 of CM062295.1, forward strand.
AAAATGGATACTAAATGTGGATGGCGATTTTGTGAACAGCACTGCACAGCTTTTGTCGTTACATTAGCTAAAAGTTCAAGTTACGCATTATGATAAACAGAATTTCAAATTTGTCACGATTTGACATGTGAAGTCTGAACCTTTTTCACTAAAATCGACCTGAACCTCAGTAAATCTCCGCTCATATTGACTTACTGAAAATATTCACCACAGAATTAATGGTATTAAACGACTACTTATATTACGAATGTTGGTGGTGCTTCCACTTCTAAGGCGGATGTTAATAACCCTATTATTGCTACTACAGGTGATACTGATACCAAGATGGCTACTACGAATATTGCTGATACTACCACTGCTGCTACTGATACTATCACTGCACCAATGAATGTTACTGATACAGCATATACTACGAATATTACTGGTACTATTACCACTATACTACTACTACTTCTACTACTACCACTACTGCAACAAGGGGTGTTATTATGCCAGTAATTGCTATTGACCAATCAACTTGAATATCTAGTGACCGTATATGAGACTGTGTATCATCGAGCTGACCATATATAGAGCTTATATACGGTCAGTTCCGACATTTTGTTTTTGACATCCAACGCTCGCATCGATAGTTTTCCTAATTTCGCGTGTTCGACGAACAACAAATAATTTCGCGTGTGTGTCTGTTGAGCAACGTACAACTATAATACGTTTCTTCCAGTCTTTTAATAAACAAATGTAAATACATACAATAAATAAACCATTAAAACGACATGTATAGAAGCCAACTGGCACTGTCTGAGACGAACTCAAGCGAGAATCCTTACCCGAATAATCTGCCCTTCTCAGGTCATGCAAATATTTTCGAGTTACCCCCTGATCGATATCGAACATAAATTACACTTATGGTTGTGTCTCTTTCAAAGAACTGGCATAATAAATACGTTATGGGGCTTTCAGTGGGCGGATATGGTGTGATATAAGGCCCAGCAAGATCAATATTAGGCGAGGCCGAAGGCCTCGCCTAATATTGATCTCACTTCGCCTTATATCACACCATATCCGCCCACCGAAAGCCCAATAACTTATAGCATGGACACCACTACTTATATTAGAGATATCACTAACCTTACTACTACTACTAAGTGCGTTACTAATAGTACAGCTAGTACTACGAATATTACTAATGTTAATGTTACCTACCTACCTACCTACCTACCTACCTACCTACCTACCTACCTACCTACCTACCTACCTACCTACCTACCTACCTACCTACCTACCTACCTACCTACCTACCTTACCTACCTACCTACCTACCTACCTACCCACCCACCCTACCTACCCTACCTACCCTACCTACTAACTAGTACTACTACTAAGTTTTATCCTCGCCTATCTCAGCCAGAGGTGCTGCCCCTTCCAAGATTGTCGCTGCGCACTCCCTCCCTCGAAACTATTGCTCCAATGCACCTTCCACATAACATAGAGCCCTAGAATGGTCTCTAATATACGGCTACTCACGCTACAAATGCCTCAGTTTTGTTTTTGCAGGGTTTACACCGAGGACTGACTTCAGGGAAATGATAAGAGGGTGTAACGACTGGCGGTCCCTAGATAAAACTAAGGGAGGCCCCCCATACAACGGCCTTCCAAATATAATTTTGCCCCCCCCCCCTCCCCTGAAAAAGGGAAAATTGGCTAGTGCACCCCTTTTTATAAAATCCTGGCTTCGCGCGTGATCTCAGCCGGCCAACATCATAACATTACCTCTACTATTTTACACCCTAAGAACGCATCCGTGTCTCCGACCCCTCCCACTGAACGTCTTGTGCCAACAATTTAAACTTTGTATAAAACCAAAAACACAGAAGGGAGAAGAAGAAAAGAGAGATGTGTACCTCAGTGTCCTCTTTAATAATCTGTTCTAGTGTGCTGGCGTCCATACAAAAGTTATCATCAATTGGAATCTTCCGCACGAGACATCTGCCAAGTCCAACAACCTTGAGAGCTATCATGTTTGCTCTATGTGTGAGCTCTGTCATGTATACAATACATCTGCAAAACACGCATTTGGCCATCAGTGTTTGTTTAACATTGATCAGAGGAAATAACCAAATTTTATTCTTTTCTACGAAACAAATTAGACCAAACCTCAATTATAGAAAAACGATACTCCCTGCAGAACTGTATGAACATTACACTTATTAGTAAAGTTGATAAAACACTACTTTTAGTAATATTTTAATTATACATTTATTTACAGTACGTGGAGAGTGGATTGTAACTAAAACACCCGCGGAGTGGAGTTATTACCCATACTATAAATTTCAAATTTTGTACATATCGACAAAAAACACAAGCAATGTTTCACCCTATGGACCTCCGGGTTTAATCCGGAGGTTCATTGGCTGAAACTTTGCTGGTGCTGGTTGTGCTTTGCAACGATTTTGCAATTATTGCTCGGGCGCAAACTCCACTCTGTGGGTGATTTAGTGATAATACACTCTCCACGTACTGTATACTTGCGGAAAAAAGAAACGCAAGTTTTTTCTTTCTGTGGTAAATATTTCAAATGTGTTATGGAAGTTTATTTCATTGTTTGGCTTTTGATGTTATTTCGTCATCACTGAGTCAAGTTTGACGAGTTTGTTGTCTTAACACAGACGGCGTTTGCATGGATAACGTTCAAACTTGGGTACCTTACGCCATTTCCTGATCAAAATCAATAGCTAGTGTGCCCAGAGCGAGCTTCAGTCGCTACTCTTACTCAGCCTTTTCATTGACCCCATCAAGTTGTTTATGAACCTTTGTGGGATGTTATTCCACTCCCGAAGAAGAACCTGCGTGACCTGAGCGACGTTGTGTGGGAAGTTGAAGCGCTTCCTGACTCTCCCGTCCAGCTCGTCCCACAAATGCTCTATTGGGGACAAATCTGGACTATAGGGTGGCCAGTCGAAAACTGGGACATTGTTTTGGTTGAGAAAGTCACGACAACCCTAGCAACGTGCGGTCTCGCATTATCTCACTGCAACGTATGGTTGCGCGCATGAATAAGTGGAAGCACGTGGGCATGAGGACCTGATCCCGTTATCTTACAACTATGAGATTGCTCTGGATGACCGCGAGAGCTGTTTTCACGCCATGACAAATCCCCCCTCCCAAACCACAACAGAACCTCCCCCGAATCTGTCGTTTTCCCTAACGCACGAGACAGAATATCACTCACCTCGACGTTGATAGCAACATTGTCGTCCATCTGACTTGTAAAGCGTGAACCGAAACTCGACAGTGAATAACACACATCTCAAGTGGGCCAAGTGAAACCAATTGGTGCATGACCCCACAGCCATTACAATCGACGATGCCTTCGCCTGGGCGTAAGTTGCGGACCAATGTAGGGACGTCGTGGCCTTAAAGTGAACTCCCACAGCCGATTCCTAACTGTTCTTGGAACAATAGGCGACCATGAGAGGCTATAACCTGACTCGCCGTCTCCGTCGCCATCTGACATCTGTTACGGAGGTATGAGAGACGTATGCCTCTATCTTGACGTGGCGACGGAACGAGCGGACGTTCGCTCCTGATACGGCCATCTAATCTGCCGGTGGCTCTGCGACGCCCAACTAAACGAGCTGTCGTTGTCTCGTGGACCCTAAATTGCTGGGCGGATGGCCCTGCATAATTAGAGCAATAGCCCCACCCCTATCAACTTAGGACATTCGTGGCATTTTGCTTTTCAATCGAGTTGAAATGAAATGTTGTCCAATCGATGTTTACTGTTCAAAACTTCGATTCGCTATGGTTTTCAAGCCCATAGCACGTGAGAGTGTCCCGGATGCACGATTTGTCGAAAAATCAATTGAAAGCATGCAGCGTCGCACGTGGTCAAGGTTGACCGAATTTTAGTAGTAAATTATGCCTCATTGAGGGATTTTTAATGATCCTCATAATCTCAAAATTCAATGAGGCTATGAGGGATAATAAATGATGACTCATTGAGGGCTTTTACATAGCCCTCATGGCCTCTTTACACAATGGAAGAACTCCATATGAAGATGTGCATGAAGCAATATATTTCCGTTCTGACATTTCCAAGAGGAGATAATCTAACTTATACATTTCAAGAAGACTCCATTACCTTAATACAAATTAATGTACCAAAAAGGCTACTGAGGCGCGGGGGGTATCACTTTGTGAGCTTGCTCACAGTACCTCTAGTTACTAATTGAGCTGGAGGTATTCATGAATTTGAACAACCTGCCAACGTGCGGTATGTGACGCCGAGCCGCGAGGTAACCGACAGCGAGGCTAATAACTTATTTACACACCAATTCACAGAACCCACGGACCCAGGAATGGTAAGTGAGTACAGGTGGTAAAGTGACGTCACTTGATCACTTAGTCTGTTGTTCTATCGGATATTTCACGTCCCTTACCAACCCGGAGAAGACAAAGGAATTGGTGTGTGATTAACTAAGAAGACGGCTCATTTCGCCTACCGAGGATTTCGACAGAACTTTCGAGTTCTGTCTGATTTCCACCGTGGCCACTTAGCCAGTCACTCTTGAAATTAAAATTACTGCCAGTTCAATTTAATTGAATTAGACAGGAAGGAACACCCATTTGGAACCAAATCACTTTGTTTGACATTAAAATATCCAGAATGGAATAGCTAGAATAGCTAAACGTAGCTAAACGTCAGCTATCACAACAGTCTGTAGCCGAATCACGCTACGATATAATTAATGACCTCTGTATATCTCAACTGATAAAACGCCAGAGATAAACATCACCACTTAGTCGGCCCCTCCCCGTCCCAAAGGTGGTGCCTCCCAAGATGGCCCTCCCCTCCCCTTCTCAAAGATGACGTCAGTCAATCAACACGGTAACTCCCCAATCGATCACATCTGGTGATTTGAAACTTGTTTCAGTACAGTCGCCGTGAACTGGTCGTAATCTTTGCGTGGATAGTCATGTCTTCGCATGCGTTCACGAGGTAATAAAAATCATCATCAGCAAAATTTTAATTAATGAAGCACCATCATTAAATTTTTGATGATTATATGGAATCTATTATTATTGCGTGCGTGGAAAGTGACGGCGGTCGTACTTTACACTATGACTGTGGCTAGCGTTATTCACAAATATGACTATTATATGCTAGTTTTTGAATTATAGCAAAATTATCTAAAAGATATTTCTCGATATCCATCGACTCGGTAGATATCGAGGAATATCCCTCAGTAGCTTCCTAAATGACGTCACGCTACGCCGCATCACGCCGCCCTGAAGGAACGATCAGCTGGTTATTGTTTTGAAACGTCCGCATTTGGGGTCGAATTGGGCTGAATAGTGTGTAATAAAATGTCTCGAAGCAAAAAATAAAAAAAGAAAATTTGCTCCATTTTAGTCAGTATATGGAATTATCTCATGAATGTGGACCTGAAAGTTTTATATATGTGACCCTTTACTCAAGGACCCTTTACCCAAGGAACTGGTCGCATCCGCCTGCGTAATATGCAAATTGAGTAGTTGAAAAAAATATTATTTTTCACAAAATTTCAACAAAACCATATCATGTGACCCCTCGTTGGAACGAGCTCGTTCCAACGAGGGGTCACATGATATGGTTTTGTTGAAATTCTTTGAAAAATTTGAAAAAAAATTATATTTAAAATAATACATTTTGATATCGTCTGCGTTGGGTAAAGGGTTAATGATATTTTTAGGTCCACACTATGAATTGTTGTCAGTATCTTTAAGAAATAACTGTTGTTTTCCTTCGGTTTATGGGATTTAAACCGAAAATTTTGAGCACAAGCTTCATAACTCGCGTAGCGAGTTATGAAGCTTGTGCTGAAAATTTTCGTGTTTATATCGCATAAACCAAAGGAAAACAACAGTTATGTCTTATAATTTAATCCGGCTGTAATATTAAAATATAAAAATTATGTGTACGTGAACGAAAAACTTTTAATTTTCGCAAAAGACAACAGTCAAACTCAGGAAAGTGTGCCACAAACAGGTCACGTCAATCATTGTCAAATTGTTTGTTGTTTTGATTTTCGATCGCAGACGACAGATATCTAGCAAGTCACGTAACAATATCATTAAAAACATTTTTTTTAAGTTCCCCCAAAATCATGTTTGGATGTATGATCTTTTATTCGTCTCCCACGTCGGTATATTTCATTAAATTCAATTGTTCCCGAGAAATTATCATAAAATTCTCACTGACTGGAGGCGACGAAAAATCGATCATTGATCTTTGTTTACAAGCTTGTTATCCATCTATCAGTCTGCCGTCACGCCCTCACGGTGACAAGTGGATTGAGTGGGCGGGGCTTCCAGAGTGTAGACATTCCAAATCATTACGTGATTTGGTTTATACGATTTTGACGACTTTCACGCTGTATGCTTTCAACCAATCAAACGCAGAGGCGGGGCAAATGATTAAATTATTCCTAAATGACGTTACGCTTCGGCGCATGACGTCGCCTTGTATGTCACCTTGAAGGAACGATCAACAGATCTTTGTTATTGTCTTGAAACTCTTTGCAGTAGAATTGGGCTGAATATTGCGAAGTAAAATGTCACGAAGCATATAATGAAAAGAAAAAGAAAACGTTGAGGTCCACCCTAATGAGATAATTTCCCGATATTCACTAACACAGCGTAGATATCCTCTATCTTTTTTTTATTACATATTTTGTCAATTCTGTTTCCAAAACATAGCCCGAGACTCCACATTGGAAAGAGTTCCAATTAACCCCCTACACACTGATGTCAAAATATCTAAATTTCAGGCAGAAACAATTTCCCATAATGCAACTAGAAATTTAACCAATTCAATCTCGTTTGTCAGAGCTCATTGAGCTCTGTCAAACGAGATTGAATTGGTTAAATTTCTAGATGCATTATGGGAAATAACAGCTTCCTGAAATTTTGGTATTTTGACATCAGAGTGAAGGGTGTTAACGAAAAGCTTTTTTCTGGTGATAAAAAAATGAAAATGTTTAGTTATTGAATAACGTTTAATGTTAGTGTCGGCTGCTAAAACGTGTTGGGTTGATAATTATTTATTTCATTATATTGGGGTTTAACGACACTTTCGACACCCAGGGTAATCTCGTTTCGGACAGTTTTACAGATGGAGGAAGCCGTAGTACCCGGAGAGAACCACCGAGCAATGGCCAGCAACTGTCAGACTCCATATCCTACTAACTTCTCACAAGCAGGGTTACCATCGGTTGAAGACAAGTGCACCATCTACATGCAGTACACAACGTCACCGTTCCCACACGTGGAAAATCGTGATGAAAAGCTTGTCCACGGACAAAACGTGGTTACCCCTGGTGGGGATCGAACAGTGAACCTTTCAGTTGTCTGTCCAATACCGTAAATACTGAGCCACCGGGCGCCCCTGTTGATTATTAACTGCGTTCACGTGACGGTTATTACTTCGGCATATTAACATCATATCTAAGCTATAGATGCACAGCAATAAGCGACAATCAGTTAGTTGGGCCAGTTAATGAAGAATGTTCTTTTTTTATTTAAACTCCTGTCAGAATAGGCGAATTTGAGACACCCAAATATAAGCGGCGAATGTTACGTACATATTTCAAGTAGTTATGGAGATCACTTTACTCGTCAAGACGAAATATGGCCTGAAATATTATATATTTGGTCCTTAAACGTAATAATAATCACAGAGGATTCTTAGTAGTTGATAGTAATATCGGAAGGATAACCAATTTGTAAGGAATTATATGCGAAGCAGAGGAAGAATAAAAGAGAAATATTTTCAGGTGATATCCAACATTGTTTTTTGAAAGACACGACGAACAATAAGTGCTTGATAAAGTATGTGACCCAGACTTGAGGGGGGAATGCAGCGGAAGCTTAACATGACAGATTAGTGAAGTGAATTTATGGAAATCATGACAACACTATATAAACATGTGCAAAGTGTAGAAAGTCTTCGAAATGTTATCACAAAATACGTTTCCTATAGCACAACGTGCGAGTGTTATAAACCCTAGATTTGAGCTTAGCCAAGTACGTGTCGGTGATTTTTTATCGTTTGTGGTAATTTTGGGCAGATGTCGTAATTATATTTATTCTAGTTCAATCGAAAAACAACCTTTTGTGACCTCTCAGTCCTATAGCACTATATTCTACTTTTATAAACACAAGATAGGACGCTGCGCCAAGTCATTTTTAATGATTTGGAGTGATTGTCGGGTTGTTTTTGGTCATTAGATTTACCCCTTTTCAATCGAACATACCCTATGGCCACCCCTCCTCCACCCTTCTATTAGTGGGTTTTGGGGCACAAAGCTGCCACACACCACCACAGAAACCAAGATGGCAGCCTTCAGTATATAAAATGGACGACGGAAACACATACCAGGCTAACAACACGCGAGGGGCATGCCCACTAACACCAGGTATTAATATGGTAATGACGTCGCAACATGGCCACTCACGCGGGTTACCATAACTACCAAACATGGCGCCACTGGGTCACGTGACTATGACGTCACATGAGATTCCCCGATGAGATCCCCCAACTTTAACTCAAACGTGGGAGACATACTACTGACAGAGAATAACAGTCAAGCATTCAAACTGAGTGGGAAAAGTATTTTAAAAAAGAGAGATTTTGTATTCTTTTTCTACTCTACAGGAAAATGAGAAAAGTTTGTAAAATGATGCACACATCGCTGAAACAAAGTCTCTATGGTACTGACGTCACTGCATGGCCGCTCACGCGGATTATCCGAACTCAACATGACGTCGCCGGGTCACGTGACTTTGACGTCACATAAGAACCATAAATGCGAACCATAAGATGAGGTACGAAACGTGCGAGCTATACTACTCTCTTCCAATGATGAAACTTGTCAGCCATGAGTCAAAAATGCAAATAGGTTTTTCTTTGTCCTTTCAAATCGGTGACCACTTACCTATCAATTGGTATATGAGAGCTAAGGCACTGATCTCTAGCAACCATGAATCCATGTACTGTCGAAGCAGATGCCCCACTTGTCAAATATCCACAACCTTCTTCTCCATATCCAACGACAGAACAAAACCATTTTACAATGCTGAATTCAATTTCACAAGCACCTGTTTCAAATATATGTCTCAAACTTTATATTAAAATATCATTTAAGAGAAACATCATTTGTGTGTTAGATCAACAAAGTTGTGAATTAATACTGGGTGGATAGAACCACGAAAAGACAACGTCATTTGCCTGACCAAGAAAAAAAGTAAGAGATTAATTCAAATCTGATACAAAACTGCAAGCTCACAGGCCACCAGTCTAATTCCGTGCGGAATAAGGCGCTGTGATATGTTATTTGTTTATCCACGTTTCGTGAAGTTTGCACACAGACTGCCGTTGATTTACAGTGGTGTCCCTTTATTTACAAAGATATACATATATTCTTTCATGCTCCAGTTACTTGTATTCTCATCAATGAATATTTATTTCGCCTTGAATACATCACAACATTAACGTGATTGTTAAGACTACGCCGCGTATTCATAAGTATTTAGTTCACAAACATGTCTAACAGTATTGTAATGTCATTAAAGCCAAGATCAAGTCAATTCTCGTCTGAGAAACAATTCGTGATTAATAATAATAATAATAATAATAATAATAATAATAATAATAATAATAATAATAATCACCCGGCAGTCAATGCGGGCATCTGTTCTGGGAATGGTGCGGTCATAACCCCACCTCCAAAATGAATGTTTATGGCACGTTTGGATTCAACCTTAGGTTCGTTTTTTCAGACCAACTAAAATATTCCAAACGACTGAGCCTAAAACACAGACGAAGGACCATTTAAACCCTTTACCCTAAGCAGACGATATCAAAATTTATTATTTTAAATATCATTTTTTGAAATTTTTCCAACAATTTCAACAAAACCATATCATGTGACCCCTCGTTGGAACGGGCTCGTCGAGATCGTTCCAACGAGGGGTCGCATTATATGGTTTTGTTGAAATGTTTTGAAAAATGATATTTTTTTCAACTACTGAATTTGCATCTTACGCGGGCGGGTGCGGCCAATTCGTTGGGTAAAGGGTTAAATGCTAGTCTAGTTCCAGGCCAGGACAAATTCCTTGCATTAATTGAGTGGTGGCTTGACAGCTTGATAAAAATGGTGGGTTTCCCAGCATACACCAAGATGAACCGGAAGCTTGAGAACATAAACTGAATTTGAATAATGCAACAACTGTGACGTACATGATTGAGATTTTAAAATTACCTTTGCAGAAGTTCAGTTGCGCTTTTATGGAAAGCTCTGTATTTGTTTCAGTAGCTCCATATCTATTCAAACGACAGCAACACTTTGAAATGGGATCTGATTAAAATCGAGCTACAACAATTAATTTCAGCAAGGAATTAAACTGACATGAAGCAAATGAGCAAAGATTTTTTTATTTCCCAGTATATTCACTTTCGTAGCAGAGGCGTCGCGAAGATAAACGATTGGCGGGGGGGGGGGGGGGCGGGGGGGGGGAGGGGGAGGTGTAAACATAATTTGCCCCACTGTTTCGGCGCAAGCCCCGACAGATCAAATATACCAACTAAATCTTCACGACATGCCTTCGTCGAAGGCATGCCTTGTTGATGTTGCTGGGATAATTGTCAAGCGGGATTATAGTTAAAACTCACTGTCCCTATATGCCGATAAATTCTGTCTTCTGATTGGTCAAAATGCCAAGGACATATAGCCATGGCAAAGGGCGCACCCAACCATCCAAGGTAAATGAGAGCGTGCAACATCCAGGGTATAGCCTGAGGGCACGCGAACATCGGGGGTATGTGGTTTAAATGGAAACTTTTCGCTTTCGTTCGCCTCGATATAAAAATAGAACTCCAAAACCTGAAAATAGTCACAAATATCAGCAGATTTCTAACAATTCGATCATATTGTGCTGTTATAAATTAAATAGTCGAATAATTATATCAAACAACTTGAGAAAAATAAAATAAGAGCAAATTTGTCAACAAAATACTGTTTACTCCTTTCCTTAACGGCCCAAGGGATGTAACTCTATCTGTTGTCTTCTGCGTTTGTAAAAACAAAACAATTATAAACGAATTTGGTCCAACTGATTGCGGAGCGTGAGAAACGCGTCCACAAATTTATTTCCACTATGTTTCTATTGTGTTTCAAACGGGACAAAAACGTTATCTCAGCCGACATATATGGTATGAAGATTTAACACCTGGATGTCTCATTTAAAGACCGAGCCGCAGGCGAGGTATTTAAAAACCGATATCCAGGTATTAAATCTCCATATATCATACATGTTGGTGGAGATAACTTAAAATATTTGTGGGTAATATTTCTGTGAATATATAAAATATACATGCAATAGTACCAGATCTAGCCTTTTGAGAAAATACGAGATTACCGAAAAGAGAAAATTGATTTCTTAACCTCAAATCCTGACGAAAAAATGTCTTATCTGTAAAAACGGTTGGCGGAGGGCTGTCACAGCCCCCCCCCCCCCCCACACACCCCCTAAATACCCCTTAACGACGTGTCAGTTTTGTAGCCAAATGCATATAATAGAGGTTCGGGTTTAGACAGCGACTGGTAAAAACTGTTGATGTTTTCAGTCTATAATCTGGATGCCATTTTACTCTCCTCAGATTCTGGCTTTCCGACGCCTAGCTTCTGTTAACTGTACGGCTTTCACAATTCGTTTGGTATTTTTTGGTTGTCTATTCGCCATAGGATGGTAAATCGTGATTGCGGCGAAATGTACTATTTTCTACCCGTCGGCATTTCCTACGAGCCTGGAGTGGTCTCAAAGGTAACTGATGTTTCATGTTACCATGACTTAGGCTCACTCGCACCCACCCCTCCACCAAAAGCAATCAGGGGTGAGCAGGATAGATTGAATGACACTTTCTTATCTAATGTTCCAGAACATTTGGAATTCAAATACAAAGGCAGGGTGGAGGGACCAAGTGAGAGAGTTAATAGAGAACTATTCAATGGAGATTTCGGATTTAGAAGTGGGTCCAACCCAGGGTAAAAATAATATTGAGAGAAAAAGTCATGAAGGAGTGTAACTTTTATTGGCGATAAAGGGACAAAACAAATAGGATTTTAGATGGTCTGTGTGTTCGAGAGAAGGCAGGTTTTGGAGACTATCTTGATGGCACCTTGGGGGGGGGGGGGGCAATGGCGGATACAGAGGGGTGGGGGGGGGGGGTGGGGCGGTCGCCCCCCCCCCCCTTTAGTTCGTGTTTGTCTCGTATGTAAGTCGTAGCCAGGATTTTCATTTGGGGACAATACATGAATTGAAGTAAAAACATACAACGACATTTATTTCCTCCATCACCATTCGCTATGGAAAACAAATATACCGTTTAAATTATGCAAAATATATCTACTGGTCGCCTCCATTTATAGCGTCACCGACACAGCATGATTTTGTGGTGTTACATGCCCCTAGCCTCAGGTACCCCATGGCTATGCCAGTTATGGGTCAGGATCTTAATTGGCATAGTCATGGCGTACCTAAGCCTAGAGGGCTGACTGCTGAAAACTTTCAAACGCTGGCAGATCGCAATGTTCTCCTGAGGTTAAGTCGGTTATGACTGTAAACAGTGTGTCCAAAAATACAGTATTATGGTAAACGGATCTGAAGAGCATATTTCAAATTTTCTAATTCTGTCTTGAACGTATGACAGAATTTGAAATTCTGAAACATGCTGTTTAAAAAGTGTTAATTAGCTGTTCAAAAATTCAAGAGGATTTCCACCCCAGAAACCACCAGAATGCCCCATTTGGTCGCTCATTTCCCAAAAATTTCTGGGGGGAGAACCCCCCCCCCCCCCAGACCACCCTACAAAAGCTCGTGCCTTCGGCACTCGCGGCAGATGCCTTCAGCAGCTGCACGATCCCCCCCCCCCCTTTGAGAATTCCTGTATCCGCCACTGGGGGGGGGGGGGGGGGGGGGGACTGTTGTTCAAGCTAACGACGCAGTCGCTGAAGCGTAGAGGAAACTTTGGAAGGACAGTGGAAATGAGTGCTAAGTGTGTAATTTAGGAGTCGTGGAGACAGTGGAACGAGTACAATGTCCAAATACGAGACTAACAGAATACGATTCAATGAGAGTATAATGGGGAAGTGGGGTAGGAGAATGAAAGATATATGGATAGTGGGTGACACAAAGGAGAAGATTAGTATGCTTATCGGAGATATTGCAAGAATGGGGTGTCATAAAGCAGTTCTTTTCCGGATGTTTGAGGAGACAAGAGGCGTGGGGATAGGGGGAAAATTAGTATGCTTATCGGAGATAATATGAACTTTGGTAAAACCAAGAAGCGCGCGCAACTCACAGTGTTTTTCAAATTATAATGACATAAACTTAACAAAATTTAAAACAGTGTTTAAGGGGTCGTCCAACAAAACATTTTGCGTTGTGAACTAATGCATGTACATGCTGTCTTGTAGATTTATTTCCCCCTAAAAACATATCAGACCTACAATATAATATGAAATTTAGGCAAACCTAAAAGCGAGCGAAAGTGATGCATTAGGCCTAATGTGCTGCATGCCTTCATTTACTGGTAAAGAATAGGGGACCAACCAAATTTCGAGATAACTACTTTTATCTTCGTTTTGATTGGAAGATATTTTCCAATCCTCTGATTGAAAGATAATTTTATCATTGCTTTGATTGGAAGATATATTTATGTCGTCGTTGTTTTCCGCAATTTATCCGATGAGTTACGGAAATTGCTGCGTTCATTTTTATTTTTTCACAAATAGCGTGTAGCATTTATTGTTACTATTACCAACGTTTAGTAGCCACTACAAGAAAATACAGCAGTGCTGTGCAAAAAAAGGACGATGATAATATTCCAATGCAGTTTTACTGAAAAGTTCGGACCAGATTTTTATATAGGACGTTTCGCACCCAGATCTATGGACGATTCTGACCATATTTCTGGCCGATTCGGACCAGACTATTGCATGATTCGGTCCATGTTTGTGGACGATTTGGGCCAGGTTTCTGGGCGATTTGCCCAACAGACACACAAACTACACAAGCCAGCACAGACATACACACTTCACAAGACAGCACAGACTTGTCGTTTTGAAGTAAATAGGCCTAGAGCTTTATGTGCCAATTTCAATAAGCCGTTTTCATTAATTTCACTGAAAAAAATACCAACGTACCGGTATTGTTTGTAGTTATCACAACAGATAATACTGAGGGTAATTATGAAACTGCTAATTCTGTGCTTCTGGATTTTTGCAATACATTTTGGGTCCGTATACCGAATTTAGTCAAAATCGGCCCAGTAGTTAGCCCGTTTGCTAAGGGGGAGCTCTGGTTGCTAATGACGTCACGTGGCGTCAACATTGACCTATCTGTTTTCATTTGCAATGCATTTTGGGTCCGTATTCCGAATTTGGTCAAAATCGGCCCATTAGTTAGCCCGTTGCTAAGGGGGCACTCTGGTTGCTAGGGAAATCAAAAGACGTAAACTTCGATCTGCCTGTTTTTATTTGCAATGCATTTTGGGTCCGTATACCGAATTTGGTCAAAATCGGCCCAGTTGTTAGCCCGTTGCTAAGTGGGCGCTCTGGTTGCTAGGGAAGTCACGTGACGTCATCACTGATCAATCTGTTTTCATTTTCAAAGCATTCTGGGACCGTATACCGAATTTGGTCCAAATCGGCCCAGTAGTTAGCCTGTTGCTAAGGGCGCGCTGTGGTTGCGAGGGAAGCCCCGAGACGTCAACATTGATATGTATTTTTATTTGCAATGCATTTTGGGTCTGTATACCGAATTTGGTCAAAATAGGACCAGTAGTTAGCTCGCTGCTAAGGGGGCGCTATGGTTGCTAGGGAAGTCACGCGACGACACCATTGACCTGTCTGTTTCGTTTGCAATGCATTTTGGGTCCATATACCGAATTTGGTCAAAATCGGCCCAGTAGTTAGCCGGTTGCTAAGGGGGGCGCACTGGTTGCTAGGGAAGTCACGTGACGTCATCATTGATTATCTGTTTTCATTTGCTATGCATTCTGGATCCGTATACCGAATTTGGTCCAAATCGGCCCAGTAGTTAGCCGGTTGCTAAGGACGCGCTCTGGTTGCTAGGGAAGTCACGAGACGTCAACATTGATATGTCTGTTTTTATTTGCAATGCATTTTGGGTCCGTATACCGAATTTGGTCAAAATCGGATCAGTAGTTAGCCCGTTGCTAAGGGGGAGCTCTGATTGCTAGGGAGGTCACGCGACGACACCATTGACCTGTCTGTTTCGTTTGCAATGCATTTTGGGTCCGTATACCGAATTTGGTCAAAATCGGCCCAGTAATTAGTCCGTTGCTAAGGGCGCGCTGTGGTTGCGAGGGAAGTCCCGAGACGTCAACATTGATATGTATTTTTATTTGCAATGCATTTTGGGTCCGTATACCGAATTTGGTCAAAATTGGACCAGTAGTTAGCTCGCTGCTAAGGGGGCGCTATGGTTGCTAGGGAAGTCACGCGACGACACCATTGACTTGTCTGTTTCGTTTGCAATGCATTTTGGGTCCATATACCGAATTTGGTCAAAATCGGCCCAGTAGTTAGCCGGTTGCTAAGGGGGGCGCACTGGTTGCTAGGGAAGTCACGTGACGTCATCATTGATTTATCTGTTTTCATTTGCTATGCATTCTGGATCCGTATACCGAATTTGGTCCAAATCGGCCCAGTAGTTAGCCGGTTGCTAAGGATGCGCTCTGGTTGCTAGGGAAGTCACGAGACGTCAATATTGATATGTCTGTTTTTATTTGCAATGCATTTTGGGTCCGTATACCGAATTTGGTCAAAATCGGACCAGTAGTTAGCCCGTTGCTAAGGGGGAGCTCTGATTGCTAGGGAGGTCACGCGACGACACCATTGACCTGTCTGTTTCGTTTGCAATACATTTTGGGTCCGTATACCGAATTTGGTCAAAATCGGCCCAGTAATTAATCCGTTGCTAAGGGGGCGCTCTGGTTGCTAGGGAAGTCAGTGACGTCATCATTGATCTATCTGTTTTCATTTGCAATGCATTCTGGGTCCGTATACCGAATTTGGTCCAAATCGGCCCAGTAGTTAGCCCGTTGCTAAGGGCGCCCTCTGGTTGCTAGGGAAGTCACGAGACGTCAACATTGATGTGTCTGTTTTTATTTGCAATGCATTTTGGGTTCGTATACCGAATTTGGTCAAAATCGGACCAGTAGTTAGCCGGTTGCTAAGGGGCGATGTGGTTGCTAGGGAAGTCATGCGACGACACCATTGACCTGTCTGTTTTCGGTTCACTTTGTTCCAATAACGCGCAGTGTTCGTTTGAAGTGAACAGCGTTTTGCAAATGCAAAACAGATAAATCACGTGACAGAATCCTCCGCTGAATCGAACAACAATGGGATCCCAACAGCCAGCCAGCAGACGATGAAATCCAATGTGCATATATGGGAACATTTAGCTTTTCGACAATTTCTGTCATTTAGTCAGCAAAGCAAACGACAGTTGAGTTTGTTTAGAAAAACTTTAATTTTGAAAAGCATGTTCAATAAATTATTCGCAGTCTGCATGGAATGATCTAAGGAGAAATCTCGCATTACACCGTTCGCTTTTTAGGGGGCGTCATTCGATTTGTTCGCTTCTGAAAACGAGAGCTGGGGTTCCCCATGTTTTTACTTCCGGTTTCCGGTTTAGATTGGATGGCATAGCATTCCTTGGTTTTTCCAATTTCACGTACACGTTGTCTATTAGGCTTGCTTCAAAGCAGGCCTTCGGGCTGCTTTTGCACGCGCTATTACAAGAATGGGGTGTCATCAAGCAGATCTTTTCCGGATGTTTGGAGGAGACAAGAGGTGTAGGGATAGGGAGACAGCACAGAGTTAATCAAAGTCTTCTCACCTGAGTACCGCGACAAATCAGCGGCCGGCCAAAGTGTTATTATATTCCTATTAAGTCATTAGGGGCGATTATTAATAGTTCAAGATCCTACTCCATTGTGGAGCTGAAGGGCTGCCTTATTACTACACATATCACGCAAATTGATGTCAAAATAAAGAAATCTGAAGTCGCAGTTTTTCGACAATGTAACTAGAAAGTCAACTAATTCAGTCGTCTTTAACCCTTTACCTAACATGAAAAGCAGACGACATTTGCAAAAAAATTTCTTGAATAACTAATTTGTTTCATTTTTTTGTCTCAAAAACATAGGTTATGACCCCTCATTGGAACGAGCTCAGCGAGCTCGTTCCAATAAAGGGTCATAACCTATGTTTGTGAGACAAAAAATGAAAAAATAATGAAAATTAATTAGCGATTTTTGAGAATAGCGCTGGCCGATTTTGGCCGTTACGTTGGGTAAAGGGTTAATAGTGCTCAACGAGTTATGTAAAACAACATTGAATTTGTTAATTGCTGCCCTCTGAAAGCCTTTATCAAGGGAATGTACTACAAAACAGTAGTCAAATGTCGAGTTCGAGCCTAAACTTGTAATGTCAAGTAAAAGTTGTTTCGTCATTGTTAGGGTAACATTTTGCACTAAATCCAAATCAGCATGATGACACTCTATACACCTTTGTCAACTCGAGATATTCAAGATGGCGTCCAAGTCGCCCACCAGAAACTCTGCAACATGGCCCAAAGTCGCATATTTATACGGAAAACTTTGTAAGCAATACCCCACCCAGTTAGTGTTCAACCGATTACCAAAAATGGTCGCTGACCGATTACCGGTTATTTGAGCTCACAATCGGTCGATTCTGATGCCGATTCCGGTTGTAATACCGTGCATTACTAGACAAGTCTAGGCTCGAAAGAACTGCATTAAACAGAACATTTTGCACAGTGTTAAACTTCGCTGACTGGCGTCGCAGTAAAATTACCAGTCGCGCACAATTGGGCGGTAAACGTGGCTCTTTGCCGCCCAAGTGTGCGCGACTGGTAATTTTACTGCGACCTGAGTCAATGGTGTGCAACCTTCACTTATCCGGTGTGAACTGGCGATTGCCGAAAGTACGCTCAATTGTAAGCTTTGCATGTCGTTTAACTTGTATATCCCGTAAAGGGGCATCTAGAGAGATTAAGAATACACATTGTGGTTGTTTCTCAACTTTATTGAACGGTACCATTGACATCATTTTACATTAACAGTTGCAGAAGATAATAAAATGCGGTTTATAAATCATCACAAAATGATTGGCAACAATCGGTTGAACCGATGTTTCAGAAGCCGTTGCCGTTGTCATGCGATTGCCAATAACAGGCCGATTGTGGTGGCCGGTTCCGATCATAGTTTGAACACAACGCGTAGTGGTGGTTCCTTGGTTGTATTGATCATTGCTATGTCGCCTTCCACTAAAAGGTAATGGGTGGACACTAGAAAGTTTCTCTAAAAAGTTGCTGAACATGCTGATTCTATGTGTTGATCTCTATCTGTGACCTTGAATTTGGTGTGGTAATTGTGATTTTTATACGTGACACACTGTCTAGTCGTCTATGTGTTGTGTAAATATTTCAACGTGATGTCTCCTTACACTAAGAATTCATGTCCCATACACTCAACAGTTTGAATTAATATTTTTAAGAGCGTTTTGGGAGAAGATGATCCAACTGTTCCAGAGTATTACGGGTATGGTAACCGGGGGAGTTTGATCATACACTCACAGTTGCGTTTACGTTGCAGCAATCTCACTGCACACAAGTACAATGGATTTGTGTCAGATAATCCGGCTTGTCCTTGTGGGTTTGGGTACGAAGATGAGGCGCACTATTTGTTTGCATGTATGTTGTTTTGTTCAATGTTTTAAAAGTAAAATCGACCCCGAACACTTCTCTCTAAATAACTTGTTGTGGAATAATCCCTCGTTATCCGCTCCACTGAATAAGACAATATTCTTATCAGTTCAGGAGTACATCACGAACACCGAAAGATTTCAGTGAAGCACTTGCTTAAACTCCCACATTGTATGTAAAGATGGGGTCTCGACTAATATTACAGTGGGGAGTGTACTTGTGTACTTGACTAACATATTATATCGACATGCTGGCGTTTCGTTTGGTGAGTCGAGGTGGTCTATTATCCCCGGGGGGGGGGGGGCACCAAGAATCAAAAAACATTTGAAGTAATGACAATTTGAAAGATCAAAACAAAAAAAAACAAACTTTGGGGCAGGTGTTGCTTTTTCTGCGTACGGCTGCCTTTCGCGCTTGCGTGTGATATTGCAATAATTTGATGCCCCTTGCGATATATTAACACTCGCTGTCAAGGATGAGTGGATCCAAAGAGTGTAATTGTGTGTGTTGTTCAAATATTATTTGAGAAATCAGATATCAAGACTATTAATAATAATAATAATACACAGAAAAAAAAAACAACAAACTTTATATATATGTATATCACTCTGCATTTCCTATTTGCTGACTGTCTCCAAGCGGAAGAATCACAATCAGCAGTCTTCATCTAAGTTATATACCCTCCGGATCAAATGTGATTTGAGAGCTGATCGGAAAGATGGGAGACTCTGGGATGCTTTCAGCCCACTCGGAAGCAGGTTCCAAAGGAATGGAGCAGCCACCGAGAAGGCCCGATCGCCAGCTGTTGTGAGGTCACCCGGTGCATGGACAAGATTGTGTGACGTTTTCGAACGTAGTGATCTACCGGGTTCGTAACGTGAAACCAAAGTGGACAAATACGGTGGGACCTCGCCATTTAAGCATTTCCAAGTTAATATGAGAATTTTGAATTCAATGCGTTCCCTCGGAGGCAGCCAGTGCAGATTTTTAAGAATAGGTGTAATGTGGCAGGAACGTTTGGTCATAGTAATTACACGTGCTGAACATTTTTGTACTGTGGCAATTTTGTCAATGATGCTCTGTTTACAGCCATATAAGAGATAGTTGCAATAGTCTATGCGACTTGTAATGAAGGCATGGACAAGTTGTTTAGCTGTTGCCGCATCAACCACGCCCCGCACCCTGCTGATATTTCGGAGATGATAATACGAAGCCCTGCAGACATGCAAGACATGTTTTCCCGCCGACAGGTTCTCATCCATATAATATCCGAGGTTGCGTACCGTGGTCGATGGTGAGACAGTACTGCCTTCAATGTTGAGATCGGGCCATGAGCATTTAGATAACTGATGGCTTAATCCAGTGTATATGATTTCAGTTTTATTATTATGAAGAATAATAATTGACTCTTCCTACCTCAAAACAACCCAATCTCAAACTTGGATCTTATTCTTCGTTTTCTACTATCAAATTTATAAACGTGTTTGTGTCACAAGTTGTATAATTTCTATTTGTTCATTTGCACTTGAAACTGACTGATGTCTGCTATCTGTAAGGCGGAGGCGTTGACATATACCTTGCCTGTTCGCCGAAACCTATTTCATTTAAGTGAAATAAATTATTGTTTATAAAAAAAGCTTATGTGCATGGTGAATCAAAGTATTGACATCTGGACGTGACCTTGACGTTGATGAGCTAATCGTGAATTGTGTATGCAATACTCTATCTGGTGGTGATACATATGTTATGTAAGTTCTACAGTGGTATCTCCTTCCACTAAAAGGGGATACCACTATTCTCGTACACGAACTCGTTGATGTGCATGCTCATTCCATCTGGTGAACCATACTGTGGCTTTGACGGTTGTGAGTCGATTTTAAATTTGGTACAGGACATACCGTAGCTGTAGCCCATATGTTGGTAAGTTTCAGTGTGATTTCTGTTTCCACAAAGATGCCATGGGCTGGACTGGAAAAAGTTTGAATCCTAATTCCATGTGTTGACCTCTATCCGTGAGATGACTTTGATGGGTCGGTTGTGAATTACATACTCCACACGCCGTCTAGTGGTAGTACCTATGTTGAGTATGTTTCATTGCGATATCATTTTCCATTAACTCTTTTAGCGCGGAATAATCTGAGAAACAGAATTCTTAGCGCCTAATATTCATCAGGAATTTTACAAAAAGTAATAGGCTGTTAGACTAAAGCGTTATTATTTTAAAAGATGTTCTAATGATCTCATTGACAGTTTTTCAAATGATTTCCTGTATATATTTAAATGGCACCTTTATTCTTTCAAGGGACGATATCCTTGTTCATGGACAGGACATAACTGGTGCATGAAACATAGAAATACGTATGTTTGTTCAACCCTTTACCCAATGAAACGGCCGCATCCCCCCCCCCCGCGTAATTTCAGCAGTTGAAAAAATATTATTTTTAAAAAAAATTCAACAAAACCATATCATGTGACCCCTTGTTGGAACGAGCTCGTCGAGCTCGTTCCCACGAGGGGTCACATGATATGGTTTTGTTGAATTTTTTTGAAAAACTTGAAAAAAATGATATTTAAAATGATAAATTTTGATATCATCTGCGTTGGGTAAAAGGTTAAAAGCACTTGGAAAATGGATATACACAGTTGGCTAAAATGACTACTGCAGTACCTTTCCGCGGTCGGCCGTCTGTCGACTTTAGTCGCCTGTCGCGCCAAACGACTTGAACAGTTATGGCTCGGACACAAAAAAAAATGATGTGTATGTTCTTTCCATGTTTTGACCTCGATCTGTCACCCTGATCTTGATGAGTCGGTCATGAAATTTATATGCATGGTATGGTGGTCGTATATATGTTGTTTAAGTTTCCAAGTTATATCTCTTCCCATTCAAACGTTTTGACCCGGTTACGAAAAAAGTTGATGTGCGTGCTCATTTCATGTGGAGACTTCTATCTATGATCGTCACCTTGGTGGGTCGGCGGGGGCGCGGTGGCGATGCGGTAACCGCTTGTCGTCAGATCGCCGAAGTTGAGCAACGTAGAGCCCGGTTAATCATTGGATGGGTGACCGTCTGTGCGATCAATTCGGACCCCCACATTGTGTCCTTGGGCAAGGCATTTAACCCCGATTGTCCACATGGTGGAACGACGACGCCGTATACTAAGGCGTACTGCACGTCGATGGTACGCATGTCTTCAACCAGTCTAACCCTGCCTGTGCTGCAGTGCGAAGTTACGATGTTGGGGAGCTGGCAATTGCTCGTCGTTGCTCGATGGTTCTCTCCGGGTAATCCGGCTTCCCCCACCCGTAAAACTATAACGGTCATGATTAGCTATTGTGCTCAAGTATATGACCTTAAACACCAATAAAGAAATATAAATAAATAATGGTTGGTCGGTCATGAATTTTGAACACAACACGCCCTCTAATGATGGTACATACAGTACGTGGAGAGCGTATTATCACTAAATCACCCGCAGAGTGGAGGTTCCACCCGAACAATAATTGCAAATTTGTTGCAAAGCATAACCAGCACCAGCAAAGTTTCATGAGGTCCAATGGCTGAAACATTGCTTGTGTTATTTGTCGATAAGTACAAAATTTGAAAGTTTTAGCTTGGGTGATAACTCCGCTCCGCGGGTGATTTAGTTCCACTCTCCACGTACTGTACATTGTGTAAGTTTCAGTGTGATATATACACAAATTCATGAAAATAGTTTTGGTGGCAATATCGGACGCCGTCTTGAACACCTCGAGTGGCATCATTCCGGTTCCGATTCAGCGCAAAAAAGTTACCCTAGAAACAACCAAAAAAACATTTTACTTCTCGACATTGCAAGGTCACACCCTCTGGCTGCCGGGCTATTACAAATTTGTTTCGTCAAATGAAATTTCTGGGAATTCTAACAATGCGCAATCCCACTGGTCAGCTCGCTAAACAAAGAACGTCATTGTTACTTAAATTACATGCACTAGCGAAAATTCTGCAAGTGTGTGTTGAAAAAACTTTCTTTAAAATGCGGTAAAGTTTGTAAGTGACAATTTTGTAAACACGCAGAAGTAAAAAAGGAAGGCAGGAAGGCTGCTCGTCATTCTGTTGGCGAATCTGGATAACTGGGAACAGTTACGCCCCAAAAAGTTGAAAATCTGTTTCTCGAAGCCTCCCGCTTGGTCCTTTTGGCAGCCATATGCTCTCTTTTTATAACCAATGCAAACTTTAAAAAATAACAAATTGAATGGTTTATGTCTGATATTTTACCTGCGTTAATAAAATTGATAAATGTGTCCCTTGAGTGCAAAAAGGCTTTGCAATGGTTAGGCTCGACTCCGGTGCATTCGACCAATGATGATGTGATTTATTTACACGGGTCCCTTCTCTGTTTACGTTGGAAACTAAATCGAACGTGTTTTGTATCACCACGTATGCGATACAACTTTATTTTTATTGCTCAAGCAGAACAGTGGAAATCCCGTGTTTTGTATTAATAGTTGTGTTGATAAAAGCCTGGACCTATCCAATAGCTGTTGAGAAGCCCAACTTTCAAAAGGCATCATTGAAAGAAAATTTAAGTACAAAATACTTCGGATTTTTTAGAGCTCACAAAAATTACCTGTACAATGAAATTCAGGTTCAAACTGATGCCCAGCTTGCAAGCTGCATATTGATGAATTAACCAATAATTTGCCTTGAATTTTAACACCAAATCCAGCTCAGAGTGGATATCACCCAATCTTTTCGGAATAAATGTTGACACTCTGATATCAATGGATGAAAAAGTAAAAAAAATGTACATATTTAAAAAAAAAAGAATTATGTATGGAATGGGTTAAAATAATAATAATAATAAATATTATTATTATTATTATTATTATTATTATAATAATTATTATTATTATTATTATTATAGAAATTAACTAGATTATTAGCTTCATTGATTACGTGTAATTGTGTTTTGATTATTATTATTATTATTATTATTATTATTATTATTATTATTATTATTATTATTATTATTATAGAAATTAACTAGGTTATTAGCTTCATTGATTACGTGTAATTGTGTTTTGAAGAAATTATTTATTATCTTTAATGGAAATCTATGAGTTCAACAGTGACGTATTCGCTTCATTGTTTAATTGCTGATATGGACATGTTTTTTTAACACCAAATCCAACTCAGAGTGGATATCACCCAATCTTTTCGGAATAAATGTTGACACTCTGCTATCAATGAATGTAAAAGCAAATAAAAAATGTACATATTTAAAAAAAAAAAGAATTATGTATGGAATGGGTTATAATAATAATAATAATAATAATAATAATAATAATAATAATAATAATAATAATAATTATTATCATTATTATTATTATTATTATTATTATTAAAATTAACCAGGTTATTAGCTTCATTAATAACGTGTAAGTGTGTTTTGATTATTATTATTATTATTATTATTATTATTATTATTATTATATTATTATTATTATTATTATTATTATTATTATTATTATTATTATTATAGAAATTAACTAGGTTATTAGCTTCATTGATTACGTGTAATTGTGTTTTGAAGAAATTATTTATTATCTTTAATGGAAATCTATGAGTTCAACAGTGACGTATTCGCTTCATTGTTTAATTGCTGATATGGACATGTTTTTTTAACACCAAATCCAACTCAGAGTGGATATCACCCAATCTTTTCGGAATAAATGTTGACACTCTGCTATCAATGAATGTAAAAGTAAAAAAAAAATGTACATATTTAAAAAAAAAAAGAATTATGTATGAAATGGGTTATAATAATAATAATAATAATAATAATAATAATAATAATAATAATAATAATAATTATTATCATTATTATTATTATTATTATTATTATTATTATTATTAAAATTAACCAGGTTATTAGCTTCATTGATAACGTGTAAGTGTGTTTTGATTATTATTATTATTATTATTATTATTATTATTATATTATTATTATTATTATTATTATTATTATTATTATTATTATTATTATAGAAATTAACTAGGTTATTAGCTTCATTGATTACGTATAATTGTGATTTGAATAAATTATTTATTATCTTTAATGGAAATTTATGAGTTCAACAGTGAGGTATTCGCTTCATTGTTTAACTGCTGATATGGACATGTTTTTTTTATTGTTCTACGCATGATTCCACACATGTATTATAACATGCTAGCATGTAAAAGCTCAGCAAATTAGTAATTGGTAATTTGCACATCTGCAAGTCACATGGATAAGTAGTTCCATTTTACACAACATTTTACTTTTCAAATGCGGTCTCGAAGCAAGCACTTAATTATAAACCCCGCTGTCTTCGTGTTATCTCTTGCTTTATCACACCACAGTAGATGCACTGAACTAATATTGTATTGCTCAGGTTTTTGAGCGGACCTGTGGTGTTCTTGAATTGTGCAGTTATTTGGAATTTTTTTTACAGTATGGCTTCCGTGGACTGGTCACTTTCCCAACGAGTAGGCAAAAAATCCATGGTTAGGGAGCGCGGTGGCTCAGTAGGAAGAGGTACAGGCTGCAAGCCGAGAGGTCCTCGGTTCGAATCCCACCTGCGGCAGCCGCGTTGTGTCCTTGGGCAAGACACTTCATCTCCACTGCACGCGTGGGGACACGATGACGCCGTGTACTAAGGCGTACTGCACGTCGATGGTACGCATGTCTTCAACCAATCTAACCCTGCCTGTGCTGCAGTGTGGAGTTACGATGTTGGGGAGCTGGCAGCTGCTCGTCGTTGCTCGGTGGTTCTCTCCGGGTATTCCAGCTTCCTCCACCCGTAAAACTGTCACGGTTATGATTAGCCATTGTATATAAATATGTGACCTTAAACACCAATAAAATAAAATAAATAAATAAATAAATAAAAAATTATATTACACTCCAAACACTAGTTATAGGAATAATCATCAAACATTTAATTAATGAAGCACCGAGTACAACCCAGTGCTTCATTAATTTAATTTAGCTGATGATGGTTTCTTTCGCATGGTAAACGCATGCGTGGACATCACTGCCCACGCGAGAATTACGACCAGTCCACGGCGACTGTACTGTTATAATACTAGAACTTTTTTTTCAAGTTCTGTCGGTCGATAGTACCTGAGTTTGTGTGATTTCTGAAATGAAACCTGCTTCAGGTTTCATTACAGAAATCACACAAACTCAGGTACTATCGACCGACAGAACATGAAAAGAAGCGTTCTAATTATTTTATTATGCCGAACAAAAAATAACTTGCATTGTTAAGCGTTAACTACATTGTTCATGCCATCAATCTTGTAATAACAATGTAGTCGAATCCAAAAACATGACGTCATTTCGAACGAATGACGTCTCTTCGAAAATGACTTGTCACAAGTGCCGTCGCTTTTGGAGTTTCTGTATCACCAAATGCCAGTGTTTACAACTGCATCATGCTGTTCATGTTATAATTCATTGTTAATGCTTGTGTGATAAGTGGTATAAATTGATGGAATATAAATTCATGTTTCTTTGACGACGACAGTTGTTAGAATTAAGCGGGGTGAAACAATTTATTTTGAACTTGAGTCGGAGGCTCAGTGAGGTCGAGGAGTACTGAACTTATGGAAATATAATTGATTGAAGCCATAACTCATATTCAGGGAACAACACGTGAGTTTTTAATATTTCTGATTCTTTTGAATTCATTGTTTACAGTTAAAATTAAAAACACACCCACTGAAGATGATATATTTGTTGGTAAGTTTGTGTCTTTCGGTGACGAAAAAAAGTTAATCAGACACAGCGCCAGCGTTTGGTGTTGAGAAATTCCAACCAGAGCGTGCGTAATCGACTCTGATCAATGGTAGTGGAGCTTACATTTTCTTTGTTCTCTTGTCTCCAGACAAGAACGTTCCGATAGTACCAGTCTTTTGCCCCAAAACTCCAGTACTATGACTTTTAGAAGGTGTCAAATTAACCAATCACGGCTAATGTTACAAACGTGAGGCATAATATATCTGTTTGGTCAGTGAGCATGCAGTTTTGTGCATGTATATTTTCATTTATAAATGAGTGCATATACCTTCCGATGGTTTGCACGACCTCATGTCCATTTTCGTCAAGCTCATTATCAACACCACCATTGAAGACCTTTATTTAGACAGGGAATATTGTATAATTGGGATTAATTAATTTATTGAAGGTAAGTTCTGCTGCGTGCTTTTTCTATCTTTTATACTGCTGTGTTCCATGTTTTATTACACATCCATTCAACTTTAAACCTTTGTATTTAACGGAATAGCCGATTCGACATAAATGATTCTGTATTCAATGGGTGATGTACAAGCCGAAACTTTTTTCCCAGCACCGTTCATACCAGTTCCTTTCCTCGAGTCATTAGTTACGCTTCGAAAAGTTTCCAAATTTCGTTATGCAATTATCGACAGTCTGTCGCATAGTGTGAAAATGAAAACGTCCAAAGCAAAATAAAGTCGGTTCACAAAAAATAGTTAACCCAAAATGAGATAATATTTAAAAAAAACCCAGTCATTTCCAACCAGAACATTAACCCAGCCCCGGGGCGTCTCCTTTTGTGTATCCTTTATATCTAAATTGGTAAACTTTATTTCAGTAAATCTTCGTACATCTTGACATGCTTTGAACTTCTTTTAAAAATATTTCTCCCAGCTGTTTTGCAAATCTACACACATTTGTACTTATATTTTTACTAACAGTAATAGCCACCAAATGGTAAGGCGTGAATGGGCACCAGCCGAAGAGAAACAGCGATACGAATTTCAACAAACACTGATTCCGAAAAGGTTGTTTTGATTTTTTATCGATCCATTTGATCAGTACAGCTTCAGTCAAAACAAACATACTCTTCATCTTTGGGTTCAAACATCGGAATTAAAATTTGTTTATTTAAATGAATTTTAATTAATGCATGGGTTGTGTAATAAACACAGAACGCGATGTGTGTGTGAATCAGTGGGTGTTTTACATAACTCATTGGAATGCCGTAACGCCATTCCAACTCGTTATGTAAAATACCCACCGATTCAAACACACATCGCGTTCTGTCTATTTATACTGCTGGGTGCAGCATTTACTGCTTTGTGTGGTAACATTGTTCTAACTTTATGTTGTTTTGTAATGTTAACTGTCATAAATTGAGTGTTTTGGACGTCTCTTTCGACTGTGTATCGATGCATGTACCGACAGCAAAACCCTTTTTCAGTTACTAATAATCTCCTTGGTAAAAGAAGGATGAACCCATTACCTGAGCACACGACAACATTAGAATTGGTCAATAGATTTGGAAATTACTTTATCAATAAAGTGGAACTGATAAACAAAAGCACTGAGGCTACAACTAAACCAACGTTCGATGATTTGTTTATCGGCTGCACATGGTCAGAGTTCACTACAGTAAATGAGCTCGAAGTGAAAAAGTTAATTTTGATGAGTTCTAACAAGACAAATGAACTAGATCCTATTCCTACGTCGCTGGTTAAAACAGCGGTTGATTGTCTTTCACCTTCCATTACAAACATTAATCAATCATCGCTCCAGGAAGGTTGTGTACCAACAGAGCTGAAAATAGCCCTGGTTTCACCATTAATCAAGAAACCGTCTCTTGACCCAGATATCCTGAAAAATTAACGTCCTGTTTCCAATCTACCCTTTATATCCAAAATTTTAGAAAAGGTGGTTGCCAAACAACTTATGCAATACCTCTCAACAAAGTGCCTATTGGAACCATATCAATCGGCCTATCAGGCTAATCATAGTACAGAAACTGCTCTTTTAAGGGTCTGTAATGATATATGTTCATTAGGCGAACTTAGATCTGTCCTTCTGGTCTTATTGGATCTTTCCGCTGCCTTCGATACCGTTGATCATTCCCTTCTCTTATCCACAATGCAACAGCTTGGAATCAACGGAAAAGTTCTTGCCTGGTTCCAGTCTTATCTCTCGTTACGTGAACAATAAGTAACCATTTCTAAAACGAACTCTGACAGTAAACTATTAACGTGTGGAGTTCTACAGGGCTCCGTTCTTGGGCCGATATTGTTTACACTTTACACAACGTCATTGGAAAAGTTGCTAAGGCAGATCGGTGTTCCTTACCATTTGTGTGTCGATGACACTCAGTTGTATTTGTCACTAGACCCTTCAATTGGATCTGACCCTATTGCTTCAGTTTCGATGATGGAAGACTGTGTATACAAGGTTGGGGACTGGATGGCCTGTCATAGATTTAAAATGAATGGCGATAAGCCCGAGGCACTAGTCACATCGCGTTCAAAGAGTCCATCACATTTGCAAATCTAGTCACTTGTTATCGGCAATTCTACACAAAATGTATCAAACAGTGATCGTAACATTGGTGTGATATTTGACTCTCATCTATCAATGGAGGAAAATGTCAATACTACGCTGTTTCGTGCAAATTAGAAAACTGAGCTATCTTCGTCGTTACCTATCCACAAAGTCATTGGAAACTGTAGTTCATGCTTTTATTTCATCCCACTTGGATTTTTCCAACTCACTTTTCATTGGGTTGCCAAAGTCATATATTTCAGAACTACAGAATATTCAAAATACAGCTGCACGTATCATCACAGGCTTTAAACGCTATGATCATATAACACCACTACTAAAAAAATTGCACTGGCTCCTTGTACGACAGCAGATTATTTTCAAAATTTTGGTTTTGGTATTTAAATGCATTCATGGCGCGGCACCTAAGTACTTACAAGACCTTCTGGCAATTAAAAAACCCGAAACGAACATGCTCTCCTCCTCACAAATCAAGCTTCAGATGCCCTTTCTCTAGGGCCACGTTTGTGAATAACAGAGATTTCTCTTTCGCTGGACCTGCACTTTGGAATAATTTACCAGTTCAGGTTCAGGGATCGAAAGATCTCAACCAATTCAAAAACAATTTAAAATCACATCTTTTCAGAGAGGCTTTTGACAGTATGCAACCCGCTAGCCTTCACACCTTTCTCAGTCTGTGTATTGCCTTGATAGTCATTAGCTCATTGCTTATTTAACTGTACAACGTTTTAGAGCACTTTGTGATTTTACGCTTTATAAAATTTCCTTATTTTTATTATTATTATAAATTTCATCCAATTTCCCTACATCATAATTAACCTTGGCAATACAACATTATTTTCAGGCGTGTGTTTATTAAAAATAGTGCGGGATGGCTAATGAAATATTTATCTGATTGAAGTGCTCTCAAGCTGTCAACCATAATAAAATGCCTGTTTAGCTCTACGTTCAGTATACTATTTTAATTAGAAAAAAAATCTTTTACATGCAACTCATTATTCGAATATTTTATCACCCAGTCATCACGCTGTCATTGCTGTTTTTAAAAGCGTGTAATTTTTCAGAACAACTGGCGCAGTTTTCACCGCAATCCATATATCTGGCTTTGTCACAGTCACAGAGCCGGTCTACAGAGGTAAATTGAAATAGTTTAATTGCACGTTAGTTAAAGCTAGTTCTTAGCACTATACAGGTTCAGGGAATTTACAACGAATTATCATGCCAAGATATTACATGTAAATTGAATATGAAGAACACCTCTGGCAATAAAGGCATATGCTAGTAAATTTAATCTACTTATTCTCATCTATATACCCTCTTGGGCAAATTGTGAATTAATCCAGTGTAACCCTGCCACCATTTGTGACCCACTGACACAACCAGTTACGCTGGTTGCGTACCAAGCAGCGAAATTCAGTTCAGTTTGTTAGAGGTGCATTGAGCACAGACGCCACGGTGGATAACAGTAGCAGTGTTAATCTGGAGTGTTTGCTGGGGTATCCCACGCCTATACGATGCTCCCGCCTCTATCGAAACGACTTTGCTTCCATTGAAGTCATCGCCTGTTGTTGATAATACTTAGTCTTCTTATGTACGTGACAGTAGCTGATGTTCAACGGATGCTCCTGCCTCAAGACTTGCGTCGGGGAGACCTTGAATGTGCTCTCTCACCGAGGTAACGTACTACCCTCTGTGGTCCAATATCAGTGCGGCGCTTGGGAAGAACGTAGTTCCTGTCCGAAGCTTAAGGTCAACGATAAGATCCTTGATGGTACTGGCCATAGGTTCACTGGGAGGACATAAAAATACCCGAAGGCTACTACAGCGTCTGGAGTATTAACTACTGTAGTTGATTCCCCTATAGTTATAGCCCTCGAATCGGCCGCAGGTGCTTGCACCCTTGTTAGTATCCTTTGAATATATTCATTAGCTGGCGATCTCCATTCTAAGGCCCTCACAGATAACCAAATCACTAAATCCTAGTTTTCCATGATTTTCTTCACCAAAGTTAAATTAATGAAAATGCTGAGTGTGTTCCGCGGAAAGCAGGACCAGAAACAAGCTCTGGATTAGTGATTACAATCTGGAGTTTAAAGGCTAGGAGATGGGGTGGGGTCTGGTGTGGCCACGTATTCCCCCACCGAAACGTTGATATGTCTGATACGGTATTTCCTTAGGGTAAAGTGAGATTCAGCGAAAAAGCGAATGGAGAACTTGTCAACACCGATGCGCCCTATACCTTTTATGTAGAGTTTGTATCAGATTCGGCAACAAAGAGGTCATGCCCTTATTAAAGCTGCTAAAAGGTCTCACTTGGAGAATATATTTCCGGACACAGAAATTTTTATTCGGTTATTGATCTCTGCTTGAATTCGGTCAAAACTATGGCGAATTGCGTCTTCGTTCGGACCTCTACACGACGCAGTCGGGTGAGCAAGGCAGTGCTTCCGCAGACCCCGCACAGTCTGCAATCATTCCAAATATCAGCACTACATTTCTGGCAGGTATGATATGGTACAGCGCCCTAATGTTTGGTCTGCTAGTTGTCCTGAGCACAATAAACACCGAGGCTCCCCTATGACACAGACTGGCTCATCCTCGCATCAGCTTCACTGAATGGTTACAAATCTCTTCCATGGCACAAAACTACGGATGTTCTACTCTCTAACACGGCCACCCTCAGAATGAAGAGGAGCTGGGGGCTTGTGACCCACGGAGTGGAGTGGGTTTGTAATTCCAACTAGGGTGGAGTCTGCGTATCCCACTAAGGGTTCTGTGGAGTTAACAGAGTCAGGGTGATGTTATATGGACGGGGTAGGATCTGATGGGCCTCGTGACTGATGTAGGAGGACGGGAGAGGTCTATATTTGCTAGCTCTGGGCCTATTAGAGTCCCGATGAATCCCCTGCTGCTCAGATTGTGGTGTTTTGTTCCCAAGGCATTGTTATAAGGTTTTTCTGTTACCGGAGGTGCAGGATTTTTAATAAGTTAATAAGTTGTCTAACTACGGTGTCGGTATGTTTGGCACTGCCCCCATGGCAAATGTGGGGGGTGTGGGGGAATTCTCATTTCAATGAATTATTTTGGGAGTACAATGTGCATAAATGTTCGTAGGAGTAGGATGAGAAACTAAGGTACATTTCGCAAGTAATGGCTTTTACAATTGTTTACTTATCCGTCCATCCCCCGCCCTGCAATCGCGAACATTTCAGTTCCATTGTATCTTGATAGATGAAATATACATATAGGTGGCACTGCGGCTCATTTCTAATTTAGTAAAGTTTTGATTCTTAACTTGAGAGAATCTTAAGATGCCGTGACAGTCAGCACCAATTAATCAAAAGGCTCCTTCCCTGTACGTTCGTGTTTCGACAAGGGCCTCTCCAGGTGATAACATTACACGTCAATGTGGTGAATTGACGGTGCGGTCGATTCGTTGGGTAAAGGGTTAACATTTCATTCGGAACATCGTCTGTTGCATGTGTGAAATATCAACACAAATGATTCACCCTGTTGATGGAATAATTGCGAAACGGGCAGTCTCCTTTGAAATAAGTGGCAAGCCGAGAGTTTCTCGGTTCGAATCCCACCTGCGGCAACCGCGTTGTGTCCTTGGAGAAGACACTTCATCCCCGTGCACGGTGGCGTTTTGTGTACTAAGGTGTATTGCACGTCGATGGCGCACCTGTCCAATGCTAACCCTGCTTGTGTGGAGTTAGTATGCTGAGGAGCTGACAGTTGCTCGGAGGTTTTCCCCGGGTACACCGGCTTCCTCCACCTGTAAAACTGGAGTTGTCATGATTAGCCATTGTGCGAAATATGTGCCTCTAAATACCAATAAATAAATAAATATTCACAAAATTACCATTCAATTTTTATTACTCTTTCATTTTTTGTCATAAAAACATAGATCATACTATAAAACTCTTCCAAACCCCAACGGTTTCAGCAAATGCAAATCGCCCCACCATTGACTGCCATTGGAAAATATCTATGAAACAAAATCTATAAACCCTCCATGAGGGCAAATCCGTGCGCACCACCCCCCCCCCCCCCCTCCCCGAAACCAAACCAGCAGAATCATCAACCAGTTGATGGAGGCTGGTTCTAAAAAAAGAAGAAGAAGATAGCTAATGACTCCTCGTCCAGTAAACGTTAACGTATCATAACTGTGGTTCTGTATATTTATAGTATTGGCTCCTGGTCGGATATCCTACCAACTGAAATATTCTTGTCGATTGAATCTAAAGATAGGGCATGAACTATTTAAGAGCTAGACTAGTTCCAGGCCAGAACAGCGTTGAATTCCTTAGAATATTTGACTGGTGGCCTGAGCGATGGCCATAGACATGCTGTAATCGTTAGTTGGGAGAGATTTCAAAGCAAAAAATGGCGAGTTTTGATTTGTCGTTTCCCCTAGGTTCTTTCGTAATATTTTCTTTTTTTATTATTACAGATGTCGCATGACTTATCACTTAAAAATACAACATATAATTGTCCATATTTATCCAAACAAAATTTAAATATTTCCATTCATTTCTATCACTTCGCCATCCCCTTAAAATAAATATATATTTTCAACTCTTTTTTGTTTTCGCAGAGAGTTTATTTGAGGGTATCCTTTCTATAGCGAATGTCCAAACGGTGCTAACTCTTTACCCAACGTAACGGCCAAAACCGGCCAGCGGTATTCACAAAATTCACCATTCAATTTTCATTACTTTTTTCATTTTTCGTCACAAAAACATAGCTTATGACCCCTCATTGGAACGAGTTCGTTCCAATGAGGGGTCATAAGCTATGTTTTTAACGCAAAAAATAAAAAATATTAGTGCTTCAAGAATTTTATTTGTGTCGTCTGCTTTTCGTGTTAGAAATATGTGGCCTTAAATATCAATAACTAAATAAATATTTGAAATATGTCGCGCTGTGGAGTCAAACGGTAACATATGCTACTGGAGTCATAAACACAGAAAAAAGTACGCGACATTTCGTCCTACCAGAGGGCTGGGATTTTCGTTTTATTGGAACATAGCAATATTTGCTCCTGGGTAAAGGTAAACTATGGTCAATTCGCATCGACTTATTAATTAGGCTCAATCCAGGGGACGCGGTGGCGCTGTGTACTAAAGCATACTTTACGTCGATGGTGCACTTGTCATCAACCAAAGCTAACCCTGCTTGTGTAGAGATAGTACGTTGGGGAGTACACCGTTTGATGCCATTGCTCAGTGCTTCTCTCCGAGTTCTCCGGCTTCCTCCACCTGTAAAACAGTCCGGCACGAGGTGACCCTGGCTGTCGAACGTATCATTAAACCCAAATAAGATAAAAATAAAAATATGCTCATTTACGGATTTATTCCTGCCAAGTCAAAAAATGTATGTTCTTATTGAATTCTATCCAAAATGCAGAGATTAAAGAACAGTGATCGTATGGTGATTAGACAAACGAATACACAGACGATTGTAGAGCGGATGATAAAACAATTCTGCTGCTCAAAGGGGATGCAGTAACAACTTACAAAACCCATGGCAGAGAACTTTCGTCATTGGAAGATATTTACAGGAAAATTAGCTCCCCTTAATTTCATAAAGCTGACAGTAAATTTAACACTAAGGGCATGGACATTTAATATATCATAAAAGTTGAAATTTAGAAATATTAGCGACTCTTTATCAGCGATGGGCGCATTATTTCACATACTTCAGGCATGTTCCAGCAGTATAGCCTATGAGTACAAAAGCTCGTTTTTTTAAAAGCGTTTTCCCAATCATTTTTGAATGATTGATTATTATTCTCTGTAGAAACCCCATTTAAATATAAAAGAAACGTATAGTGTTTTCAAGTAAAAAAATTATTCTACGAGTGGGATTAAGAATGAAACTGACGAGCCACTGGCGAGTCGGTTTCATTCTTAATTCTACGAGTAGAATAAATTTTTTACTTGAAAACACTATACGTTTATTTTGTGTATCCCATAAATCTTCGACGGAGCAGTCGCGGCAAAATCGTGCTACAATTCGCTACAAAACACAGCGAGAAGTGAGGAGCACATTGGTCCAATTCGATCGACCTGCAAAAATGGCAAAAATAAACAGGGCGCAGTAATACATGTCTGTCTAAAAATAATTCCTCTACAAACTTGAGCTAAACTTGCAAAAATACTTTATTATACGAGCAGTGTGTGGGTTTTCTACTGGCATTGTGTAATACTTTCAAAAAGATTTAAAGAAATCAACAATCGAACTATTAATTATGCTAGACAAATGTGGTAAAGGCCAGAGGTCAACAAGTCCGTCGCTACTAGGGGAATAAATACTTTCAGTGTAAAAACAACGGGGAAAATTTATCACCGTAGTAGGTGAATAAAGCAAAAATTTATGCAAGGCCTTTATTGTTCAAATAAACGGCCATTTATGAGATAAAAATAAGAAAACTACATTTTCACCATCTTTTGTTGTTCTGTAACTTTGTTTGGTCATTATATCAACAGTGTACGCATCGTGACATGTAATGTAGACACTGTCCTTTCCATTAATATAAAACGCTTGGGGCGAGAGTTGCTAGTTTTTGTCGAGAAGAATAAAAAACTTGCAAATTACTGTAAAAATACATTCGCTAAACAAAGAATCAAAGTGAATATTTGTGTTGTAGAAGGATACAGCCGTGTTTTGGTGGAATTTAGAATTTTGGATTCTGATACCCTGCTGGGAGTGGAAACCTTAGCAACCCCGCTTGGAAATCACGAGCCCAACACCTAAACCACTAGAATATTGTACACCATAAAAAAACGATGGCTGGAATTTAGCTTTTTAGATGAAGTTCTCATGATCACTTGGTTCGCCTTTCTTTCGGCAGCGGCATGAATGTCTGGAACTCTCTGGCAACAGTGCGGCGAAAGTGCTACGGATGGCCTCAGACGACGAAGACTGGCACGGGCCTGTGTGCGTTTTTTGAAGGACATAATCATGTTTAGAGGAATTTAGAATGTTGGTGTCTGATCCCCTGTTGGGATTTGAACCCTCGGCAACTCCGCCTGGAAATCAGGAGTCCAACATCTAAACCACTAGATCATTGCACACCGTAAAAAAATGATGGCTGGAATCTAGCTTTTTTGATGAAGTTCTCATGATTACTTGGCTCACCCTCCTTTGGTAACATCATGAACATGCATGAAAATGTTGATAGGTGTTCTTAACGGCGGATTATCTGTGAAGTTATTACTTCGAATAAGATAGCCATAAAAATGCCAAGCTTCCTTTTCTTTTTTGTTATCTTTAATAAACGAAAACAACAGACAGCTCGGAGAGCTGTCTGTTGCTTTCGTTTATTAAAAAATAACAAATGGAAACTTGGCTTTATTTTCTACTGATGCCACAGGTATTTTCCCCAACATTACTTGCTTCTCAATTGGACCTTCCTCGCTCGTTCAATAATTCCAAGCGGGAGAACATTTAGCGAAAGTCGATTTTCATGATGATAGATGTCAGGGGTGCCCATTAGGATAATAGTTTTGCTTTATTCCGCATTAAGATAGTAAATTTCACTTTAACACTGAAAAAGGTTGGTAGCTATTTAGTTATTTTGTTATATACACCTGGAACTTAATTAAGCACCCCATAGTTTTCCGCATTGATGTTATCTTTCAGAACGCCTAAATGGATTGTTTGCGGAAAGAATAGTCCATTGACAAATGAAAGACAACACAATGAGTATGGTGCTGGAACGATCCAGGATGAAACAATGCCGTTAATTACTGACAAAAAATGTTATTTGTGATCTTCGGAACACAATAGCAGTGTCTGACGTCAGTAGCGTTGTATCCACCACGTGCCCCGATGACAGTTTGAACCGACCTCCTAATGCTACCAGTGAGCCTTCTGATGCCGTCCAGAGGCAACTGCTGCCACTTCATGCAATGCAGCTTCCAAATCGGCCGAATTCTGTACAGGCGGATCCCTTACTTGTACAGGACGTCCAATAAAGTCCAAGATATGTTCTAAGGGATTCAAATCGGAGCTCATTGGAGGCCAAGGTAGTGTTGTAATAGCGTTGCTCTGAAAGAATGCTCCCCCAGCATGGGAACGATGTGGCTTTGCATTGTCGTCCATGAATACAGGGCGAGTAGCCAAAGGGTGGTTGTCAAAATGAGGCACGACAACCGGATTGAGAATGTCCGTCCGTCAGGAATCTACTCTCGCCTGACCAATGCAACCTCCTCCACGTCCTGAGATTCCGATGTTGTCGTGCCATATACCACTCCAAACGCCGTCTTTGATGCAGGTCGGACAGAGCTGGACGCTTGATGACCCTTCTGGACCTCATACCCTGTGCTTTGAGACGGTTTCGGGAAGTTCTGTTGCACAGACACCTGTTGGGGAGCCAAAGGCGTTTCAAACCCCACTTGAAGCAAAGGGTTCACGCCTAACGAGGAGTGCCAGCCTCCGATCTTCTCGGGGAAAGGTCTTTGGGGTTCTCTAGGCCTTGGTCGGTCCTTAACATCGTTGGTTTGTTAATGTGTTCGGATAAGTCTGCTGATGACAGAATGACTATAGCCAAGTTGCTTTCCTATAGCTTTGAATGACATGCCTGTTGCACGCATGCCAACGATTTGCCATTTTAGTGCCTCTGACAGTCTCCTCCTTGCCATGTCAACATTTATTGTATCTTCACTAGATGAAATGTACTGCAAGACATAGCAATCATAAAAACATAATAATCAGTAACAGTAACTTGACTGTCATGAAACATGTCAGTGGGTGCTTAATTAAGTTCCAGATGTATAGTTTACAGTATAGTTAAAATAATCACGCATCTAACATCATAACATTCACTTCCACAAAGACATTATGGCACAATTCTTTATATATTTAATATGGACAAAGTAATAAGTCACACACACTGTATTGTAAATACTCTTCCCTTTGATCTGCAGATAATGGAAACACGTTATGGGGAGGGAGTGTCAAATAAAAATATAGTGCGCCTAATATTTTTAATTCCAATCGTAGCCTAAAGTATTCAGCCACATTAAGACACGCACAGAACTGTGATCACAAAAGCGGCCAGCGAATTTCGACTGAATGGCGATCCAGTCGCGATCCGATCGAAATTCATTGTCCGCCCCTCAATACTGTAGAACCTCACCTGTCAAAAACATTGATTCTGATGAGCTAGTTTTATTTATTGTTAATGAGGTCGTGATTTCTTTGTATTTTTTTCACAAGATATCGATCAAGTGGTGTAAGTATGCTGCGATCGGGTCGCGACCTGGAGCCAATATTATAAAACATTTTCAATTGGATTTTCTACCTATTAATATAACTGACTACAATGAATCATTAGGATGGTCAACGATCTTTGAAAATGCTAACGGTTCATTTCAACCTATTCAAAAACAAAACTAGAAAATACAGTACGTGGGGAGAGGATTGTATCTAAATCACCCGCAGGGTGGAGTTATCACCCAAGCTAGAACTTTCAAACTTTGTACATATGGAGAAAAAACACAAGCAATGTTTCAGCCAATGGACCTCCGGGTTTAACCCGGAGGTCCATTGGCTGAAACTTTGCTGGTGCTGGTTATGCTTTGCAACAAATTTGCAATTATTCCTCGGGTGGAATCTCCAGTCTGTGGGTGATTTAGTGATAATACACTCTCCACGTACTGTACAATAGTAAAATTCTATAGTATTGACCCCTGAGAGCGATTTGTGATCACCGTTGTGTAGGTGAAACAACTATCTTTACGCGTTGGATTAAAAATATTTAGCACTCTGTGTATGTATTGTATATTTCCATGCAAATGCAAATACGATTCGTCCTATCCGCTGTAAATATTTAACATTGTTCTATCAAACACTAAGAGATGGAAGGATTAAGCTATGCGTCTATTAGGTTTGACTATACATTTTGCATATTACATAATATTATATGATATTTCAAACTTACCAGATCTCAAGCTGTAAGACATACAGTTTATAGGAATATAGGAAGCTAATGATGCTGACAAGACTGACACAAAACTGGTAGAATTTCTAACACCTCCTAAGCAATAACCACTCAGATGATTAAGACCTACAAAGTAGATTAGAGGTTAACAACAACTTCTTGCTATGACACGCGAGCATACTAGTGCACTCGGGCTTAGCTGTATCGTCCGTAAGCAATATTTCTCTAGAGTGCGGGAGTATTTTTCTGATACAAATAGATCGCGAGTCAAGCACGTCACAAATCAAATATCGTTGCTATTATTTGCCTCACGCAGGCCTGGAAATCACTCGCGAACGACCGTTTAGGTTATGTGTGGGTTACGTCAATTGTAAAATACGCGCACGAATTACAGGTTACGACAAAGTAATACAACGTAACTTTATAAAAT
This sequence comes from Pictodentalium vernedei, assembly GCA_031216915.1. Classification (NCBI taxonomy): domain Eukaryota; kingdom Metazoa; phylum Mollusca; class Scaphopoda; order Dentaliida; family Dentaliidae; genus Pictodentalium; species Pictodentalium vernedei. The sequence continues at coordinate 656,561,178 of CM062295.1, forward strand.
TACTTATCTCGCATATTGTACCGGAAACACCCGACAATCTTTCAGAAATATCTCGACTCAAAGGCTGAGTATTGCACCAACATATGAATAGAATGGCATGCTACTTCCATCGTAACTGGTTGATTGCTACATTATTTTTTGGTGGTCTGAATTTCCTAATCAAAATTTATTTTATTAAAAATTATTGAAGAGTGCCCTCAGGCACTCTTCAATAATTTGTCATAAAACAAGTTTATATAAATAAACTATTATTTGCGTTTAACTGAATATGAAACATGAGCAAGGAAAATGTATGGTTTTGTTCTGGTACCCTCATTGTTTTTAAAAGCCCTGATAGTGGCTTCTAGCACTCAGCCAGTTAAAAGAATTTCCATCAAAATAAAAAGCAACAACTAACGTGCGATCTCGCTTAGGCGAGATCGCGCGTTAGTTGTTGATATTTATATAGGCCCAAATCCCGTTCAGACGTAAAACAAAACATCTCGGGCGTAGTAAAGACAGAGAAAGCGGAAAAGCATCACACCACCACCTTTCCTATGGGTTTCCACCATGCTATATAGCGTAACCGGCCAACGGATTATGATGTAAGCCTTTTATTTCCAGACAAGCTCGCGAATCGATTTTTCGAAGTGTGTGAGGATGCGAGCCGGATAACTTGTGACGACTGCGCTATTTTTATCATTTGTGGTAGAGTTCTGTGAATCAACTCACGCCTCGATATAATGTAACCGATACACAATGCCAGCTTCCACAGTAGTACAGAAATACAAACGTCAGGACAACATTGTATAGATATTTGGCGGAGACATGAGTGTCTTGTCAACATCAGATATGCATCAGATGTGCCGATTTCAAAATCAGGGGAGCGAATTCGCCGCTTCTGTACAGTAACTCGTACCCGGTTATTTTGTTCCTGTATGAGTATACGCGCATATCTTATTCGCCATTTCGTTAAAATGTTGGTTTCAAAAAAATGAAAGCAAAAATGAAAGTATGCAAGTACGTTCTGTCTTAAACTTAGATCTGCAAATGTTGAAAAGTCAAACAGCTCAGTTCTGCGTGTAACACGACTCACAAACAATCTGCCTCGCTATCGAAGTAGCTGAGTTAAATTGCTCTGGTGTCCGGTGGCCTAAAACGCACAATGACCCTAAATCTAACGAAATATGTGATGACGCGCCCATATGTTTGCACGAATTTCAGAGCAATTGCACCTAAAAAGACCTGAGTTCGCATCCTTATCCTACGAAACGTCAAAGGAAACACACATGCATTCTCTTTTTCACAAACACTCACCTCCACACCCATGTTTGTAATATATAGCAAGTGGTGGTACCAATAAGTATCAAACGAGATCGTTCCCGATAAAAAGTACTTTTTTCCAAAATTTGTCGCGTGATTGTTTTTTTGTTTTATTACTTTCGACAGCCAGGATCACATCGCCTAGAGTCGGACATTTTTACGGTTGGGGGAAGACGGGGTACCCGGAGAGAACCACCGATCAGCGACAAGCAACTGTCAGACTCTCCAACGTACTAACGCTACGCAAGCAGAGTTGGCATTGGTTGAAGACGAGTTCACGATCGCGTGCAGCGCGCCTTAGTATACAGCGCTACCGTGCCACCACGCGGGCAATCGGGATTAAGTGCCTTGCCCAAGTACACAACGCAGTTACCCATGATGGGGATCGAACCGCGCATCCTTCGGTTGAAAGTCCGATACCGTAACTACTGAGACACCACGCTCCCTATCGCGTGATTAAAAAGTTTAACCCCTTCCGACTACGGTTATCGTGACGTTTTAATGTCACGAAGAATCAGGTTTTGGCGACGTCAAACGCAATCGTTAACCCTTTGAACCCTGGTGGTATCTTCCATATCAGTTCAATGACAGCAGCAGGAAGGGTCCATATTCATTATTTGGGGGTAGACCAATTAATATTTGCAACGTGCAGCCTTGTGGCTGCACGTTGAAAATATTAATTAGTCTACTACACGCATGCACTTAACATCCATCCTATTTAATGAAATTATGAAGTATCATGTCTGTGGATGAAGAAGCGGCCGATCGGGTTCAAAGTCGTAATATTACGTTCCGTAGTCGCAACGCACAACAATTTTCGTACGTCATATTACGCACCGTAGTCGCAAAGGGTTCATAGTGTGCGTGTTTACACTGCCCTCCAACTCCAACCATTTACTATTCAGTGTTGGGAGTTTAAACATAGAGATCAAATAGAAATCCAAAAAAATCATGGCAGCGGACATGCAAACATCGCAATGGCCGATAAATCGGTAGTGGGGATTTACAATAATTTTAACCCTCCAACTGTACAGAACTGCGGTATTGAATTTTTCTGAACATCTCGGCGAATGTGGAGTGAATTCGTCTATTTGGCCGTAGTATATGAGACAATACCATACGGGAACCAGCGTTGAAAAGGTTAAAATTGGAGGTCAGGAAAGTGAATGAGGTAAGTCTTTTTTCAAGGTTATTTTGTCTAATATCAGTACATGTCGACGAACAGCGATGATTGCTAACCGCATACGCACATATATACAGCGTAGCCGCCATAGAGTGGTTGTAAGCCACGAGTGGGCAGTGATGTCCACGCATGTATTTACCAGGTACTAAAAATCATCATCAGTAAAGTCATTAATTAAATTTTTGATGATTATTCCTGTAATTAGTGTTTGGAATCGAACATTATAGTGTCGTGGAAATATTGCCCACCCGTGGAAAGTGACAAGTCGACGGTCGTACTGTGGAGAAACCAATTTCCAGGCACATTCCAAAATACATATACACTCATCCCACGCGAGCAGCCACACCAACATACACTATCACCAATTCTCGTACAGCAAGTTAAAGAAAGACATTGTGATGAATGGACAGGCAGAGGTTTGCGGCTCGTAGTTTATGTTCAGCCGAGGTGCTATGCATCTCGGTTGAACACACGCTCCGAGCCGCAAAAACCACACCATGTTATCGTCCGGTTTACCAGTCACTGTGTATAAATAATTGCGAAACTGTCAATGTCATTTCAAATATTTCATGTGGTGACGTAAGCCGAAACACATGCTACTGAGGCCGTAAACGTAGAAAAACTACGCGTGCCTTCGACCAGTCACGGGGCGAAGAGTTCAGTATTATTGGAACATAGTCAAACGGGATTCCCACAGTTCACTATAGAAGGCTTGAAGGCACGAGCGTGCCTGTATTTGACGAGATTATATAGACACTCAGGCACACGCACATGGCAAAAACATATACAAATCAAGTTGACTGCTCCAACTGGGACAGCCTATTTCACCTTTCGTAATAATCTGCAATTTAATTTATGCATACTGGCTTTGCTTCGTTCCTAATGTTGGCGTCCAGTTTGTGTAAGGTCCGGCGGATGTTCGAGATGCGATTCGGCTTCAGATCTTTTTCCTTGATTCGGTTCGATTTGATAACCATCTCAATTACTGGATCAAAATCGCTACCAGGGAGTTTTCGACTTCATCCATTTCTTTGGTGTCGACTTTTTGAAGACGATAACTCACTCTGCCGTTTCCCGAGGAGCGGATTGGCCGTATCCAGTCTATCTTGATAACACAAATTTAGTCCAAAAATTCCTAAAATGTTATTCGAAGCGATAGCTTAGATCGCGTTTCGTCTATTTTGTCCAATATATCGGTCCTTGAGTGGACCAAGACACCATCTGCAATGCTAAAGCATGCTAATGCCTCGTCAGTTCTTGTTTGAATGCACACCCGGTACAAGGATAACTGCGGGGTGAGTTGTCACCACTAGAATATCAGGAACAGAAAATCCCAGAAATCATTTTGCGAGCGACATTCAAATTGACAGCTTCGAGTAATTTGAATGGCATTGGATCAGAACCCCGTCCCGGAAGCTCGATAAAAGTGAGTTGTCACCACCAGAATATTAGGAACAGAAAATCCCAGAAATCATTTTGCGAGTGACATTCACATTGATAGCTTCGAGTAATTTGAATGGCATTGTATCAGAACCCCGTTCCAGAAGCTCGATAAAAGAGGAGGAGCACAAATGTTCAAGGCTAACATAGTTCAGCCCACTGGGAAGAAAAATTACAATCGTATATCGGTAAATGTACCTTTTTGTGTCTTGTTCAGATGAGCATGTTGCGATGTAGTCACTGTCATGACCATTTCTTCTCCTCCAGTCATCTTCCAACCGGAAGGCTAGCCTTCCGGTTGGAAGATGGTCAAAGTAGAAGAAACGGACTGAAGCGACCGAAGGTGGGATTCATTGGCCAAATGTTGTTTGGATTTGCAAAGAATGTATTATAGGAATAACTGTGTATTGGCACGTTTGCTTGCGCCCATTTTAGCTCATTGTGTAACCACGCAACATGTCTGTGGAAAATAGTGGAGGGCACGCGTCCCGTGTGCCCCCTTGGTTCCGCCGCCCCTGCCCCGTCCTATATGGTTTTAATATTAGTGAAAGTACGTTGCACATCCGGCCAATACACAGGTCCATGCCTAAATTTCTACAAGGAATATCTTTGGCTGAATAATTGATCAACTTTTCAGAAACAAGTGTGATAGCCGGGGTGGCCGTGAAATCCCCTCCTGCACTACCCAGGTTATAATTCGAGCATTATTTATGTTCAAATTCTGAAATTGATTGTAGGATTTCAGATTAGTCCTTTCCTTCACGTTGTGGAAAGTTACAACGGCCGGAGCTTACTCGGCAATTTCAGCTATAACGGAAATTAACGAATAAACAGCGTCTGCTGGTAATTGAAGCAGGCAAGAAAATGGCCGATTCCAGAAACACAGAGCAAAACTTTATGTTGGTTTAATACTGGTCACCAAGACATAATAATTTCGACGAGCTTTAAAACGTTAGGACACCAGAAGAAAATACTAAACAAATAAATATGGAAAAACTTACTGTTCGCTAGAAGCAATAAGTGGCGATGGCAGTTAGGAAGTGAGACTGGTAATTAAGGCCTTACTTGAAGACAAAAATCACGGCCCACTGAATGGACAAGGTCGCCAGTATTTATACAAAATTCGGCGATACCATGTGATTAAAATTACTCCATAGAGCGTATTACAAAACATCAATAAAATTGATTATTACTTGACAAAGCCAACACGACCGTATTACGGAAGGGACACAACTCCAAGATATTTCGAATCACCGCAAACGGAGATAACAATACACACTGGAAACAGCGATGACGTTAAAACCAGGGCACCGCTGATACGGTAAATATCTATAAATTGAAGTATATATGTATTTGCAAAAGGGCCATTTTCTTACACAAGTGATATATCCATCTACTTGTCTTGTGGTTCACTGGTACGAAGTTGTCTAGTACGCACGTTGATACTGGGTTCTTGTAAGAGCAAGCAGTATATAATAGGAAAGGCGTAGTATCGTAACAATTGGGACGTCAATTCGATTCGATTTGATGTTTTTTCGAACGTTTTTCCTGATTCGATTCGCGCGAAAAATTGTGATTCGCAGGTCATAAATTTGTGTCAAGCACAACTCGTATAAAAAGATTTATTATGACTCACGTTTGTAACATCAACCGTGATTGGGTAATTTGACACCTTCTAAAAGTCATAGTACTGGAGTTTTTGGGAAAAACACGGGTACTATCGGAACGTTCTTCCCTGCAGACATGAGAACAAAGAAAATGTAAGCTCCACTACCATTGATCAGCGTCGATTACGCACGCTCTGGTTGGAATTTCTCAACACCAAACGCTGCCGCTGTGTCTGATTAACTTTTTTCGTCACCGAAAGACACAAACTTACCAACAAATATATCATCTTCAGTGGGTGTGTTTTTAATTTTAACTGCAAACAATAAATTCAAAAGAATCAGAAATATTAGAAACTCACGTGTTGTTCACCACTTCAGTGAATCCTGAAATGAGTTATGACTTCAATCAATCATATTTCCACAAGTTTAGTACTCCTCGACCTCACTGAGCCTCCGCCTCAAGTTCCAAATAAATTGTTTCACTCCGCTTAATTCTAACAACTGTCGTCATCCAAGAAGAATTTATATTCCATTATACCACTTATCACACAAGCATTAATAATGAATTATAACATGAACAGCATGATACAGTTGTAACACTGGCATTTGGTGATATAGAAACTCCCAAAGCTACGGCACTTGTGACAAGTCATTTTCGAATTTGGTGATCTAGAAACTCCTAAAGAGACGTCATTTGTTCGAAAGGACGTCATGTTTTTGGATTCGACTACATTGTTATACCAAAATTGATGGCATGTTGCAGTTAACGCTGCTTCAGGTTTCACTTCAAAAATCACACAAACTCAGGTACCATCGACCGACAGAACATGAAAAAGGAACGTTCTAATATAATATTAGAACGTTTCTTTTCATGTTCTATCGGTCGATAGTACCTGAGTTTGTGTGATTTCTGAAATAAAACCTGAAGCAACGAAGCTGCTGATGGTTTTATTTCAGAAATCACACAAACTCAGGTACTATCGACCGATAGAACCTGAAAAGAAACGTTCTAATTATTTTATTATGCCGAACAAAAAATAACGTTCATTGTTAAGCATTAAGTGCAGCATGCCTTCAATCTTGTAACAACAATGTAGTCGAATCCAAAAACATGACGTCATTTCGAACGAATGACGTCTCTTCGAAAATGACTTGTCACAAGTGCCGTCGCTTTGGGAGTTTCTATATCAACAAATGCTATTGTTTACCGCTGTTCATGTTATAATTCATTGTTAATGCTTGTGTGATAAGTGGTATAAATTAATGGAATATAAATTCATGTTTCTCGGACGGCGACAGTTGATAGAATTAAGCGGAGTGAAGCAATTTATGTTGAACTTGAGGCGGAGGTTCAGTGAGAACGAGGATTACTAAACTTGTGGAAATATAATTGATTGAGGTCATAACTCATATTCGGGATTCATTGAGGTGGTGAACAACACGTGAGTTTTTAATACTTCTGCTTGTTTTGAATTCATTGTTTGCAGTTAAAATTGAAAACACACCCACTGAAGATGCCCATTTCATTTGTTGGTAAGTTTGTGTCTACCGGTGACGAAAAAAGTTAAACGAACACGGAGCCAGCGTTTGGTGTTGAGAAATTCCAATCGACGCTGATCAATGGAACTGGAGCTTACATTTTCTTCGTTCTCTTGTCTCCAGGGAAAAACCTTCCGATAGTACCCGTGTTTTGCCCCAAAATCCAGTACTATGACTTTTAGAAGGTGTCAAATTAACAAATCACGGCTGATGTTACAAACGTGAAGCATAATAATATTATATGAGGCGTGTCTTCTTCGTGTCATACATCCATGTCAGACTATCGGTCTCTGAATCGCTTGTAGGTAACAAAGACAAGCAAATCTCAGACAAACGCACTACATAAATGTACTCAGAATTGTAGCACTACAGCTCCCCCGAGGCGTGGTAGTCTTAAAAAGATAGAATGAAAAAATCATTTTATATCACGATAGTCATGTGTATTCAACGTTACCCGGTAGAATACAGAGATTGAACATGTGTCAGGAAGACGTTCACTACGTAATCCCCGTTGATGACTCAGGAGTCCTCGTTGGTCAATGAGATGCATCGACACAAAATAAATGTGAATTTCACTTTAAGACCAGGATGAATACAAATTACGTAACTGCTTTTACCAAGTTGAATCTCGGAACAAAATGCCGAAAGTTGCTACAGGCAGATTGAGAATTAACGATAAGACCTGAATGGAATTTGACGACAAAACAGTGGATGTGTAATAGACAATTCCGTTAGTTTGTTGGGTTACCCGCCAAGCACACACAAATCAATACCTACACTCCTGGCGAGATGCACGTCTTTTCATAACCGACAGAGGCCCCTACATTGGAGCGGTCACTTTCTACGGGTGAGAACTATTTCCATGAACACAATAATATTAGATTCCAAACACCAATTATTGAAATATTTATCAAAATCTTCAATTAATCAAGCACCGGGTATAACTCGATGCTTCCTTAATTAAGATTTTCCTGATGATGATTTTATTACCTGGAAAACGCATGCGTGGGCTACACTGCCCACGCATGATTACGACCAGACTATGGCGACTGTACTCTACTGGTACCGGTGTGGGTAGGAAGCACCTGGTAACCCAAAATAAGAAGAACGTCTCTTACATTTATCAACTACGATACTGCGAAACATGCCGAGAACTTCTTCAAACGGCTTCCCCATGTCCTCGTCCAATAATAATGGATCATCCCTATGTGTCAGTTTTTGTTCTCCATTCTCGTACTCTGAAAAAAGAAGGAGCACATGTTTAACACTTTAACTAACACGAAAAGAAGACGACACTTGCAAATAAAATTCTTGAAGCACTATTTTTTTTGGCGTCAAAAACATGGCTTATGACCCCTCATTGTAACGAGCTCGTTCCAATGAGGGGTCATAAGCTATGTTTTTGTGACAAAAAATGAAAAAGTAATTTTTCAACAGAAACGAGTTGAGAATATATATTTATCTTAAGGTGATGGCGAAGTGATAGAAATTAATGGGAATATTTAAATTTTGTTTGGATAGATATGGACAATTATTACTTCCCAAGTGTGATTTTCTGGGATTTCCGGGTTTGATTATAAACGATAACTTCACAAGTGAATTATGCAATCAACAATTGTGTCATGTATCCGTGCGCGCAAATGAAGACGCTTGCCGTGGATGTAATGAGGACTTCATTGTTTTTTTTTTTTAACCCTTTACCTAATATGAAAAGCAGAGGTCATTTACAAAAGAAAGTTCTTGAATAGCTGTTATTTTTATTTTTTGTCTCAAAAACATAGGTTATGACCCCTCATTGGAACGAGCTCGACGAGCTCGTTCCAATGAGGGGTCATAACCTATGTTTTAGATACACAAAATGAAAAAAATAATGAAAATTAATTGGCGATTTTTGAGAATAGCGCTGGCCGTTACGTTAGATAAAGGGTTAAATAATATAATTATCGTTAATAATGAAAAATAATAAACAGAGTAATCGCTTGACTGGACAGTTTACATGAAATAATTCATTCGAGGCGAGGGAGTATACTGTAAAACACTCGTGCGCATTCGCGTACTCGTGTTTGTACAACTAGTCCCGCCGCCAAACATCGATTTTAAGCTTTTGCATGTCTTAACGTATAAAGTTTTTTTCTCAGTGGATTCTGGTAGTGTGGGGTGTCCCTTTGATGAATCAACCGTGTGACCAGCTGGCACCCTTAGGGAAAGTTTTTTATTCAACCCTTTGGAGACCTACCCATTTAAAATATGCATATTTCTAGGTAAATTGTTTCTAGACAATAATATGATGCGTATTGTGCAACTAACTGTAAAATATCATGACCTATGAATAAATACATGTTGGTGATATCTGTTTATTGTCGTTTACCCATGATTTAATTATTTTTTCGTCGAAAAATGGTCGAAAATGGCGCGAAATCGTGTTTCTGATATTTCGTTTCAAAAACATCAAGTCACATTCAAAGCATTTACTCTGGAAATTGTTTGTAGATTGTTGATATTAAGATCTTAAAAGATAGAAGTGGATATACTGGATATGGAACAATGCACTTGAACAAGTTTTCTGAATATATTTGGGGGGGGGGGGGGGGGTCCATAGGTAATAATCTACCCCAATCCCTATTACTGTTTTTTTTTAAATTTTTTAAATTTTCCCACAAAGTTGTCGAAACCAAACTATTTTATTGCAATCTTATTGCAAACATGCAATTTACATTGATTACATTGTGCAATACACCATTTTACAATATTCGCTGATCACTCCGAAAAAAAATCTCTTGAACAATTTGCAAATATTTCATAATTTTGTGACTTTAGTGAGGAATTTGAAATAATACAGAATATCGTAGTCCCATCTAAGCAGGTGTTGTGAAACCAAATGAAACATTAAATAAGACAGTTCGCATTAGTTAAATATTGTCTAGCGAGTGTTTTTCCCCTCTGCTTTCATCCGGGCTTGGGACCGGCAGGCAAACACTGTCTGGCAGCATTAGATTTTTTTTTTAATTTTTATTTTTTAATTTTTTGATTTTAAAAAAATTTTTTTTTTGGTTTGCTTTTTAAAATATTTTTATATATATGTTTGTGCTTCTATATCTTACGTTTCTACAAATGCAGTGCATTCCTGATATACACTTATTTTGTCCGTCTTTTTGTGTGTTCATGCATCGTTGTGTACAGACTAGAAATCTTTTCCCATACATGTCTGTTCGTTGCAGCACTCAGTATTTCCTTGACACGAATAAAACATTGTACATGCTAGTTTAGAAGCACTACAGCTGCACCTGGTTGTTCGGCATGGCTGTTGACTAGAACAGGAACATCGTATCATGCGCAAAACCGTATCCGGTGCCAATGATACACCTGTTGGGACAGTCACGGGTAATAACGACTTTGTGTTATCATCCTTGGTGAAACTGAAGTCTGTGGGGTTCATGTTAGGTGGATCTAGATTTACAGCATTCCTCCAGATACATGCTTGCAAATGAGCCCTCTTTACATTTTCGGAAAATGCCGCGTTGCTTGGAGGTAGACTGTTAAGACTGGGTACTTTCGTTGTACTCTTTTTCGCTATCTTTGATGTCCATACACTAACTCGTGCATCGAACATTGTGTTTGATGCCTTGCATCCATAACAAGCACACATGAATCTTGTGGCCTGCTCTAAGACATCAGCCCATGAAGCATCTATGTCACCAAGAGACGACAACGATTCCAAGCCAGTTTCCAAAACTTTGATGACACGACCCTTTTCCAATGCCAACGCACCCAACAACAGTATCACAGCCTGAAAGGGCATGCGCTGCAAGAATGTCTGGAATGATTCCTCTATGTTTCTCAACCGTAGCTCGGATATCAACCACCGATCTATCCGTTATAGGGGATGCCATGAACATATCTGAGGTCAACTTATATTTCAAATAATGGTACACGAGAAGAGTCTACACATCTGTATCATCAGCCAGAACAGTCATTTGTCCATTCGTCTCAGTTGCAACATTGACAGCCTGTTGGACGATTATATTGTCCGCTTCTTCGTGGCTTGTCGACATGTCCCGTCGATCTATAACAACACCGTTGTTGATCTCTATGGGTGCTGCATGTTGTCCAGTAATGAACAGTTTGTGTTTTACTGTATTATCACTGGCGAATAACTGGTCGCATCTGAATTGTTGAACAATAATATGAATCAACTATTTTTTGTTTTCGGTTACAGTAAGTGTCAGTTTCTGTGTAGGCAATGGTAATGTTATCTTCAACTTGAATTTGCGACAGCAGCTGTCACCACTCCTATTTGCCCTTGTCCTGCACTTGGTACTATAATCATTGTACCTATCGGACACAAGATATGTGTCACCATGCAAGAGAATTTGCTTAACATGATCTTAGAATTTCTGGACGAAATCTCTTACAATTGGTGGGGCACATTTTATTTGATGCTGGCCAGTGCGGCATCCACAACAGTGCACAACCATCTATGATTGTGCAGTGTGAGCTGTCATGTTTAGTGTTTCGTGCCGAAACAGTTACCGCAGTTTTGTTTTTGAGATTGGACTTGGACTTTGAGATAAGCATATCCCCGTTGTCGTGGAATAATGTCGTGGGAACTGGCGACAATTCATGTGACCGTATATCCTTGATCTCAACGTCGCGTAAACTGGATTGGAGGCCCGTTACTCTCGAGTAAATCAGATTACTATCAAATACTCGAGCGTCACCAAATTTAATTGACTTAATCATCGATGACATTGTGACAACAGGCAAAGATATGGTGTTATATAATCCAGTGGGTAACCCTGCCTCGAATGTATGCATTTGTCGGTGACCAAGGGCTATTGCGTCGTCCACATTGACAGCTGGGGGAGCAATCCTTCCAGTCGCAATATTCACCATGCCTTCAGGGTCCATTGGGTTTATTACCAGCTCCAGTTTCTGTCGGATACCTTCGCGGTCCAATCGATCAGTGGATATTCGAACTTTTGATTCTTCTTTGTGGTGTTCCTGAACACGTCGTGATTGAGTATCAGATTCCCTCAACTGAGATATGTCATGTAATAGCTTCCCACAAGCATGAAGGCTGAGAGCCCAAACCTTCAATGTTTCTGGATTCAACGTGATGCCAATGATGCCAGACTCCCCATGACCATAGCGCATGGACGTTGTTTCTATATGCATGTCGCTCCAGATCCCATTTCACACGCCACCCAAATGTCTCATTATATGGGAACCCTTCAGAAATTGGCGAAGAATATCTGGCGGTTACCGCTCCATTTCTCTCAGGTAGTATAAACCATATCTGGCATAACTGACATGACCTGACGCAAAGAAATAAGGCATCATTTGCTTCACTGCTACTAGGTGAAGTGGCCAACCCCCTTCTCGTTCAGCCCTGATGTATTGCATCATAATGAACACTGGTTTAATGAAGCAGTCCACCCACATCCTGGTTGTTCGACTCTTTCCAGACAGATCTGTCAACTTATCACCCAAATCATTAAGACACTCGAAATTCTCGCCATCGAAAACATTTCTGAGCAATTCCTCAGTCAATAGCCTGAATGCCCGTATATTCATGGGGAACTTTTTCCCTCTCAACATTTTGGCCACTCCACCAAAGACCGACTCAAGAACCTCAGATAACCCCGTATCGGCCATCAATGTACCGATGGCATCAACGAAACTCACCAGCATGTGCATCCCGCCTAACCGCGGTAGCATATGACAAAACTTGTCAGGATCAGACCAGAGAACCTGCAGGTAAACTTTTTATAGTTGCAGATCAACTGTGAAGAGTGTGAACTCTTGTCCGGCCAACTAAGTGAGACGTTGCGCCGCCGACATTGCGGTAGCTATAGTTTCAGGATCAGCCGGTGGCATGTCTATCAATGGCATATATACTGCTTTTGTGGATGGCTCTGGAGACATCCCACTCTCGCGACACGATTTGGTGCTGTAGCCATTGAACTCGGGACAGCTATCCACATTGAGTATATCCTTGAAAAAGGAGAAGTCAAGGTCGTCAGCCCTCTGCTTCGCTATGGTCATCCGTGCAAGCAGCTTGAGTGGTGGGATGGTTTTTCTGATGTAGTCAGTGGGGATGACAGGTTTTTTTTACCATTGAACGTGGTCGTTTCTAAACTGTAGTCTATGGCTTGGATCGATTGCGATTGTGTTCGCAATATGATTCCAGTATTTCACGCAGGTGGTCATTTTGCATACGCAAAAAGTTCTCATCTCTATTTGCAGCAGATGAATGAGCTAACAGAAATAATGCAACAGGATGATTTGAAGTTGTTCACTGAGAAAGGTTACTTTACTATAAGGCGCTCAGGTAAATTCTGGGACGGGATATATTCTGATCAGACCATAGAGCAGTGTTTAATAAGAATGTTCAAGCTCCCTGGTGGTCTCACATATGGCAGGGGAATAACCGATAGCACTGTTGCGAAATGGGTACATGGACTACCTCTTTGCCTTCCGATATGTAATGCTCTCGAAAATTTTGTTCATGTTCACACTGGTCATGGCGAACAACATCGGGATCTCCGTCAAAGTTCACAATTGACTGATGCCAATGATATCACCAAATTATTGAACTGGCTCAGAGTGCATTCCCCCTTTCAGAATAGAGATCCACTACAATTAGTCTCTATAGCGACCGGGCTTGTGGCCGACGAAACTGGGAACTGTGACCAAGTTCGCAAAATTGGTGAATGTTGCGTATCGAATGTTGTAAGCAAAACGTTCAACAGCATCAAACTACGACGTGTTGACACTGTGAAGTCTTTCGCATCGATGGCAAATAGCATCAAAGTCCGTGGAAGTAAGGTAGTGATTGACCCCACAATTCTGTTCAACCGCATCACAAGGGTTATTCAGTCACAAGCAGAGATGGAAGAGTATCTCAAATATGAACTCGCCCCGAAACCACCAGCATTGTTTGATTCTGCTGGAATGAGGAAGACACAGAAAAGCACGCTCGGTAAGATCCTCAAAACATACGGTTCCGAGCAAACTAAAATCCCAGAACATTCTCTGTTTGTTGCAGATGGTGGATTTTTATTGAGGGCAGTTGTATGGCCTAAACAGTCGTCATATAAGGACATATGTACATCATATTCCAATTATCTAGTGAGACATTTTGGGGCGAACGTCGTGGTTGTTTTTGATGGTTATGCTTGTACAATGTCGACAAAGGGCATGGAACAAGCCCGTAGATCTAAAGACAGGTATTCCATTGATATCAATATCTCACCCGAGTTACCAGCCACCACACCCCAATCCGATTTCCTTGCAAATGCCAAGAACAAAACCCAACTGATCGATCTTCTAATGCAGGAGCTATCTGCTATCAATATTCAGTCCAAGCAGGCCGAGGCTGATGCTGATGTACTGATAGCCGAAACTGCACTTGACATCGCTCAAGATGACAACAATGTTGTCGTTGTGGGAACAGACACAGACTTGTTAGTCATTCTTACCTCTCGAGTTCAACCGGGATGTAATATTCACATGATGTATTCCATTACCCCAAACTTACTAGTTTCAGTTAGTGAAATAGCAACCAAAATGGGTGACCATAGAAGCAACCTCCTTGTAGCACATTCTATAAGTGGTTGTGACACTACTTCTGCACTCTTTCGAGTTGGTAAGAAGAAAGTATTCAGTACAATTGTCTCCGATGTTATTAGCTACTCACAACAGTATGTCAACACAATTTTGGCGGATGACAGTACACCAAGTGCAGTAGCCGCTGCCGGGGAACAATTTTTCCTGATCTTATACGGGAGTAAAACTGTTTCCTCTCTCGACCAATATAGATATGTCACTTACAAGCGTTATGTAGCAAAATCTAAACTGAATAAACCCATCGACCTAGCCTCACTCCCACCAAGCAGCGATGCTGCACAACAACATGTCTACAGATGTTATCTCCAGGTCCAACAATGGCTGGGCACTTCGCTTCCTCCGACGGATTGGGGGTGGTCGCTAGACAATGGACTTCTTGTACCGACTGCAGCCACAAAGCCATGTGCCCCCGATAACCTACTGAATCTGATCAGTTGTGGTTGCAAGAGTGCTTGTACAAAAAGGTGTGGGTGTAAGAAGGCAGGACTCTCTTGCTCAGGTTTGTGTAATTGCAGTTCGGATTCTTGTAACAACCACAGAAACACTGTCCGGTCGGAAATTTCTGAGTTCGATGAATAATATGTATATAGGTCATGTCATTTCTGTATATAGCGTTGATAATAGTCAATGTAACTTAATCCATGTTGATTGATTTGTACATTCTGTAAATATTATTTATTGATTTTTGTACATTCTGTAAATATTATTTATTGATCTGATGCTGCCAGACACAGACGTGTCTGTTCGGTCCCAAGCCCGAAAATAGTTGAGTTCTCATGCTGACGAATTTTATGCCAAAAGGGGAACTCGGCCAGAAGCAGAGGGGGTCTTCCATAATGTCTATTTTGTAAGCAATGATAAAAGTCTTCAAATGGTGGTGGATTTTTTATCGTCTGTCCAACTAACACCCCGTTCTGTACTACGACCCTTTGGGCAAATCCGTTAGGAAAATCGTCATTTTTTGCGTAAATCCGATACTTTTTTGTGAATTTTCAATAATTTTTCGCAGAAATTGTCACAGAATGCACATTTTCCTCTAGGTAAATGTATATTAGACATTATGTAGCTCGAAATACGCGTAAACAAAAAATACAGTTGGATCAATTCGAGGTTACAAAGTTCGTGCGATTTTTTTTTATTTTTTTCAAACGCGTTTTCGAAAAAAGGCTGTAAAAAAGCTCAACTGGGATTTTAGGGGACTTTTGTCTAATCGTTCAGTGACATGTACTCGACATTCCCTGAAAAAATCAGCTTTCTCCGATTTTTTCCCTAGTGAAACCTAATGTTCTTGGGCTATTATACAGCAGTGTGTGCACACAGCTAAAACAACACTCTTTATTTGTTGTTGTGTAAAATAGTTAGGTTTCGGCAACTTTTGGGGAAAATTAAAAAAAAAAAAAACCGGAAATTGGGGTAGGGGTAAATAAATACCTATGGACCCCTCAAATATGTTCAGAAAACTTGTTCAGGTCCACTGTCCCTTAACCAGTATACCCACACCTATCTTTTAAGATCTTAATATCAACAATATGCCAACAATTTCCAGAGTAAATGCTTTGAAAGTGACTTGATATTTTTGAAACGTAATATCAGAAACACGATTTCGCGCCATTTTTCGACTGAAAAATGATTAAATCATAGGTAAACGATGATAAACAGACATCACCAACATGTATTTATTCATAGGTCATGATATTATTCAGTTAATTGCACAATACGTATGATATTATTGTCTAGCAACAATTTACCCAGAAATATGCATATTTTAAATGGGTAGGTCTCCAAAGTGTTAAATAAAAAAAATTCCCCAAGGGTGCCAGCTGGTCACCCGGCTGATTCCTCAAAGGGACACCCCAGACTACCAGAATCCATTGAGAAAAAAACTTTATACGCCAAAACATGCATTAGTGACTCGGCGGCCGGACTAAACTTCCCTCGTCTCTCATGAATTATTTCACGCAACCAGTCCAGTCAAGCGATTACTCTCTATTTATATGTTGTATTTTTAAGTGATAAGTCATGCGACATCTGTAATAATAAAAAAAAGAATATTACGAAAGTACTAGGGATAATGACTAATCAAAACTCGCCACTTTTTGCTTTTAAATCTCTCCCAACTAACGATTACAGCATGTCTATGGCCATCGCTCAGGCCACCAGTCAAATGTTCTAAGGAATTCAACGCTGTTATGGCCCGGAACCAGTCTAGCTCTTAAATATTTCATGTCATATGTTTAGATTCACTGAAAGGAATATTTCAGTTGGTAGGATATCCGACCAGGAGCCAATACTATAAATATACAGAACCACAACTATGATTGGAAATGTGTTAACAATTACTGGACGAGAGGGAGTATAGCACAAGAATACCATGAGAGCCGTTAGGCTCGAGTGGGATCCCGCCGCCACACGCTCGAGTCCAATAATTGTTAACCCATTCAAACATAAGTGTGGTTCTGTATTTATTACACACCCAACCCTGAAAAAGAATTCACTGTAATTAATCGCTAATTGAATTAAATAGTCGATGATTTGAACGGTTCAAATGTTTTTACTGGGAAACGGGCAATTTTGATAGGGAACCAGTCTTGAGTCTTTCACCTTGCCACCTGTAGAATCGATGTTGATTCATTTTGTTCCCGAAAAATTATCCGAAACTCCAAAACCCAAAAGCTTACACTTCACATCAGACATCGGAAAGTATAAGCTTGTATAAAAATTTGTGTTTGAAACGTGTGTGTGTGCAGGCATCATTACCAGGGGCGTCATGCTATGGAAAAATCTGGTGGGGGGGGGGGGAGGGGGCGGATCGGTAACACCATCCAAGCGGAGTGCCACCATCGGTTGGCGCGTAGCGTGCCCCAACATTTTGGCAAAAACTGCCTCCGAGATTGCGGGAAATGGCACTTCCGAGGCCTTCACCGATTTTTTTTATATTTTTTTTTTTTGGGGGGGGGGGGTGGGGGTGGGGAGGCGGGCACCCCCGTGCACCGTTGGCATGACGCCACTGATGATTACATCTGGAGGATGGGAAATATTCAAGGATTTTAATTTAAATACGATGCGAATTGGTCGCTCTATTTAAATTTCGTGCTTTTTGAACTGAAGCTGAACTCGGACTGGTTGTGCTGTGTGTGCGTAAGGCTATTGTTTGTAAACATTGATCATTTCTGTTCTGCACTGTAACAAAAGTACACAATGGACAACAAAAGACATTTTTCTGTAATAATTAACCTTCCAGGGCATCATTCGATCGTCTAGTTTAACTAGTACTGTTTATGATTCCAGATTCCAATTTCCATTCTGGGTGATTTCTTGGTAAGTTTTATTTCTCACTATAACTATAAGTATAATTTAAAGTTTCTGATATGAAAGTTAAACTTCTTTTTATGTGGACTGCACTAACAATATAGCCTTTAGGTAGGCCACATTTACTACATACAAAGCGAGAAACAAATTTCAGGATAACTGCAAGAAAATGTCACATATTTTGTTCTCTCCATCAGTTTTAAACAATTACCCCCTTGCCCCCTCCCCCTTCCCACGTCATTACTTGCCAAACAGTGTTTTCCTAAAAGCTCTTGAAATGAGTACCACCGAAGCCTTTCCCAGATGCTGAAAGAGAATTAAAGGGAGTGGGGTTGTTCTCACCAGTTAGCTCCAACTTATTTCTATTGATAACATATTTAAAAATTGACGTATATTTTCATTATTTTGTACATTAAAACCAGTACTTGACCAAGTCACCAACTTTTTACCTGAATTGCTCTATCAATATATTTTTCTTGGTATCGGGTTCAAAACAAAAATAACTTTTAAGTGTCTTGTCCTATATCTTCTCAATTTTAAATTTGGAATTATTTTGAATTTGCATTTAGTAAGTACTCTGGTGTTTCAAATAATCATACCCATACTATTAATATTTTTTCAAACTTTGTCCACCCCCTATGAACGTTATTTGGGCCAGTATTTTATCTCACTGCCAGACAGCAGAAATGAAATTTCTTAGAAGTTATGTCTCTTAATTTGTACAATGGATTCATCCAACTGAAGTTTTCTGAACATTCTGGGCTGATATATTCAGCGTATGGCTGATTTCCTGGGTGGATAATCATAAATATCTTACCTCCTACAAGGATCTGTGAATTTCATTGGTCGAAAGACGTCACATGGAGACTGCATATAAAACCATACACCGCCTGTCAACATCAGTATATGCTGACAGCTATGGGTAATCTCCCCTTTGTTCATTGATTATTCAAAATGGCGGCAGCCGATAAACGCTTCAAGTTGAAAGATTGAGTGTTGGAAGCCAATATTTGGCCTGAAGTGCAGGTTAGGCAATTTTAAAAGGCTTCATATTCTGTGGATGTGTGTCATGTTACCTTCGAAATGAAACTGTTTGGTATGTATGAATTTGCCTTGTTACAATTTATGGGAGAGTGCCTGTAACAAGGCAAAGACACGTGAACACATTGTGAGAATTCTCTTATTTGATTTTGATCGCCGTTGTTATTAGTTTTGTGCATCGATGCAGCAGTGGGTAAGACTCCCGTCCAATATGAAATTAACTGACACCATATATACCATATTAGGCCACCAACAAACTGTGTAACTAATAATATCACACCTTGAAAGTTGTAATACAATACTCCACCCCCTACCATTATTTATTTTGGCAATAATATCCACCATACTATTATTTAGCACCCTACCATTATTTGGAACACAAGAGTAGTTCTAAAGAGCGCTGACAGAATATGGCAAGTGAGAGGCTTTTGAAGGGCATTTTGTTAGGGGTGGGGCTGGCCAATTAAACTGCGCTTACTTTTGATTTGCCACGTATAGCCCTGAAAATTCTCTGCCCATTGCCCTGAAATTTGTCAAAATTAAAAAAAAAATACACTTCCCTCAGGAAAATTTCACCTGATATGGTTTTGTTGAAATTTTTAAAAAAAAATTTAAAACGTGATATTCAAAATAATAAATGTTGAAAGCGTCTGCTTTGGGTAAGGGGTTAAACATCATAATAATTGTTTTTCATCGGAGACGTCTCATAAAATTGACACTGTGATGCATCAGGCCACTTGTACTGACCGCCCCTCCCCCCCCCCCCTCTTCATTGTCCCACTCCCACCTTACTCAAGACTTTCAGCAATGGGTAGGTGGTAATTTATTTTTTATTTTCCCAGTACACACTGCAGAAAGTCATTTCAGCATTTCTACATTGACACCAATTGTAAAATATAAACTACTGAACAGAATGTCGATGTTTTTTTCTTAAACAGGTCTTATCATTCCTCCACATAATTTTCTTTTTTTCGACTAATGGCGTGGGGGGGGGGGGGGGGGGAGGGGGAGTTACACCTAGTTAGTCTGGAATCGGTGATACTGATAGTTCATCATTGACCCAAGCTGTTAGTCATCTGCAAGCACTATAGCCAGTGTTGCCGTCTGTCTTTCGGTTTCGCGATAACCGGTTTTCACGTTTCATTTAAGCCTGCTTCAAGATAGCTTGTACTGCAACATTGCCGAAGTGTGAATCGAATAGGTTTACACGGTAGGCCAAGTATCAGACCTGTCGGCAGCACGCTGCGCTGAGGATTACACTGTTACAAAATTCCTATTTCCATTGGAACAGCAACCAGTGTTGCGCGCCATTATCGAAACCATTTGATAATTTTTTGCTCAAAAATAATTACTAAGGTGGAGTTTCACTGTTCTTTTTCCAGGCAGAGATCACAAAAATGACTGTCGATACTAGTTTTTAGCATTGCTGTGCATGAAACATTATGTGATGAGAAACGGGAATTCCGACAGATAAATATAGCTGAAGGTTCTCATTGGTTATTTTCCTCTGAACGATGCAAACTGAAAGAACTCGGGCGCGCGAAGCGACTTTTCATCGGATCGCACTAGAGCTTTCTGGTTAAAATTACCACATGCCCCAAAACCCATGTAATCGCGATAATGTAATAAAACGTTTATAATTGTATTTTTTTATTTGTAGTTTTTTTCCTATTAATATAACTGACTAAAATGATTCATTGGCATTCTAAAAAAGATGGTAATTTGCCAACTGGCTAATTGCCAGATCTTTGAAAATGCTAATGGTTTATTTGAACCCATTTAAGATCAAAACTAGAAAGTTCATTCTAGAAAATAGAATTGTAAATGTTTTACAGTATTATTAGGCCCAGCTGATATATTCCAGACTACTGAATCTGAAACATCTAATGGATTTTCATATTCTTTGAACTAACCCAAGAAATGTTTCGCAATTGAGACTTGGTTTTGACCGAATCAATAATGAATCCACCAATATTATGAGACACGACACGTTGTTTGTTTTTTGTTTTTTTTATTAGGGTTTAACGACACATTAACAGCCAGGGTCATATCATGTCGGTGACAGTGTTACGGGTGGAGGAAGCCAGAGTACCCGGAGAGAACCACCGAGCAACTACGAGCAGCTGCCAGCTCTTCAACATCGTAACTCTGAACTCTGCACCGCGGCACAGGCAGGGTTAGATTGGTTGAAGACATGCGCACCATCGACGTGCAGTACTCCTTAGTGCACAGCACCATCGTGCCCCCAAGGACACAAAGCGGGAGCACACGTTGTTTGTTAACCCTTCACCCAACACAGACGATATCAAAATTTATTATTTTAAATATCATTTTTTTTAATTTTTAAAAAAATGTCAACAAAACCATATCATGTGACCCCTCGTTGGAAAGAGCTCGTCGCGCTCGTTCCAACGAGGGGTCAAATGATATGGTTTTGTTGAAATTGTTTGAAAATATTATTTTTTTCAACTGCTGAATTTGCCTATTACGCGGGCGGATGCGGGCGATTCGTTGGTAAAGGGTTAAATAGTTATACATGAAAACTCATCACAACTGTAGTTTTGTGATTACACCGCGAAGTTCCACAAAATGTGCTACTATCTTCATGTTTTTAAGGCGGATTAAACACTTATAGATTGGACTGTCTATAACCGAAGCACGAAATAATATATGTTTACCTCTGTGAGTAAATAGACATCACATTTTATCAAAGGTGGGCTGTGCGCAAACTCTCCGAAAAGTGGGCAAGCAAATAGCCCCTAACAGCGTCGGAGTCCTTGCAGAATTAGATTGGTGGCCTGAGAGTTTGGTCTAAATGTATCAGATAAATACGGTAGGAGATACCTGAGAAAACACATTATCACAATTTACTTCAAAATGCCTGTTCAAGTTAATCCTTCACCAAACGAATCGGCCGCATCCGTCCACGTAATTTTCAAATTCAGAAGTTTTTTTTGAAATGTTTAAACAAAACCATATAATGTAACCCCCTCGTTGGAACGAGCTCATCGAGCTCGTTCAAATGAGGGGTCACATGATATGGTTTTGTTGTTTTTTATATGGAAAGTTTTGAAAAACAATTAAAATAATAAATCTGATATCCTGTGCATTGCGTAAAGGGTTAAAAAGAACTGTTGAGAAAAGTTGAATACCCGGTGAAGTCTTCAGTATGTTTAACATATTAAAGCTGTTTATAACAATATGCTTTATCCTTCTCCTCTAAATCAGATGTTTTAATCAGCCATTTCCTGGTTCTTTTTATATAGAATATACCCTAAGTAGCTTGGTGTACCCCATTTTCACCACGAGTGGTGACGTGGTGTTAACCGCGAGCCTTTGGCGCGCGGTTAACAGCACTTCATGCCGAGTGGTGAACATTTGGTACACCAAGCGACTTTGGGTATATTTTATTTATACCATGATCGTCAGATTATTAAGAGTCGCTATTATTTTTTCTCGATTTTACTGAACTGCAGACGTACATACGTGCGAATCTGTTTCTGATTACATGCGCATCAGTGGGCGGTACTTCCACTGTCAATTTTATCGCCGAAACGAAATGGAAACTGAAACTGAGCCTCTTTCGTTTTAATAACATAATAACATACCGTTTCGAATTTTGCATCCTTTATTAACATGAGACAATGTATGCTTGGTAATTTTGGGCATCTTATGAGGTAAACCCATTTAAAAACGTAATAAATAATTGTCACTTTCATTTCACTCTCCGTAAGGCGACGTGCGATTAATTAAGACAAGTTCGCATTCTGGTCGACGTCACGAAATGTCAACTTGGATGTAGTTCCACTGCAGGTGTAAATTTTAACTACTGAAATCCCATTGGTGACGTATTCACCACAGTTGGTGTGTAAAGCTAAACTTGATGTCAAGGGCAGTTTTATATACAGTAGAATAGGTAATCATTGTATAAAGATATTATCTAACAATCACCATGTATTTTGTTTGTATTAACTCCGCAACTGTCGTGTATCCGACGCCCTGATACAGTTCGCGTGAGTTCCATTTTTTTCTTTTTGTTCATCCATACGAATAAATAGTTCGTTATATATTCGTCTCCATTCTCGACTTATCCCCAATATATTGTAAGATAAAATGATTATTACCATAATGCGGATGTACAAAATATGTATCCGAGTCGAGCTCCGGGTTCTAAGGGTAGATCACGACTCGTCGTGATCTGCCCTTAGGACCCGGAGCTCAACTCGGATACATATTTTCTACATCCACATAATGGTAATAATCTCTATTTATAAACTGCTTCGTTACACAAAATGGCAGCGCCCTTATTTATTAGTAAAGATGGGTGGTTTGAGCATTTTGAGTTCGGCATCGCTTTTGGTATTTTGGGGGAAGTATACTACAATATCGATTCGGTATTCGGTATCTGACTTGACCGAGCTTTGCTGATAGAACCAAACGAAAATTCACACCATCACACCAGGAAAATACAGAATAAGTTGTTCTATCAATTTGTTATTTTGAAATGCTTCTACCTGCCCAGGATTTAAGCATTTCCAATGAAAAGCAGGTATAAACATTAACAAAACAATTCAGAGAAAATTTAACTGCCATCATCCACCCACCCCCATCAACAAAATGTCCTCCAATACGCAGAAAACCGAGATGGTAAAAGTTTTTAATTTACTTTTCTCAATATGTATTCAAGGACCTCAGGTCATATTTCTTTCTTGATTTTACGAGCTTCCAAAATAATGCCTTCCTGTCTAATGAAGCTGCTTATATGACTAATGGTGACACTTACTACACATATACTGTGGTGCGTTCGATTATCTACGAACTACCTCAGCTGGGTCGGCTTCTAATAGTAGCGGATGGACGCAATTGTCCATAGGTCATTAATACTAGAGGTCCTATCGGCGGATGTATCCCACGATTACACGACCCGGGTAGTCGTAATGTCGTAAATACGCGATGACAGTGGTATGTAAAGTACGGCCACCGTGGACTGGTCACTTTTCACGAGTGGACAACAACACGGTCGCAATAATATTAGACTGCAAACACTAATTATAGCAATTCTCAGCAAAATATTAATTAATGAAGCACCGGGTACAACCCGGTGCTTCATTAATTAAAATTTTGCTGATGATGGTTTTTATAAGCTAGTGAACGCATGTGTGGACATCACTGACCACGCGTGGATAACGACTAGTCTACGGGAACTGTACTGTAGAGTCCTTTTGAGTGACGTTCGTCTTCGTCATTAAACATGACTAAAAAGATGTAATAGCCAATTCGTTCACTAATTAACTAAACAAACTGAGAAATCAACATTTGTGTAATTCGTGTGACCGAATATGAAGAGAAAATCGGAGATATTCGATTTTATTCTAATAATTATATCGCGACTTTGATTTGATGTTTCGTTTGAAAGACGGGGAGCCGAGAGTCAACAACTATTTATTCTCCGTGACTGAGTAAGAGAATAAAACGTATCCGACATTGATAAATTTTTTATTTGTTTATTTTTGATCAAGTATTCTATTTTTGTTGGTCATGAACAAAGTTCACCCTCTGCACATCATACACGTCACTAAATGCCAGTGGACGTCAACGTAGAGTCCACCATTCATTGATTAACAATTGTTTCAGCATCGCGAATAAATTAATCGCATGAAAGTCCAACAAGATCTCGGACATTTCATTTCGGAGAGCAGCGAAACATGATGATTTGTACTGGTAACAGAGACGTCATTTTTTGCACTCCTTCAAATACAATAGTCCATTTAAGTCGTAATTCCAACTAACACATCGTCCACTGAGTTCCAATGTGTTCTATGTGCCAACTGGCACATAGAACACATTGGAACTCAGGGGACGACATGTCGTTACCCTTATAACCGTGTTATCTTAACCCTATTAAACCACTACATATAATATTTGGCATTCACGAACAATCCGTTGTGTGTCAACAACCAACAAAACAGAGAAGAAGGATTAGTACCAAATTTAGTCCAACTGCTCCGTGATGCTCTTGGATTAACTATTACCTAACGTCTCTACAAATACAAAATGTATTCGACCAATCCCTAGATCCAGTATTGCATGGGACAATCCCATTTGGGAACGTGGTCTTGAAACGGTTAAATCTCTCGTGTTTGTGGTAGTACCAAAGTTGCATGAAGCCTAATAATAATGATATATACGAATAGGCAACAATATGATCTTTGTTTTAACGCAACCGCAAAGCGTTTGAAATTTCTTCCCAGATATACTATTCAGTGTTCAACCGATGATCGGAACCGGCCACCACAATCGGCCATTGTGGGTAATCGGATGACAACAGCAACGGCTCCTGGAACATCGGCTCAACAGACTGTTGCCAAGCATTTTGTGATGATTCATTAACCGCATTTTATTATCTTCTGCAATTGTTCAATTGTTAATGTAAAATGGTGTCAATGACACCATTCAATAAAGTTGAGAAACGACCACAATGTGTATTATTAATCTCTCTAGAAGCCCCTTTAAGGATATAAAGTTAAACGACATGTAAAGCTTACAATTGAGCCTACTTGCGGCAATCACCAAATTCGTACCGCAAAAGTGAAGGTTGCACTCCATTGACTCGGGTCGCAGTAAAATTACCAGTCGCACGCACTTGGGCGGTGAACGTGGCTCTGAGAGCCACGATTACCGTCCGTGAGTGCGCGACTGGTAATTTTAATGCGACCCCAGTCAACGAAGTTTAACAATGTGAAAAATGTTCAATTTAATGTAGTTCTTTCGAGCATCCACTTGTCTAGTTGTGCACATTATTACAATCGGAATCGGCATCAGAATCGGCGGATTGTGAGCACAAATAACTGATAATGGCTCAGAGCCTACTTCTGATAATGGGTTGAACACTAATACTATTTCGGAATTCCTAAGCCATATAGAACGACTCATAAGCAGTAACCATCTCTGTGTAATTACAATTTAATTATTCATTATTTATTTATTGGGGTTTATCGACACTTTCGACAGGTAGGGTCAACTCGTGTCTGACAGTTTTACGGGTGAAGGAAACCGGAGTACTCGGAGATAACGCACCGAGCAGCGGAGAGCAACTGTCAGACTCAACATACTAACTCCACACAAGCACCCTTAGCATTGGTTGAAGACAAGTGTACCATGAGCGTACGATACGTCTTAGTACACACCGCTACCGCGTCCCACGTGGGAAATCGGGATTAAATGCCTTGCCCAAGGTCACAACTCAGTTACCCCTGGTGGGGATTGTCCTGTGGAACTTTCGGTTTGAAGTCCAATGCCGTAATCACTGAGCCACCGCGCTCCCAAAACGGATTCAGATATGTTTATTAACGTATACCGTTTGACATATGCATATATATAAAGAAAGTATATACAGTCATTTAGAATTCACTAAACCATTTGAGACCTGATGTTATTTCCCACCTCCTTTTAATGGTATCAATTGGAAGAGTCCATATTCATTCTTTAACCCTTTACCTAACATGAAAAGCAGACGACACTTGCAAAAAAAATGTCTTGAATAACTATTTGTTTTCAATTTGTTGTTCAAAAACATAGGTTATGATCCCTCATTGGAACAAGCTCGACGAGTTCGTTCCAAAGAGTGGCCATAACCTATGTTTTTGAGACAAAAAATAAAAAAAAAATAATGAAAATTAATTGGCGATATTTGTGAATAGCGCTGGCCGGTTTTGGCCGTTAAGTTGGGTAAAGGGTTAATGGCTGACCAGTTCATAGAGGAAACATTTACTGTATGAAATTAGAATGCCTCATACCCCCGACCCGACAAAACGGCTTCCGGCTTCACAAAGTTAAACATATAAAAGCACACGTCCACTTGGCGTTGCCAACTGGAATCTGTTTTTGAATGTTGACGATATTCTGTTAAGTATCACTCGAAGTGAAGTCACGCTGTGTCAGCTAATAGGACGTTGACAGCACGTAGTGTGTCCCAGTTTGAAACGTAGCTTTATGGAGAAGATGAGGACAACTAAATTACTAACCTTCATTGTTAAGGGTCGCTGGTACGTTGTACCTGATTGGACATTTTACAGGTAACGCAGGAAGTTCACCGGATAACGTTTCATCATAAATTCTGTGTACGAACTTCATCAATGTGTTTGCATCCTCGTTTCGTCTTTCGGTACTATCCATGTCACGACAGATGTCAGAGAAAGCCCTCAAAAACTCTATATCGTAAGACATGATTCTGGCGTCAAAAAAAATCAGAACTTAATTGTTTTTCTGAATGCCTGTTTATCTTGCAGATAACACCGACGTGACTTCTTTATCCTGAACGAAAAGTAAAAATATAACAAATCCGAAAAATTGTGGGATTTAACAAGAAAAAAATGTCATGCTTACATTTTTCTTTCATTAAAATAATAAAACTGCAGTTTTGCACAGATGACTAGAATTCTTTAGTTTTTAATTGTTAACAATCTGTTCAAACTTTCCGGAAATTGCTCATCTGATTGGTCATATGCCACTACATCATATTTCACAAGATACCGTAGTGGCGTGTGGTGAACATTCTTTTCCAAACGTTTCTATAGTTTCTGGAAATATAACGCAGGAAGTGACAGTGGACTTCAATTTTAGGCAATGTTCACGCTGGACGGAACGTTTTCAGTACCCATTGGAATTTTTGTTCGGTGCTAAATTATTTTGTTTTGATGCCAAATGAAATATTTTAATGGTAAATGGAGTCAGATTGTAAATGAGAACATTCCAGATTGCTTTTTGTTGCATTGGACGTACGATAGTTTAATTTAATATTTTTAGTACTAAATGTAATCTGATTGCAAATGAAAACAAATTTACCGTGTACCGTCATTTGAGTGCAACAAGCCGCCATCTGCAATGCTAAAGCATTGCAGATGACGCCCTGTTTCGCTCAAAGAATGATATTTGAATTTAGTATTACCAGGCTCTTTAACCCCTTGAGACTTTAATTATTCTGACGTTCAAACGTCACTGGGAATTTATTTATTTATTGGTATTTAAGGTCATATACTTTTGCACAATGGCTAATCATGACCGTGACACAGTTTTAGGGGTGGAGGAAGCCGGTGTACCCGGAGAGAACCGCCTAGCAACGACGAGCAGCTGCCAGTTCCCCAACATCGTAACTCGGCACTGCAGCACAGGCAGGGTTACATTGGTTGAAGACATGCGTACCATCCACATGCAGTACGCCTTAGTACACGGCGTCATCGTGCCCCCATGTGGACAATCGGGGTTAAGTGCCTTGCCCAAGGACACAACGTGGGAGTCCGAATTGATCGCTCCGACGGTCACCCATCCAATGATTAACCGGGCTCGATGTTGCTTAACTTCGGTGATCTGACGAGAACCGGTTACCGCAATGCCACTGCGCCCCCGTCACTGGGAATTCAGTTTCTTCAACGTTTCTCAAAATGCGATGTCAAACGTCGGAAAGTACCAATAACAAGATATTTTTCACATTATTGATTAACTGGTTGCGGGCTAGATTATTTTTGATGCTCTGAATTTGTTATTCAAAATTTGTTTTATTACAAATTATTGGAGAGTGTCCATAGACACTCTCCAATAATTTGTAAAAAAAACAAATTTATAGAACAAAATATTATTTCTGTTTGACTGAATATGAAATATAAGCAAGGAGAGTGTTGGCTTTTGCTCTGGTATTCTCATTTTTTGAAAGTCCTGATAGTGGCTTCTAGCACTCAACCAGTTAAGAAGTCTTGACAGCAGGATTATATTAGTACTTTAGGCTGCGATAGCATTTGGCTCTGCGGTTATCACTGATCACTATTCGGGACAAAGTAGGAATTTGAGGTTAAAACTTTAAAATATCGAAAGATAATAACAAAACAAATGACCACAAAGTATCAACGTGGTGTTTGATTCCGTACGTAGTAACACGTACAAAAGTATCAAAGGGTAAAATTAAACAAAAGATTTCGTATGTAATAACACGTACAAAAATACCAAAGGATTAAGTATTTTAGTTGCAAAAACCCACAAGTAAGTAGTAAAAATATAGACAATGAAAAAGTAAAATACAATAATTTCAAGATTGCTATTTATTCACTGTTTATTCACCTTAAATGATCTAATTGCAAATAAATTATTTTCTTCCAGAATGATTATAAAAAAAGATTAACATAGATGTGTTCCAATGAGACTAAAATCCTCCTCCTCCGATTGGACAAGAGCTCGCTTAGTATATTCTATGTTTACGGCTCAAGTGGTAAATGTTACCGTTTGACGTCACAACGCGAAATATTTGTAGTGACGTCGTCCGTTTCGTAACTGCTTCATCAACGGAGTGACCAGCAAGCCGCTTCATTTTTCTGGATGTTTCAGGTGTGCAACAGACGGTGTTCTGGATGAAGTGTTGTCTAAATTACAAACTGATTTACTGTTTGAACTAAGATGGAAAGAGTTTATCTGGTTTATTGATTATTTATCCAGTGCCGTCGTGGATACACGAGAGATTTATTTACTAAACCTGTGATCGTTAAACGTTGCCTTGAACAAGGCAACCTTTAACGATCACATGTTTTGTAAATAAGCCTCTCGTTTTTCACGACGTAGGTTTTGGGCTTTGGGGAGTGTCTGCTGGAACATAATCGTTATTGTGATGAGTTGACGGTAACATGGTCTGGGGTTTACCGCTCGGAGCTTATGTTCAACAGAGAAGCGAACCTCAGACCATGTTACCGTCAATTCATCACAGTAACTTATAAGGTGAAAAAAAAATATTTTGATAAGAATCAGATTAAATGAATAAAACTGCTATTTCAGTTGATCCATAACAATGAGGCATAATTGTTCCTACAGGTTATTTGACCGGCGTGATTTCTGTCTCGCCTGTGTCGTCAGACAGAAATTTCATCGAAAACGACGCACTAAAATAATAAACCACAAATCCTTTGGGACACACCAAAAGCATATTTTTGGTGCCACATTTTGGTGCGAAATGCTGTATTCTTTGTGTCAAACGGCTTTGTTTGGTGCAACTGGCACCACTAGCATCCGACAGCCAGCATGAACATATAGAATATAACCATAGTAGATTGGTATACCAAATGTTCACCACGAGTGGTGAACATTTGGTACACCAAGCTACTTTGGGTATATTTTATTTATACCATGATCGTCAGATTATTAAGAGTCGCTATTATTTTTCTCGATTTTACTGAGCACCAGACGTACATACCAGCGAATCTGTTTTTGTTTATACGAGCATCGGTGGTCGGTACTTCAGCTGTCAATTTTATCGCCGAAACGAAATGCAAAAAAAAAAAAAAAAAGAAACTGAGCCTTTTTCGTTTTAATAACATAGTATTTCGAGTTATGCTTGCTTTATTAACATGAGACAATGCATGTTTGTTAATTTTTGGCATGTTATGAGGTAAACCCATTTAAAAACGTAATAAATAATTGCCACTTCCATTTCATTATTCGCGAGGCGATGTGCGATAAATTTAGACAAGTTTGCATTCAGGTCGACGTCACCAAAGGTCAACGGGGATGTTGTTCCACTGCAGGTGTAATTTTTTACTATTGAAATCCCATTGCTGGTGTGTTCATCGCGTTTGGTGTGTAAAGCTAAAATTTATGTCATTGGTTTTTATATGTAGTAGAATAGGTTATCATGGTATAAACTGATTTTATAGACTGGTGGGCTACAACCAGTGTCCAATGAACTGAAAGTTATGTAGTGCTCACTGTGATGTTTCTTTATTTATCATTACAGCGGGTAAATAAATTAAGGATGTTTAACCCTTTCTACCTTGATGGTATATATTCGTTACTTGCTGGAAGACCAATCAAAATTTTCAACGTGCAGCCTTTGATTAGGGTTTAATATATTCCCTGGTTTTCTAGGAACCGGAACGGGAATGAAATTACTCTCAAAACCGGGAACCGGGAAATGTTCAGGGCAGTATCAAGCAAATTTACGAGTTAAGATTAATTAAGATTAAGTTTAAGATAATATTAATTTTATAAGCCTGATATCCAGGGGTGGCGCCAGGGATTTCTGGGGGGGGGGGGGGGGGCTGACCTCTCCGACAGGGGGGGGGGGGGGGGGGGGGGCTATAATATTTGACCTCCCAAACGAAGGAAAATGAGTGAAAATTGGTAAATTGGACTTCAAGTAATGGAACGCCAGTTGGATAACAACTGTCATAACTCACAAAGAACAACCATATACCTCGTTCTTGATCGACACAAGACGAGATATCTACATTCGATTGTCGGAAATTTCTCGTGATGTCGGGTTTACGAGACTCTCCGACGGACTGACTAAAATTTCTGACGGGGGGGGGGGGGGGGGGGGTAGCCCCCGACCCCCCCCCCCCCCCCCACCTTGGCACCACCACTGCTGATATCCACACGACGTGCTCCATGGCTGTTGAAATTGAGAGGTAGGGAGCTAAAGGTTATAGAGCATATGCCATCAAGTTTCTAGTCTTTTTGATCGAGGAAAATCAGTTGGTAGATGTGTTTTTTTTTAATTTTTTTGGAATTTGTCAAGTGTTTGTTGTGCATTTAAGTGGGGTGGTAGAGCATTCCACAATTTTGGGGCAACGCCCGAAAAAGCTCTATTGCCGGCTGTAAACAATTTAGACCTCGGTTGGACGAGATTAAGAATATCTTGAGAGCGGAGCGGTCTTCCAGGTTTGTAAGCACTTACATGTTCAGACAGATAGGATGGTGCCATTGTATTCAGACATTTGAATGTGAGTATAATGAGTTTGAACTGGATTCTTTTTTTCTAGTGAAGTGTGAACAGAATTGGGGTGATGTGACAGAGTCTGCGACTTTTTGTGATTATGCATGCTGCACAATTTTCGACGTTCTGCATTTTTTCAACCTGTGTTTTAGAGCAGCCAATTAATAAGGAGTTGCAGTAGTCTAGGCGACCGGTGATGAATGCATGAACTAATTTTCCTATTGTGGACTCATCTAAAAAGGCTCTAATTTTTACCGATCGTCCACAGATGAAAAAATGACGATCGACAGACATGATTTAGTTGTCTCCCGGCCGACAGAGTTTCATCCATGAATAATCCCAGATTTCGTACAGATGAGCATGGTGTTATAGACACATCAACCACGATAAAGGGCAGTTTTGAAATTTCAGATATTTGTTTTGGCATTCCAAAGTGAATTATTTCTGTTTTGTCTCCATTCAGCTTCAGGTAGTTTTTCGGTCATCCAAATTTTTATGTCCGCGACGCAAGCCTCAAGTTTGCTGCATGAAGCGCTCTCTGCAGATGGTCGAAAATGAATATACAATTGGATGCCGTCAGCATAGAAATGGTATTCCAAACCGTGTTGACGAATTATGTCACCAAGTGGCAAAACATATATTGTATATAACAAGGGATCGAGGACCTATCAATCTGGCACACCAAAGCGAAGTGTGACTTTATTGGATGCAACACCCCTTTATTACGACAATCGTACGGTTTTCTAAGTAGGTGGTAAACCATTGCAGGGCGTTTCCGGTGATGCCGCATCTCACTTCAAGCCTGCGCAAAAGCAAATTGTGGTCTGTGGTGTCAAAAGCTGCACTTAGATCTAGCAGGACAAGGCAAGATACCAAATGCTTGTCTATGGACATTAGGATATCGGACTGCACGCGTAGCAAAGCTGTTCCAGTACTACTGAAGGGTCGATAAGCAGACTGATAAGATTCAATGAGCCCCTGTGATGTTAAGTGGGATTTCTATTGGAGAGCAACCACCCTTTCAATAACCTTTGATAGAAAAGAAAGATCAGAACCGGGCGGTAGTTCTTCAAAACCTCAGAATCTAAACCAGGTTGTTTGAGACTTGGCGTCACAAGAGCACGCCTCGTTGTTGTCGGGAAAACCCCACATAAAAGAGAGGTGTTAACTATTTTAGTGATGTATGATATCAGACAAGGCAGGCACGCCTTCAGTAGCCAGGTTGGAATTGGATCCAGCGTGCACTGCTTTGATGGTGAATTAGCAATTATTTTTGGAGACCGTTTGGCATTCAACCATGACGTAGGAGTGGAGTTGAGCGCGGAAGCTGGGTTCATTGGGGGGGGGGGGGGGGGGTTTGACGTTTTTAAATTTGAGCAGTGACCGGTGCTCAGAGTGTCTCTGATCTTTTCTATTTTTTCTTTGAAGAATGTAGAGAAAGTACGAGGGTAACATGATGCATTTATTTTAATGATAATAAGCATATTTTGTTGGAAATCTCCCATCACCAAACGTAAAGTTCGTTTCCTAAGATAAGTATGAAAACCCAAACCCGCTTCAGTCTTGTCTTTATTTTCAGAATAACTCGCATTATCACCTCTGCCTTCTCCAGCATCAACACCCGCCTCCTCACTGCCGTCATCAGTCTCGCAGAGGAGACTGGTGATGACTGTGAAGAGGGTGTTGATGTTGGAGGAGGCAGTGAACAGTGATACTCGTAATTCTGCAAGTGAAGACAAGTTTGATCTTTGGAGCGGGTGAATAAGATTTTGCTGTTGAAAAGGATGGAGATGGGGTGGGGTGTCCTCCGAAACTGATTGAGAGCTACATTGATGTTTTGAAAATGGTTCGTCAGGTATCAGGACTGTACAAATTTCAGGCGTGGAAGGGCTGACGAAACCCTACAATGTGTCAATTCAGAAACCTTCAGTTCAATACATAAACAGTACCACTCTTCATTTCCGGTTCCGTGCTGTAGATCGGGTATTGGGGCCGGCTTTCAGAACCGGGAACCCAGGAATTCCTGTTCACGGGATTAAAGCCTACCTTTGATTGGTCTACCAGACAAATTCACTAAACATCTATCTACTTCTATAAGTCAGTTCGTATCACGATGCTGAACTGAAAAAGCGGCCTTTCCCTTTCAAAGGGTTAATTGGCTAGAATAACTCACCGTGTGAGTTGAACCATGTAACTGTCAATGGTCATTACTCGGTTGTTCAATCGGAGTAGTGTCTCCGAACTTGAAAATGGATATGCTTTTATCGTGCAGCTTGACGGAAAGTCCGTGACAGCAAGCGACCTCCAACATATGTTATCGCTTACAAGCTTAGTCATAGAAGCTCAAATGCGACCTTTGCCGTAAAAACTAATGTAGGTACGTTAACTGAGTGAGTGCTAGAAGCCACAATCAGGGCTTTGAGAAAAAGGAGGGTACGAGAGCAAAAGCCAACATTTTCCTTGCTCATGTTTCATATTCAGTCCAACGCAAATAATAAACTATTGAAAAAAGTAGGGGATATTCAAACTAATGTTGATATTTTCGGAAAATGGTATTGCATACGCATGATTTGACACATCAATATGTTTCCAAGTTTAGTGTGGATCATGAATGTTGCCGGCCCACGGAAACTTCGTGCAGGTTTTTCGCACGAGCACCACGTTAATGTCTGTGGGGTACGTTTTGAAATTTTCATTTGTACTTGATGGGCTTTTTCGAAGGTCTCCTCGTGCTTTTCTTGATATAAAATTGTTCATCAATAGTTTCTGATCGAAACGTAATTTTTGAGATATGTGAAGACTGACACGTGACGAACGTTTACGCGCCGTGGACATGTTGGAAGCTGCCAACAGACAGACTTCAATGGATGAAATTCTCAGCGTCACTCAATCGGTGATTAGCAGGCTGTGGTCACGCTACCGTCAGGCAGGCAATGTTGACGACAGACGTCGGTCAGGTCGTCCAAGGGCGACAACTGCTGACCAGGATCGTTTCATCCGAACCACAGCATTACGTAACCGTCATCAAAGTGCCCCAGAAATTGGACAGCAGCTGCACCGAGCGACAGATGTGCGAGTCAGTGGCCAGACTATCCGAAATCGCCTACACAGCTGGAATTTGTACGCCCGACGACCTCGAATAGTTCCACGTTTGACTGAACTTCACATCGCAACAAGACGTAATTGGCGCGGAGCACGACAGCGCTGGGACGATCGACGGTGGAGCAACATCATGTTTTCTGATGAATCGAGGTTCACTTTCAACTTCCACGACAGGCGAAACAGAGTGTGGAAAAATACCACGACATAACCGTTAGGCAGCACAATCGTTTTGGTGCTGGACCGGTTTTGGTGTGGGGAGGCATAACCATGACAAGCAAAACAGCATTACATGTCATCCAAGGGTGTGTCACAGGGCAGCACTACCGTGACAACATGTTAGCAGCTCATGTGGTGCCATTTGTGCGACGTCACGGCCGTCGATTCATTTTCCAAGATGACAATGCAGAGCACACAGGGCCCATGTCGCTACAGAGTTCCTCCAGGAGGAGAACATCACTACACTGCCTTGGTCAGCACTAAGTCCAGACCTTTAGCCAATCGAGCATGTCTGGGATATGCTTGGCAGGCGCCTACGACAACGCCAACAGCCCCCTACCAATGTCCAGGAACTCGCCGCTTCCCTGCAAGAGGCATGGAATAACGTCAGTCAAGCTGATATTGTATGTTTGGTGAGGAATATGCCAAGTCGGATCCGCGCTTGTCTCGCGAACCGAGGATGATTTGCAAGGTATTGAAGTCTTGGAATGAATGTGGTAAATTCTCTACCTGACCGTCCACGTCTTCTACCGCTCTGTGTGTAGAATGAGTGCTTGTCAGACACCCAACTATCGCTAAAATCATCCACCAGATGTCACAGATCAATTCCTCAACTGTCTTTTTCATGAAAATGTAAATATATTTTTTCATATAACTCACTTTTATCAAATATCCTCTACTTTTTTCAATAGTATATTTTGTTTTGTATAAATTAGTTTTATCACAAATTATTGAAGAGTGCCTGTGGGCACTCTTCAATAATCTGCAATAGAACAAATTTGGATGAACATATTCAGACCACCAAAAGTAATGTAGCCCTCAACCAATTAATATTTATCTAGACGGAAATTAAAAAAAAGTTATGGGATATATTGTTCCATAAAAAATGTTTTTTTTTAAAAACTTTTTCTCGCCCAACATTATGTCCCAAAACTGTATTGATAATTTAAGATTTAATCTGTGTATGTGACGGAATTGTTAGATAAATGAATTATCATGATAATGTGCATGTCCTGTGATTTGCGTCAGATTCTCGGTGGTGTCCAGAATAAGATCACAACTCGCCGGCAAAGCCTGCTCGTTGAGATTCCATTCTGGACACCACCTCGAATCTGATACAAATCACAGGACATGCACATTATCATGATAATCTGTATGTACGGTAAACTGCTCAAATAAGTATCCTCTCTGGTTTGTGATAAACGTTTGTGTATCAACTGCCAATCATTCGATCGTAGGTTGATATTCAAACATTGATTCCATTTGTCTTGTGTCTTTACGACACTTTCAACGGCTACAGTCATATTATGTCGTTGGCTGTTTTACGAGACCACCCCATCAACCCGAGCGACATTTGTTTTACGTTTCACTAGCCTTCAATAAGCAAGATGTGCAAACGAAATAAAGGCAAGATAACAAAGAAGAGAAAAAAGACCCAGAACAGTTACGGGTTGCTGGGGTGGTCTGGGAGGTGTATGAAAGGGTGAAAGTGGCAAAGGGAAGAGATGATTGGCAGAGTATGATAGGGTGGCGGTGGATGCAAAGGGTATCGGAGATTGAGGGTAGGCGATGTGGGTAGTATGAATACCATGGGGAGGCAGGCTAAAAATGGGGCGGCCGAGGTGGTATGTATAAAAATAAAAGAAATAAAAAGAGAAAGACCAAGAATCAAAACTCATCCCTTACATAGTCTAGAAGGCGGCGGGTAGCCATCTGGGTGAGATACAGACCGAGAAAAATAAGATATATATGTGTGAGAAGGAAGGGTAGATAAAGAGACAGAAGAAAGGAATTGAAGTAATAAGAATATCTGAGAATGCCCATTGCCTAATGCCTAACACAACACCACACATAATCCCATTCCCTATTCTAATTCCAGTCCCAATCCCAATCCTAATCCTAATCCCTACCTCTCCCCTCCAACGCCTTATCATCCCCTCCTCCTAATCCGGATGACTCCCCCACCCCCTTCTCTCCTTCTCCTCGTGACCTTTGCTCCACCGCCTCCAAAACATGTAAAAGAAATGCACCATCGCCTCCACCTCTTCCACCATCTCCACAACCTTACTACACTATCATACCATCCAGTACTACACACTTAGTGCAATTTCCCATGGTCATCTCTCCACATTTCACTCAATATCTCAATTCCTGTGTCTTCTCCTCCACATCCTAATCCCCAAACCTCCCCTGTCAATCCTCCTAATCCCTCTCCTCTTCCTCATTATCCTACCGCGCCCCCTCCTCGCAATCCCTGCTCCAAGTGACCTGCCATCTCCACCACCTGTACTCTTACCTCCACCACCTCCTCCAGCACCTCCTCCACCACCTCCACCATCACAACCACCTCCAACTCCACCTAAACCACTGGGCCATTGCGCACCATCTAAAACGATGGCTAGAATCCAGCTTTTTAGATGATGTTCTCATGATTACTTGGTCAACTTTCTTTACTTTCTTTGCGGCAGATGCTTGAAGGTATGAAATGCAATGGCTACAGTACGACGAAGGTGCTGTGGACTGGCCTCAGACGACGAATGGCACGGGCCCGTTTGCGTATTCTGAAGGACACAATCATGTTTTCGGGGAATTTCGAAGGTTGATTACTATCCCTGACTGGGAGTCGAACCGACGGCATTCGCGCCTGGCAATCAGGAGTCCAACACATATCGTCGCCTGAGTGCTAGAATGTCATATGTCCCCTATGGGACATAGGACACTCTAGCACGCAGGCGATGATATGCCTCTGGACCACTGCACACCGTCAAAAACGATGGCTGGGATCCAGCTTATTAAATGATGTTCTCGTGATAACTTGGTCCACTTTCTTTACAGCAGCTACATGAAAGCATGAAATGCCCTGGCTACAGTACGATGAAGGTACCGTGGTTGGCCTCAGACGACGACTGGCACGGGTCCGTTTGTGTATATTGAAGGACACAAACATGTTTTCGGAGAATTTCGAAGGTTGATTTCTGATCCTCGGCCGGGAATCGAACCGTCGCCAATCCCGTCTAGCATTCAAGAATCCATCACCTAAACCACCTGATCAATGGAAGCCATCAAAAACGATGGTTGGAATCCAGCCCATTAGATGATGCTCTCTTGATTACTTGGTCCATTTTCCTTACGGCAGCTACATGAAAGTGTGAAACGTGCTGGCTTCATTACGACGAAAGTGCTGTGTTTGAAAGTGAATCGATGTCGAAAACGATAATCCTGCCGAAAATTTCTACCTAGCGACGCCACTGCATGTCTCGATTGTAAGTACCATTTGGGAACTATTTTCTCTCAACCATCTGGTAAAACCAATATGAAATGTCTATAATTCATACTCACCGACTCTAAGATCAGTTTTGTTTGCAAACTGCGTTCTCTATAACAATGAAAACTGAAGTGCTCAACGTCAACGGGTTTAAAAGGCCTTTGCAATTTAGAGCACGAACCTCAGCTGCTATTTCATCAACATAAACGACAGACATTAAAACAGACACAAAGCATAATCCGGTCATAATATCGCATGGAACCAGATGCTATTTTATTCTGATTGTAATAATTTAAATCTATCGGTACTTTTGACGCACAAATTAGTCCAACAGACAAAGGAACCCAGTAAAATCAACTCATAAAGCAGGTGCTTCCAGTGAAGTGTCACCTGCCTGTTCCGGCTGGTTATACCTGATTAAAAACATTTCAAATATTATGACTTCTTTCCTCAATATTATCCAAACTGAAAGCGCCAGAGCACGTACTGTAAAACCATCGTGGTCAAGAAGTTGTGCGGCCCGCTTCCTGGACATTATTTCCTTGCATGCTGCTGACGGATATTCCTGCCCAGGACAAGGAATAGTTGCCAGCGAAATAAGTATAGTTGGAGCACTTTTATCCAAATTCTCCTTGTATATTGGATTATCTGTTTGACCAATGATTTCTTCAATAAAATTTATATGAAGTTTTCATAACATCTAGTCATGGCTGCTTCTTAGCAGCCATGACTACATGTGATGAAAAATATTTTAGAAATACTCAGCGGGATAAGAGTTAAGTTATCATCGTCTGAATTAATATACCCCTTTAGTCCGGTGTCGTTGTCCCAGAAATGCAATTCTCAGCCAAGGATCCCAACATCAACAATAAATGCGATTGGATATACAGTAAGTGTATTATCATTAAATCACTGGCAGAGTGGAGATTCCACCCGAACAATAATAGCAGATTTGTTGCAAGCATAACCATCACAAGCAAAGTTCCAGCCAATGGACCTCTGGGTTGAACCCGGAGGTCCATTGGCTGAAACATTGCTTGTGTTTTTGTCCATATGTACAGAATTTGAAAGTGATATTTTGGGTGATAACTCCACTCCGCGGGTGATTTAGTTACAATCCACTCTCCACGTTCTGCATCATAGCTTGTTCAAATATTTTTTTCTTTGGTGATTCTAAAAATGCATCTAGTTTCTTAAAAAAGGACAATTCTTTCTGCCCGCAACGACTTACTCAAAAATATAGTATCTTGCTGTTATCAGTAAAATTTTAAGAACAGCCCTGGCGTTTGCTTGGAGTGAGAGATTCAGGTGGGATAGGCCAGGCACCTATCCCGGCACCCCAGCAAAAATACTCATCAAATTGTTTCTAATGTACACATGCATTCTTCAGTACACTGCGTAACAGAATTACTATCTTGACACTAATGTTCACAAACAATTTTTAGAACTAAAACCAAAGCTCCGGGCGCTAGTAACCTAATATTCAGGAAAATGGTCACGAATGTACCAGAGACTCCGTAATAAATAAGTACAAGAGTGTACCATGGATTAACCTCGAAAGTCCTGGTATATGAAATGGCGGGGGTGGTGTGTGTGTGTGTGTGTGTGTGTGTGTGTGTGTGTGGGGGGGGGGGGGGGGGGGGGGGGGTAATGTTTTGAAGTTGAGACATAGTCTTTGGTCATATATCAGCGAGTATTGTATTACCAATTAACCCTTTACCCAACGTAACGGCCAAAACCGGCCAGCGCTATTCTCAAAAATCGCCAATTAATTTTCACTATTTTTTTCATTTTTTGTCTCAAAAACATAGGTTATGACCCCTCGTTGGAACGAGCTCGTCGAGCTCGTTCCAACGAGGGGTCATAACCTATGTTTTTGAGACAAAAAATGAAAAAAATTAGTTATCAAGAATTATTTTTGCAAGTGTCGTCTGCTTTTCACGTTAGGTAAAGGGTTAAGTAAAACACAGCACTGTTGTCATGAGTGATTTTCTAGATTAACCATTTGAACCCTGGCAGTATCTTCCATGTCAGTTCAATGGTAGCAATTGTAAGTTGGGGGTAAACCAATTCATATTTTCAACGGGCAGCTTTCAGACTAGCCCACACATTCACTTTGCAACCATTCTTGGCTTAATTAGTATTACAGAGACCTCAACATGTGTAAAAATGAACAAATGAACCTTTCTACTCTCAATAAAGATTTGTATCTAGTCCGTATATTTTTCTCATGCATTGATGAAGTATTTAAGGTTCTGCTTAATGAAATAATGATGCATAATGTTCCTAGACCGAAAAAGCATGTGCCACGTTTGAAGGGTTAAAACAATGTCAATGTCGATGGAATTTCCGCATCAGTTGAGCGTATAAACAGTTGCTTGCCCGGTGTGCTCTTGGTGTTGCTATTAAATTAGAAGACCATGTTGGTTTAATTGGTATTATAGTGTCCACAGCAAGTGTAAAATGAAGTAATTGGTATTTTGTGATCGTGCGAAACTTCGAAAATCTACCGTCCTACTCTCAATAAAGATTTGTATTTAGCCCAGACATTTTTTCTTTTATTGATGAAAATGACACCCTCATCTGCCAGTATACTTTGAGACAATACTGGGGCTTATGAGACATCCTTTCTACAAGGGCACGTAGATCCCTTCTGATTCGGAGGACTTTTTAGAGACCACGCATCCCTCGACAATTTAAATTGGACTTCTATGACCTCTATAATCACAATTAACATCTTGCATGCGAAGAACATTCCTGGCCAGGATAGAATTCCCCAAGCCATGGAAATAAATATAATTTGGACACCTTTAATAAAATTTTTCCCTGTAAATTGAATGGAATTTTTCATTTTCACCAATAATTTCTTGAGTTGAATTTAGATGAATTTTTAATCACATCTAGTCATAGCTGCTTCCCTGTAACCATAATTAAATTTAATGAAAAAATTCTTGAAAATACTCAGCGGCTTAAGAGTTAATGGAACTGCATGTTTTAGAGTGTAGTGGGGATTTCGTTTACTCTGAAGCTATTCTGTAGTTGTCTTTGAGCACAGTCAGAAAGTCACAAATCATGTGTAAACCAATAGTCATTTCTAAGAATCACAGGCTTTGCCTCATCCAAAGGTCTCCAGCAGAGGTGACACAACTGAGAGACACATTTATTCGACACTCGTTTTCTTTGAGCTTCGCCCCACTTAGTCGCAGACATCATCCTAGCACTATCCCAGAGAGGGCGTACACATTCCCGCGCCATTTCGCACCAGCTAGAAAAAAAGACCTAATTCAAAAATCACTTCCCAACGAGCGACCTGGTGCGTTAAAAGACGACGGACACTTTTCTCTCGATGTTGGAGCGGGCCGTCGTTGGGTCCGATTCGTTGGATGGCCTCTAGATATTGCTATGCAATGTCACAATTATCTAATTATATTTTCATGTAAAACATGGAAGTATCTTGACATTGCTCTGCAATTTCAAAATTCCAGTTCCTTTCAACTTTCGTAGGGTATGTTGACATCAGGTATTACTGGGAGTTTGGAGTTACCAGATTCCTTTTCAAAGTACGTCTAAAAGTATTTTGTCCTCTTTGATTTCCACTTTTACCACGTTATTTCCATTTTTTTTATTCCAGGTTGTATAAGAAACCCATTTAGTAAGACCTGGGCTTACAAGAACTTCATGACAGGACTTCCAGTTTTAACTGTATCTTCAGAAAGCCAACAATAAAGAATTGTATGAAAACCAAATATCCCTAGGATTCGACTTTTTCGACTAATCGAGATTTTTCGAATCGAATCGATTCAGTGAGAAGATTTGAAATTGAATCGAATCCCGAACGATCAACGGCCCCTATTTTGAAACACTTGAAATTTCCATTGTTTCCTCAAAAACGTAACTCATGGATCCGATTAGCACCAGTCAACGAACTCAATTGAATGGTATGGCATGAGCTATGTTTATTATTTTCCTGCGTCATATTTTCCGGCGCCATTTCTAGACTCCTTCCGGTATCTCAGTGTGAACGATCGTGTGAAGGAGACCTACCACCGTTCTCACGAACATATATTCTAAAAACTTCTGAAAGATCTTTGTCTTGTTCCACAAACCATCACATTCTTTTTTATACCTCTTGGCGTTTCTGTTTAGTTCAATTGTGCTTTTTTAGATTGTGGTTCAATGTTAAGTTCTTAATAAATTTTTGGCTGGGCATTAAATAGATTT
Source organism: Pictodentalium vernedei (assembly GCA_031216915.1). Classification (NCBI taxonomy): domain Eukaryota; kingdom Metazoa; phylum Mollusca; class Scaphopoda; order Dentaliida; family Dentaliidae; genus Pictodentalium; species Pictodentalium vernedei. The sequence goes on from CM062295.1 coordinate 656,603,783, forward strand.
GCAGAAAAAAATTCAGTTTATTTTCTATTTTCGAAATATCGATTTGTTTCGAAAATAAAACTAAATGGAAAACCGTTAAATAATTCCAAATTCAATAAACACGAAAGAAAACACAGTCCAACGCGGGAAGACGGAAGGCGAGATGTCGCCATGGTCAGTGCCCATGATGATCGCTGGTCGAAACCAGAAAGTTATTCCACAACCATTACAGCGAACAAAAGCTAGGTCCGTACACCCGAAAAGCAAATACGAGATGTCGTCACAGTCAGGGGCACGGTGATTCATCGAAACCATTAAATTATTCCGCTTCCATAAACACGCACAAAAACGACGTCCGGACATTTGAAGATCAAAGACTAGATGTCTGCACGGTCACTGCAGACGGTAGTCACGGTATTCTTCGAGGGACGTCTCGCAGAAAAAATCTATTTTACGCTTCCATTAACCCTTTACCTAACATGAAAAGCAGACGACACATGCAAACAAAATTCTTGAATAACTTATTTTTTGTCTCAAAAACATAGGTTACGAGCTCGTTCCAAAGAGAGGTCATAACCTATGGTTTTGAGACAAAAAATGAAAACAATAATGAAAATTAACGGGCGATTTTTGTGAACAGCGCTGGCCGGTTTTGGCCGTTACGTTGGGTAAAGGGTTAACTCGAACAAAACACCTTAACGGGACTTGCATTTTCCCAATTAAATTTTGTCCAATAAAAAAAATGCACACAAAAATGCAGGCCGTTTACACAAATGCTGCAATTCCCATTGGAGAGGTTCGTGTTAATGTTCGAACCTTGCAATTTTAGATGAACTAGAAAATGTCTATGGGATTCGCACAGTAGAGGTGGGCAAGCAAAGTACACGAACGTGCAACCATTAACATTGAAAACAAACTCCCATACTGCTCACTCGTTTTTAGGGAATTGAACACTAATACCGTATTATCCATAAGGAATTCCAAGTTTGGATAAAGTTTATGGGTTGGTAATTGGCTTGCTGAAATGAAAAATGGACTTGAATTTTTAAACTGTGAATTAGAATTAATATTGAAAGTTTCATGAATATTTTCCAAGGTCTGACCATAATTAGGAGAATTGGAACTTTCTTTTACATACTCCTTCCGAGCAAAATAAATAGTTGTGGGATTGTTTGTGGTAATTCTATGAAGAAACCGTGCATTTTGCTCAATTTGATTGACTGTTACACAAATAAACGCGTTGATTGGAAGAAGGAGGATTCTGGGAAAATCCGTACTAAATAAAGTAATTCTGGGTGGTATTTGGCGGTATGATGAAATTATTAGGTCTATTTGGGTAATTAGATTTAATCCAGTTTATTCGAACGCACAATCAGAGCATGCCCCCTTCATATTGCAGGCCTTTGTGTCACATAGCAACCGCGTGCTACCATAGAAACAAAGATGGCAGCCTCCAGTACACAAAATGGACGATGGAAACATGTGTCACCCTAACTAAACCCGCTGCGCATGCACACTAAGACCATGTATCACTATGAGGATGACGTCACAAGATGGCAGCTCACGCGGGCTACCACGGCAACCAAACATGACGTAACTGGGTCAAATGACTATGAGGTCAATGTCTTGGTCCGGGGGTAGGTCCGGGTGAAATGGGACGTATCATCCCTCTCATACTACTCATAGATATAGATTAGGTGACATCCCTTTTGGCCTACCTTGAATTTTGTCAGAACTTTCGGGTTCTGTCGGATTTTTTTCCGTGACCAAATATCCGTTCACTATTGAAGTAACTGCCAGTTCATCTCTCAAAACTCGATCAAATTGTTTGGATCAGTCATCAAAAAACTCCCATCTAGAGGACAGTCGCCGCGGATTGGCTGTAATCCATGCGTGAGGAGTGATGTCCACGCCTGCGTTTATTAGATAATAAAAATCATCTTCAGCAAAATTTTAATTAATGAGGCACTAGGTTGTACCCGGTGCTTCATTAATTAAAATTATTGATGATTATTCCTATGATTAGTGTTTGAAATCTAATTTTATTGCATCCGTGGATATATTGCCCACCCATGGAAAGTGACCAGTCCACGGCAGCCGTACTGTACTCCCATTAGCGTTTTAGCACTAAACACTTTCTTTGGCACTTAAATATCCAGTTTCAGGTCAGCGTGAACACTAAAGTCACTTCGACTGTTAATCTGAAATCCGACTTCGAACCTTTTGCCTGATTCGATTCAAGATTCGATACGTTATGACAAACAAGGGTATTCCGTGGCGAAATTTAGGAAAAGACCGGTGCATGGGCCCAATGTGCAACATACTTCCATTGATATCAAAACAGTACAGAATGGGGGGTTCTGACACAAATACATTCAAATTACACGAAGCTATCACTTTGAATGTATCACAACCAAAATGGGTTTTGAGATTCACCACTCTTTATATTCTACTGACGACAACTTTTGTTGTAAATCGTCTATTTTGTTCTTAACCCTTATCCAACGCGGACGATATCAAAATTTATTATTTTAAATATAAGTTTTTCAAATTTTAAAAAAAATTTCAACAAAACCATATAATGTGACCCCTCGTTGGAACAAGCTCGTTCCAACGAGGGGTCACATGATATGGTTTTGCTGAAATTGTTTTAAAAATAATATTTTTTCAACTGCTGAATTTGCATATTACGCGGTTGGATGTGGGCGATTGGTTGGGTAAAGGGATAAGTAGCATTTCGTCGCTGAAATGGTTTCACATAGAACCGTCAGTAGTATGTGATGTGGTTTTGAGGTAAAGGTTGCCGGACCCCGGTGCCGGACCCCGGAAGTGACGTCATGTTAAAACACAGAATCCAAATTTTACGGAATCGGATAGGAATCTCAATAACGGAATGCCTTATATGTATACAGGGGAAATCTGATTCAACCTTGATCAATGTTATAGTCGAGACTGAGATAGGTATAGCTAGGAAGTAATGGATGAGATATGGGGCAGAATAACAGAAGCCAATGGTACTGGTACAAGGCCGCAATGGAACAAGACTGCTGTAGAAGCTAATGATAGGACAGATAGGCCATAAACCTGTAATGGCCTTGGAGCTTTGGCGACAAGATGGAAGCGGTTGATAAGACTACATTAGACCCATTGAGGGTTTTTACATAGCCTAATGCGACACAAAAGGGATTCTCCAAAAGGTATCCTCGATAGGTATCCTCAATAGGTATCCTCAAGTAATACAATACCAGGCCATAGGTATCCTCAAATACTGAAATGAGGATAAGAGTCGTATTAAAAATCCCTCATTGAGGAATTTTTAATGGTCCTCATAACCTCAAAATTCAATGAGGTTATGAGGGATAATAAACGAGGACTCATTGGGGGCTTTTATATAGCCCTCATGGCCTCATACGACAAAAAAGGGATTCCACAGTCACAGGCGTTTTCCAAAATGGGATTCCATAGGATATACCTGTTAAATACTGATATGAGGATAAGAGTCGTAGTAAATTATACCTCATTGAGGGATTTTTAATGGCCCTCATAACCTCAAAATTTAATGAGGCTATGAGGAATAATAAATGAGGACTCATTGAGGGTTTTTACATAGCCCTCATGGTCTCATACGACAAAAAGGGATTCCAGAGTCACAGGCGTTTTCCAAAATGGGATTCCATAGGATATACCTGTTAAATACTGAAATGAGGATAAGAGTCGTAGTAAATGATACCTCATTGAAGGATTTTTAATGGTCCTCATAACCTCAAAATTCAATGAGGCTATGAGGGATAATAAATGAGGACTCATTGAGGGCTTTTACATAGCCCTCATGGCCTCATACGATAAAAAGGGATTCCATAGCCACAGGTGTTTTGCAAAAATGGGATTCCATGGGATATGGCCATTGGATATAGGCTTTTATTATACAGAAGGGAGATAACTCTGCATACAGGTTATGGGAAATCAAGCAATCTGATTGGTTGGTTATAATTTATATAAATGATCTAGATATATGAAACAACAAGAGTACACGGAATAGGGTCAGAACTAACAAGAATAGACCAGAAACTGTTAAATATAGTAATAATAAGTAAAGCTGTTCCAATTAATAGGCTCTTCTACGCTACTGGAGTATACTCTAGAATAAAGGAACATGTCTAGGTAGACGTAAACTATTGCATATATAGATAGAAGCAGAGAATTCTGGATACATTTGTCCTATAGCACTACGTGCTATTCTTAATAGGGGAAAAACGTCATGGGATAAGGATCCAAAAAGGGATTCTGGGAGAATTCTAATCCAGAACATTACTCCTGTTTAATCGAATGCACCCCCTTGTACCCCTTAGTACTATAGCACTACGTGCTAAGCTGATAAATTGGGGGAAATAAAGTCAATTTCGGTGACTTTGGGTGGATTTTGGTGATTTGGGGGATTGTCGGGTTGTTTGTGGTAATCAGATTTACTCCGATTCAATCGAACATACCCACCGAACATACCCCTATCCTATTGTAGGCCTTAGGTAACATAGCAATCACGTGCTACCACAGAAACCAAGATGGCGGCCTCCAGTATACAAAATGGACGACGGAAACACGTATCACCCTAACAACACGCGCTGCACATGCGCACTAACACCACGTATCACTATGGGGATGACGTCACAACATGGCCGCTCACGCGGGTTACCATGACAACACAACATGGCGCCACTACGTCACGTGACATGACGTCACTTCCGGGGTCCGGCACCGGGGTCCGGCAACCTTTACCTCAAAACCACATCACATACTACTACCGTCTGAACTATTTTATTATATAAATTTCATTTCCCACTGGCAAAATATTAATGTTTTTATTACACGCCTATTACCTTTTCTCCAGTTCCATATTTACAACCCGTGTGGATTTCCGTTGACGGACTATTTTTCAGCCTGACGTCATGGATCCATCAAAAGATTTAAACTGCGCCATTTTTGTAATAGGCCAGTCGGTACGTCTCGTCCTACCCTACACTGTAAAAAATATAGGTTCTCTTTAGAACCAAAACTGGTTCTAATCTTGTCCCTGAGATGAAACTAGTTCTGTTTAAACAGTATTTATTTCAAATCAAATAAATTTACCAAGATTAGCATTCAGTTTTAACAGAATATTACATGAACTGAAGTAGATTCAGCAGTAAACTTGGAGCTTATTCAACGCAGTCGCCAAACACTTTGAAACAAAGGGGATATGAACAGTTGGCATATCGAACCAGTTTTGGTTCTGAAGAGAACCAAAACTGGTTCGATATGCCAACTGTTCATATCTAGTTTGTTTAATAATGATTTGAGACAACCTCGTATAAGCTCTAAACTTACGGCTGAAACCCCCTCAATTAATGTTTAATTCTGTTAATATTTAATGTTAATCTTTATAAATTTATTTGATTTGAAATACATACTGTTTAAACAGAACTGGTTCCATCTCAGGGACACGATTAGAACCAGTTTTGGTGGTTCTAAAGAGAACCTACATATTTTGCAGCGCAGATCGCTTCGGGAGCTGCGGTGATAGCTGATAAATCGAATGTCATTTGGAAAATATTTTTGTTGAAATCTACCAAAATGAACATAATAAAACTTATTATCATATGCTAGCCTGTGAATTATCGCAAATTACCTAAAATATATTTCTCAATATACACTAACTCTTAAAACCGTTTGCAGTCGAATTGGGCTGAATATTGCACAATAAAATGTCGCGTAAAATATAATAAAAAGAAAATCTACGCCATTTTATTGAATATTTGGAATTATCTCATGTGTGTGGATCTGATTTTTTTATTTTTCACGAGCGCTTGCGCGAGTGAAAAATAATACTCTCGGGTCCACACACTTCGACGCGTGACCTCGCATTGAACGTCGCCTTGCAGGGGCGATCAGCATATCTTTGTTATTGTCTTGAAACTGTTTGCAGTCGAATTTGTTTGCAGGCTGAATATTGCGCAGTAAAATGTCACGTTGTTTATAATGAAAAGAAAACCTTCGCTATTTTTGTGAATTAGTGTGGACCTGAAAGCGCTCGTGGAAAATAAAACTTTCAGATCCACGCTCATGAGATGATTCCCGATATTCACTAAAACAGCGTAGGTATCCTCTATTTCTATAAATGGGGAGTGATTTTATAATGCCCAAGTTCTGACTTTGAAGCGAATATATCTTATATAACGGCAGCTAATTTCTTAAAAAATACGAATATAAAATAATCTACTTGGACACAACTTCAATTTATATTTTTCTGTTTGCGTATTTATCTGTCACACCTGTTTGCCAATCACACCTGGGTTTTGTTTTTGTTTTTATTTCGAACAGACATCAGAACTGTCAAATTCTGGAAAGACGGTCGAATTTTTAAATTATTCGATTCTATATCACAGAGGCGTGTAATAAACTCAGAATGCCGCGATTTAGGAATGTGTTCGTCAATACGGCCCTCATGCCCCCTCAGAAGGAAAGATCTCGAGGCTGCGCATCTCGTTCTATGCATCCGAGCTGACACTCGTGCCGTATTGACGAACGCATTCACACATCGTAACGTTCTGTGTATCCATGGAATTACTGGTATATAGATTTCGCAGTGAATCGCCAATAAGAATGAGATAAATATTAGTAATTAAAAAAAAAGACACAGTGTTAAAATCAAACAATAAATAATCATAACGAAGGAGGTGAACGAAGTGTACCAATAACGTTAATTGATAATTTTGAGGCGGAGACATTTAGCAAGCGGTAAAATCATATACAAATAGTTGCGTTGTCTCATGAAGCCCCTTCTATATTAACTCTTTTGGTGCGGAATAATCTGAGAAACAGAATTCTTATCGCCTAATATTCGTCAGGATTTTTACAAAAAGTATAGGTTGTTAGACTAAAGCGTTATTATTTTAAAAGATGTTCTAATGATCTCATTGACAGTTTTCTTCATATGATTTCCTGTATATATTTAAATGACACCTTTATACTTTCAAGGGACGATATCGTTGTTCATGGATAGGACATAGATGGTGCATGAAACATGAATACGTAGGTTTGTTCAACCTTTTACCCAACGAATCGGCCGCATCCCCCCCCCCCCCCCGCACAATATGCAACTTCAGCAGTTGAAAAAATATTATTTTAAAAAAAAAATCACCAAAACCATATCATGTGACCCCTCGTTGGAACGAGCTCGTTCCAACGAGGGGTCTCATGATTTGGTTTTGTTGAATTTGTTTGAACAATTTAAAAAAAAATGGTATATAAAATAATAAATTTTGATATCATCTGCGTTGGGTAAAGGGTTAAAAGCACTTGGAAATGGACACACACAGTTGTCTAAAATGACTACTGCAGTACCTTTCCGCGGTCTGCCGTCTGTCGACGTTAGTCGTCTGTCGCGCCAAAAGAGTAAAAGGGCTCAATATGCCACCTGTGGTGTCGTTGCTTATTTGTTCAATCGGGTGAGCAAAAGATGCTCTGATTGTTCAGCACATATTATCAAAATGAATATTAAAACTTGAGCGAAAATAAGAGAGAGGTATTTCTTACACAAAACGTTCAATTGACCCGGCTTTGGCAGTCTTAATTTTCCGATTTCTAGTATCCGGGGCTTAAAAATGTTTTCTGCAGTTGGCTGACTAAAAATGTGAGTAATATCTCGACAATTCTTCGACTAATCAACGACTTTTCAAAGTCCTTGTTATAAAACACTATACAGCTACTCATATCGGTCGCATATTTTTTGTATGGCAACTTACAAATTTCGAAAACAGTCCAACTCCAAATGTTAACCTGAATACAAAACATTTCCACGCAGGTGGTTTGACGTCCTAACATGACGCGAACGAAGACGCGTCAGGTATTGCTGTTAATCAAATGATTAGCCTTGATTTGGATTTTTAGATTCAGCCAATTTCCACATCCTTTCAATTACCATTCGTCAAGGGTGTGGAAGAGGTGTTAATACATTGATGTCATTGAGTCGGTATACTGATGAACAAATGACGTGTGCTGTCCAATCGATGCCTGAGTTCTAGAATGTCCTATGTCCCCTATGGGACATAGGACATTCTTGCACTCAGGCGACGTAATGTACAGTACGTGGAGAGTGCATTACCACTAAATCACCCGCAGAGTGGAGATTCCACCCAAGTAATAATTGCGAATTTGTTGCAATACATAACAATCACAAACAAAGTCCAGCCAATGGTCCACCGGGTTAAACCCGGAGGTCCATTGGCTGAAACATTGCTAGCATTTTTTGCCCATGTGTACATAATTTGAAAGTGATACTTTGGGTGATAAGTCCACTCCGCAGGTGATTTTGTTACAATACACTCTCCACGTACTGTATATGTATCATCAAATAATTTTTCCACAAGATTGGCAAAGGATACACAGACCCACTGAAGGCACTTTTGTTTGTTTTAGGGGGGATTCAGAACGTCCCTTGAGTGAATCAAGACATCTGCAATTTTTCAACGCTCAAGAAACAAAATTTGTCGAGCTCAAAAATAAAACACATTCAAAAACTATACCTAAAACATTATGTTTTTGAGTTATTGTGCCAATTTAGAGAGTAATATAGTATTAACCCTTTACCCAACGTAACGGCCAAAACCGGCCAGCGCTATTTTCAAAAATCGCCAATTAATTTTCAAAATATTTTCATTTTTTGTCTCAAAAACATAGGTTATGACCCCTCGTTGGAACGAGCTCGTCGAGCTCGTTCCAACGAGGGGTCATAACCTATGTTTTTGAGACAAAAAATGAAAAAAATTAGTTATTCAAGAATTTTTTTTGCAAGTGTCGTCTGCTTTTCATGTTAGGTAAAGGGTTAAGCTCTACCTTTAACCCTTTCATACTATTGTACATCTTATGACGTACAATATAAAACAGCGCGTCGATACTTTGTGGTCATTTGTTTTGTTATTATTTTTCGATTTTTTAAAGTTTTAACCTCAATTCCTATTTTCTCCCGAATAGTGTTCAATGATAACCGTTGATCCAAATGTAATCGCTGCTTAAAATACAAATATAATCCTGCTGTCAAAACATCTTAACTGGTTGAGTGCTGGAAGCCACTATCCGGGCTTTCAGAAATGAGGATAAAAGAGCAAAAAATACAATACTTTAGTTGCTTATATTTCATATTCAGTCAAACACAAACAATATTTTGTTTATATAAATTTATTTTATTACAAACTATGGGAGAGGGCTTGTGTGCACTCTCCAATAATTTGTAATAAACAAGTTTTTAATAATAAATTTTGAAAAACGTTGAAGAAACTGAATTTTCAGTGACGTTTGAACGTCAGGATAAATAAAGTCTTAAAGGGTTAATATTTCAAAGTCAAAAGGGCTAACTAATTGACAAAGACATATAATCGGTTGCTTATAACCCAAAGATGAAGCAGGATTGATGAACGGGGAGTTGGGTATTTCCAAGTTGTCAAGAAGGCTAGTTAGTCGGTAGTGGAACACAACAGACGGGTGACTTAATGAACAATAAAAAGTTAATTAGTTAAGTATGTTTTCATATAATCCTGCAGTAATTGACGATTGTAGGTTGAAATTTTTCTTGATCTTCCCTGTTAACCCTTTGAACACTGGTGGTATCGTCCATGTCAGATCAATGTCAGTCCATATTCATTATTTGGTGGTAGAGCAATTAATATTTATTTTTTATTTATAATGCACGTTGAAAATATTGATTGGTCGACTCCACGCATTTACATTAACTTAGCCGCCATCCAACTTTATGAAATTATGGCCTACCGTACAATCGCCGTGGACTGGTCGTAATCTTCGCGTGGGCAGTGATGTTCACGCATGCATTTACCAGGTAATAAAGAATTTCAATTAATGAAGCACCGGGTTGCACGGTGGTCGTACTTTATCATGTTTCTGGGCCGGAAAAGCGGCCTCACGGATATAAAGGGTTAAAGAATATAGGTGGCCTGTTACGAGTGGACGATAGGGTATTGGGAGGTCTCTCAGAATCAAAGGTTTGAAAGGGTAAATATTGTTCTAAAACGATACAGTTTGAACATATTCATGCCGTTGTTTTAATTCCATGTACCCCCACCCTTATAGGAGTAACGACAAAGTTTCTAACCACACCATACACAGACATCTCAGGCTATACGAAATGTAAATTATGCGACACAAACGTGGTGCAGCTCGAGACAATTCCTCAAGATAACTCCTGGAAAATTCGGTGTACACAACATTTTATGGACGTTTCTTTGGGAAGCATTTTGTGCTGAATCTAATGGGATTGATGCCACACTGCAAACTTTGATCGTTTTGAGATAACCCCCAATCACAAAATTAAACAAAAATACGGTTAACCCTTTACCCAACGTAACGGCCAAAACCGGCCAGCGCTATTCTCAAAAATCGCCAATTAATTTGTATTATTTTTTTCATTTTTTATATCTCAAAAACATAGGCTATGACCCCTCATTGGAACGAGCTCTTCGAGCTCGTTCCAATGAGGAGTCATACCCTATGTTTTTGAGACAAAAAATGAAAAAAAATAATTATTCAAGAATTTTGTTTGCAAATGTCGTCTGCTTCTTCTGAAAGAAATTTCAGAAGTGTGTGTCATAGAACTTTCAGAAAATCATCAACGATTATCAGTATTGGGTCTAATTTCCAGTATTTTGTAAAGATTTTGGCTGAAGAAACATTCTTGTTCTCACAGTATTGTTGCCTACAGGTGTGCAAACTTTGAGTATTTCCACTCGCTTCGTTCAAGAAAAATGAAAATTGTCTAGTCGATTTGTAACATACACTCACATTTGACTTTCATTATTGTGATGAGAAAAGGCGAATTAGTTTTTAGAAACCTTACTTTCCCCTGCAACGTTGCATTCCTATTTTACAGCTGGTTCCGAATAGTACCCCCTTCCATTTGGAACTGGCGAAAAATATCAAATTTGGCGGGAAACTAATAGATTCGTTGGGAAAGAAGTGGTTTATAGCTTAGCACATTCGACGTCAGATCAGACGGTCGTAGGATCGATCTGGATCAGCTTGATATCAGTTTTGTCCTTGGGCAAGACACTTACATCCAATCGCCCAAGTGGTAGTGTGGTGGTGCAGTCTAATAAGGCGTACTGCACGTCAATGACACACAGTCATGTCATCAACCAATGGTGATCCTGCTTCTGCCAGGTTAGTAAGTTGGTAAATGTGACAGTTACTTACCGCTGCTCGGCGGTTCTTTACGAGCACACCGGTTTCCCTCACTTTCTGACACGACATGACCCTGGAAGTTGAAGTCTCGTCAAACCCCAGTAAATAAATAAATAAATAAATAAATAAATAAATAAATAAATAAATAAATAAATAAACGAAGTGGCCATTTTTGGCCTTTCCCTTTATTTCCGTTTCTGACTGATCAGTAGAATATTTTCCCTAAAACTATTTGCAACCTGAGAAGTGATTCTTGAAGGATGAAAAGAGAAATGCTATTATACGAACATAAAGGTTTTCAACTCCCACATGATTCGCCGTTGGCCGTCACAATAGCAAACGTCGGGAGGTGTGCTGCTAATATGCTGTTTAATATCTCGAGAACTTTACAATACAAGACTTTTTATATCAGCATATTTCTCATTGTAACAATAATGTTTATCAATATGTGGGAGAATGGTTGATTTTCGTTTTGAGCACAAACCTTTCAGCATACCGGAAACTTTACCACATAATCATCTTTTCACTTGAAAACTGGTGGCAATGGCCCTATTGTTTATCGAATTGTCCAACCTCAGTTTTTCATTCAGTTTTACTTGGCATTCCTTGATGCTTTATCTAATAAAGATATTGACGAGCGACTCGCATTTCCGCTTGGTGGTTATTTGTTGTTCGATTTGGGCATATTGTATTTTACGTGAGATATAGAACCCTGCTTCGCAAGGTAATTAAGCCCATCTTAAAGACGATTCTTAATGATGGTTGAGGTTCAGAAGCCGAAATCGACTGGGGATTAAGTGATTTCCACAAATGTTCCTCCTATTTTGTCTGAACAAAACGATCCCCTGTGATTACTACTTCTCAATGTTCACTTCGTCCGAAATGTCTACAGTTAAAACTAGAAGTCCTGTTATGAACTGTGCGCTTATCCAGGCTGAACTGCGCGTATCGAATAGCATCAAAAGCACGGCAGGTTCTCCTGGTTAGTCATAGCAAACACAGACAATGTTTCTTCCAATGGACCTCCGGGTAACCTGGAGATCCATTGGCTGAAACATTGCATGTGCACAGACCATATGTACATAATTTGATAGCCTTACTATGGCCATAACGCGTAGATTAAGGCGCAGATCGACGTGCTATTTGTGAGCATGTCATGACAGGACTTTTAGTTTTAACTGTAGGACCACTCTGACCTGTATACTTTTGTTACTTTGAACGATGATTGTGTTTACTCATAACGACAGGAAGGGGTTGAAGTGAAAATACTAATTTTTGAGTTGAACACCTGTCGTACCATTAGCATTTCCATATTTGATATATTCGAAGAGTGCATTTTGACCACGACTGCCGTGTGTTTTCAACGTTACCCGATACGACACCGATAAATGTGCTAGATACACCACGCGTTGAATCCGGGCTACGTAAAAGGACGCCATGTAAGAACGCATCTGATTGGTCTTCACGCATCTGATTGACGCTATGACGTTAACGGAATGCTTTGACACAAAACAGCGTCAAGTTAGAAAGTAAACAGACAGCCGATTTTTGTTTAATACCCAACGCAGACGATATCAAAATTTACTATTTTAAATATGATGTTTTCAAATTTTTCAAACAATTTCAACAAACCATATCATGTGACCCCTCGTTGGAACGAGCTCGACGAGCTCGTTCCAACGATGGGTCACATGACATGGTTTTGTTGAATTTTGTTTTAAAATAATATTTTTTCAACTATTACGCGGGCGGATGCGGGCGATTCGTTGGGTAAAGGATCAGCTTCACTCACTTAATCAAAGTTTTAATCGCGGTATAATTACAGAACACAACTCAGGTACAGAACCTGGGCAGTTAATCAAGGACCCGTGTTGGATAAACTCCAACTCGGGTGGTTGACTCGAGTCCCCAACACTTCACCCTCGTTTTGTTCTGTCTTATTCTATTTTATTTTAGTGGTATTATAGGACCAGCCAGGGATGAAAATGCCTTGGTTGAATACATTGTAATATCAACTGTAGGGATACAGGCAGATGGAGCGGTGTTTGTTTGCACTGGAAAATTCAATAATACAAATCAATTTTATTTTCTTCTATATATCTCATTGGTGTTGTCAGATACAAAAGCAAATTCTTCTTACTGGTGTATGGTCATAAATGAAATGCATCTGATATTGTATATGATGATCTCTAATTAGCACATCTATATATCTTTTTATACCATGATTACCTATTCTACTATATACAAAAAGCCTATGACATAAATTCTAACTTTACACACCAACCGCGGTGAACACGCCAGCAATGGGATTTCAATAAAAAAAATTTACACCTACAGAGGAACTACATCCAAGTTGACCTTTGGTGACCTCGTCTTGAATGCAAACTTGTCCAAATTTATCACTCGTCGCCTCGTGAAGAATGAGATGAAACCCGCAATTATTTATTAAGTTTTTAAATAAGTTTACCTCATAAGGTACCAACAATTAATAAACACACGTTGTCCCATGTTAATAAAGTATCCACAACTCGAAAGAGTATGTTATTATGTTATTAAAATGAAAAAGGCCCCGTAATTTGCGGTTTCGTTGTCTATTTCGTTTCGGCGATAAAATTGCGAGCGGAAGTACCGTCCACCTGTGCTCATGTAAACAAAAACAGACTCGCAGGTGTGAATATTGATCTATTTAAAATTTAAACTCTTATTAATCTGACGATAATGGTATAAATAAAATATATCCAAAGTAGCTTGGTGTACCAAATTTTCATCACTCGTGCAAAGTGGTGTTAACCGCGCGCCGAAGGCTCGCGGTTAAAACATTTGGTACACCAAGCTGCTATGGGTATATTCTATATTTACATAGCTTATCGATATGTTCAACACACATTCACATACTCCCCCTCCCCCCCCCCCCACACACACGGTATCAATCACACACACACCATCACAAACACGCAAATATTAGTGCGACAGTGGAAAAATTGTCCAATCTTGGAAAGTGACTCGTCCAAGGCGGCCGTACTGTAGAAGATTTCTCGACATTAAAGACAGATGATTGATATAGACAATAAACATATAGTGTGTTTTTATATCTGTGTTATACAACGAGTTGAAATATGGTTTATTTTTTCGAGGCTTCGCCGAGAAAAAATAAACCATATTTCAACGAGTTGTATAACACAGATATAAAAACACACTATATGTTTATTGTTTTTATCTGATAACAAACAGACACCCGTCTCGTGCGTCTACTCGACTTATATATGCTTCCCACGGGCCTCCAAAGAAAACCAGTCTACGAGACAAAAGAAATAGGACAAGACGCATAGAGTTGTGTCCCTTACATTACAAAATCGATGACGGCGATTGTAAAGTGCGATTGCACTTCTTGCATCATGTAACTGCGCTGGAACAAAATAAATTTCAACTATTTTATTAACAGTAACAAAACGGTGTTTCAGTAGAGTTATTCTTTTTTTGACATAGTTCCAGTTTTCTTCCGTGTTTTATGCTGTAGTCCCAATATAACAAATAATTTTGCGTTTGTTTACAATTTTTACGAAGTGTTTTTTTTCAGGTAGAGCAGACGAACTTTTAATTAGCGCAGTTCCGCGAGTACTTTTGATCGAGGCCGTGACTATAAATAGTTCGCAGTCGCCGCATACTAATTACTATTAACATTCAAGTAATTTCTACAATGTTTTGAAGCAAAATTTTAGATTGCCTTTATTGAAGCAAAATAAATAAGAAATGACACCATCAGAGGATTTTGACAAAGTGCAATAAGCGTACAATTAAAACCTGCCCTGTGATATAACGATGTTTCATGAATGAATGAATGAAAATGGAATTGAAAGAGGTCAGAGGTCGTTCGCATAAATTATAATTATATACAACACCCGTTGTATATACTTCAAGTATATACAACGGTTGTTATACTCTATCGTTATCAGATAAATGGTTATATTTGATGGTCTATATATATAATGCACGCTGTTGTGGAGCAGCATAGATCAGGGATGGAAAGTTTTAAATGTTTTTAAATGTTTTTTCTTAGAATTATCGTCTGCTTTTCCTGCAACTTATACAATTTTATTTGTACCGTTAGATTTCCATTGAACAAAGCATACATCATGTAAATATCTGGTTCTGGGCTGTAGTAGGTGTTCAGATATAGGCACCTAAACAACTTGATTAGTGACATTCCATAACTACGTGATATTCGTTACCAATACCTGAAACACAAAATGTACCTGTTCTGAAGGAATAATCAGTGCCAAACTAATCTCCAGTTTCAACAGGTAAGCGGTGGTTTAGCATTAGGAATTTTACCAGTGTGCGCACCATTTTGGGGCATAGTTTATTTTTTTAGTTTTCTCTTTCGAAACCGGTCTTGATTGGTCTATAAAATGCGTATTTAGTCGTGAATTGAAAGCCAGTGTCCCATGCAAGTTCTGTTTCCAGTGGTAAAATAGAGCTCGATCACCAAGGCCTCAATTGGGAGGAGGGGTCCTCTATCACGGAGAGAATAGGTATAAACGCCTGGGGAAACCCGATTGTGACAATCATGATAAACTCATCGATGTTGAAACTGACCTTAAACACCAATAAATGAATACCCCCGGTAAAAGTGATTTGATGGTCTATGTCAGTTCTACAGTTTTTATATCAATTGATGGAGCTAATCGGGTAGACATTGTCTTTTATTACACACTAAACGATAGATTATCGAAAAAAATGCGGAAAGATAGAAATCGTATCCCCTACTGTGAAGATATAGAAATATTCACATTCACGGTATCAATCAAAATGGCGGTTTTCAAAGCATCACTTCAATGTGATTACGAGTCCAATTATCACTGGAAATGATCAGTTGGTTCTAGAAACGTATAATGAAAAGAAACTCTTGTGTTTTTGAGTGGATACCGATCACTTCCAGGAATAATTCAACACGTATTCAAGTTGAATTGATGCATGAAACCCGCTAATCGAAACATGGCCTGGAAGTCCGTTATATAAGTTTTTGGTTTGGTACGTCCTTTCAAAGGACGTACCAAACCAGAAACTTATATTACGGACTTTCAGACCATGTTTGGACTAGAAACCCGCCAATTGAATCAAATCGCAAGACGCTATCTGTTCCGTGTATCGATCAAATCACTTCCGCGTATCAATGATTCAATGCTCTGTTTACTTTCATGCATCAATTCATGATTGAAACGAGTGGAATTATCACATTCTTATAAAAGGCGTATAATAAAAAGAAAATCTAGTGGTTTTGAGTAAATACCTAAAATTATCTCACTTGTGACCGAGATAAATGGTTATTTTCGCTCGCGAAAAATAAACATTTATCTTGGCCACTCATCAGATAATTTTCGGTATCCACTCAAAAACACAAGATATCCTCTATGTATTTTTATCTGATAACCATAGAGTATAACAACCGTTGTATATACTTGAAGTATATACAACGGGTGTTGTATATAATTATAATTTATGCGAACGACCTCTGACCTCTTTCAACTCCATTTTCATTCATTCATTCATGAAACATCGTTATATCACAGGGCAGGTTTTAATTGTACGCTTATTGCACTTTGTCAAAATCCTCTGATGGTGTCATTTCTTATTTATTTTGCTTCAATAAAGGCAACCTAAAATTTTGCTTCAAAACATTGTAGAAATTACTTGAATGTTAATAGTAATTAGTATGCGGCGACTGCGAACTATTTATAGTCACGGCCTCGATCAAAAGTACTCGCGGAACTGCGCTAATTAAAAGTTCGTCTGCTCTACCTGAAAAAAAACACTTCGTAAAAATTGTAAACAAACGCAAAATTATTTGTTATATTGGGACTACAGCATAAAACACGGAAGAAAACTGGAACTATGTCAAAAAAAGAATAACTCTACTGAAACACCGTTTTGTTACTGTTAATAAAATAGTTGAAATTTATTTTGTTCCAGCGCAGTTACATGATGTAAGAAGTGCAATCGTACTTTACAATCGCCGTCATCGATTTTGTAATGTAAGGGACACAACTCTATGCGTCTTGTCCTATTTCTTTTGTCTCGTAGACTGGTTTCTTTGGAGGCCCGTGGGAAGCATATATAAGTCGGGTAGACGCACGAGACGGGTGTCTGTTTGTTATCAGACAAAAACAATAAACATATAGTGTGTTTTTATATATGTGTTATACAACTCGTTGAAATATGGTTTATTTTTTCTCGGCGAAGCCTCGAAAAAATAAACCATATTTCAACTCGTTGTATAACACAGATATAAAAACACACTATATGTTTATTGTCTATATATTTATCTCAAACAAAAACACTGGCGATAACCGTTACTTATTCCCAGTTCTTTATTCGATTTATCGATTGATAACGAATGTCAAATAAGGAACTGGGAATAAATAATTGTTGTCATGCCCCCTAAAAATAGATTGTAAAAAATGAAATAATTGCAAAAATAAATATCCGGTATATTTTCCTTTTCTCTCTTAAGACCGTCCACGTTATTTATTCAATGTTATCCTTTTTTTAATTATTTTTTTATTTGTTGTATTTTGTTGGTGGTGTGGAAGATTGTGGATTTTCGAAACACAAATTCGAAGAATTTTTAATAAACACTGGGGAGTTATTAGTGAAAGTAAAAATATTTTAATTGCAGAAAGACACTGATCGTTGCCAAAAAGATTACATACACATTGGTGGTGGAGGAATGGTGGAAGGGTGTTCTGAGAATGATAGGGACAGGACTGTAGTCTTTCTTGGATGGTTGCAGGTCATAGTGAATGTAGAATGTAATAAAAGAACAAAACATAAAGAAGTTCAGTTGTTATCAGTGTTCATGAAATTCAGTAGTCTTATATGACTGTAAGTTTAAATAATGTCTCGAACATCTCTGAAAATATAAAATAGATTCACCCATTCCCAGAAGACAATATAATATACATTAACACGTAATGCTGTTCTGCTTATCATGGTTATGCCTCCCCACACCATAACAGATCCACCACCAAAACGATCGTGCTGTCTGACGGTTACGCCATGCTATCGTTCGTTCCACCGCCGCCACATTCTGTAGCGTCTACCGGGGGAGGCGAGAGTGAACCTCGATTCATCGGAAAACATGACGTTGCCCCACCAACGATTGTCCCAGCGCTGCCGTGCTCCACACAATTACGCCTTGCTGCGATCTGACGTTCAGTCAAACGTGGAAATATTCGAGGTCGTCGAGTTTATAAATTCCAGCTGTGTATGCGATTTCGGATAGTCTGACCACTGACTGGTACATCTGTCGCTCTGTGCAGCTGATGTCCATTTTCGTTGGCACTTTTATGGCGGTTACATAATGTTGTGGTTCGGATGAAACGATCTTGCTTAGGAGTTGTCGTCCTTGGCCGACCTGACCGACGTCTGTCTAGAGATGGGCGGTATTGGAATTTTGAGTTCGGTATCGGTTTCGGTATTTTTGTGTGGGCATACCGCGGTATCGGTTCGGTATTCGGTATGTGACTTCAGATTCACTGATAGTACCAAAGGGGAATCCATGTCAGAAAAATACAGAATAAGTTGTTCTTGTATCATTCTATCACAGTGCTACGCATGCCATTGCTGATGGGCTCAACATTGTCATTCTTTTGTCAACACAGATCATATCTACAGTAATTTGGTGACTTGTTCTAAATACGCCTTAACTTTTCAAGCTCCACTTAAGGCGTCTGTAATCATAGAATGTGTGTTCTGAAGATGTCATCTTTAGGTGGGCCTGATGACAGTAGTAAAATTATCTGGTCAGTGATTTCTAGCCAAGTCTTGGCTGCCTGTTAAGGCAGCCAAGACTTGGCTAGAAATCACTGCTAAGCAACTTGACATGTACAGGTCGTAGACTATTGATAATTTAGTACAACTGCCCTGGTCCTTAAGGCTTAACAAAACTGAAAAATAAAATCAGTCACTTCTTTCAAGAAAATGAACACTTCAATTGCTATCAATCCTCATCAAGGCCTTATAAATAGCGAATGCACAGGGAAAATTGAAAATACCGTTGGTTTTGGTATTCAAAGATTAGGTCGGTTCGGTTTTTCGGTGTCCCCATGATATCGGTATCGGTTCGGTTTTTCGGTATATTGCCCATCTCTACGTCTGTCATCACCATTGCCTGTCTGATGGTAGCGAGACAACAACCTGCTAATCACCGATCGAGTATCGTTTGAATTTGAGTCACTTCAGTGTCTGTTGTCAGCTTCCAACATGCCGACGGAACGTAAACGTTCGTCACGTGTCAGTCTTCGCATACCTCAAAAGATACGTTTCGACCAGAAACTATTGATGAGCGAGTTTATACAAAGAAAAGAACGATGCGATCTTCGATAAAGCCCGTCCAGTACAAATGAAAATTTCAAAAGGCACCCACAGACATTAACGCAGCACTCGTGCGAAAAACCTGCACGAAGTTTTCGTGGGCCGGTGACATTCATGATCCCACTAAACTTGGTAATATATTGATGTGTCCAATCACGCGTATCCAATACCATTTTCCGAAAATATCAACATCAGTTTGGACATCCCCTACTTTTTGTGAATAGTATATTAAAAACCGGAAAGTAATAAGTGTCGCATTATTAAATTCAGGCGCTTAGAAACATGTAATGTAAGTACAACTGCCAAGACCGAAGAGAAGAGCTTTACCAACCACTCGAACCGTACATGTAATTTTACAGGACGGTATATTCCATGCATGTGGCATTTCCAGGAAGATTTATCATCTGATGTTGTCAAGCGGTAGATTCATGACTGCTAGCCCACTATTGACGACATGGGGGTTGTTTATTTTAGTTCAAGGTCACTGTCAGTATCTGTAGTTTTATAGTGACCACAACGCAAGTATGATGTCAAGTTTAGCCAAAATGTTATACCCACGCTGGCAGCCTTTTAAAATGAAATTACGATTATTATTTATTGAAGTTTAACGACACTTTCGACAGCCTGGGTTACCGTGTGTCGGACAGTATTACGGGTGGAGGAAGCAGGAGTACCCGGAGAGATCCACCGAGCAACATCGAACAACTGTCAGACTCACAAACGTATTAACATCACACAAGCAGGGTTAGCATTGGTTGAAGACAAGTGCACGATCGACGTACATTACGCCTCTGTACACAGCACCACCATACCCCCTTAAATTAAGGACCAGGCATTTGTTACTAGGTACTATCACACAAAAATGCAGGGCTTTGAAAAGGTGGAAAAAAGAAAAAAAATGAAAATTCAGGAACTTCCACAATTCCCCGGGTGTTCACGTGGGCGCGAGAGAATTGTGGTCTTGACGTCACAGTTAGTGCAACGCGACTGCAGGCTGAAATAAACTCATCTTACGAATAATTCACCAGGGCAACGTTACATAAAGTTTACATTTTAAAATAGTTTGTCATCAAAAGCTAAGCGACATATTATCTTTAGGGTATACTGGTGTCTCGTCACACTATCCTGTCGCATACTGTAGCGCGGCATGATGTCACCCTGCATAATGTCATGAAACCACTGTAACGAATAGGGTATTAAACTTTCATTTGTATGCCACAATATGTCAATTAGCACACTATTTCAATTACGATCATACAGTACAGGATGGTAAATACGGTGTTAATACATTGACGTCATCGTTTTTAGTATACTGGTAATTGCAAGACCACGCGCTCCCGATTCTGCTTGTATCGTCAAATCTTTTTCATGTAGCAGGTACTATTGGAACATACTGCCCGATAAATTCAGTTAATCAACCTGGCTGGTATTGGGGAACACATTTACCTGCACCCACGAAGTTAACGGAGAGACAAAATTGTAAGGAAACAATAGAGCTCACAGTTGTTACACTAAGGTGAGTGAGAAGGAAATCCAGAATAGTCCACGTTCAACAAAATCACTTCAACAAAGATCCAAATCAACACCTGATCAATGGTTCATACTCTTGAATAATCTGAAGGTAAGGAATTGGATAAGGAACTGGTATTCCATACGTAATGGTGTACCTAACATGGCGGCGACGGAACTGATAGTGACAAAAATAGTAGTCACAATGTTGGGGAAACTGAACAGGTATGATGAAACAGAAGTGAACTACAAAAAACGAAAAATGAACTTGGACGAATTTCCAAGTCAGGTCTTGGCTGCAGAATTGGCAGCAAAGACTTCACTAGAAATCACTGGTGATCCATTAACTCTTAACCCACTGAGTATTTTATAGATATTTTTTCATCAAATCTAGTCATGGCTGCTTTAAAGCAGCCATGGATAGATTTGATGAAAAATAAATCTAAATGTAGCACAAGAAATCATTGGTGACATATCCATTCCATTTACAGGGAGACAATATGATTAAATATGCAAAAATTATACTAATTTCAGAGACAAGAGAAACTCTGTGCTGGGCAGGAATATCCGCCAGCAGCATGCAAAGAGTAAATCTCTAACGGTTTAAGAAAAAAAATGTGAAAAATATGTCTTGTGTTTCGAAGATTAAATGAGTTGCATTTGATTTTAAATACTTTATACCGAGTTTAAGGGGGTGCGGTAGCGTTGCGTTAACCGGTTCTCGTCAGATCACCGAAGTTAAGCAACGTCGAGCCCGGTTAGTCCTCCGATGGGTGATCGTCTGAGCGATCGATTCGGACTCCCGCGCTGTGTCCTTGGGTAAGGCACTTAACCTCCATTGTCCACATGGGGGCGCGGTGACGCTGTGTACTAAGGCGTACTGCACGTCGACGGTGCGCATGTCTTCAACCAATCTAACCCTGCCTGTGCTGCAGCGCGGAGTTACGATGTTCTGAGCTGGCAGCTGCTCGTCGTTGCTCGGTGGTTCTCTCCGGGTACTCCGGCTTCCTCCACTAGTAAAACTGTCACCGTCATGATTAGCCATTGTGCATAAATATGTGACCTTAAACACCAATAAATAAATAAATAAATAAATAAATAAATAAATAAATAAATAAATAAATAAATAAATAAATAATACCGAGCCTAAACGGTGTTAACTAAATTTAGGTACTTATATGTACAAGTGCTCAGAAATAAGCTGAAAAAAATTCAGGTGTTAGACTGACGAAACTTAATTCTACCAGGAAGCGATCTCTTTACAAAATTCGTTTCGACTTTTTGCATTCACACGATATATAATTTTGTTCTTATTCTTGATTTTTTCCTATTTTCGTTACGAATATTTTCGCCACTAATATTTCCGTAACCTCCACTTTTATTGCTCCTACTTTCGTCACCGACATTCGTTACCCAGAATATTCATTACCTGTATAATCTTCATCTATGTCACCATCCAACGTTTATTTTCACCCCAAAAAGAATAATTTTACATGTGTAAATGTTAACCCTTTACCCAATGTAACGGTAAAAACCGGCCAGCGCTATTCACAAAAATCGCCAATTAATTTTCATTATTTTTTCATTTTTTATCTGAAAAACATTAGTTATGACCCCTCTTTGGAACGAGCTCGATGAGCTCGTTCCAAAGAGGGGTCATAACCTATGTTTTTCAGACAAAAAGTGAAAAAAAAATTAGTTATTCAAGAATTTTGTTTGCAAGTGTCGTCTGCTTTTCGTGTTAGGTAAAGTGTTAATGGAAAATCAGTCGTCGATTACATATGCGTGTCACATGATATTTTAGATGGTTTTGTAAACTTTGAAGTCATAACTCCGGACTCGGTTATTGAAGAAAATAATATGTTCCATGTGTTAGGCGAAAGAAGTAAACCCCCACAGCACAATTGTGTAAAGTTTTCACTTACTTTAGGTGGTACCTCTTTTGAGCTTAAGGCTGATAAGGATCCCATCAGGGCGTGTACCAGATTGACCAAGCCGTTACCCGATACTTTTCTGAATTCAGAGCTGTCACGTCAGTATTTAAATGAGATTATATCTGCGATGGAGAGTTGCAAGGACTCTCAGAATGATATTGATACAATCAACTCAAAGTTTGTAAATTTAGTTGTGAAAGAAGTTAAAAACTTCTTGCCCTCGTTTGGGATTCTGATTTTGTGGGGGCTAAAAAGAAATTTATTTAAATTTTTCAAACCCTTTTGGATCGTAGAACTTACTAACTTATCAAAAAAAGAGATCCAAAAACTACTCTGTGAATTCAAGCTAGCCCGCCGTTGTTTTAATAAATGACTTAGATTTTACGAAAAAGATTTAAAAAAAGAATCTAATGATAGAAACAAAAAATTTCTGTGATAAGCAGCCAAGGTCAACCTGGGATAAAATTAACCGCTTAGGTCCAACCCGAAATACTAAAATACCCGAGGAGGTCTATGCCGAAAAATAGAGATGGGCAATATACCGAAAAACCGAACCGATACCGATATCATGGGGACACCGAAAAACCGAACCGACCTAATCTTTGAATACCGAAACCAACGGTATTTTCAATTTTCTCTGTGCATTCGCTATTTATAAGGCCTTGATGAGGATTGATAGCAATTGAAGTGTTCATTTTCTTGAAAGAACTGACTGATTTTATTTTTCAGTTTTGTTAAGCCTTAAGGACCAGGGCAGTTGTACTAAATTATCAATAGTCTACGGCCTGTACATGTCAAGTTGCTTAGCAGTGATTTCTAGCCAAGTCTTGGCTGCCTTAACAGGCAGCCAAGACATGGCTATAAATCACTGACCAGATAATTTTACTACTGTCATCAGGCCCACCTAAAGATGACATCTTCAGGACACACATTCTATGATTACAGACGCCTTAAGTGGAGCTTGAAAAGTTAAGGCGTATTTAGAACAAGTCACCAAATTACTGTAGATATGATCTGTGTCGACAAAAGAATGACAATGTTGAGCCCATCAGCAATGGCATGCGTAGCACTGTGATAGAATGATACAAGAACAACTTATTCTGTATTTTTCTGACATGGATTCCCCTTTGGTACTATCAGTGAATCTGAAGTCACATACCGAATACCGAACCGATACCGCGGTATGCCCACACAAAAATACCGAAACCGATACCGAACTCAAAATTCCAATACCGCCCATCTCTACCGAAAAACTGTTCTGGGAGCGATAATTATTAAAATTCATAATTATACTATTGAAAACAAGTAGGGGATATTTGATAAAAGTGACATATCTGAAGAAATATATTTACAGTACGCGGAGAGTGGATTGTAACTAAATCACCCGCGGAGTGGAGTTATCACCCAAGCTATAACTTTCAAATTCTGTTCATATCGACAAAAAATACAAGCAATGTTTCAGCCAATGGACCTCCGGGTTATGCTTTGCAACAAACTTGCAATTATTATCTGGGTGGAATCTCCACACTGCGAGTGATTTAGTGATAATACACTCTCCACGCACTGTATATTTTCATCACAAAGACAGTTGAGGCATTGCGCTGTGACATCTGGTGAATGATTTCAGCGATAGTTGGGTGCCTGACAAGCACAAATTCCACGCACTGTGTTGACTGTGTTATAAAAGACATGGGCGATCAGTCCGAGAATATACCACATTCAGTCCAAGACCTCAATACATTGTAAATCCTCCTCGGTTCGCGAGACTAGCGCGGGTCCGACGTGTCATTCTCCTCACCAAACGTCCAATATCAGCTTGACTGATGTTATTCCATTCTTCCAGCACTGCAGTGGCGACTTCCTGGAAATTTGGTGGTCCTGCCAAGCATATCTTATGCGTGCTCGATTGGTGAAAGGTCTGGACTTAGTGCTGGCCAAGGCAGTGTAGTGATGTTCTACTCCTGGAGAAACCGTGTAGCGACACGGGCCTTGTGTGCTCTTGCATTGTCATCTTGGAAAATGAATCGTCGGCCGTGACGTCGCGCAAATGAAACCACATGAGCTGCTAACATGTTGCCACGGTAGTACTGCCCCCTTGCACGCCAATGGATGACATGTAATGCTGTTCTTCTGCTTCTCATGGTTATGCCTCCCCACACCATAAACGATCCACCACCAAAACGATCGTGCTGCCTAACGGTTACGTCATGGTATCGTTCGTTCCGCTGCCGCCACACTCTGTTTCGCCTGTCCTGGAACCTCGATTGATCGAAAAATATGACGATGCTCCACAAACGATTCTCCCAGGGCTGTTGTGTTCCACACCAATTACCGCCTTGCTGTGATGTGGCGTTCAGTCAAACATGGAATTATTTGAGGTCGTCAAGCGTACAAATTCCAGCTGTGTTGGCGATTTTGGGTAGTCTGACCACCGAATCGCACATCTGTCGCTCGTTGCAGCTGCTGTCCAATTTCTGAGGCACTTTGATGACGGTTACGTAATGCTGTGGTTCGGATGAAACTGTCCTGGTTAGCAGTTGACGCACCTGGACGATCTGAACGACGTCTGTCATCAGCATTGCCTGTCTGACGGTAGCATGACCACAACCTGCTAATCACAGATTATGTAACGTTGAGAATTTGAGCCACTGCAATCTGTCTGTTGCCAGCTTCCAACGTGCCAACGGCACGTAAACGTTCGTCACATGTCAGTCTTCGCATACCTCAGAAGTTACGTTTCGACAGTAGTATGTCATGTACCCGGACGAGGGTAGGTTGGGGGACCCCGGTGGGGGACCCCGGAAGTGATGTCATGTCACGTGACCGAGTGCTGCCATGTTGTGTTGTCATGGTAACCCGCGTGAGCGGCCATGTTGTGACGTCATCGCCATAGTGATACGTGGTGGTAGTACGCATGCGCAGCGCGTGTTGTTAGGGTGATACGTGTTTCCGTCGTCCATTTTGTATACTGGAGGTCGCCATCTTGGTTTCTATGGTAGCACGTGATTGCTATGTTACCCAATTTTTCTGCAATAAGACGGGGTATGTTTTAGGGGTATGTTCGATTGAATCGGAGTATTTTCTGGAACGACTTCCCTGGATAATTACCACAAACAACCCGACAATCCCTCCAAAACACCAAAATCCACCCGAAATCACCGAAATTGACTTTATTTCCCCATTTTATCGGTTTAGTACGTAGTGCTATAGTACTAAGGGGTACAAGGGGTGCGTTCGACTGAAGTGGAGTAATGTTCTGGCTTTGAATTCGCCCAGATTCCCTTTTTGGATCCCTATCCCATGACGTTTTTCCCATTAAAAGACACGTTCCTTTGGTCATTACCCAGAATTCTCTGCTTCTATCTATATATGTAATAGTTATCGTTTATCTGGCCATGTTCTTTTATTCTAGAGTATACTCCAGTAACGTAGAAGAGCCTATTAGTTGGAACAGCTTTGCTTATTATTGCTATATTTAGCTATTTTGGTCTATTATTGTAAGTTCTGACCCTATACTCTTGTTGTTTCGTTTATCTAGATCATTTATAACCAATCAGATTGCTTGATTTCCCATAATCTGTATGCAGAGTTATCTCCCTTGTGTATAATAAAAGCCTATATTCAATGGCCATATCCTATGGAATCCCATTTTTTGCAAAACACCTGTGGCTATGGAATCCCGTTTTTGTCGTATGAGGCCATGAGGGCTATGTAAAAGCCCTCAATGAGTCCTCATTTATTATCCCTCATAGCCTCATTGAATTTTGAGGTTATGAGGACCATTAAAAATCCCTCAATGAAGTATTATTTACTACGACTCTTATCCTCATTTCAGTATTTAACAGGTATATCCCATGGAATCCCATTTTGGAAAACGCCTGTGACTGTGGAATCCCTTTTTTGTCGTATGAGGCCATGAGGGCTATGTAAAAGCCCTCAATGAGTCCACATTTATTATCCCTCATAGCCTCATTGAATTTTGAGGTTATGAGGACCATCAAAAATCCCTCAATGAGGCATAATTTACTACGACTCTTATCCTCATCTCGGTATTTGAGGATACCTATGGCCTGGTATTGTATTATTCGACGATACCTTTTATGGGATATTTATCTGAGGATACTATATGGGCTGTACATATCCATATAGGTCTCTCTTGCTGGCCCTTAGTACTATTAATCCACCTGATGTTTTATGTTATCCTATGACTGGTATAGGTAGTATGCAATGCTAGGCATAGGGGTATTGTGGGTAGGGGTACTGCCTGGTGGTTTAGAACGGTACTATAGCATGGCGGTATATACACCTATAGGCCCCTGTTAGTGCTTGGTACTATTAACCAACCGATTGCTTTGTTTTATTATATTGCTGGTATATGTAGTACGTTATGGTAGACCTAGTGATTTTGTGGGGGTGAGGGTAATGCTTGGTAGTTTAGAACGGTAGTATAGCATAGGCTGTACATATCCTTGTAGGTCTCTTGCTGGCCCTTGCTACTACTGATCCACCAGATGCTTCATATTATTGAGCGGTATTCTGGGGTGGGGTCAATGCCTGGTAATACAGAACGGCAGCAGAGTATGGTTGGTATATTCCCCTATAGGTCCCATCCTAACCGTTCATAGTATTAACCTACCGAATGCTTTGTATCATCCTGTTACTGGTAAGTTGGTACGTAATACCAGTAGTTCCTACCTTCCTTTTTTGTCAAATGAGGATAAGAGTCGTAGTAAATTAGACCTCATTGAGGGATTTTTAATACGACTCTTATCCTCATTTGACAAAAAAGGGATTCTCCAGAAGGCACCCAAATGAGGATAAGAGTCGTAGTAAATTAGACCTCATTGAGGGATTTTTAATACGACTCTTATCCTCATTTCAGAAAAAAGGGGTGCCGAAGGCCATATGTTTTTCAAAAAAGGGGTGCCGAAATTGGGGTGCCTTCTGGAGAATCCCTTTTTTGTCAAATGAGGATAAGAGTCAGATTAAAAATCCCTCAATGAGGTCTAATTTACTACGACTCTTATCCTCATTTGACAAAAAAGGGTAGGTAGGAACTACTGGTATTACGTACCAACTTACCAGTAACAGGATGATACAAAGCATTTGGTAGGTTAATACTATGAACGGTTAGGATGGGACCTATAGGGGAATATACCAACCATACTCTGCTGCCGTTCTGTATTACCAGGCATTGACCCCACCCCAGAATACCGCTCAATAATATGAGGCATCTGGTGGATCAGTAGTACCAAGGGCCAGCAAGAGACCTACAAGGATATGTACAGCCTATGTTATACTACCGTTCTAAACTACCAAGCATTACCCCCACCCCCACAAAATCACTAGGTCTACCATAACGTACTACATATACCAGCAATATAATAAAACAAAGCAATCGGTTGGTTAATAGTACCAAGCACTAACAGGGACCTATAGGTGTATATACCGCCATGCTATAGTACCGTTCTAAACTACCAGGCAGTACCCCTACCCACAATACCCATATGCCTAGTATTGCATACTACCTATACCAGTCATAGGATAACATAAAGCATCAGGTGGATTAATAGTACTAAGGGCCAGCAAGAGAGACCTATATGGATATGTACAGCCTATATAGTATCCTCAGATAAGTATCCCATAAAAGGTATCCTCGATAGGTATCCTCGAATAATACAATACCAGGCCATAGGTATCCTCAAATGCCGAGATGAGGATAAGAGTCGTAGTACATTATGCCTCATTGAGGGATTTTTGATGGTCCTCATAACCTCAAAATTCAATGAGGCTATGAGGGATAATAAATGAGGACTCATTGAGGGCTTTTACATAGCCCCCATGGCCTCATACGACAAAAAAGGGATTCCACAGTCACAGGCGTTTTCCAAAATGGGATTCCATAGGATATACCTGTTAAATACTGAAATGAGGATAAGAGTCGTAGTAAATAATACCTCATTGAGGGATTTTTAATGGTCCTCATAACCTCAGAATTAAATGAGGGTATGAGGGATAATAACTGAGGACTCAACCTTTTCTTATCAAAATTAAATGAAATAACGAATGTTTTAAATGCCGAAAATAAAAAAAGTTTATATTATGGGGGATCTTAACCTGGACCTTTTAAAAACAACTACACACTCAAAAACGGAAGAATTTGTTAATCTCATGTTCAGTCCAGGCTTTCTGCCGTATATCACCAAGCCAACGAGAGTAACCTGTCGTTCTGCTACTCTGATAGATCATATCTTCTCTAATGATGTTTCACAAGCAGCATTACCTGGAATAGTCATATCTGACGTGTCAGATCATTTTGGTGTTTTCTATATTGAGGAAAAACCCAAACCAAAAGATACACCACACTTTACACTAAAAAGAATAATAAATGCAGAAAGAATAGTTGAATTTAAAACACTTAT
Source organism: Pictodentalium vernedei (assembly GCA_031216915.1). Classification (NCBI taxonomy): domain Eukaryota; kingdom Metazoa; phylum Mollusca; class Scaphopoda; order Dentaliida; family Dentaliidae; genus Pictodentalium; species Pictodentalium vernedei. The sequence goes on from CM062295.1 coordinate 656,633,223, forward strand.
CTCGCAAAGTGATTCTAATCCTGTAATGCAGTCGAATTGTCCCAATGAGTCATATGAAACCTTTCTAAACATCTATATGGAAGCCTATGAAAGAGCATTCCCTCTCAAACGTGTTAGCCAGAACAAAAAAGTTATTAAAAAACAGCCACGGATGACAAGGGGGCTTGTAATATCCTCCAACAACAAAGAAAAAGTCTACAAGAAAAAACTCCAAGCTCCCACCGAAAGGAACTCAGAAAACTATAAAAACTACTGTAGAATCTTCAACAAGGTAAAAAAACAATGTAAAGCTACCTATTATAGAGATATCCTAAACGAAAACAAAAACAATATGCGAAGAACGTGGCAGATTTTAAACGAAGCCATCAATAAAGGAAAAACTGAAGCCAGATTACCCTCGTTCTTCATCCAGGACAACATCGAGTTAAGCGAGCCCCATGCCATCGCAGAAGAATTCAACAATTTCTTTATCAACATTGGAAAAACACATCCGTACAGATTCAGAAAACTAATAAGTCCTACACAGATTACATGGACAACAATGTCTCCAATAATCTCTATTTAATACCCACAAATCCCACAGAAGTCAACCGAGTAGTAAATAAAATGAAGCCAAAATTATCTAAAGACTGCGATGACATCACAACCTGTCTTCTTAAGCATACGATAACCGAAGTATTGGATCCTCTAACACATGTAATTAACAACTCTTTCCTAAACGACAAAGTACCAGACAGGATGAAGATCGCGAAGGTGATATCCATATTTAAAGCGGGTGATGAGCACAGCTTTACAAATTACAGACCTATCAGTATACTTCCGGTATTCTCAAAAGTAATGGAAAAACTCATGGAAGTGAGGCTAGAGAGTTTCCTCAATAGGTTTAATATTTTATACCCTCACCAATATGGGTTCCGAAAGCGACATAGTACTATTCATCCAGTTCTTCAGCTCCGTAAAAGCATTGCAATAGAAAATAATAAAGAAGAAAAAAAACAGCACCTTAGCACTGTTCCTGGATTTGTCAAAGGCTTTTGACACCATAAATCACGAAATACTATTAGGTAAACTGGAAAAATATGGCATCCGAGGTGTCACCAACAATTGGTTTAGAAGTTACTTGTCCAACAAGTCTCAATATGTCACGTACGGAGAACACAAATCGAACTTAGCCAAACAGAGTTGTGGTGTACCACAGGGCTCGATTTTAGGCCCTATTCTTTTTCTTTTATATATAAATGATATAAGTAACTCAACATCACTCAATCTTTTATCATTTGCCGATGACACCACTGCACACTGCCCGGGCTCCGATAATAATCCCATTACATCGTATTTCAATGACGAGCTCCAGAAACTATTCGAATGGTGCTCTGTGAACCAGTTAATGCTGAATGCTAAGAAAACCTCGTACATCATACTTAATCCAAATAAAGGTAGGAACAATAATCTTTGTCAAGAGGTAAAAATAAATAACCAAAACATTAACAAAGTTGGGGCCACCGAAACAGAAAAATCTGTTAAATTCTTGGGAATTAGCATTGATGAACATTTATCCTACAAGGCTCACATATCCCGATTATGCTCGAAAATAGCACGCGCAAACTATAGTCTAAACAAAGTTAAAAATATCCTCCCCCACGGAGCTATGAAAACTTTGTATTACGCCCTCATACATAGCCATTTGGTATACGGAATCCAGGCATGGGGCATCTCAAGAGCTATCAAAAAACTAGCTGTCCTGCAAAAACGTTCAATACGAATAATTAATAACAAAAAGTACAATTCTCATACAGATCCCCTGTTTAAAGAAAACCAAATACTCAAGGTTGATGATTTGTTTAGGCTACATGCACTACTGTTCGTGTTTGACTGGCAGAACGGCAGATTACCGGTGTCTTTCAATGATATATTTAAAATTACTGACAATCCATCTGGTAGGAGAACTAGACAGTCAGGCCTCCTATACATAGAAAAAACACGGACCCAAACTCTGGATAAATTTCCTTTATACTCCTTTCCGAAACTATGGAATGCTCTGGACGACACAACTCGTAATATTAGCGACAGAAGCATGCTTAAGAACAAGTTAACTTCCACATTCATTTCCTCATATTCCAGTTATGTCAGCTGCAACAATCCCTACTGCCCTGATTGCACTTCGTAAACTTCGTAAATTGTCAAAGTCGTGGTCCGCGTCTAAATCTGGAATCCTCGTCTTGTGCAACCTGTCGCGCTTCCTCCTTACAGTGGTGCTATGTAAAATACTATATGGATACAAGTAAGAACTTGCAAATAAAAGTCTACACAAATAAATCAATAACATTCGTCATCCTACGATGATGATGCAGCTAACGTAGACACCACACCCAAACATCATGACCAACCTCCTTGTCGCAGTCTAAACGATACGAACTTCTCAATGGGACTTGTTGCCGCCCTCATGTGTTATGATAAGTAGTGGAAGGAGTCCTATAGGCAGGTTGCTTCTTGCCTACCTTGGATCACCGTCTTTCCGCTGGCGAAAATGAAACACTAATACTCTAATATCAGAAAAGTAATGATTCGATCGTCATTCTCCATCATGTGTTACATAACTGGCTCTCAGTTCATTCTTTCAGTCACAGTCTGTTTGCAATCAACCCATCTTCTTCCAGGGGGTGGCAGGTAGACAGCCAATCTGGCTATGCCACTTCCCACGGTATACTTCACATTACATTTGTGCAATATGTTTATTTGTAACCATTTTACATGTATGTGTACCGTGAATAAAGAATCTGAATCGGAATCTTGAGGGCTTTTACATAGCCCTCATGGCCTCATACGACAAAAACGGGATTCCATAGCCACAGGTGTTTTGCAAAAAATGGGATTCCATAGGATATGGCCATTGAATATAGGCTTTTATTATACACAGGGGAGATAACTCTGCATACAGATTATGGGAAATCAAGCAATCTGATTGGTTATAAATGATGTAGATAAATGAAACAACAAGAGTATAGGGTCAGAACTTACAACAATAGACCAAAATAGCTAAATATAGCAATAATAAGCAAAGCTGTTCCAACTAATAGGCTCTTCTACGTTACTGGAGTGTACTCTAGAATAAAAGAACATGGCCAGATACACGATAACTATTACATATATAGATAGAAGCAGAGAATTCTGGGTAATGACCAAAGGAACGTGTCTTTTAATGGAAAAAATGTCATGGGATAGGAATCCAAAAAGGGAATCTGGGCGAATTCAAAGCCAGAACATTACTCCACTTCAGTCGAACGCACCCCTTGTACCCCTTAGTACTATAGCACTACGTGCTAAACCGATAAAATGGGGAAATAAAGTCAATTTCGGTGATTTCGGATGGATTTTGGTGTTTTGGAGGGATTGTCGGGTTGTTTGTGGTAATTATCCAGGGAAGTCGTTCCAGAAAATACTCCGATTCAATCGAACATACCCCTAAAACATACCCCTGTCCTATTGTTGGCCTTAGGTAACATAGCAATCACGTGCTACCATAGAAACCAAGATGGCGACCTCCAGTATACAAAATGGACGACGGAAACACGTATCACCCTAACAACACGCGCTGCGCATGCGTACTACCACCACGTATCACTACGGCGATGACGTCACAACATGGCCGCTCACGCGGGTTACCATGACAACATAACATGGCGGCACTAGGTCACGTGACATGACGTCACTTCCGGGGTCCCCCACCGGGGTCCCCCAACCTACCCTCGTCCGGGTACATGACATACTACTTTCGACCAGAAACTATTGATGAACGAGTTTATACCAAGAAAAGAACGATGAGACCTCTGAAAAAGCCCGTCCAGTACAAATGAACATTTCAAAACGTACCCCACAGACAACGCGGCGCTCGTGCGTAAACCTGCACGAAGTGTTCGTGGGCCGGTGGCATTCGTGATCCGCACTAAACTTAGTAACATACTGATGTGTCCAATCACCGTATCAAATACCATTTCCCGAAAATATCAACATCAGTTTGAATATCCCCTACTTTTTTGGAATAGTATATACAGACATTGGCTTTAAAACCTTTGAAATAATGTACACATCGTGTGTTTGCCCTGTGTTAGACTATGCCTCGGGTGTTTGTGGGTTCAAAAAGTATTCAAATATAGACAGTATACGAAACAGTGCTTTGAAATATTTTCTAGGTTGCACAGATTTACCCCCACTTTGGAAGTTCGTGAAAATATGGATTTGAGAACCTCTATAGAATGTAAATGGGTTTATATGGTTAGGCGTTTGAATAATTTAATAAAAATGGGCAATAACTAATTGACACATCGGATCTTTATCTGGGATTATACACACAACTCTAATAATTGGTGCTTCGACGTAAGGAATTTTTTGAATATATTGACAAAACTGATATTTTTGAAAGCATGTCATTATGCTATATTGGAGAGATAAAAGATTTAATGAAAGGTTTTAATGATGCAAAATACTTAGTCTTCGGTTTTCACTCAAGCTTAGAACGTACATTTGTTTTAAATCTGTTTTTGAAACAGAGGAAAATGTAGCTTTGAATCTATGTCGCCAACAACGATATACAGCCAGCCTTTTCAATCAGATCCATTTCGCCTTTTCGTCAATTTCACGAAACTTCGTGTACGAACATGTGCTGGGCTGCAAGAATTTTTGGGGCCACTGGGAAATTCCTTGGTGGACCAGGCGGCCCATCACCCTGTGTTAATAATTAGTTCATTCAATGAATTTGAAATGACTTGTAGCGAGCGTCAGACTTTTTATTTCTCCTGACAAATCACGGCCACATGTTTTAACCTGCACTGATGAAATGTGGCTGACCTGGGAAATTCACAACTGTTATGGTCGAATAGATAAGTTTCACACTAAACTAACAAAACTTTAAAATTATTCTGACTTTCCTAAAATTTAGTATTTATAGAGCTCGAAAAAATAAACATATACGTGTTTATTGGATTTGTTTGTTTAACGCTTTTTTTGACGTTTTTACGTCATTTCCTGTTTTTACATATCTCTCCCTTTTTGTGAGCACCGCATCAGCTCAAACCACAACAGATACCCCTATAATGTTTCATCTACTCCTAGAGGAATAGTTAAAGGGATGTCTTGTCGCATTTGTATTCATATTATAACACAAAAATTAACCACACCACCTAATTTCCAATGATGGTCGGAAAACGTCAAAATTAAATTTCGGTACATGGATTTGAAATCTGGGCATATTTTAGTACCCGTGGACCCCAAATACAGCGTTTAAACAAAAATTGAAAATTCGACGTCATATACCGGATATAAGACGAAGACAACGTCGGAGTAGACCCTCCCATTTGTAAGCACACCCTGTCGCCAACTCTACGACACATACCGATATAATATTCTATATACCAATTGAAGTGATTTCACGGCGCGTCGCGACGTTAAGAAATATTTATCTAATTAAGTGCGGCCTTTTTGTAAAGTTGATAACATACAATGTTTTATTGGGAAACAAACAATGACTTATTATCACAAAATGACAAATAACCCTTTACGTAACATGAAAAGCAGACGACACTTGCAAAAAAAATTCTTGAATAACTAATTTTTTTCATTTTTTGTCTCCAAAACATAGGTTATGACCCCTCGTTGGAACGAGCTCGTTCCAACGAGGGGTCATAACCTATGTTTTTGAGACAAAAAATGAAAATATTTTGAAAATTAATTGGCGATTTTTGAGAATAGCGCTGGCCGGTTTTGGCCGTTACGTTGGGTAAAGGGTTAACGTTGAAAGTCTTTACAAACGCAATTTCCAACACCGTATTGACGAAACAAATAAACACATACTTTTTCTGTCTCGTCGTCGCTCGTGCTCTTTACTGCCACAATGCCTTGCCTTCACAAGTGAAAGAAACTATTTTTGTTGCACGCCAGTTCTATGAAATCCCCATCTACAGCAACACTAAACCACGCGGAAAATAAAAATCTGTTTGTGCGGGACGGAAATCGTTGACGGACTATTTTTTATAAAAAAGCGAAAGTTTACTGGAATTTTCTACAAATCGTGCACCGGAGTTACAATTTGAATCATTAGTGATAGCTGAAATCGTTCCCTGAGTTCCAATGTGTTCTATGTGCCAGTAGGCACATAGAACACATTGCAACACAGGGGCGAAATATTAACACGGTTTCCCCTCGTAAATTTGGCTGGCGATAAAATGTCTTCTTTTTGTTGATAGTTGTCAAATTAATTGCTGAGCGTCCTTCTAATAATTGCACGTGAAGGCGTGTATTAAACACAGAACCACACGCACTTGAATGGGTAAATTGACATGGCACTTATGCCATCTCGGAGGGATAAAACTGGAGGCCTCAGGCCTCTCTTTCTATCCTTCCGCACTGGCGCTCGTGCCATATCGATGAACCCATTCACACGCGTATGTCGTTCTGTGTTTTTATGCCAAAATTTTAGCCAACGAAGATTTTTGGGTAGCAAATTAAACTTTTTAGTACTCAATTGGCTCAATTGGCAGCCGGCAGCATGAACACTATTCATCGGGTTGTTGCTAGCAAGGAAGTGTTTAAGTTTGGAAGAAATCATTTTTTGTATTAATTTTGAAAGAAAGCGTAAGTTGCTAATGGACGATAGTTGATTCACCAGTCGTTTCACTCCAGAAGTGATTGCGCGGCGCATCGCGACGTTAAGAAGTATCTATCTAATTAAGTGCAGCCTTTGCGTAAAGTTGATAATATACAATGTTTTATTGAGGAAAAAATAATGACTTATTATCATACAACGATAGTTAACGTTGAAAGTCTTTCCAAACGCAATTTCCAACACCTTATTGAAAAAAAGAAGTTACAACATGCTTTTTCTGTTTCGTCATCGATCGCTCTTCTCACTGCCGCAATGTCTTGCCTTCACGAGTGGAAGAAACTCTTTGGCGCCAACATTCTATCCAACGAAGAGTTTTTGGTAGTAAATCAAAATGTTTAGTGCAATTGGCTCAGTTGGCACCCGGCAGCATGAACACTGTTCATCAGTTTGTGGCTGTTGTGTAAGTTTGGAAGCAATCATTTTTTGTATTACGTTTGAAAGAAATCGTAAGTTGCTAATGGATGATATAGAGAGTAATCGCTTGACAGGACTGGTTACGTAAAATAATTCAGAAGAGGTGAGGGACGTTGTACAAACACGAGTGCGCGAATGCGCACGAGTGTTTTACAATATAGTCCCTCGCCTCGAATGAATTATATCAGGTAATCAGTCCAGTCAAGCGATTACTCTGTTTATTACTTTTCATTATTAACGATAATTATATTAGGTAACCCTTTACCTAACGTAACGGCCAAAAACGACCAGCGCTATTCTCAAAACTCGCCAGTTAATGTTCATTATTTTTAATTTTTTTGTCTCTAAAACAAAGGTTATGACCCTTCATTGGAACGAGCTCGTTCCAATGAGGGGTCATAACCTATGTTTTTGAGACAAAAATGAAAATAATTGTTATTCAAGAATTTTTTTTGGAAGCGTCTTCTGCTTTTTATGTTAGACAAATGGTTAAAAAAGGCAACAAAAAAAAAGAACAATGAGGTCCCCATTACACCGACGGCAATGCGTCTGCGCTTGCGCGCACGGATACATGACACAATTGTTGATTGCATAATTCACGTGTGAAGTAATCGTTTATAATCAAACCAGGAAATCCCAGTAATTTACACTTTGGAAAGTAATAAAGTTGATTAATCAACCTTTTTATTTCAGAATTCATTTTCAGACTCATAAATCGTTGCCCGTTTTGTCGAAACTGCATGCGGCTTCATTGAACTTTGTCGATCTCGGGATAAACTTAATGTTTGCGTTTGTTCAACAACCCGCTAAAGTCTGGACAGGAAATGTTGCTTTAACTTGAATGCTTTCAGCGATTCCGGTATAGAAAAAAAGCAATGCGATTAAAAGTCATAAAATGCTGGTCGTTTTCATCAGAAATTAATCTTAGAAATGGAACGTATTTTCTCCAATGCAAGAGAAAGGTGTCTATACCAAGTACAAGTCTGTATTGAGGGTTGCGGCTGCAAGTGCGACCATTTGATTCAGAAAGAGTACATTGTTTACCCCCACTCAACAGAAACTGATTATACATGTCGAGGCCACCGTTTTTGATAACCGTAATGAAATGATAAATAGTTCAACAACTCAACGAAAATAGATTATACTAGATCATTTTTCCATTATAATATTTTAATATAGGCCATGCGTTAAACCTGAAAATAAAACAAAGAAACACACAGCTGGTACACTAGTATAAACTTCAGCAGTTATAGTACAAGTAGAATAATGAATGAGGATTATGTCATGCACAACACAAGAACGCAATACCATGACGTCGCGACCTTCATTTATAAAAAAAAAACAACTTATAGAAGCTAAATTATTGTCAAATTGTATAGGAACAAGCAAGACAGGTAGGAATATTGTAAAATTAATTAGTTATTACCACTAAAACTGCCAACAAAAACAATCCTGTTCAAATGAGGGTTTTGTCGTTTTGTTTTAGTGGAACTTAGTGGAAACATGAATGTGGATTACGATATGCACATCTCAAGATCGTAATACCATGACGTCATGATCTTCATTCATAAAAAATCAATTTATAGACACAGAATGGTTGTCAAAATAGATGCGAACAAGTCAGGAAATGGAGGAATGTTGTAAAATAAATTGGCGTTATTACCACCAAGTAGGTTTTCGAGATGGTGTATCGAAGTCGAGATCTAGCCTCTGGGCATATATCGACAAGTTGTGGGCAAGGTCTAGACTTCAGTACACCATTTCGGAAACTCACATGGTGGTAGTAATCTATATGTATCGACTGACATCAACTTTCCCGATCCCCAGGTAAACTTGATGAGCGCATCTGTTTTACAATCTGACTCGAAAACACTGGGCACTGTGACATTGTATTGGTTCAACTTGAATGTTTGCAGTGGCTGAGATACACAAACACAATTGCAACGTGATTTTAGAATTTGATAATTACATTTTGATAAGGGTGTAGTTTTATCTTTTCGAATTTTGAAACGTATGCGGTCTCTTGAAAACGCCTCTCTAAAGCTTGTAATGTTATAAATAGAAACTTAAGGAAATAATGAAGGACACCTTTGTGTATTAAGGTATACCGAATTTGAATAATCTCCTTTAGATAAACTACAAAATACTTGATGTTCCAATAAGATTACAATCCCCCTCTTCTGATTGGACGCGAGCTCGCTTATTATATTCTATGTTTACGGCCTCCAGTGACAAATGTTACCGTCTGACGTCACCACGCGAAATATCTGAAATGACGTCGCCCGTTTCGTAATTGCTTCACCACAGAGTGACTAGTAAGTCACTTCATGTTTCCGGATTTTTCACTCGTGCAGCAAGACGGTGTTCCGGATGAAGTGTTGTTTAAATTACAAACCGATTTACGATTTGAACTGAGATGGGATGAGTTTATCTGGTTTATTGATTATTTATCCAGTGCCGTCGGTGGATACATGAGAAGTTTATTTACTAAACCTGTGATCGTTAAAAGTTGTTTTGAACAAGGCAACACTTAACGATTACATGTTTCGTAAATAAACCTCTCGTGTTTCAAGACGAAGGTTTTGGGATATAGGTAGTGTCTTTTTGGAACATATACTTCACTGTCATGACTGACGGTAACATGGTCTGAGTTTTATGTTCAAGCGGGACGCGAAGGTCTGAGGTTTGCGTCTCGGAGCGTATGTCCAACCACGGCGCTTCGCGTCTCGGTAGAACATAAGCTCCGAGCTGCAAACCTCAGACCATGTTACCATCAATTCATCACAATAACTTATATTATGATGTTTGATGCACATGTATTGTAAGATACATACACGTTATCACTAGCATGTGCATGTAAAAGTTTGGAATCCGAGTCGGCCTTTTGCTTCGAGGAAAAAAAAGCTGTGAATCGAAGGCAAGCCGTTATTTTCCCAAGAAACAAAACGAGTCTCTGATATTTATTTACTGGTGTTTAATGTCACATACTTATACACAATGGCTAATCATGACCGTGACAGTTTTACGGGTGGGGGGAGCCGGAGTACCAGGAGTGAACCACCGAGCAACGACGAGCAGCGAGAGACTCTGATACTTGTGTACGTGCATATGTTGGTGATGACATACAATGTTTACAATACCTCCCATAAATCTTTCGAAAAACCCATAAACTAAACGATTTTAGGAGGGATTATTTCTTATTGCACATGAACGATGTAAACCACTATGTGGTTTGATAAGAACAATGCAGTCAATAAGTCGTTCATTCGCCATCATTGGTACTCTCAAGAATAAATGTTTGGAATTTTTGGTAATTTTGAAAAATTTTTGTATGCGGATTCATGATATGTATTGTACGATTCCAGGATAATGTATGTTTCCACAAGAGATTTGCTGCACTATATTGGTTGTCGATTGGGATATCGAGGTGAAAAACGTCCATTAACTTCGTCAATGGCACATTTTTGTGGGTGGGTTTTGTTGGCCTACATACTGATGTGAAAGATTCGTTTGAATATTCAATTGGATGCCACGCCGAGTATATTGGACACATTTTTCTGCATTTCGTGTATTTTTAATTGAAAAGAAACAATCAAGTAAAATAACCATTATTTTTAATGTTTCGAAGAACAATGTATTTTCTTGCTGTTCAATACCGGACACGCAACTAACATACTCATTCTATGCAGAACTGTAATACCCTAACGCTCGACTCGATTTTCATTGGTTATCTCCAGTTTCACGTTGCCCAAGTGTGTACTAATACGCTGTGCTCATTCATTCATTCCTAATTCCAAACTGTTGAAATGAACAGTATAACAAGCGTTCTTATCGAGTGCGTTTTATTTTTTTTTAATTGTTTAAATAGTGCATTCTCTGTCTCCTCAATGCGTAGGAATTAGATAAAATTTAGCACGCGCTGGTATCTTTCAGTTGCCCGGTACAAGATTCTCTATCAGATACCCGATACACATTGTATTAGGGGTCTGATACACATTTCGTGTACGATAAATGCCTTTGTAATATATATTCTCTGGCATTCTCTGGTATTTTAAGTTGGGGCAGAAGTCTTGTTAGTGAAGCTGAATGTTCCCGAGTAGAGCAAAATGACAACCGCCGCCAAGGGAGGTAATAAATCACCACGTTAGGTGCCGTCTATCCTCAAAAGATACATTCAGCTCTCGCAGAAAGTCCAAGCGGCTCATTAAAATGCACGCTTAACATCAAGCTCTCGGGCCACAGTTAAATTCGGTAAGGAATCCTATACTGTTATGGGCTGTTTCTTTAGGCCCTTCTCGTGAAGCTTGCGCGACTGACGTTGATGTTATGTGGTGTATTTTTACTCACAAAGAATGCAGATATTCTTCCATGCTCCAGTTATAAATTATACTTATTACGTTTATATTTCGGTATGCAAATATTAAGATATTGACAGAATTACTACGCGGCGTAATCACAAAATTACATCTTGGATAAGTCCACATTCATAATTATTTAATAAACAAACATGTCTGATGGTACTGATACGGTCATTAAAGATTCGTTCGAATCAAATATTGATTGAGAAGCATCTCATGTGTTCATAGAAAGAACATGAAGGTTTATGATATTTTTCGTAACTGAAATATTGCATTCCAACTGAAATATTGCAAACGATTGAATCTAAACATATATTCGCCTGAGTGCTAGAATGTCCTATGTCCCATAGGGGACATAGGACATTTTAGCACTCAGGCGACAATATGCAATGGACTATTTATACACCAAAATACAATAGGCTGGTTGCAGGGCATCACGCCGTCGAATTCCGCCCAAAATTTGACCGGTGACTTGAGATCTTGGCGAAACGTAAGCAGACCCGAGATCGACCTCCAACTTCCAAAAAAATTAAGTCTTCAGTTCAGCAGCTCGGACCCACGACAATGCCTGGTGGAATTACTGCTTGACATTGGCGATATAAATATTTATCCCATAAATGGACGTTATTCGAACAATAAAAGTATTGGATAAATTTTTGCTTTATTCACCTACTGTTTTACGTTTGTGGGAGACAAACTGAACCAACGTTTATCAAACGTTGACCGTCGCTGAAATGTTTGGTTTTAGAATATAGGACACTTTTCATCTCTGTCTAACAATAAAACGAACAACAATTAATAAAGAATACCAAAAGTAAATCAATCGAAATCAAGCGTTGAAAAACATACAAGTTCGATTGTAAAAGACGGGGGTCGATGTTTGGTGAGTGAGGTTTCATTTTCCAAATTTGGAAAGTGTAAATAAACACATGCACGTGTCGTCTGCCTTGTTTATAAAACTCAACGTGAATCGACGACGAAAATAACAACAATAAACAACGAAAATAAGAAAGATAAACATTGTTCATTTAATAAAGTATTTTTGCAACTTTAGCTCTAGTTTGTAGGGGAATTACTTTTAGACAGAAATGAATCACTGCGCCTTGTTTATTTTTGGCAGTGTTGCTTGTCGATCGAATTGGACCAATGTGCTCCTCACTTATCGCAGTGTTTTGTAGCGAGTAACAGCACGATTTCACCGCGACTGTCCTGTAAATGATTTATGGGATAAACAAAATAAACGTATAGTTTTTTGAAGTAAAAAAAAAATTCTACTCGTAGGATTAAGAATGAAACAGACTCGCCAGAGGCTCGTCGGTTTCATTCTTAACCCTACGCGTAGAATATTTTTTTTACTTGAAAACACAATACGTTTATTCTATATATATACCTCCCCCAACCAGAAAAAGGTAATGAACTCAGCCAGTATGGCGGTTCACATTCACAAAAAGACCCCCAGACGACGAACATTCGAGAATTGACAATTTCAGATTTTTTTTTTTGAATTGTAGTGGTGATTCGTAATTTTCTACAAACTGCCTGTATTTGTTGTGAGATTTACTTGGATCCTATGCCTTAACAATCGAGGCAACTGGAAAAGATTACTGTTATAATGGTCTATGGTCCCAGCTTTTAAACACTGGAATCTCAATTAATGGAAGTTCTGTGGTGATGCAACTGCTTGAATTTAATTTTATATCCCCTTAGCCAAGCAACAATTACGCCAGGCATGGTGCTGGGTCCGCCGAGCCACTGAACGGAAAATTGTAAATTTCTTTTTGGAAGGTGTCCCTGACTGGAGTCGATCCCTGGTCTTGGCCACCCAATTACCTCACCATATTTATTTATTTTTTTATTTATTTATTTATTTATTTATTTATTTATTTATTGGGGTTTTTCGACGCTTCCGACGCGTATGGTCTCCTCGTGCCGGACAAATTTGTGGAAAGAGGAAGCCGGTATACCCGGAGGGAACCACTGACCACCGGCGAGCAACTGTCAGACGCCACAACTTACTAACTCCACACAAGCAGGGTTAGCATTGGTTGAAGGCAAGTGCACCATAGACATATACGCCTTAATACACGACTCCAGCCTACCCCCACCTATGCAATCGGGATTAAGTGTCCAGCCCAAGGACACAACGCAGTTACCTCTTGCGGGAATCTTTCGGTATGAAGGCCAATGGCGTAACCGCTGAGCCACCGCGATCACTACTTCGCCATACATGCTCTGCCTCCATACCACCTGAGCTAACGGCATCCACGCCCCACCTTCCCCCGCCCCCTCAAAAAAAGAAAAGCAAAGAAAAAAAAGCTATAATTAATTCAGCCAGTATGCTGGGTCACATTTATAACCCGACCCAGACCGATTTTCGAGAACTGACAAATACAGTTACCTTGTTTCGTCTTCGTCGAACAGGAATCCCACCAACTTGGTCCAATATTGAATTGAAAACTCTATAAAGTTTTCTAAAGGCGGACGCGACGGGAACCGATCTCGGGACAGCGCACCGAAAGGCTGAACCCTGAGTGTTCTGCATCCAACTGATCCAACGTTAGTTCCCCAAGAGACTGAAATTAACCCAGTCAGTATATTGGTTCGCATTCATTACCCACCCCTGACCGATATACGAGAATTGACAATTACTGAAAATTGAATTGCACTGTTTTTTGTGTAGATACGTAATCTACGCTAGGCTAACTACCGCAAATGTCTTTATAAAATCCGTTACAAAAATGAAAAGTTATTGAAGGCAAGTGAATCTGGAGAACGAACGAACAGGTCCAAAATACCCTAATATATGACGTACGAACAGGATCATAAATCAGCGAATTAAGCATGATGCTAAAATAATTAAGCATGATGCTAAAATAATACAGGACGATGCTTAAATAATATAGCATGGTGCTAATTTAATTAAGCATCATGCTTAATTATTCAGGCATCGTGCTTAATTATTTATGCAGCATTCACGAAATCATACCAAACAATACTGCATCATGCTTTATTATTAGAGTATCATGCTAAACAAAATTATGACACTCCCGCACTCGGACCTGATTTCAGCATCATGCTATATTATTTATGCAGCATTCATGAAATTATACCAAATAATACAGCATGATGCTTAAATAATTAGGCATCATGCTTAATAAAAGTGCATGATCCTCTGGTAATTCAGCATCATGCTTAATTCATTTGGTATCATGCTATATTATTTATGCAGCATTCACGAAATCGTGCAATATAACATAGCATGCTACTAAATTAATTAAACATATACGAGAGGATCGTGCATTTTAATTTAGCATGATGTTTAATTATTTGAGCATGATGCTGAATTAATTTAGCATCATGCTATAATATTTTGCACGATTTCATGGATACTGCATAAATAATATAGCATGATGTCGAAATAATTAAGCATAATGTTGAATTACGTGAGGATTATGCATTTTAATTTAGCATGATGTTTAATTATTAAAGCATCATGCGATATTATTTTGCGCGATTTAACGAATGCTGCATAAGTAATATAGCATGATGCTGAATTAATTTAGCATGATGCTGATTTACGAGAGGATCATGCACTTTAATTGAGCACGATGCCTAATTATTTAAGCACCATGCAGTATTGTTTGGTATGATTTGATTTCATGAATGCTACATAAATAATACACCATGATGCTGAAATCAGGTGCGCGTAAGGGGGGGGGGGGGGGGGGGGATTAAGTTTTTAAAGCATGATACTCTAATAATTAATCAAGATGCTATATTGTTTGGTATGATTTCATGAATGCTGCATAAATAATTAAGCATGATGCCTAAATAATGAAGCATGATGCTTAATTAATTTAGAATCATGCTATATTATTTAGACATCATGCTAAATTATTTTAGCACCATGCTTAATTATTTTAGCCTCATGCTTAATTCACTAATTTATGATCGTGTTTGTACGTCATACTAATACTCGTTTTGCGTTAGGTGCTTGCAACATATCTTTCGATTATAACTCCCAAATATGGTCGCTTAATTTATTTCGGATATTCAAATATCTTTGTCTACCCGCTTGGATAACCTTTTTACCCAGAACATAGCGGTCATGTGATATTTAACTCTCGGCACCCGGCAAAAGTTTCTCATAGCGCAACTTCGAATTTAACTCATTCTGTCTTGTCAGTCAGTACTATGTTAAACAGGGTTGGACTGATTGTAGTCTACACTAAGTTATATAAACAATAAACTACTACATAGGAGCCAACTAGCCGAACATGCCGCTAAGACCGCTCGAAGAAGTTTTATTCATTCCATATCATTTTTACATAATATAAGTGTTATATGAAACAAACAAGATTATAAGTAACTTACAAATAGCGACTGAACGTTACACAAGTGAAGAAAAATTCGGAAGAATCCCTTTTAGACGTCCAACGCTGCCCAGGAAAAACTAGAGATAAAATACCTTTTTTTATTTTTTATTACTTACTATTATTGTATATAGAAAAAGGAAAAACTCTAGAAACCTGTGCCCGAAAGCAAATGCGAAGCGCGTCTGAGGGAAGTTACCAGACATGTAACTTTGAGAAAAAAGAATGATAAGACTAATAATTATTATGACGCAATAACAATCATGAATTCAAAGTTGACTGGTCGAAGCAATGACGACGGATAGAATTGAAAATCGCTATTTTCCCGCTTCTCTTTGCATAACACATGCCAACAAGAAAGAACCTTATTGGTTCTTTAAACCCAAACACTGAAACGTCACACCCAAGTATTTTTCCCATTGGAGGAAAAAATTCTAATTTTCCAATTGGTCCTCGTGACCAATTTCCACAATAGAAATAACGGTGAACACACCGTGAAGACAACATTTTTCCGCTATTCTCCGAAACTCGGAAAAACAAATAGTAATAGTCTACACTAAGTTATATAAACAATAAACTACTACATAGTAGCCAACTAGCCGAACGTACCGCTAGAAACATCAAAGAACGGAACAGCGGGGAAAATGAAACCAATTAGATTTAAGGCCAAATTAAACAACTCGAATTCATGATGCATTGTTTGTGCCACAACTGATTTTAGGCCGAGATTTTGTGACACGGATAATCGTTTGTGTAAAGAATCTACTACATAACGATCTTTGCTGCTGTCAGAACGCGATCTGCCGTGACGTTTCCAACAACGCTGGTTAACATCTGAGTTAGCCGCCGCAGTGGCTCCACCTGAGCACAAAGAATGTGAACCAATATCTAATCCTCCTGCCACCTGTTTCAGTTTGCTAACCAATCTTTCCTTAACCCTTTACCCAACGTAACGGCCAAAAACGACCAGCGCTATTCTCAAAAATCGCCAATTAATTTTCATTATTTTTTTCATTTTTTGTCTCAAAAACATAGGTTATGACCCCTCATTGGAACGAGCTCGTTGAGCTCGTTCCAATGAGGGGTCATAACCTATGTTTTTGAGACAAAAAATGAAAAAAATTAGTTATTCGAGAATTTTTTTTGCATGTGTCGTCTGCTTTTCATGTTAGGTAAAGGGTTAACCGTAAAGTTAACTAAGGCACTTGTTACTGTATATCAGTTTAGCAGACGCTTTATTTCTGACAACCTGTCAGAATAAAAAATCTGAACTGCCAAAGTCTACATGGGCTGCGGTAATGTACCTACGAAACATAGACACTGGACATGCTTCCGTCGTGCTCTCAGCAATAAGCACTTCGTTCCCCTGACGGAATTGATCTCTCTTGCTTTTCCTGATATACAAGACCAAGTAATCCTTCTTGACAGTAATATCATTGCAATGTAATGAAACTAATTCGTCAAAGATAAGGAACCCTGCGAAGGCTAAAATCAACATTGTTAAATCTCTCAAAATAAGAAGATCTGTCGAGTGGGTGTATTGTTTGCATAATGAAATTAATATATCAACAGTTACAGGCGCTTTCCTGCTCACGGAGTTTGATAAAATACGGCGTGCAGACTGTTCCAGATTTGTAACGTAAGAATTGTTTGTCGGATCAGGAACATTATTAAGTGCATGAGCCCAACGGATAGCACAAACAGCCACATCAACAGAATTCAAAGATGTTTGACTGTCTATGAGACTGGTGATGTACAATACCACGTGAATAGGCTGTGAGGGTAATGCACTGAATCCTGCGAAAGTAATAAACTGTCTCCACCTTTTAAAAGCTTGAAAGTACGTTTTAACTGTGGAATTACTTTTAGAATCAATCAAGTAAGCAGTCATTTTCTGTGCTAAAGTTGAAAGCTCCTGATTTTTAGCGCCACCAATGACTTTTAAACTCCTATTTACAAATGTCGTCAATTTTAAGCCTGAAAAAAATATAAAGGAATATTAAATAACAACTATACCTTCAAACTGTGCAGGCAATAATTTTATTTTACTCTGTTCTGTTTACCGATAATTGGCGTGTCCTTTTCCTTACTTAATGGCACCAGGAGGGTAAGTATAAAGTCGTGATTCACCAATCGTTTATACTCAGTGGGTCCATTAAATAATTTCAGAAAAGCTAACGGTCGTATTAAGATTTCTCGATAACTTGTAGGCCGGGTTTAAGAGCAATCATTGTAAAAGATAAATCTTTACCTGCAAAAATACCATTGTGATCTCTCCCTTTACAGCGAGATTTTGCCGAGGGAGAGCATGTACTTCATTAACAAAGTTGACAGGTTCGTTATTTTTTAAGAACAACATGGGCCAATATGGAGCTGTTTGCCACTGGAGAACCACGAGCGTACCCATCGCATTTTCTTTTTCTAATTTTAGAACAGTTTTACTTTTCAAAACGGGCGGTGGAACTAACCAATTCATTTCATTTTCCATCTGCGACTAAAAGCATTAACTCATTCAGTTCCAGGACACCAAAATTTTGAGTTAAATCTTTGACATTTAGCATTGTAATTTGATGCGAACCTATCAATGGTATGTGGACCCCAATCTTTATCAATATTCTCAAAAATATGAGCCTGTAAACCCCAATAATCACAATCTTTTTGTCTGCTTAGCCAATCTGCTTTAACATAAAAATTTCTGGGTATCCACTCTGCATGAACTTTTATATCATTATCTTTACATACTTTATATATCTCCATGACAGTCTCCTGCAAATGTGGCTTTCTACTACCCACTTCAAGTATTCGTGGAACATTCTTGTTATCTGTTGATAACTTAAATGTCTCACCACTACATTTTTCAACTGAGTTCAATAAAACTCTACGAACAGCCTCTAGCTCTCTCCACGTCGAACTCAAGCCACGTTCATCTGGGCTGCAAGTCCCACAACACACCTGTTCATTACTCATTAATGCCAGTGCATCACTTACCTTTTGCGCATCTTTCGAGCATGCGGCCATATTCTGCAAAGCAAAAGTCTTAAATTGTTCTCACTCAATAAGGGAACCCTCGCTCGGGATTATGTAACCGCCATATCCGGTCTCGGAAGCGTCCGACCACATATACATACTATATGTATCAAACGCATCCAAAATTGCAATATCAGCACCTTTCGCATTTAAATCAGTGCAATTGTCTCTCCAAAATTTCAGTTCTGCAATAGCATTAGAATCTACAAAAACTCTATGTTTCCAGCTTGCTCTGGTGTCTATACATTTGTACAATGACTTAGTTTTTAAACTTACCAGACCACCATGTACAATCTGAGTAGAAATTATCTGCCCTGCAATGCCAGCGAGCTCCCTGACAGGGACTAAGTAGCAATTAACATAAAGTTTCTTCAAAACCATTTCAATACTGCCTTTCAATTTTGCTATTCTTTCGTCCGTTACCCGGATGATGCCTTCAACAATGTCCCATCTTAATCCCAATCAAACAATGTTTCGACATGGAAGCCATTGACACTTTTCCTGGGCCACCAAGAAACCCAAATTTGAAAAAGCTGCTTGGATTTGTTCACTGTCCAGTAGAGCCAAATCGAATGAGGAATTTCCTCCCAAGCCATCGTCCAAAAACATGATAATTCTTTTTTCACTGTTTCTCCAAAATTTAACTGCTTCCCTCATTACCTTTGAAAATATGTACTCTGCAGTTGAAATCCCAAACGATAACACATTGAAAACATAAAACTTGTAAATTCCGTCCGCATTCCAAGAAAACCCAAGGTGTTTTCTATCTGATGTGAAAAGTTCTACATGGTGAAAAGCGGATTTTAGGTCAAATAAAAAATCCCCATTTGAACAAATGTCTAGCAAATAAAGCATCCTCATATTTAAATTTAAATCGGTATAAATTGATATGTCTACAATCCAAACTACACGGGGCTTTCCCGTCTTACCATAAGCAACGGTAAGAGGGTTAACTACATGTGGGGCATCAATAACTTCTGATATACAACGAAGATCACGCAATTTTTTAATTTCTTCTGAAACAAAAGCCGTATTTTCCAAAGATGACTTATTGTTTTTCATGAAACACTGGGGAGGTATTTGTAAGAAAGGTATTTTGTAACCTTGCCAAATCAAATTCAGAACGTTATTATTGCAACCTATTTGTTGCCAGATATCATAACGGGATCTAAGTCTTCCGACTGGCGAAGATGTTTTTGAAAAACCGTTAACATTTATTGCAAGCTTCTGTTCATCCATATACCTCTCGTCCTTGACGGATGAACTGAAACGATCGGCTCGAGAAACAAAAGAGCTATGATGATTGTTGTTTTGTTCATTCTGAAACAAAGCTAGGGCAATTCGATTCGTGTCATTATGGCCTAAACTGGGGCAGCTTGTTAACCCTTTACCCAACGCAACGGCCAAAACCGGCCAGCGCTATTCTTAAAAATCGCCAATGAATTTTCATTATTTTTTTCATTTTTTGTCTCCAAAACATAGGTTATGACCCCTCATTGGAACGAGCTCGTCGAGCTCGTTCCAATGAGGGGTCATAACCTATGTTTTTGAGACAAAAAATGAAACAAATTTGTTATTCAAGAATTTTTTTGGCAAGTGTCGTCTGCTTTTCATGTTAGGTAAAGGGTTAAGTCTTCCAAATAATCTCCCGCTCCTGTTTCGTCAGAAAAAGAAGAAACAATACTTATCTTATGTTGCACGTTGGGACACAATGTGACCTCCAGTGTCCTATGGAACCACATGCAAAACATTTTCCTGTTTTTTCGAAGTTTGTTGTCAGTGATGTGGCTGTGATATCTTTGAAACTTTGAGTAGGAGCGACCGGTTTACTTCGTAAATCTTTCCTCCTTTTCTTCAACCTCTCTTCCTTAATTTTTCTAGTTGCTTTGTTTTGAGCCCTCACAATCTTCCTCTCATCATCGGAATATTCCGCAATGGGATTGGCGATGTATTCCTCGACTACTTTCCATCCATTTTCACTAATATCTGCGATTTTGATTAATTTTTCTCGGTGTAAAATCAGCTCCATACATTCTGATACAGACACTTTAGCCTTCTCCTCACCTTCCAAATCACAGGGTTTTCAGCCAAGTTGGCGTGTGCGACTGACAGTTTATTGTAAACTTTAGTGTTATGCTTATATTGATCTTCACATCCTTTTTTGTGAAACTTGTGCGAATCTCCTAAATTTTGTTCTATCTTGGCTAACTGTTATGATGATATTTCCTTTTAACTGTCACTGATACGACTTTTAAACGTTCTAAGTTTAGAATCCAAAAGCTGTTTCATGTTATCTAAGAGTTAGGAGGAGGCCTTGACTGCCTTCCCAACTTCATCTTGGATCTGTTGAGAGACGTTAACGTCCATTTTAATGAGAAATACAATGCGAAAAATGCATAAAAACAAAAAGTAGACAGGTCGAAGCAATGACGACGGCTTGAATAGAAAATCGCCATTTTCCTGCTTCTCTTTGAATAACACATGCCAACAAAAAAGAACATTATTGGTTCTTTAAACCCAAATACTGAAACGTCATACCTAAGTATTTTCCCATTGGAGAAACAAATTCTAATTTTCGAATTGATCCTCGTGACCAATTTCCACAATAGAAATAACAATGAACACACCGTGAAGACAACATTTTCCCGCTATTCTCCGAAACGCGGAAAAAGAAATATTCCTACATGTATTATGGAAAGAATTCACAGGTGGAAATTTTGACATTACGACATAAGTGTGCAGAGAGTTGAGATAAATTTTCACCAGAAGCCAATACTCTTAACCTTTTACAATTGTATTTTCTAGAATTGTGTTTGCTATCTATTAATATTGCTGGCTTAAATAAGTCATTACCATTTTAAAATATATTGAAATTTGCCAACTGGCAAATTGCCACATCTTTGAAAATGCTAATGGTTCATTCCAACCTATATACTGTTATATTCCGAGTACCAGTATGAATATTCTAGTAATAGACTTTTTTTGTTCTTTGGTTTAAACTAGGTATAGCAAGTTCTCAACAGATACTCTGTTATTGTACACGACTGCACACTGATGCAAACCTATACCACCAGATACTGACTGCGCGTTGCAGTTCACAAACGCATATAGAAAACTATATTAGCAATACTTCCATATTAAGTAGTGCTAAACAAAGCTAAACGCCCTGGTGTAAGTGTGTCGTAACCAGAAACCAATACTATAAAAATTTAAAATTGTATTTTCTGGAATGGTATTAATAAAATTGACTAAAATGAATCATTAGCATTTAAAAGATATGGCAATCTGCCATTTGGCAAATTGCCACATTTTGGCAAATTGCAACATCTTTTAAAATGCTAATGGTTCATTTCAACCTGTTTAAAGTGATAACTAAAAAATACAATTCTAGAAAATACAATTGTAAATGACACTATTAGCCCCAGAATGTGAGGTGCCTGCGGCAAGAACCATGTTTCTGAGAATTGTATTTTCTGGCCCTTAAATTCCTCATATTATCCCCCTTTCCTTTCTGGAATACTCAACAGTTAGATTAAAAGCTGAATAAAATACTTTAACATTGTTTTCTATTTAAAAGAAGGTTCGTTTTTTTCCAGGGTGCTTAGTTTCGAAGATTACATCACCGTTTCCAAATTGGATAACTCTCACTGAATTATTGGTACAGTTGTAGTACATGGTGCTTGACACTTGGTGATGAGTGAGAGAAAATGACAGCTGACGAGGAAATCACTGTATTACCACCGCCTTGTAACAAAACACCAAGTACGACTTATAACGAAACATGGATATCACCAGCGGGGTTTGACGAAAATAATATAACAACACCATATAACCTTATGACATTGGTAGACGAATGTACAAAACTAACGTACTGGCCTTTCTTTTTAGCATTCAACTCTATCGTTTCCTTAATTACCTTTTTGGTCACAGGGACTGTAATTATAGTTTTTATCAATGATCGTACCATAATTTCGGTTCCACATTTTTCTCAAATCATCAGCATGTTCCTCTCGAGTAAACTCCCTTTCAGTGTGCTGACAAGAATTGGAATGAGAGACAGTCTTCTTGCATGTGACGTATTATTTTCGATAGATAGAACACAACTGATGAGTTCCAGTATAAATGTTGTTCTTCTTTCGGTAGATAGATTTATCGCTGTAAAATATCCCACTTCATACAATGCAGTATTTAGTAAACGTAAAGCTTTGTTTGTGACACTAGGATGCTGGATAGTTACATTGAGTTGGACAGTTGGTGGCTTAATTGTAGGCAACGGCAGTTTTTGTAGGCGAGAAATACTCAGCTACGGTCCAAGTGCTACATCCTTGCAAGCGATATTAGTGCTTATGCCGATTGTCATAGGCGCTACTTTGCATTTCCTCGCTTCTCGGCGTCTGAAGCAATGGGGCCAAGGTCATTCTCTTCCAAGAACAAGAAAGTTACTCATCCGCAATATGAGGATTTCGCTCCTTTTGATTTGTATCGATGTACTGGGACGAATACCTTTAATACTTCTGTTCATAAACGAGGCGTGTAATTTTGGGAAAACATGTGGCGTGGATAACAAAACATATAATATCGTGCTAATCCTTGTGTTGAATATATTAATGCCGCTTCTAAATTCAGTGATGTGTGCAATGTCGATTTACATGAGTTCTGACTTGAGAAAAGCTATTCTTCCCAAATTTCTGCTTAAATGCAAAACTAGAGTGGCACCTGTTGGCGATGGACATATTCAGGAGAATGATGTCCGATAGGACACATGAAGGACACTCCCACAGTTCAGCTAACGTTTCAGCAATTCTCTCGTACTACTCCGGTCCGACAAGAGGGACAAAAAGATCATGAATGAACAACATTCTCGGGCAACTAAAAATTATCGACAGTTATTATACACACACAGTGACACCAGATTCTCAGTTTTATACAAACAGCGCTGTGCAGAACGTATAATCTTTGAGTGAGCTCCCGCTGGTATAATACAAGTTACATGGCGTGTAGCTGGCTGATACTATAAGTTACAGGACGTTCAGATGGCGGATACGGTATCATATGAGGCGAGGTGAAAACAATATTGGACGAGGCGGTACGCCGAGTCCAATATTGATTTTGCCGAGCCTCATATGACACCGTATCCGCCACCCGAACGTCCTGTAACGTATTTATTATGCCGGAGAAAACAAAATAACAATCAAATTTGAACGCCGGCACATTTTCAAAACTGGTGCAAAACGCTATGTAAGTTGTAAAACACGTGCACAGTTGTCTCCCTGTTTGTGTATAATTTCCTTGACAACACAGACAACAGCGATAGACGCTTTTCTTCGTACTGTCACTTTGTCTTGAGTGTGCAGAAAATGTCCGAAACGTCCGATTTTATAGAATTCGAACAAAATAAATGTATCTCGCATCTTTTCCTTCATAGCTGTGATTCATTTCTTACAATTTCATTATAGTGCAGTCGCTATTTTTAAAAACGAGAGAAAATGAGACATATAGACACGGAGGGACGTTTGATTGATCCGTTATCGGTAGATCGAATACAGTAGTATTTCTCACTTCAAATAATTAAATTTACATTTAGAAAATAAATTTCACAATAAATTTATTATAAAAAGAGAGAAAATGAGACATATAGACACGGAGGGACGTTTGATTGTACTGCAATTTCTTCAATATGGATATAAAAGCACCGCGAGGTGAAGAATTTCCACGTCGAAACAAAATGGCGGTACTGACCTAATACGAGTTTCGTATTAGGTCACCTCATGCTGCAGGTGACCCAATACGGCTCAGTACCGTCCCACTATTCGGGGGCTGTGATTGGCGAATTTCATTAGCTGGCCTAATAAATTTCCATACAAGGCGATGAGAGTTCGTATCAGGTGAGTCGAAAGTCCATGTAAATCAAGGGATTAATAAATTTTCACGAGGAACAAAGAACAAGCGAAAGGTTATGTTTTTAGAAACCGCCATTGACAGCACCGCGCAGTAACTGGCACTTGTATGATGTATCCATGGTAACTGTAAACAATCTTCGCTCTTCGAAGAGCGATATTTCGTCTCCCGAGTTCCAATGTGCCAGTAGGCACATAGAACACACTGGATCTCAGATGACGATTTGTTTATAAAATAAAAAAACAAATCGCTACAAGCATATCGAAAATACCCTTACATTCATTTACTGTCATTACCGCCTGATAAGGGTTAACAAAAGCACTTTTAAATGTTCCAATATTCACTTTTAATCTGTTGAGTAAACTGTAAAGAAAATGTTCGCTTCAGCATAAAAAATCGATAGATCATAGTCAAGACCAATACCGGGTCTGGACTGCGTCGCTGCATGCAATTGAATCGGCAAACAGGAAATGGCTGCACGGCAGATCTGAAAATTGCACACACGATACAACTGATCATTATCAGGCTCCAGATGAAATATAAAATCAATCCCTTGCATAGAAGCCGAGAAAAGTTTGACGAAAAATTTCAATGTTCAGTGGGTACAGTAAAATTTCAAAGTATCGGCAAACAGGAAGTGGCAGCACGGCAGATCTGAAAATTACTTACACGATACAACTCATCATTATGAAGCAGCAGACCAAACATAAAATCAATCCCTTGCACAGAAGCCGAGAAAACCTTGACAAAAAATTTCAATGTTCAGTGGGTACAGTAAAATTTCAAAATATCGGCAAACAGGAAGTGGCTGCACAGCCAGCAGATCTGAAAATTGCTTACGCGATACAACTCATCATTATGAAGCAGCAGACCAAATATAAAATCATTCCCTTTCATAGAAGCCAAGAAAACTTTGACGGAAAAAGTGTTTCTGGCGGACTGACGGACGGACTGACGGACGGACGTACTGACGGACGGAGTCGAGCGGTTACTAGATCTGCTCTGCCGCTGGCGACGCAGGTAGAAACAACAAACAACTTTTAGGACTACAAATAATATTTTCTGTCTATTTTTTAACCCTTTAACATGAAAAGCAGACGACACTTGCAAACAAAATTTTTGAATAACTTATTTTCTGTCTCAAAAACGTATGTTATGACCCCTCATTGGAACGAGCTCATAACCTATGTTTTTAAGACAAAAAATGAAAATACAATGAAAATTAATTAGCGGTTTTTGAGAATAGCGCCGGCCGGTTTTTGCCGTTACGTTGGGTAAAGGGTTAAATATTTCATATTTTAAATCAATAAATACGGTACCTTGAAAATATTTTTGGTACTTAAATTCTCTTATTCTGTTTTAATTCAAATTTTGAAAATTCGAAACGAGTGGAAATGCATCAATTTGATCAAAATAGTAATGGTTGCTAAACACCTGATATGAATAATATCAGTGAGTTACCTGATACGACGGAACCCTCAGATGGTATTCCAGCGTTCGGATTTGTCAAACTAATTTTTAGCATAATAATGTTTCAACACCATTTTGGATATCTAAATATATTATATCTCACGGTGGGGGCGCGGTGGCTCAGTTGGTAGAGGTGCAGGCTGCAAGCCGAGAGGTCCTCGGTTCGAATCCCACCTGCGGCACCTTGGCAAGACACTTCACCCTCATTGCCCACATGGGGGCACGGTGACGCTGTGTACTAAGGCGTACTGCACGTTGATGGTGCACTTGTCTTCAACCAATGCTAATCCTGCTTGTGTGGAGTTGGTATGTTGGGGAGCTGACTGTTGCTCGCCGTTGCTCGGTGGTTCTCTCCGGGTACTCCGGCTGCCTCCACCCGTAAAACTGTCACGGTCATGGTTAGCCACTGTGCAGAAATATGTAACCTTAAACACCAATGAATAAATAATATATCTCAGGTGAATTTTCTTCCACTGGTTGGCAGAGAGGTACTATACCATTTCCTATAGCTTTACAGTACAGATGCCGTGGACAAGTTATAAATCACGCGTGGGCAGTGATGTCCAGTGATGCGTTTACCAGGTAACAAAAAACATTATCAGCAAAAGTTTGATTAATGAAGCACCGGGTTGAAAATTTTTTATTGATTATTCCTATACAACTCAAAGTTTGCTGAGCACCGAGTTTATCCAACTACCTGTTCTACGTTTCAGTTCAACTATTGTAATGAAAAGTGTATATATTTTTTATTTAATTATATCTTTAATGATTTAAGTACAGAAATTAAGATTTTGTTTGTGTTTGACATTATTTTTAAGCTTTCGAATACGATAACCATGGAAAATGGATATTATTGGTAAAAGAGGAAATTTTTCAATATGCCAAAAGGCTGACGGAGCGAACTGGTATGGGTTCAATATCGAGTATGAGACCCATTACTGTTAATTACAGTCTGACAACGCCTTCTCATGCTCCCAGTCAGGTTCCTGATGATCCTTTGTGGGATGTTGTTCCATTCATGGACCAGCACGGCACCAGGCTCCTGGACACTTCTTGGCTGGACTGGATGGGCTGAAATTACAAGCTGCAACTCATTCCAGGCATGTGCGATTGCATTGAGGTCAGGGGATCTTGCTGGCCAATCCATACGCTCAATCGCCTCACTCTGTCGGTACTCCCCGACAGTATAGGCAACATGAGGGCGGGCATTATCGTCCATCAGAATGAATCTATCACACACTACACCTGCATACACTCTGACGTGGACATCCAGGATCTCATCAATATACCGCTGTGCAGTCAATGTACAACGTTCAAGGACACAGAGCTCTGTACGTTCATCCCAGCTGATGCCGCCCAGACCACGATTGACCATCTACCAAAGCGGTCATGTTCAGCAATGATGGCTGCATTGAATCGCTCTCCTGGCCTCCATACCCTAGAACGCCTATCTGTGTGGTCCAGGCAGTACCTTGACTCATCTGTAAAAAGGGCAGGTCGCCAATCTTCTCTGGCCCATCCAATGTGGTCCATGACCCATTCATATCGTGATTGGCGGTGGTTCTGGGACAGCGAAATGCGAATACATGGTCTTCTCGATCGGAGACCACCCTCGTGCAACCTTGCCCGGACAGTCTGCGTCAAACATTTACCCCGGGTGCATTCTGAAGTTCACTGCGAAGCTGGGCTGCTGTGGCAAAGCGGTTTCTACGGGCTTGAATAATCAAAAACCGGTCTTCAGCTGCAGATGTTGCCCTGTCTCGGCCACCACCATGTCGTCTTACTGGTGTACTATACTGCTGAAATCTTGCCTAGGCTCTGGTGATCACTGTATGGTGCACACCAAGGGCTTCACCAACCTGACGATGGGTATTCCCTTGTTCCACCATCCCTACAGCCCGCCACATTTCTGCTTCACACAAATTTCTTCTTACATGTGCATTTGCTATATTCAATCATTAAATCACAAGGAGTTGTGTTGAAATGAAGATTGAATGTACATGTAGGCAGTACACGAAAACATCATGAAAATCAAGTAGAGCATGCTTCCCATGACTGTTACGAAAAGTCTGCCTGTCAAGGGAGCTAATGTAAACACTGGGGACCATCTCAATACATTTCTCAATCATATCCACCAAAAATATCGCAAATATTTCACCAGTAAATTTCACAATGATGTGTCAAATATTTGGTGCTTAGCAAACTTTGAGTAGTGTATAATTAGTGTTTGGAATCTAATAATATTGCGGAACGTCCACTCTTTGAACGAGCTCCCTTTGGTATAATGTTTCATACCCGTGTGTTACAGTGTATATCTAATATATATTATATCCCTCGTGACTTTTTCTTCCTCTGATTGGCTGAGAGGTACTCTACTGTTTCCGATTGTTTTACAGTACAACCACCGTGGACTGGTCATAAACCATCAGCAAAATTTTAATTAATGAAGCACCGGGTTGCACCCGGTGCTCCATTAATTCAATTTTTGACGGTTATTCCTATAATTAGTGTTTGGAATCTAATATTATTGTGACCGTGGAAATATTGCCCACTCGTGGAAAGTGACCGGTCCACGACGGCTATACTGTACATAACGAGGGTTCTAAATGGAATCTTGCACTATTCCAATGCATTATATACTTTCTAATAATAGCCGTAGAATATTCCAGATGTTCGACTGACGAAACACAACGCACCCTTCTAAGAAACATTTTGAGGAATACTGTATTCTTATTTCGAACCTCAGGAATGAAAACACTTTCTGGAGCAAAGTCCCAAACAATAGGATGTAGACATAGGACTGGAATCCTGATAGGTAGCAAAAGACTTTACCAGTTTATTCGATATTTTTGTAATATTATAATTACTACACGGACCATTATTCCTCGACGACCACTATTTTGGCACAGACATCACCATACCATGCACTATTGAAAATATATATGCATTTATATTACAACAGGAACGTATTCCCCTCAATACAAATGAAAACGTCTAGACAAAATACTAATCTGTATTGATGGTAGTAACTACACGTGAGATCATTCGAGATATTGTTTTTTACCTGCACTCATAGAAAACTGATTACACTTGCCGAGGCCACGTTTTCGGTGACAGCAATTAAATGATAAATAAATCACCAACTCAACGAAATGAATAAGACCATATAGATCTATCATATGTTAACCCTTTACCCAACGCAGACGATATCAAAATTTATTTTTTTAAATATCATTTTTTCAAATTTTCCAAAAAAATTCAACAAAACCATATCATGTGGCCCCTCGTTGGAAAGAGCTCGATGAGCTCGTTCCAACGAGGGGTCACAAGATATGGTTTTGTTGAAATGTTTGGAAACATAATATATTTTTTTTTCAACTACTGAATTTGCATATTACGCGGGCGGATGCGGGTGATTCGTTGGGTAAAGGGTTAAACCTGAAAATTAAAACAAAAAAAAAACACACAACAGAGACACTGCTATAAACTTTAGAGGTTTTAGTACAAGTAGAAAAATGAATGGGGATTACATCATGCACAGACGGAGAACGAAATGCCATGACGTCGTGAACTTCGTTCATAAAAAAACAATTCCCAGACGTTGAATGATTGTCAAATATATGCGAAGAAATCAAGAAAGTGGGGAATGTGGTAAGATATATTGGTTATTACCTCCAAATGGGTTTCCATGATGGTGTATCGACCTCGCCTCTGGGCATATGTCGACGGGTCCGTGAGAGCGAGTCGATACATGACCCAAAGGCGAGGTCGAGACACCATCTCCGAAACCCACTCGGCGGTAATAACTTATACATTTAATAGATCGTCAGTGAAAGTATCCCTATATATTTGCACGATTAATGTCCTATGGAGTCATTTCGACTTTTATGACTGAATTTAACCCTTTACCTAACATGAAAAGCAGACGACACTTGCAA
Organism: Pictodentalium vernedei; assembly: GCA_031216915.1. Taxonomy (NCBI): domain Eukaryota; kingdom Metazoa; phylum Mollusca; class Scaphopoda; order Dentaliida; family Dentaliidae; genus Pictodentalium; species Pictodentalium vernedei. Next base: position 656,663,359 of record CM062295.1, read on the forward strand.
ACAAAATTCGTGAATAACTAATTGTTTTCACTTTTAGTCTCAAAAACATAGGCCATGACCCCTCTTTGGAACGAACTCGACGAGCTCGTTCCAAAGAGGGATCATAACCTATGGTTTTGAGACAAAAAATGAAAACAATAATGAAAATTAATTGGCGATTTTTCTGAATAGCGCTGGCCGGTTTTGGCCGTTACGTTGGGTAAAGGGTTAAGTTCTTTATTTAAAACCGGTAGATACACAATACGTTGAGGGTGAATGTTCACTAACACTTCCACGGAATGGAAACCCAAGCAATGACTCATTGTCAGTTGAAAAGAATCAGGTGTGGAAGCAACGTTTTGGTCAATGCAGCCCTGAGTTCTATCCTTTATCTAAAACGTAGCCTGTCCTTCTTCAGCTTTTTCGTAGCATTTGACGTGGGCGCGGTGGCTCAGTAGGTAAAAGTGCAGGCTGCAAGCGGAGAGGTCCTCGATTCGAATCCCACCTGCGGCAACCGCATTGAGTCCTTGGGCAAGACACTTCACCCCCATTGCCCACGTGAGACAAGGTGGTGTTGTGCACTAAGGCGTACTGCACGTCGATGGTGCACTTGTCTTCAACTAATCCTGCTTGTGTGGAGTTAGTATGTTAGAGGGCCTAACAGTAGCTCGCAGTTGCTCAGTGGTTCTCTCCAGGTACTCTGGCTTCCCCCACCCGTAAAACTGTCCGACACGAGGTGACCGTGGCTGCCGAAAGCGTTCTTAAACCCCAATAAGTAAATAAATAACTTCATAGCATTTGGCAGTTTCTGTCTTAGAGAGAACTCGAGTCGACTGGCACTTTAGTCATAACCTCAATCCACGTATTGTATTTCAATAAAAATGAACTTTATCTAACTTTGAAACTCTATTCTTTTTTTACACTACCGGGCGCACCACCTTCTCAAGCGCCGCTGCCGTTCCTGCTTCGTCAGAGATGACAGCTGCTAAGTTCGCTGACCATCATGACAAGGCAGTCCTTATCGTGGGGGGGGGGGGGGGGGGGGGGGCGGCTGATGATTTGGTTCACCTCATCACAATAACCGGCCTCGAGCAGCAACGAGCTGCAAACCTCCGAAAGCGAGGACCCAAGCCAATAGTGGTAGAAGCCAGGATATCAGGTTAAGAATAATGCCAGCAAGTGCTTATGTGGCGATTCCTGCGAGTTTAGGTAGAGCTCGACCAAAAGCCTGCAAATGCTTCTCACTCTTTCAAGCCTCCCGCATCTGGAGGAATATCACGTGGGGATATCACAGCGCCACCTCTACCGTCGAAGAGTGCCAGCACTAGAGTGGAGATGGCCATTTTAATCGCGGTCAGTATACTCGCGCTGGTGACCCTCTGCTCGCGAAACAGGGTACGAATGTGCTCAGTGCGAGTTGTGTTTCTCCAGAACAACATGGTAGTGGTATGAAAGCGATGGATCGCCTCTGTTTGGCCTGACGGAAGAACTGATGCCATAGTCACGTGACCTAGTTACGTCATGTTTGGTTGTCATGGTAGCCCGCGTGATTTGACGTCATCCTCAGAGTGATACGTGGTCTTAGTGCGCACATGCAGCGCGTGTTGTTGGAATGACACGTATACACATCTTGGTTTCTATGGTAGCACGTGGTTGCTATGTCACCCAAAGGCCTAAATAGGACGGAGGTATATTTTGAGGGTCATAAAAATAGGGGGTCGATTAAATAGGGGTAAATCTAATTACCCAAAATAGACCCGACAATCACCTCAAATCACCAGACAGAACCACAAATCACTTTACTTGGTACGGATTCCCCCAGAATCATCTGTTTTCCAATAATAGGCTCGTTCCTTTACATAAGAGTAAATCTTATAACCAAAACATACCGTACATCCACTCCAATTCACCAAAGCCTGTCTAAAAATAGTTATATGGTACGGATTCCCCCGAAATCCTCTTTTATTCAAATAATAGGCGCTTTCCTTTGAATAAGAGTAACTTTATGCATTCGGGTCTTTGCAGAATCCTCGCTTTTCTCCAGTCTTATCCCCCTCTAGTCCTTGGCTTTTTCTTCTATTACCTGACCTGTTTTGCCTATGACCGTTCCTATTCGGACTATCCTGGCAGTCTATCCAGCCTTCTCTTCCGCCCATCTCTGGACCTGTCCCGACCTCTGACCTCAATAAATCGGATCACCCCATTTAGCTTAACCCCCATCTACTACCACTACATATTGTGCCTAGATCGAGATGTTTGTATTTAATCGTATGAGAAAAAAATCCTCAGTAAGGTCTTACCGCTTATCGTCATCTGGGTATTTAACTATCACGTTCTGTGGAATCCCTTTTTGAGAATCCCTTTTTGGAAAACGCCTGTTGTCAGAGACTCCTCTTTTTGTCCCATAAGGCATTGAGCTCCACGTTGAAACCTTTCAATGAGGTATAATCTACAGCCCCCATATCCTCACCTGGCTATTCAACGATCACGCCTCACCTGGCTATTCGACGACCACGTTCCGTGAAATATCTTCCTGTGGTCCGTGTATGCCTAGAGACTCCCTTTTTTGCTGTATGAGGCCACGAGGACCGTGAGAAATCCCCAAATAAGGTATAAGTTACCATTCCTCTTATCGTTATCTGGGTATCGAACAGTCACATTTCACTCCCAGCACCCCTAACTAACAACCGACTCTATAAGGCCACGGGGGCCATAAGAAAATTCCCCAATACAGTATGATTTACCATTCCGCTTATCTTCATCTGGGGTATTGAAGGATACCTATGACATGGTAAAGTACTATTGGAGGACACCTAATAGATGATGTCTTTTAGAGGATACCTTTTGGGCGATAGTTATGGTTTCTAGTACCCGTCTGTCCCTGGCGACGTCTAGGCCACTGCTGCAGACTTATTCATAGTCACTACCATCCGTTCTATGATCGGCTTCCACTACAGTCACCAAAAGCGATAGTGTGTAACCCCTGTTACAGCCTCGTACCATTACTTCTGACTTGTAGCACTACTACATGCATGCTGGCTATATCTGCCTCGATTCATTCCTCGGTCAAACCTTTAACAGGTTCAATCAGATTGCTTCATTTCCCCCAATATGTACCATTTTATACAGAGTTTGAATCCCTTGTATACCATCTGTAGATATAGACAGGCCTTGGAAGGAATTCCGTGAGTGGGATACCATGACATTCAAACATGACGTAACTAGATCACGTGACTATGACGTCACTTCGGGGGTCCGGACCTGGGACCGGCCAAACAGGGACGATCCATCATTCTTCTACTACTTTTGATCGTCGAGCTTTTGGCGAAGTTGCTGATTAGCTCATTGCGTAAAGTCTGCATTTGGCTTATTGAGTCGACGAAAGTCTTTAACCCTTTAACCAACGCAGACGATATCAAAATTTACTATTTTAAATATCATTTTTTTTAATTTTTCAAAAAAATTCAACAAAACCATATCATGTGACCCCTCGTTGGAACGAGCTCGACGAGCTCGTTCCAACGAGGGGTCACATGATATGGTTTTGTTGAGATTTTTTGAAAAATAATATTTTTTCAACTGCTGAATTTGCATATTACGCGGGCGGATGCGGGCGATTCGTTGGGTAGAGGGGTAATGCTGTGCATTGTCCATTCGTATTAAGAGGACTGTCATCAATGGTTTTAAGCGCTGTTTGTTGCTCTTCAGTTAACTGATTTTCAGTTAGTATATCATATAGCATATCATCGAGAGTTCAGGTCAAGAAAATCGAATACAGTCGTCAGGTCATGGGGGGGGGGGGGGGGGGGGGGGCAGCATTTGATACTTCCTCACTATTTTGCAAATCTTCCCTGTCTATGCATCACCCGTCTTACTCAATTCTTTTTAACCGCTCGTATAGCTGCAAAAGCTTTAGGTGGCAGTATATGTTGCCCTTTTCTGTCAATCTAGGAACCGCAACTCATCTTGGATAAGAGACCTGCAATTACGGCGACCTACGACGGTAGATAATATCAAGCGTTCACCGAAGCGAGTGTCCATTCTGGGGTAAGCGGGAGTTGTATGCAGGGATGGTTTGCGTGTAATTCCAAGGGGGTAAGGAGCTATTTGGTAGGAACATGCTACAGTTAGTGGAACATTTTTTGGCAAAAGACAGGGTGGGTGGGAAAAGATTGGATGTAAAAGCAATATGGAGAGGACCATGTAAAAAAAGATAGAGAAGATGGGGGCCCCACAACGAGGTAAGAATAACGCCCCAGAGAACTCAAGCATTTTTAAAATGGGAAAAGATAACAATCAGGGCCTCCATGTGAAAGTAAACGAGAGTACGACCTTTATGGAGGATGAGAATCTTGATTAGATAGGCCTTGGTAAGATATGGATTATTCAGGAAGAAAGGACTGACCAGATAAGGGGTATGTGGACTGGAACGGGACGACTAGAGGGCCAGAGAAGGAAGGGGACATAGGTGTGCATATCGAGGAGGAGTTAGACCCTGTAAGAACCACAGACTTATTAACAGTAAGATACAAGAAATCAAGTAGAAAACAAAGGTAATCATCAAGATTAAAAACAAATATCGCAGTTGGGGTTTTGTATTTGGCAAGGAGCAAGGGAACAAACCTGGGTGGAATGATGGAATATAAATGACTGTCATATCCAGTGTCATAAAACTGGAAGATGGGGGTTCATACTGTATCATCAGGAGATTTTAACCCTTTACCCAACGCAGACGATATCAAAATTTATTATTCTTCTATACTATATTTTAGAATGTCTGTATGTATGTATGTCTGTCTCTCTGTCTTTCTGTCCGCTATAGAAATGAATATGGGGCCACCCCGAGTGTCCAAAATGGGTCTACCAGGAATACCTTTTATGGCGGAGGTCATCGTCGGGTTTAAAAAAGTGTGTGGGGTGGGGTGGGGGTGAGGGTGTAGGGGGCACCAAAAGTTATGACCAAAATTTCTTTACCGATAATATGTCTTCAAAGGGGTCTACTAGGGGTCCGTTTTTATCAGGAATCTAATGCTGTGGTTTAAAAGAGTATCGGGGTGGGGTGGGGTGGGGGTCCTGAGGGTCACCAAAAGTTATGACCAAATTTTTTTTTCTTACCGAGCAACGCCAGGTAACCCTGCTAGTTTTAAATATAATTGCTTCAAATGTTTCCAAAAAATTCAACAAAACTATATCATGTGACCCCTCGTTGGAACGAGCTCGACGAGCTCGTTCCATCCAGGGTCACATGATATGGTTTTGCTTTAACTGTTGGAAAAATATTTTTTTCAACTACCGAATTTGCATATTGCGTGGACGGTTGTGGCCGATTCGTTGGGGAAAGGGTTATTGGACACAATGAGGACAGAGGAAAGGGTATTGTGGGCGGGGACAAGAAAACCAGCGCTAATGGAAGGAAACTCTCGACTATATAGGCACTGATTCAGAGTAATAGAGGGAGGTCATAGACATGGAAATAGATAACGAAGGGGATTTGGAGTTAGATAATGATAACAACCTGATAACAGTAAGAGTTTGGGGCAATAAAATAGCAAAACAAAGGGCGGTGTTTATGGAACATTTGGAAACTAGGAAAAGAAGAAGACTGGGTTGGGGTGGGGGCACTTTGAAGACAATTTAAAATCAAAGCTTGTAAATGGGTCAACCGGTGATAATGTTCAGAATTTGGCCCATCCAACAGCGAGAAGTGTAAAATATTCTGGCAGAGAAAATATAGGGAGAATTAGAGTAACAACAGATGGACTGCAGGTCTGCCATTTTCGGAAGAGCGATTTATTCGTCTCTACTACTCTAAAATCAAGACCAAAAATAGGAAGGTGCCGAACAGTAATCCCATTAAAGCAATAGGTAAAACAGGGGTCAAGTAGCAATGCATTTTGGACATGGATAAATAAACCTAACTAGATGGTGTCATTTTTGTGTAAAGCACACTGTAGTGTATCCCCACATTTGCATTCTTGTTTAGTGGCAAGTGCTTGATTCAGACAGAAATGAAAAGGTATTAGATAAAATCTGAAACTTTTATGCACATCTGGAGACCCAACCTGAACATTTGAACACACTTTTAATGTTTTTTTAATGTTTTGAATTAAACCCCATAGGAGCCTCTCGCAGGAAATTGATACTCTACTGACAAATGTGTCACTACTGGTGTCACACGGTGCCGAATCAAAAACCTGAACATATGAACACATTTTATGCGTTTGATTTAAAACCCCTAGGAGCCTTTTGCCGGAATCTGATTCTCTAACGACAAAAGTGATGCTACGGGTGCCACATGGGGCCGAATAGAAAATCTGAAACATTTATGCACATCTGGATACCCTACCGGAACACATGAATAACATTTCAATATTTTAAATTAACCCCCCTAGGAACCTCCGCCGGAAACCGATTCTCTAACGACAAAAGCGGCACTACGAACACCACATGGAGCCGAATCCCAAACCTTTATGCACATCTAGAGACCATACTGGAACATATGAACAAACTTTTAACGTTTCGAATTAAAACCCCTAGGAGTCATCCATCGGAAAACAATTCTCTAAAGACATAAATGGTGCTACGGGCACCAGATGGGGGCCATAACAAAAATGTGAACCTTTATGCACATCTAGACACTCTACCAGAACACATGAACACACTTTCAACGTTTCGAATTAAAATCCCTAGGAATCTTCCACCGGAAACCGATTTCTAACAATAAACGTGGTTCCACTGGAACCACTTGGGGCCAAATCAAAATTTTGAAACCTTTAAACTATACTAGGGTGTTCCGGTAGCATCTGTAAATGCCATTCACCTTAATACTATGTGCAGTATTTCCTTTATTATTCCCGCATTTTTTTAAAAAATGCGAGGATACTGTGGTGATCTCCGTCCGTCCCAACGGTACGTTCGAACTTCATATCACCAAGAGTATGTAATTCGAAACATTTAAACTAAGCTGAGGTGTTCAGAAAGCATCTGTGGATGTGCATAAAGGTTTCGGAATTTTGATGTGGCCTCGAGTGGTTCCAATGGAACAACTTTTATTGTTATTGTTAGAAAATCGGTTTCCATTGAAAGGCTCCAAGGGTCTTTAATTCTGCACATAGTATTAAGGTGAATGGCAAATGCCCTGATGACCGGGACAGTATTGCAGCAGAAATGGTCAAGCATTGGGAAAGGGTAAAAAGGGTCCCTCCAGAGGATATGATGGAGAGTGCAGGAAATTTATCTGACTTAGTATGCAAGGGAATTGAAATGGGGAAGGGGGGGGGGGGGGCGGGGAGTACGAAATGCAATAACCAAGTTAAAAAATGGCAGGTACAGATGGAATTCCTAACCTGTTTTTATTAAGAGGAGGTTATCATGATTTGTTCGTTGAATAAAAGTATTTGGGAGAGAGTGGGTTTACCAAGTGTAACTCATGGAACAGATCCCTCTGAACCAAACGGTAGTGAAGAACTTGTAGATTCTACAAAATTATGTGGGTCGCGGGTAACCGGATGACGTATCGCAGCCGCACAAGAAACGGTCAGAGGGTAGCCCGGATAGATTCCAGTTAAATATTATTAGTTACACAGTTTGTTGGTGGCCTAATATGGTATATATGGTGTCAGTTAATTTCATATTGGTCGAGAGCGAAGCTCGAGTCCAATATGGAATTAACTCACACCATTTTTACCATATTAGGCCGCCAACAAACTGTGTAACGAATATATCTTACCGACTGCCGCATCGTTGCACAGAACTAATAACAACAGCGATCAAAATTAATGATTATCACAATGTGTTCACGTGTCTTTGCCTAGTTACAATTTATGGGAGATGCACTCTCCCATAAATTGTAACAAGGCGAATTCATACATACCAAACAGTTTCATTTCGAAGGTAACACGACACACATCCTCAGAATATGAAGCCTTTTAAGTTGCCTAACCTGCACTTCAGACCAAATATGGGCTTCCAACACTCAACCTTTCAACTTGAAGCCTTTATCGGCTGCCGCCATTTTGAATAATCAATGAACAAAGGGGGAGATTACCTATAGCTGTCAGCGTATATTGATGCTGACAGGCAGTATATGGTTTTTTATGCAGTCTGCATGTGACATCTTTGAACCAACGAAATTCCCAGATACTTGTAGGAGGTAAGATATAAGTAGATATGGGAACATTATGCCACCTGATGCTGTAAAACATTGTTTAACAATCTTTGGTACAGTAACATCCAACAGTATGGATAATTCAGGGGAGGGACCTAATGGAGAATAACTCTATTGAGATTAATGATCTAGAAGGGGACTGAGGCAGGTGAGTAGCTTTACCAGGGGGAGGGTGCTCCAAGATTGCAATAGAAACTGACGAGCTGGAGTTACAACCAAGAGCTCTTTAGACGAGTTATATAAGAATGATGTTCTTGCTTTTAGGGCCTACCTAGATGGATCGTTTGGGGGTCATTGTTGTTCAAAGCGAGATCCAAGTCGATGGAGTTGGAGAAGGATATAGTGTGCCAAAGGTGCAGCTTGTGAGTAATGGAGATTTTAGAATGCCCCAAATATTTGCCTAGAAGAGCAAGACTCCTTGAGAAACTAATGGAAATATAGAATGAAATCACGAGGCAGAAGTGGAAGAAGAAGAAAGACATGTCAAAAAGAGACAATATTGCCGTTTTGGAGATTGAGAAAGCGCCAATAGTGGCAATTACGAAACAGTGCTCGACTGAAAGCTGGAAGACTAGGAGGGAGATGGAAGGAATACCCCGGTGGGGGATAGGGTTGATACAGTCCTACTCGTTAGAGGACCGCGACAGAGCAGCGTAAGGTCAATGAATTATTGTTATTAACCCTTTACCCAACGTAACGGTCAAACCCTGCCAGCGATGTTCACAAAAATCGCCAATTAATTTTCATTATTTTTTTCACTTTTTGTCTCAAAAACAGAGGTTTTGAGACAAAAAAATGAAAAAAAATAGCTATTCAAGAATTTTGTTTGCAGGTGTCGGCTGCTTTTCATGTTAGGTAAAGGGTTAATAGACGATTGCGTAACCAATATCGTTCTGCTGATACATGAATACATAATAACTAACTTCATTTCCAATCCTCAATCACCGTTTAGAAATACCCTTTCTTCCTAGATATGGTTCCGAAATGTATCCTTGAAGCATTTTCGGTCAGTTTCGAAATGGTCTGTTTCAATGTACATCCTCTTTACTTACTAACTGCTTCAATATGTTCTCTCCTTGGCTCTCTACTTCTTCTTTCTATTGTCCAGTCATATAAACATCTACCGCGACACCCTCGCCTTCTGACACGAGGCAATCATGTCTCTCGAATCGTTAAACCCCAAAATAACCGCAGGCAAATCATGATGACGATGACCAGACCGTGTTAAGTAAAGTTCTTAAATCATTTTATTTTTCCTACCGTTGTATTTCTTAGAGAGTGGCCTCTCGCCACTCAAGCAGGAGTCGTGGGCGCCCGTTGGGACTATCTATTATATATTCGTGGCTAGGTATTTTTTTTTCAAGTGTTGTCCTCTGGGATGGGGATGATTCTCCATTGTCGAAAATGCAGGACAATGCGACTCAATATAATTTATTACAATCCTTTTCCATGAAATCCCTATCTATAGCAACACTAAATCAGGCGGAAAATGCAAATCCGTTTCACACACATTTTTAAACAGAAACGAGATTTCTCTGGAATGTTCGCAATTACAATTTGAATCCCTGGCGATATCTGCTAAAAAGGTTCCCTGTGTTTCAATGTGATCTGTGCTACAGTTGGCACATAGAATACATTGGAAGTTAGGGGTCGAACTAGTATCACGGGTTCCCCAGGCAAATTTGTTTGGCGATAAAATGTGCTATTTGTGTTGATAGTTATCAAGTGAATTGCTGAATGTTCTTCTAATAATTGTTTTTTATAAACGTGAGGGCGTGTAATAAACACAGCATGACACGCGCGTGTGAATGATGTAATCGAGATGGCACTTGTGGCATCGCGGCAGGATAAAACTCGAGGCCTGGGTCCTCTCGTTCTATCCTTCCGCGGAGCGGACACTCGTGACATATCGATTAACCCATTCACAGGCGCGTGTCGTCCTGTGTATATATTACACAATGTATACTACAGATATACTACAGACATTATAAGAATGATTATTACTTGTGCAATCTACCAAATGTTTAGACTGAACAATCGCTTTATATGAAAAAAATATAATATTAATTTTATTACACGCCGGTTCTATGAAATCCCCATCTACGGCAACACTAAACCATGCGGAAAATGAAAACCCGTTCCGCACACATGTGCCGAACGGAAATCGTTGACGGACTATTTTCAAACAGAAGCGAAATTTCACTGAAATTTTCTACAAATCGCGCACCGCAATTACAATCTGAATCGCTAGCGATAGCTAAGAATTAGTAACACGGGCTCCTCTCGCAAATTTAGTTGGCGATAAAATGTGTTATTTTTGTTGATAGTTCGTGCGCAACTGCAACTCAGGGGATGATGTTGCCAAATGAATTGCTGAGTGTCCTTCTAATAATTGCTCTTTTAGACGTAAGGCGAGTAATAAACACAGAACGACACGTGGCCTCTCGTTTTATCTTTCCACGGAGGCACGCGTGCCATATCGATTAACCCATTCACACGCGCGCGTCATTATGTGTATATACATAGTGTAATTTGTTGGCAAACACAGTAAATGATTCGACAGCAAGTTTTGAGCTTTTATAAGTCAACTCCAGTATGGGGTAATTTATCTTACAAGAGCGTGTTTCCCCTCAAACAAGAGAAAACGTCTAAACAAAATACAAATCTGTATTGATGGTAGGGACCACAGGCGCGATCATTCGATTCAGAAAGAAAACGTTTTCATCTGTACTCATTGAAAACTGATATCACCTGTCAATGCCACCGTTTTTGATAACAGTAATTAAACAGAGAGGAATCGTTTGACTGGACTTGTTACGTGAAATAATTCATGAGAGGTGAGGGACGTTGTACAAACACGAGTGTGCGAATGCGCATGAGTGTTTTACAATATAGTCCCTCGCCTCGAATGAATTATTTCACGCAACCAGTCCAGTCAAGCGATTACTCTGTTTATCACTTTTCATTATTAACGATAATTATATTATTTAACCCTTTACCTAACGTAACGGCCAAAACCGGCCATCGCTATTCTCAAACTTCGCCAATTAATTTTCATTATTTTTTCATTTTTTGTCTCTAAAACATAGGTTATTACCCCTCACTGGAACGAGCTCGTCGAGCTCGTTCCAATGAGGGGTCATAACCTATGTTTTTGAGACAAAAAATGAAATAATAGTTATTCAAGAATTTTTTTTGGCAAGTGTCGTCTGCTTTTCATGTTAGTTAAAGGGTTAAAAATAACAATGAAGTTCCCCATACACCCACGGCAAAGCGTCTTCGTTTGCGCGCACGGATACATGACCCAATTAAATCACACTTTGGAAAGTAATAAATGATAAAAAACCAACTCATACGAAATAAATTAAACTATATCATTTTTGCGATGGTGATATTTTTATATCTATTATATCTATTATAATGGTCTATGGTCCCAGCTTTTAAACACAGGAATCTCAATTAATGGAAGAAGCGTGAAGATGCAACTGCTTGAATTTAATTTCTGTCGCCTGTGTCAAACAGGAATTCCACAAGGCATCGTCCGAACACCGCGCGGAAGTCGATCCACGGGTCTACCACCTGCCACCATACCAACTGAGTCAACGATCTTCACTGATCTTCCATTAATTGAGATTCCTGTGTTTAAAAGCTGGGACCATAGACCACTAATCTGTTCCGGTTGCATTGGGTGCTAAGGCAAACGATCCACGGGTAAATCTCACAATAAAATACAGGGTATTTATAGACAATTACGAATCATCACAGAAAACAATTCCAACCATTCAGTAATTGTCAATTCTCGAACATCGGTCTCGGGACGAGTTGTAAATGTAAACTAACATACTGGCCTAGTCAACTGCAACGTTTTTATGGGGTTGTCGTTGACTCAGTTTGTCCCCTGAGTCCCAATGTGTTCTATGTGCCTGCAGGCACATAGACCACATTGGAACTCAGGAGACGAGTTGGTGTGGCGGCAGAGCATTTATGGCCAGGCGATCGGGCGTCGTAGACCCGGGATCGACTCCCGTCGAGGCCACCTTCCATAAAACTTCACAGTTTTTAGTCCAGTTGCTCGGTGTTAGGACGATGCATGGTGGAATTCCTGCGTGACATGTATTATATTTATTATACATATATCTTTTATATTTTTCATGCGTTAAACGTGAAAAATTTAACAGAGAAACACACAGCTGAAACACTGCTATAAACTTCAGTAGCTGTAATACAAATGGCATAATAAATGGGGATTACGTCATGCATATGGCACGAGCTCAGTACCATGACGTTATGGTTTTCATTCATAAAAATCTACTCATAGACGCTGAACGATCGTCAGAAGATATGCGAACAAGTCAAAAAAGAGGAATATTGTAAGATAAATTTATTATTACCCTAAAGTGGGTTTCCGAGATGGTGTATTAAGTCACGACCTTGCCTCTGGGTCATATATCTACTCGCCCGGAGACAAAGTCTCGACTGCAATACACCATCTTGGAAACCTATATGGTAGTAATAACCTATAGATACACACAAAGGCATTTTCAGACGCAGGCGGGATTTCCATATAATTTCTCGCTGAAAGCAGTAAAAAAAGAAACTGAAATAGTGGTGAGAGAATATAAAACTAGTGAAAATTATTTACTGTTACATGAGGTGATTATGGATGTTGGTGGCCAAGTCGAAATAAAGTGAGGTTCACTGATCAAAGTGAATACCTGCCAGAACATATTTGTAGCAGGTTAATTTCATTTTGTTTGTCCCATTCTGGGGTGCTGTGAATTTGAGCTAAATACGAAATGTAACTTTCTGCAATACTCAAACCTAATAGCGTGTATTTCACAATGTCATGTGCTACGTTTTTTTGTTGAAACGACCTAGTAAAAACATTTATTACTTTCCAAAGTGTGATTTACTGGGATTTTCGGGTTTGATTATAAACGATAACTTCACAAGTGAATTATGCAATCAACAATTGTGTCATGTATCCGTGCGCGCAAACGAAGACGCTTTGCCGTGGGTGTAATGGGGACTTCATTGTTTTTTGCTTTTTTGAACCATTTACCTAACATCAAAAGCAGACAATACTTGCAAAAAAAATTCTTAAATAACTATTATTTTCATTTTTTGTCTCAAAAACATAGTTATGACCCCTCATTGGAACGAGCTCGACGAGCTCGTTCCAACGAGAGGTCATAACCTATGTTTTAGAGACAAAAAAAATGAAAATATAATGAAAATTAATTGGCGAGTTTTGAGAATAGCGCTGGCTGTTTTTGGTCGTTACGTTAGGTGAAGGGTTAAATAGTATAATTATCGTTAATAATGAAAAGTAATAAACAGAGGAATCGCTTGACTGGACCTCTCATGAATTATTTCACGTAACCAGTCCAGTCAAGCGATTACTCTCTATATCTTCTCACACGGAATATGTGGTGCAGTCAGGTAGTTGTGGATTATGCCATCTCTGTGTATATTTTTGTTATTAACTGTATACATGTTGCACTACTGAATAAAAGCAATCAATAAATATTGTTTAAGCCAATTGCGTCCGTAATATACTGAGTCAAAAAGAAAGTATAATAAACTTTGAGGATAATTTTTTTTAGTATTATCGACTTTAATCCTAAACAAATTATTTTAAATTCATATTTCGAGTCTAGCTGTATGAATTTGCATAATTTCATATTCTTACTGTTGCCAGCGTCACGCCAGGACGTCGCAATTCAGACATGGGGGTGAAATGAAAAGTTCACACATGCAGTCAATAGCGTGTATGCCCACCGTTTGCCTCTTGGATGACAATACATCGACTGCGCATGGACCTCATAAGTCTCTGGATGTCACCCTGTAGTATTGCTTTCCACTCCTGCCTTAGAACATTACGTAAATCGCCTAACGTCTGAAGATCATGAAGTCGTACCCGACGGTCCAGTTGATCCCAAAGATGCCCGATTGGCGACAAGTCTGGCGAAAGTGGGGGCCAGGGAAGTTCGATGCTCTGCTCCTCGGGAAAGTCACGGCAGATACGCGTCGCGTGACATGGGCATTGTCTTGCTGGAATAACTGCAACCCATCGTTAGCGTTGAACAGCGGGACAACAACAGCGTTAAGAATTTCGTCCCTATATCGCTATCTATTCAGATTATCATCGATGAAGATCAACTGCGTTGGTGCAAGGAAATTCCTGCCCAAACCATTACACTACCCCCACCGAAACGGTCGCATTTCCACATGCAAGCATCAGAAAACCGTTCTCCTCGTCGGCGATACACTCTTGCCCTACCATCAGCGCGCCGTAGACAAAATCGTGATTCATAACTAAAAAGAACTGTGCTCCAACGCTGCTGAGTCCAGCGAACACGCTGACGTACCCGTTCCATTCTGGCGGTACGATGACGTTGGGTAAGGATTGGTCCTTGGTATGGACATCAACTTCAGATGCCGTGTTCAGAGAGTCTGTTGCGGACAGTTTGTGCACTAATTCTGTTGTTAGTTCTACCGGGAATAATTGCTGCTGTCCTCGTCGCCGGAAGGAAGCGATCCCGCAAGTGAGACGTCCTGACGTGTCGGTCTTGTGCAGGGGTCATAACTCTTGGTCAGTAGGTAATAAAGGCCGATTCGGTATCACTTGTACACGATTTGTACATATACACGTACATGTACAAAAATCTCCATAGGGTTCAGTGTTAAAATAGTGTACAAGTTCAAAAAATGTCGTTTTTTATGGTGATACAGAATCGGCCATTGGTTTTGAGACTCTCAGATCGCACTTTTAACGTTCAAATACCCGTTGGCGAACGCGTACATTGTACACGTCGCTCAAGAGTGCAAAAATGTACGTAATTTTAAGAAAATATAATTAAAAATTTGTTCTCTACGTTCCCATCGCGGATTAGACCATCGATCCATCGTTGGTGAACGCGAGCAAAAAACGTTTTGCCGATTCTGTATCAGCATCAAAAAGCGGTTTGCCGATTCTGTATCACCTAAGTAGGTATACGTTCACCAACGGGTATTTGAACGGTTAAAGTGCGATCCGATCGGGGAAACCCATTTGCCGATTCTAGATCAGGAAAATCGACCTAAAAAACGTTTTTTCGACGTTCATCAACGGTGAAAAGTGGTGTAAAGTGTAGTTACTCATCGAGGATTTTTTTAAAAATCGATTTGGGCCTACGGTACATGGAAAAAGGTGATACCGAACCGGCAAACCAGTGCCACGTTCCCGTTCGTGTTTGGGACGGTATAGGGTGCGACTTGATCGGTGAAAAAACGATATGCCGATTCATCTCTTGAGTTTTGTGAGAGGAAATCGTGATAGAATCGGTTTTGAGGAGAGGAAATAAAAAAGTGATTGATATATATATAGGAGAGAAAAAATATAAATAAATAGTTATTTAAAAATAAATATATCAAATCGAATAGATAATAAAAAATACGTAAATCATGAACGCTTCCCAGACTATTAGAGCAAGGTTTCTTTTAAAAATGTTGATGAGAGCCTACGCATTCTGTGTGAACGAACAACTAGGTCGCCTCTTGTTAGGAGGATGCGTCGGATGTCGGGATCACCTAGACTTCGATCATGAGAATCATTCGTGTCTGACGATGGAAAGGGAAGATATGGTCGTCAAATATTTCGAACCGGCGTTCGAACGCGTTCAAATCGACGAAGTGATCGCGTTTTGGAAGAGATTACTCTTCTGTAAGGATCGAGACAAGCCCACAGTTTCGGAAGAACTGAAATTGGCGCGTGGATGTCTGACTTTAGGAGACAAGGGATGCATCATGAAATTATTGTTCAATGAAGCATACGTCTAAGTTTTCTCGTTGATATAAATAAGGGAGAATAGAAAATAAAAATAAATACACACATAATTTTTTATCTAATATTAGAAAAAGAAAGAAAAAACACAAAAATGAGAACCAGAAATAAATTGTATCCGACTTTAGATAACGACGAGGATGAGAAGCCGAACGGTGTTTTGCCGACGGCACCGTCGCTAGAAGAAAAAGAAAGAAGAGAGAGGTATCGCATCGATCCAATCAGTAGAATTCAAGCGTATCTAACTCAAGAGAGATATTCTCGTCGTTCTCTCAAGAAGAAGTATTCGCGTTTCGTGAAATTCGTCAACGCGATCGACACGACACTCATCACGATTTCCATGGGTTTACACGCGGCCGGCATCGGACTGTTGTCGACTGCGGTCGGTATTCCGATCGTGTTAACCGTAGAAGGAGTGGCTCTCGCCGCTGGATTGTTTAGCACGCTCGGAAACTTTTTGAGTAGGAAATTATATCTGAAGGCGAGGAAACACGACAAGATTCGCGTCTTGGCCGACTCCAAGATCGACACGATATCCGAAATGATCTCGATGGCGTTGAAAGACGGTAGGATATCGGACGGAGAATACTTCACGATATTGGGTGAGAAAACGAAATATGAAGCCATGAAAGAAGCTGTGAGAATCAAGACTCGTCAGATCATCAAGGAAGAGATGAAGGATTCTCTCGTGGAAAAGGGGAGAAATGAGGCTAGGGAGGAATTCAGTAAGATGATAGAACTCAAGAGCAGCGATTGAAAAAAAAAAATATATATAATAAGAACAGAATTTTTAAAAAAGAAATATTAAATTTATATTTAAAATAAAAACGAAATTAATTTAAATAACTCTCAAAAAATGTATTGCGTAAAGTGTAAGAGAGTTACCGAGACGAGTAATTCTCAAGAAGTACGAACTAAAAACGACAGACAGATGCTTCGCGGAATTTGCGACGTGTGTGGTTCTATCAAGACTCGATTCGTCAAAAAAAGAACGCGAGCAAAGGTAAAGGCATCGTGAATAAAATGATCAATAATCTACCTTTCGAAATGCGTCTGCCTGGTCACAGTTTCACGGGACCTGGAACGAAATTGAACAAGAGACTCAACGCCGATCTGACTCCTAAATCTTGGAGCAAACCTGTGAATAGGGTGGACGCGGCCGCGTATGATCACGATCTATGCTACGCCGGACA
This sequence comes from Pictodentalium vernedei, assembly GCA_031216915.1. Lineage (NCBI taxonomy): Eukaryota > Metazoa > Mollusca > Scaphopoda > Dentaliida > Dentaliidae > Pictodentalium > Pictodentalium vernedei. The sequence continues at coordinate 656,680,523 of CM062295.1, forward strand.
TCCCGACACCAAGACTCGCAACGATGTCTGCGATAAAAACATGTTGGCGAAATTGAGAGGTATATCGAATCCAACCAGGAGGGAGTAGATAGAACGTTCGCTGGTCGGTAATCTGATCGGTGCGAAATGTCGATTCGGATGGGGCGTTCAAAAAAAAGCGCATCTGAAAAGAAGAAGAAACGATTATTGACGAGCGAGTTGGCCGAGGAGTTACACAAACCCATCGTGCGTAAATTTCGAAAGAGAAGGGTGTTCGTTAAGGGTTTGGATGATATTTGGCCTGCCGACTTGGTCGACATGAGATCGTTTTCGAGGTGGAACGAGGGTGTCAAATATCTATTGACGGTCATCGACGTGTTTTCCAAATACGGTTGGATCAGAGCTTTGAAGAATAAATCGGGACCTTGCGTCGCCGAGGCTCTGAAGAGCGTGTTCGACTCGTCTTCTCGAAAACCAAATAAATTATGGGTGAGTAAGGGAAAGGAATTCTACAACAAGCACGTTCATCGATTGGTCGACCTCTACTTGATCGAAAACGAAGAGAAAGCCAGCGTGGTGGAACGTTGGAATCGAACGATGAAGGAAAAGATGCATAGATACTTCACGGCGAATTCGACCAAGAAATACATATACGCTCTGAACGGTCTGGTTAAAGATTACAACAACACACGACACAGATCGATCAAGATGACTCCCGCGGAAGCTAGCGATCCCCGAAACGAAAAACTGGTCTATGCGAATCTATATCCTGAGAGATCTAAGATCAGGAAGAAGTCTAGAACGCCGAAATTTGCGGTCGGTGATCGAGTGAGAATCTACGCTCATAAGAAGCACTTCGAAAAGGGTTATACTCCTAGATGGACCTCAGAAATCTTCGTGATAATCAAAATATTTCACACCGATCCGGTGACTTATGAAATCGAAGCTTTGGATGGAGATGGGATCATCGGAAAGCTTTACGAACAACAATTACAGAAGACAAAGTTCTTTAACATTTTCTTGTTTACACATATATATATAGGAGAGAAAAATAATAATAAAAAATAATTAAAACTATTTTTAAATAAAAAAAAAGCAAGCTAATTAATAAACAAAAAACAAAAACCCTTTAAAAAATGGCAAATGTACTAGATATAGCACAAAGCATAGTGAAAGATGAAAGTATTCAAGAATATGAGGTTCACGAATATGAACCGGTAACCGGAACGAGTTTGAACAATGCGGGAGAGATAAGAATCAACGCTGAAACTCAAGATCTATTCGTACATCCTAGCGAGAGTTACATAGTGGTGCAGGGACGTCTCATCAAGGAAGATGGGAGCGACTACGCCGACGACCACACGGTTACTCTGGCCAATAATGGCATCATGCATCTATTCAGTAATATAAAATACATGCTATCCGGACAAGAGATAGAATCTGCGTTTCATCCCGGTCAGGCCACCACGATGTTCGGACTCTTGACGTATCCAGATGATTTTTCGAAATCCAGAGGACTTAATCAGTTGTGGGTGAAAGACACCGTCGGCCCTACTAACGCCGGCGCCGCCGCGATATTCGACTACGTCGTCAAGACATCCAGACCTAAAGGAACGTTTTCGTTCAGGATACCTTTGAAACACATCTTCGGATTCGAGGACGATTACAACAAGATCATGTACAGATTCAAAGACAATCTGACGTTGATTCGAAAAGGAAACAACGACACAATAGTGAGACTCCCTGCCACCGATGCGGGAAAGTTAACTCTACACAAGATATCGTGGTTCGTTCCGCACGTGGAGCCTTCGATCATGGAAAAAGCACGTCTCTACAAGACCATAGAATCCAAGAGTAAAATACCTGTGGGATTTAGAATGACACGGCTAGCATTCCACTCTCCACAAATCACTTCGATTGGAGATTGATGGTGAAATCCGCTTTTCAGAGACTGCGTTTCAGACCGATAGGGTCGGGTCTCAGGAAAAGAATGCGTCGCTGTTCGATCACTGCCATTTGAGAAACATGCAAGTGTTTCTGAACGCCACGAGATATCCAGCAATCGATTACAATGCGTCATTCGACAAGAACGATTTCTGCAGACTGTAGGGCGACGCCGCTGATTTTAGAAAGAAGTACCACGGTCTAGACGAATTGATGAGCAACCCTAATATATCTCCCGGCGAGTACAAGTCGATGTATCCCATGTTCGTATTCGACGTTAGTAAACAGAGTGAACGACTCAAGAGTAGCGTCTTAGACATTCAGATCAAGATGCAATTCGATAGGAACGTGCCGAGAAAACCCGAAGCCTTCACTCTAGTCCTATCGGACAGAGAATTACAATTTGAATCGGATGGAAATAAGATGTTGATCATTCGATGAGAGACGTGTGTGAAAAAAAACAAAAAACAAAATAAAAAAAGTAATGAGTAATTATTAAAAACAAAAAAAAAAAAATAAAAAAAATAAATAAATAAAAGTAATGAGATCTAGAGAGATTGAACATCTTTCTAAATCTCATTACTTTTCTTTTTGTTTTTAATAATCACACATTATTTTTTTTTAATTAATTATTTCCACGCGTTCACTGTTTGTTCAAAGGATCTAGTTTGATCAGTAGACTCACCACGGAAGTGGCGGCTTCTGGATTATTGGTTTTCGTAACGAAACTAATCCTGTCTCCGGTGTTTACTTTGAGAGGTGTGCCGAACGTGCTAAAATTCGCGTGTTGATTCTCAGTCTTTTTTGAACGCTGTATCTCTTGTCACCCTCTACTCCATTCACCATGAGATTGACAACCGCTCTGTTATTCAAATCCGAGGAAGCCAGAGTCATTCGAATGATTTCACCTCCCAATGGCATGGGATATCCCACCTGACCATGTTTCGATCCACTACCTCTATTTCCGAAAGACCACTCAGCTTTTCCCTCCTCTAAGGTGCCGTCCTCCTCGGCCCACATGGTGATCAATTGTCTAGCATATTTGACTTTCTCCACCACCGAAATCAGGGTGCAGGCATCCATCATGTTTACGGGATCCGGTAGATTTGTGAGCGCGTGTCCACCCATGTCTAGTTTACCTTCCATGATGTCGCCCTTTCTCCAGACCGAGTTGTCATCCACGTACTTCCTGCTGACTGCGCTGGAATCGAATTCGGGATCGTGATTGAGTCCGAATAAATTCTCACCGTTCATGTTGATACCACCCTCCATGGTTGTTGATACCACCCTCCATGGTTCCGCCAGATTGTTTGTTCAGGTAGAGATCGTCCACTTGTGATTCTACGTATTCTTGTGATCGTATCACGGCAGAATCTACGTAGCCCTTGTTGACTGCGGTTGAGTCCGCATCCGTGTCGTCGACCTTCGACAGATTCATTATCTTGTTGAATCCCGCATTCAGATCCGATTTCATTTCTCGGCCATCAGACTTTCTCTGTTCCACATCTCAGTAGTGTTTGGTCGCCACGTTCTTGGGATTCGTGGGAGTGGCCATATTCGTTATCTTATTAGAATTGGCGTTCAATTCCGAGTGCATCGTTTTCTGAACATATCTATTTCTCAGATGTTCGCTGAATCTCGCGTGAGAGTAGTCCGCGTATTTCTTGGTCGCGGCATCGGTGGAATCTATGGGATTCGCGACGTTCACCAAACGTTTAGATTTCAGATCGAGATCGTCGGCCATGGCTTTATCCACATAATTATCTAGCATGATTCGTTCGAAATCCGCGTTCCCCCTGTCAACGTATTTTTTAGTCACAGCATCTGCGAGATCTATCGGCTCAGGAAGATTGTAGAGCTTCTTATCGTTCATGTTCAAAGGTTCCCCTCGAGGTTCGTATCTCCGAATGTAACGTTCATCCAAGTTGGCAACGTCGTAACCATCGCCGACTTCGAGCATCTTCCTCTTCTTTTTAGGTTGACTTTTGTCGTCACTTGTACCAAATTTATTGACTGGCATGTTGTTTTGAGATTTTTGTTTTAAAAATATATTTCAAACGCAGTTTATTAAAAATGAATTATTTTACTTATTTTATTTTTCGTTTTTATTCGATTAAAATTTTTTTAATAATTTTTTTACCTTTATATACTATAAAAAAAAATCTCTCTCTAATGTAAATCATTAAGAATGTCTTGAAACCGATCTCCTTCAGACCATCTCTTGAGAACGTAAAGACACAGGTGACCGCAAAACACTTGATCTGGTGATTGTACTCGTTCCGTGTTGTAACAAACCATCGATTTGTTGAAATAGTTCTTTATTTCTTTCGGCGGTGAGATTCCATAGTTGTCGAAATAATAATTCTTCTTCTTCCCGTTCTTGAACCACGCCACGCAGTGAATGTCTTTACCCGATAAATCATCTAGATTTAAAATACCGCATTCTGGTTGTCGAGGTCTTCTCTTCGGCAAGGCATCTCTGGAAAACACGCCTAGAAAATCTTTGATTTTGAAATCCTTCACCGCATTCAACAGATCGATGTTGGATAGGGGTTCGTTAGGTAAGATGACACCTTCTACGAATATCTCTATTTTCTTATTCATAAATGCATATATTTTTTTTTTTATTTATTTATTTTATTATAATTCACTAAAATGACGTTATTTTTATTTTTTTATTTTTTTAATTTTCTTTTTAAACTAACTCTATCGACTTCCATAATCTTGAATCCGTCTAATTCCTCGACTTCCATAATCTTGAAACCGTTTAATTCCTCTTGATTTTCTGGAATCCTATCATCCTTAATCATATCTGGAATCTTATCATCCTCAATCATATCTGAAATCCTATCGTCTAAAATTAGACCCCAAAGTCCAATGTCCGAGTGCCAAAGTGCTTATTTTATCATCTAACACGAATCTCTTATCATCGTCGGCCGTCAACGGAATCTTGTTGACTATTTCGGTATACAAGTCGTGATTTTCGCTTCGAATCAATTTCATAGTCTTATACACCGGACCACTTCCTAACAGACAATCTTTATACTCTCTGAAAGAGATGTTTTTCTTCACCACGCATGCTTTAACCCCTTTGCACTTCTTGATCTCTTCATCTTCTAGATGATACGCATACAGTTTGGGTCTCAAGCCCACGAATTCGACGATTTGTTTACCACCGCTCTCGTCCTTAAATTTACCTAACACCTTCTTGTTGTCGTTCGATTGAATGTTGGACGGGTGATCGATGGGATAATTGCTCGTGTCGAACCACGCAGACACGTCAGGAGATATATCTTGGTAGACATCTTTTGTCTCTATCTCGTAAACTAAACTGTCTGTGTCGGTGAACAGTAGTTTGGCTTTATCACCAAATTTTCGTTTGACGTAATCGTAGTGAAACTTGTACATCAATCGCTTGCTGATATCTAAGATGATCGGTCCGAGATAATACGGTTTGTCAAACTTCAGGTGCGTCTTTTGCATGTGAACGGCCACTAGATTTTCGTTGAATATGGTTCGGTGTTTGTAATTGGGTTTCGCCACTAATTTTTTAGCTCTTTTCTCAGATGTGACGAGTCGAACGTCGGTTCTCTTCCTGATGTTTTTCATCATCGATTTACTGTACACACAGTTATCCATGAGTTTGAAGAAAGCTTTTTCGAAATCGTTCTTGGCTCAAATTCTGAGATTCGTGTTGAGATTGATGTATTTTTTTATCCAAGGCTCTTCGTTGAATCGAATGATGCGATGTACGTTGACTAATTTCATCCCGTAATTGATGTATTGTTTCAAATTCTCACTGTAGACAACGTAGTTACGTTTGTTAAATAAATTGGGAATGAGTTTTTCCTCATCTCCTTCGTTCGGTTCCATTCGTTCAGGAGCCAGCGGATAATCGTTGTGTAGATCATGTAATTCTTCCGGATAGTTCAAATCAACTTCTAAAATGCAAGGATAGTCTCTCCATTTTTGCATCTCTTCCTGTTCTGTTATCCATTCGAAATTTCCAATCGGTAAAGGATGACTCATATCCCAACCATACAAATTATTAGTGTCCCAATACTGTATGTATTTATTCAACCGTTTCGAATCGAAACCTTCTTTCATGTAGGGATTGTTAGCATCATAATATCTGTGAGAGATCATCGAGACGCCACCTCTCATAGCTCTTTCGAACATGAGCAACATGTCCACGTCAGATAATAATTCCAATCGGACTTCGGTGGTCTTCAACAGAGCGTCCCATGCCAGAAGAGTGCGGTGAAATACCAAGCGGGATCCAGATCGTAATTTCGATGACAGACATCTCGAAAATTTTCGAACACGTCTGCCAAGAGCAGGACGTCAGTCATCAGATAGAGATCATGATAATCTCTCATGGTTTTCATATTGAATGATTTCCACACATTTTTAGCGTGTTCGTAATTCTCGTCTGAAATGTCAGATTCGTATAATTTTGAATAAAAATCTTCTTTTGAAGGTAGTGCGGTGTCATCGAATCTCTTTAGATCGTTCATGTAATCGTAAGGATAGACTCCTTTCCTCAACATAACGTCTACTCGTTCTCCGAAATGTTCGCTCGTGATTTTAAATTTATCCTTGCTCATGTTATCGACTAATTTTTCCAGAGCGGTTGACATGAATTGAAAACTGTCAATGAAACGTATGCCTCTATGAATGAAATTCGTTTTTTCTTTCAATGTCTCTTTGTCGATTACTCTTTTCTTCTCCATGAGCTTCCATTTCGTGAAGGAAATGTATCTTTCTTCGCTGTTCGCTATGCAATTTAATTGTTCGTGGGAAGTGCCGAGATTTTTCACGAACAGATGACTGTCGTAACCCGAGAGATTGTGAAATATCACCAGATAGAAAATGGCATCTCGATATTTTAAATTACACTTGCTGTGAGCCGGACTGCGATGCAGACCCGTGTAATGATCATGGTCTCTGACCTTCTTATTTTCCTCCGAATTCTCGTCGAACGATTGTCTACATATATGACATTCAGTGGGTCTGTTATTTTCGTCCTTCTGCTCTCACGTGATGATCATTTTCACCGGAGTTTTGAATTTATCATATAACATTTGAATTTTTGATTCTAACTCTTCCACGAACCTTTGAGCTACGTCATCATCTTCGCACTGTTTCGTGTAGGTGAAGGGACCCATGTCATGTTGCGAGTCAAAAGTGCATTTCACGTAAATGCAATAACCCGAAGGCGTGTGTTTTTGATATCTTTTGACATAACTTCGAAGAGCGTCGGGTTGGCAGGAACTCATTTTCATGGTGAAGCATTCGAAATTGGCGTACACGACAAATGGTACTTTTAACCTTCTATTGCGATTTTCAAACTTCACGATGGTGTTGGGTTTGGGCATTTCGATGGCGACACCTTGATTTTCGTTGCAATATTCCTGATGTTTTGCTAACGAATTTTCGCTCTGAAACATGTTCATGCAGTTGCAACATAAACATATCTTATGTTCATGTTTATTATTTTGTCTTGACAGTAATCGGCTCGGATTTTTAACCCAACAATAATGACGATTGCCACCATTCGAAATCAATAATAAAATAAACATCTTTTCTCTTTCAAGATACGAAGTCTGTCTGAGAGGATAGATCGTTCGTTTTTCATCGTCGTATCCCAAGACGTTCACCACTACGGTGAGATTTTGAGCCTTGAAACGTTTGATGTGTTTTAATTGCATTGGAAAAGTCACTCCGGTCCAGTCGAGACTTTTAGAAGTCTCCTCGTAATGAGAAACTCTATCGGAGTTCATTTTGACAGGGTATAAAGCGGAGCTGACTGCCCATTTAAAACACTGATCACCTTTATTTCTCACTTTGATCACAACATTTTTTTTAGCTAAGAAATACGGTAATTCCACATAGGAAGACCCTTTTAACGAATCGTTTTCAGTTATATGTATTTCGAGTTTCAACACCTCATCGAACGTCCAATTACTACCTTCATGTTGATAATTCGCGAGAGACATCAACATCTTGTCTTTCATCTTTTCGAAAACGTTCGATAAATCTGAACCTCGAAATATGGGTTCGACATAAGTGCTGAAAAATGCATTTGTCATGATGCTCTCACCAGACTTCATGTCGATTTTATTCATCACGCAATGGAGTATCATCTTAATTTTAAGTCCCACGTTCATGTGTTTGCGAAACAAATCCAATACTTTTTTCTTCACCCATTCCATGAACAATTTCGGATCAATTTTCTTGAACGAGGGAACCACATCAAAAGTTTTAAAAATGCCTTTGATCGCACTCTCCCGTTCTACATGATTCGATTGGAATATTTATATGATGGATCGTGCTACATATTCTTCTCCTTTCCCTTCGTTGATTGCTTGTCGAATTTCGCGCGATATATCTCGTTTGTCTAGAATCTGAAGTACATCATTCGTTTTCATTTTAGTTTTTTTTTTCTTTTCTTTTGAAACTTGAAGTTCTTCAACGTCTTTTCATTTAGTTGTCTTCTTATTTTTCACAATCAAAACGTTTTTGGTTTTTTTCGACATCGGCATTTCGATTCCTTTTACTATCTTTTTCTTCTTCTCATTTTTCACAACCGATGCATTTTTTGACGTCATTGCTATCGACATTTCATTTGCCTTTCCATCATTTCACAAATAATATTCCTGTATGACTTCAATTTTTTTTGATTTAGTTCTATGATTTCTGAAATGTGGAATTTTTAATAGTTTACAAATCTCGTTTAACTGAGGTACGGTTTTCTCATTTAAATTTTCCATTTTTTCATTTGTTTGCTCCATTTGTAAGATTTTTGTTTTCGAATTTTGTATTTAATAATAATTTGTTAAAAGTTTTAAAATTGTTTATATATATATGTTTTAATTCCTTCAAAAACAATTTTTTTTTTGATGAAATTAATCACTTTTTTTATGTTCCTTAATGTGAAAAAATTGAATTAATACGAGAAAAAGGACGTTAAATTTAAACTTTTATTTATATAAAGAGAAAAACACTTTTACAAAAAAAAAAAAAATTCACATTAAAGAAAATTAAAATTAAAAAAACTTCTTTTTTTATATATATATAAAGAGTAAACAAAAAAAAAACTTTTTTGACAAATTATTATTTAAATACAAAATTTAAAATATATATTATTTGCAAGAATTCATAAAACAAAAAAAAACAAATAATCGATCATGACAACAACACCTAAAAGATGCGAATTGAAATTGAAACGAGTCGAAATATGTAAGAAATTCGGTTTTAAAATCTATAGATTACAATGACATGATTCCATCGAATTGAACGAGGGCGAGACGAAGGGCTTAGAGTGCAAATACGACAAATATAAGATACCTTTGAAATTTGACGAAGCCATGCTCGATTTGTTTTACGACTACCAAAGTGATCTACAGAAAATCATCATTGCCAAAGATTTGTCATTGTCCTATGGAAGTTACATATATCAAAACATCTCACTCGAACTCGTGGACAAATCGGGTGGTGAGAGCGCATTCACTGATGTAAAAAACTTAAAAAAGTAAAGATAAACATTCAACACATTTTCGAAAAAGGAGAATACACGAGTGTCAACATGCTAATAACGGACTTGGAAATATAAACAACAGAGAGATTGATTTTTAGAGAAGAAGAAGGAAAAAAAGAAGTAATGAGATCTAGAGAGGTTGATCATCTCTAGATCTCATTACTTTTTTTTTGGTTTTTTTTGTTGTTTTTTTTTTGTTTTCCTTCTTCACTATCGCCCATATATTATAATAACATTTCCTTTTTTCTCAAATTTCAGCGTCGATTCTTCTTTTCTTTTTTTGTGATATGTTACGTTTTTTTTATAAGAACACATTTGTTTATCCGAATCATAATTATGAACGAATGTTGTGCATCTCTCGGTAACACTCACATCATTACCGTTCTTTTCAGAAGGTAGTGGTGACGGTAGAAAACGTCTCATTCTTTTAAATTTCAACCATCTATCCCGATCTTTATTTAACTCTTTTATCGGTTCTTTCCTAAGATATCCATCATTAGCGTCTAATCGTTTTTCCACATCTTTTTTGCACTCTATCTCGCGATATTCATCATTATCGTCTAATTGTCTTTCCACCTTTTTATCCATTTTATATATTATTTTATACTTTCTATGATTTATATTTTATATAATTATATAATTTTTACATTATAATGACATACTCAAAATCGGTATAATCTTAAATGGCGAATTCTCACCAAACAACAAACCCTTGCCGAGTCGCTCAACGTTCCGACCACTCTTTAGATAGAGACCATTTCCACTCAAACAGTTGTCACCTCTAACGGGTTCTAGATACAATCCTTTACCGCTGTCGTCTACGTGGATGCAACACACTCCCTGTCAAAAACAGTCCGCTGCCACCCATTAATTTCTCAACTGCCGAACTCGCGAGTCCCGAGAGAGCTCACATGCCGAGAGACTTTCCGAGAAATGGTAATGCTTTTGCGGCAAAGGGTAATGCTTTTGCGGTGATTCCTGCCAATAGCGGTAGGAAACCGCCTTTCGTTCTCAAATTGTATCTCAATTGAGCGGGACTCAATCTCACCGTCAACCCTCTTCCATCACAAATCGCTTTCTCCATCCTTTTGATTTGACTTCTGGTCCAGGCGATCGAATCCTGACCGCCACTCGTCAGATCTTCGTGAGTGAATTTGAATCTCACCGCCTCGCCTCGAGTTGTTAATGCTCTCTTAAGTTTCTTCCTCTGTCCTGCAGATATCTTCACGTTTTTAACCACGTATTGTGTCATAATTCTTTTTTTAAAATATATTTTCTTCAATTGTTTTTTTTTGTTTTAATGATAATTATATATTATTAAATTATTTTGTAAATTAATATTGCGTTATTTTATTTTCTTATTTATATATATACACACAATATTTTTATTTTTTTTGCTTTTATATTTCTCTTATGTGAAATCGTATCATCACCCTCTCTCCGCGAAGATCTAACAGTTCACCATTTTGATCCGTCAACGTGGTTTTGCGACTATACAATGTGTCTAAAATCACTGGTAGATAAACTAAATTTCGAGGTCGTTCCACGATCTTATAACCCGGCAACACGTTTGGAAAGGAGGAATAGATCGTCGGTTGAGCGCTACCATTCACGTAGCTTCCAGCAATCACATCCACGTTCACCAGAATGCTATTGACTGCGAGAATGTCGACCGTATTTTCAGATGCCGCGTGGCCTCGATACATCTTTCGATCGAATCCCAACATCTTGCCTATAGAATCGTCCGTGTTGAAGTCCACACGAAAATTATCTTTCAAATCAAACATCATCTGTAAGGTATTAGGATTGGGAGCGAGTCTGATCTTGTTGCTTCCCTTTCCATCCGTCTTCATTCGCGTCTGAATGTAATGGTTCTAATTTGTTTTATTTTTTCACGCTCTATCTTATTATTATCACCACCATCGGGAACATAAAACTTGTCAAATCCGCACCGATATTTTCCGCGATTAAATTCGCTAGTCAAATCGATCACGACGAAATTGTAAAGTCCTCCATCCCAAACCCTCTTACAGAAGCTCCTGAATTCCGCCGCGCTCATGTCGTTGGTGACGTGATCGCTGTAGATGTGATTGAGATTCTTGAGATCTTGGCGAAAGAGACATAGAAAATTAGCGTTCTCCCTTATCGTCTCTCTGGGCAATCGAAAATAATTCTGCGACAGGTAGAAACAGTCCACGTTGCTGTGATGACCCCTAACGTAATACGATTCGCATCAGTTCTGCCTCTCCAAAAGCAGATCGTCGAAAATCATGAGATTCTTATCTTTCGATTTCAGTTCTCTAGGATCCGGAACGTCGCTAGCGTTCTCATAAAATCGACACTCGACGTTCGAAGATGCATTTCTCTTCATCAATTCCATCGCCGCACCGTCCAAAATGGTCGAAAGAGAAGCTTCACTTTTGTCGAATTCCTCCCTACTGGCAAAGATTCTGGCTATGACGTCCTTAGGCAATCTACGATCCATGCATTCTCGAAGCAATCTGTATTCGGGTTGAAACAAACTCTTGCCAAACACAAACAATCTGTCGTAATCCAACCAGTCGGGTCGGGACAACAGATTCATCAACAGATTGGTCTTTCCACAATTCGATTTTCCCACTATCAAGCCTCTTATGCTTTTGGGAAAGAACTCATTATTCGACCTCTTAGTCGCGGCGTTGTTCCAAGACATATCTTTAATGTTCATCTTTGTTTATTGTTTTTGTTATATTAGATTTTTTTCAAACACAATTTTATGTTTTTATCAAACTCAGTTTTAATATTATTATTTATTTATATTACACCGTCGCGAGTTCTCTTTAATCCAGATCCACTCGTCATTTTGGCTAAATCTTGTATGGGTACCACAGCATCCTTAAAATCTTTCCAACTTTTCAGAGTTCGCTCTAACGTAGCTCGCTTCGCCGGTGGACTGATCAACTTGTCGATCAACGCGTCGGCTGCCCTCTTTCCAGCCACAGAAGCTATCCTACCACTGGCTTCGGAAGCGGCTTTCTTACCAGCATCCAAAGCCGTCTTCTTACCAACCTCAAACACGGTCGATGCGAGTTTTCTACCTGCATCACTCGTGAACGCTCGCATTATAGAATCGACGATGCCAGAACCGCCTTGAACGTAAGTTCTAACGTATCCCCTGTTCTTTATCACCAACATATTTTTATTTTATAATATATATTTTGTTTTAACTGGTAAATCGTTTGTTGTTTAAATACTTTTATTATTCTAGTGTAAAATTTACTATTTTTATTTTATATATTTTGTTTGTTTGTTTCTCTCTACTTATTATATACATCAATCCTTCAATTCGTTCATCAGCCTTTTATAATGGTTTTTATTCAAAACCTTCTGTCTTAACAATTCTTCACATAAAGTAACTATTTCATTATCTAATCCTGTGTTACCAGCACGTCTACTTGCCATCAACAAACTCAATCTCTGAGACAGAGCCGTCAGAATCGCTCGGAAGAAAAGTGGTTTTCACCCCTTTGCCAGTCACCGATTCGACGAACTTCTTATTCATATCCCATATGGGTTTCACCACTTTCGTCCACTTGTAACCTCTGTTGGCTTTGGGTCTCGTCTCTCTGGCATCGTTATTTCTCTTCATGGCGTGGGTCTGAACCAGAATGTCGCCATAATTGTCGAAATCCTGTTCCGTGTAATATCCAGGCTTGTCGAAAAGGAGCTATTTGCGCAGTCCATCAGTTATTTTATACTTATTTGAACCGACGATTAAATTATCATCATCCATTTCCACTTCTGTATCGCCCACAAAAGTTCTACCGTCCGAATCTTTATAAATTCCATACAACAGATCTCTCTTACCACCATCCTCGGACGACGCGACGCTATCAGTGGTGATAGTCGAAGCTTTATCGTCGCTCTCGCTCACATCGGTTTCGATTCTCATGGGAACGTAATCCAGTGTAGATTGAAAGGAATACTGTTTTGTAAAACTACCGGGCAACGAACCCATTCTCAAAGAACTCTCTTTTATGGGTCTCAATTCTTCAACTATCTCCTTCCTGCTTCGTTCCTGAACATCCATCATGGGTTTTCATATTTTTTTGGCTTCGCGCATCAATTCCACTTCTCCAAGCCGTCTGCTTCTGTCAGCCGATTGAATGCTCTTCTCGGCACATTCATCTTCATTTAAAAGCTGATCTCGACGTTTAGCATCCATCTGTAAAAACATTTTTTTCGTTTTTAAATTATTAATATTTCCTTTGAGTATGCTAATGTGAGTTATTTATTATTTTCAAAATTAAATGTATAATTATTTTTATGTTTTAAGTAAATAAAAATCTTCTGTCTTTAATATAATAACAAAAAAACCAGTTGAGGAAAAACATTTTACATGATAAAACCTCTATAAATGCGTTTTGCCTCCGAACGTGTTAAAAATCGCATCACAGATTATTCACTCAGTGATTAACTGGAGAACTTTGAAAACGTTTGAAAGTTTTAGTGCATAAGAAACCGGTTTCTGATTTAACGTGTTTGAGAATAATTACATCCGTTAAAAGGGTTCGTTCATTTCTCACATTATTCACTCAGTGACGAACTGGAGAACTTTGAAAAAGTTTGAAAGTTTTAGTGTATAAGAAACCGGTTTCTGATTTAACGCGTTTGAGAATAATTACATCCGTTAAAAGGGTTCATTCATTATCACAAATATATTAAAAATTATTTACCACTTAAACCTAATTAAGTGGAAAATGCGCTTTTATCATCTATTATTAAAATGACCCATTAAACGAAAACCTTCATTCACACCAGAATAAAAACATGAGTGTCAGTTTTACCTTAAAAATTCACCCAAGTGAAAAAAGGTTTTATAATAGAATTTTATTTGAATGAAACAATTCTAGGAAATATTTTTATTTGAAAGAAACAATTCTATAAAGTGTTTTATTAAAATTTATTTCACAAAATTCGCAGTGACAAAACGTAAACAAACGATTTTTTTCCCATCGATTTTTTTGTAATTTTCTAAACTCAATTTTTTTCAATGTAGACGAAAAACCTTCATTCATACCGAAACAAAACATGAATGTCTATTTTTACAGATTCAATTTTATAGTCGACTCTTTTGAATGAAAACCTTCATTCACACCTAAACAAAACATGAATGTCTATTTTTTACAGATTCAATTTCATAATCGACTCTTTTGAACGAAAACCTTTTATTCACAAAACTCAAGAGATGAATCGGCAAATCGTTTTTTCACCGATCAAATCGCACCCTATACCGTCCCAAACACGATCGGGAACGTGGCAGTGGTTTGCCGGTTCGGTATCACCTTTTTTCCATGTACCGTAGGCCCAAATCGATTTTTAAAAAAATCCTCGATGAGCAACTACACTTTACACCACTTTTCACCGTTGGTGAACGTCGAAAAAACGTTTTTGAGGTCGATTTTCCTGATCTAGAATCAGCAGATGGGTTTCCCCGATCGGATCGCACTTTAACCGTTCAAATACCCGTTGGTGAACGTATACCTACTTAGGTGATACAGAATCGGCAAACCGCTTTTTGATGCTGATACAGAATCGGCAAAACGTTTTTTGCTCGCGTTCACCAATGATGGATCGATGGTCTAATCCGCGATGGGAACGTAGAGAACAAATTTTTAATTATTTTTTCTTAAAAGTTCGTACATTTTTTTCACTCTTGAGCGACGTGTACAATGTACGCGTTCGCCAACGGGTATTTGAACGTTAAAAGTGCGATCTGAGAGTCTCAAAACCAATGGCCGATTCTGTATCACCATAAAAAACGACAATTTTTGAACTTGTACACGATTTTAACACTGAACCCTATGGAGATTTTTGTACATGTACGTGTACATGTACAAATCGTGTACAAGTGATACCGAATCGGACTTTATTACCTACTTTGGTCGACCTTAACGCGGTCGGTCGGCAGTAGATACAGTGGTTCTATACCTTCCAATGAAACGGTAAATAGTGGCCACAGTGATTCCGAACTCAGCAGCGAGCTCATCTGGAGGTATCCCAGCCGCATGCATACCAAAGGCACGCAACCTCTGATTTTCGGTTAACCTTGGCATTTTTTAAAATGTCGGAAGACAAAAACTAGCGTGTTTTCTCAATAACCCAGGCTATCTAGCACAACATAACACAAAAAAAATCACCGGCCTCCCATTTAATTTGACATTCTCGGGTAGCACGTAGTATTTTAAAATCCGTAGCGAAATTGTATACGGTTGCATAGTCCAAACTTGGACCCACAGTCCGTAATATAATTTTGGGGGTTGGTACGGCCTGTAGGTCCAAGGCTCTCGATCCCTGCGCTGTACGACCAGCAAACTTGCTGGTCTATCTCGCCTCGAGAACAATATGGCATATCCAGAAGCTTTTTGTTATATGTGACCGAAAGAAGGATAATTGTAAAAAACAAAAACCTGTATGTCGGAAGCGCTTGGTCACCGTATTGTTCAGAAACGAAAGTTTCATATCATCGAAGCGGTTCGAGAAAATGAAGTTGGCAGCCATGTTTTGTATTTTTAAACATAATGACGTCATTCCTTCCTTAAGCGATTGGTTGCAATCAGGGAATCCCTGGTTGAAATCTAGGAAGGAATGACGTCATTATATTTAAACATCGTCCACTCGAGGGTATGGAAAGGGATTGATAACAACCAATTCAACAATTACTACAAGACTCTGAACAGATACAACCAGTCACTACAAAACAACGAAGTAAACATAACTAATTGAAAGAATGTCAAACTAGTCAGATTGATCGAACTAGTTGGACAGACTGAACTGTACAAAGTGAACAAAGATCCAACACAACCAAGATCGAAGTGAACAGAACTGATTTATCAACAGATACAAGACAAATGTTAGAATGAAGTGAACGAAGAGCCAACACAACCAAGATCGAAGTGAACATAACAAAGTTTTCACCTGAATGAACTATAATCCCTAAATATAACCCAATGTTAACCCCCTTAAATTGAACAAACCTGAATGAACCCTTTGAATTGAACAAATTTTCAACTGAATGAACTTTATGTAATTAAAACCCCTTTGAACTGAATGAATGAACTATAACCTAAATGAAGGTATTAACACCTTTTGAACTGAATGAACTATATAATATAAATAAATATTAACACGTTTGAACTGAACAAAGTTTAACTTAATAATTTTTAAACTTAATGAAAATATAACGAAAGGTGATCTGAATTGTTGAACTATAATCCCAATGAAGGTATTATCACCAAGTGAACTGAATTCTTCCAATAGGGAAGGGGAATACCCTCGAGTGGACGATGTTAAAACACGGAATCCAAATTTTACGGACTCGGCTAGGAATCTCAATAACGGAATGCCTTATATGTATACAGGGGAAATCTGATTCAACCTTGATCAATGTTATAGTCCAGACTGAGATAGGTATAGCTAGGAAGTAATGGATGAGATATAGGGCAGAATAACAGAAGCCAATAGTACTGGTACAAGGCCGCAATGGAACAAGACTGTTGTAGAAGCTAATGATAGGACAGATAGACCATAGCCCTGTAATGGCCTTGGAGCTTTGGTGACAAAATGGAAGCGGTTGGTAAGACTACATGAGACCCATTGAGGGTTTTTACATAGCCTAATGCGACAAAAAAAAAGGGATTCTCCAAAAGGTATCCTCGATAGGTATCCTCAATAGGTATCCTCAAATAATACAATACCAGGCCATAGGAGAAGGTAATAATTGCCGATATACTATCACTTGTACATGTACGTGTACAACATACGTTCACGATGCGTTCACCAACGTGGAATTCGATGTTAAATCACACGCTTGTTCACAAAAACTGTACATGATCTTGAATCCCCCTCATGTACAGTCGTGACTCCTAGATCGCGCTTTTAACGTTCAAATACTCGTGGTGAACGCGCGTTTTTAAAAAAAGGGTGAAATCGTACATCTTCAGTTGTATCTTGTACGTAATTTTTCGTCGACGTTCGAATCGCAGATCAGACCACCGATCCATCGTCGGCGAACGCGAGCGAAAGCAAAAGATTCTGGCTCATCATCAAAAAACAGTTTTGGGGACCCTAAATCAGCGATTCAGAACCCGCAATTGCGTTGGTACAGATGGTCTAGAACCTGCAATTGTTTTGAGGCGGTGGGGTTTTTTTTCTCCCATTTATGACATTATTAGGAGAATTCCTCCACTATGAGAAATTCTCAAAAAAAAAACACTCAGCTGATCGAGCGATCGGATCGCTCAATTCTCGTAATAAAACTCGATCTGAACGAAGAGTGTTGTTGTCGTCGGTGTGTGTTGGAAATTCGCGAGCCCGCTGTCACGTTTTTGATTGATATATATAGGGGAGAAAAAAAATTATATAAATAATAGTTATTTAGAAAATTAAATATATCAAATCGAATAGATAATAAAAAAAATACGTAAATCATGAGCGATTCTCAGACTATTAGAGCGAGGTTTCTTTTAAACATGCTGATGAGAGCATACGCAATCTGCGTGAACGAAGAACTACGTCCCATCTTGTTAGAACGATGCGTCAGATGTCGGGATCATCTAGACTTCGATCACGAGAATCATTCATGTCTGACGATGGAAAGGGAAGATATGGTCGTCATGTATTTCGAACCGGCATTCGAACACGTTAAATTCAACAATGTGATCACGTTTTGGAAGAGATTAGTCTTCTGTAAGAATCGAGACAGGCCCACAGATTCGGAAGAACTGAAATTGGTGCGTAGAAGTTTGACTTTAGAAGACAAGGGATGCATCAAGAAATTATTGCTGAACGAAGAATACGTCTAAGTTTTTTTCGTTGATATAAAATAAGGGAGAGTAGAAAATAAAAAAAATAAATACACACATAAATAAAAGAGGAGAGAGGTATCGCATCGATCAAATCAGTAGAATCCAATTGTATCTGACTCGAGAGAGAGATTCTCGTCGTTCCCTCTAGAAGAAGTATTCGCGTTTCGTGAAATTCGTAAACGCGATCGACACGACACTCATCACGATTTCCATGGGTTTACTCGCGGCCGGCATCAGATTGTTGTCGACCGCGGTTGGCATTCCGATCGTGTTGACCGTAGAAGAACTGGCTTTCGCCGCCAGATTGTTTAGCACAGTCGGAAACTTTTTGAGTAGGAAATTATATCTGAAGGCGAGGAAACACGACAAGATTCGCGTCTTGGCTGACTCCAAGATCGACACGATATCTGAAATGATCTCTATGGCGTTGAAAGACGGTAGGATATCGGACGGAGAATACTTTGCGATATTGAGTGAGAAAACGAAATACGATGCCATGAAAGAAGCCTTGAGAATCAAGACTCGTCAGATCATCAAGGAAGAGATGAAGGATTCTCTCGTGGAAAAGGGGAGGAAAGAGGCCAGGGAGGAATTCAGTAAGATGATAGAACTCAAGAGCAGCGATTGAAAAAAAAAAAATATGTATATATAATAAGAACAGAATTTAAAAAAAAAAAATATTAAATTTACATATAAAATAAAAAAAACGAAATTAATTTTAATAACTCTTAAAAAAATGTATTGCGTAAAGTGTAAGAGAGTTACCGAGATGAGTAATTCTAGAGAAGTGCGAACTAAAAATGACAGACGGATGCTTCGCGGAATTTGCGACGTGTGTGGTTCTGTCAAGACTCAATTTGTCAAACAAAAGAACGCGAGCAAAGGTAAAGGCATCGTGAATAAAATGATCAACAATCTACCTTTCAAAATGCATCTGCCCGGTCACAGTTGCACGGGACCCGGAACGAAATTGAACAAGAGACTCAACGCCGATCTGACTCCCAAATCTTGGAGCAAACCCGTGAATAGGGTGGACACGGCCACGTACCATCACGATCTGTGCTACGCCAGACATCCCGACACCAAGACTCGCAACGACGTCTGCGACAAAAACATGTTGGGGAGATTGAGAGGCATATCGAATCCGACCAGGAGAGAGAAGATGGAACGTTCGCTGGTTGGCAATCTGATCGGTGCGAAACGTCGATTCGGATGGGGCGTTAAAAAAAAAAGCGCATCTGAAAAGAAGAAGAAACAATTATTGACGAGCAAATTGGCCGAGGAGTTACACAAACCCATAGTGCATAAATTTCGAAAGAGAAGGGTGTTCGTGAAGGGTCTGGATGACATTTGGTCTGCCGACTTGGTCGACATGAGATCGTTTTCGAGGTGGAACGAGGGCGTCAAATATCTATTGACGGTCATCGACGTGTTTTCCAAATACGGTTGGATCAGAGCTTTAAAGAATAAATCGGGACCTTGCGTCGCCGAGACTCTGAAGAGCGGGTTCGACTCGTCTTCTCGAAAACCGAGTAAATTGTGGGTGGACAAGGAAAAGGAATTCTACAACAAGGACGTTCGTCGATTGGTAGACCTCTACTCGATCGAAAACGAAGAGAAAGCCAGCGTGGTGGAACGTTGGAATCGAACGATGAAGGAGAAGATGCACAGATACTTCACGGCGAATTCGACCAAGAAATACATATACGCTCTGAATGGTCTGGTCAGAGATTACAACAACACGTGACACAGATTGATCAAGATGACTCCCGCGGAAGCTAGCGATCCTCGAAACGAAAAACGGGTCTACGCGAATCTATATACCGAGAGATCTAAGATCAGGAAGAAGTCTAGAACGCCGAAATTTGCGGTCGGCGATCGAGTGAGAATCTACGCTTATAAGAAGCACTTCGAAAAGGGTTATACTCCTCGATGGACCTCGGAAATCTTCGTGATCATCAAAATATTTCACACCGATCCGGTGACTTACGAAATCGAAGCTTTGGATGGAGAAGAGATCATCGGAAAGTTTTACGAACAACAATTACAGAAGACGAAGTTTTGATGAAGAACACAAAATTTTTTTTTTTTATTTACTCTCTTTGACATTTTCTTGTTTACACACATATATATATAAGAGAGAAAAAAAAAATAATAATAAAAAATAATTAAAAACTATTTTTTAGATAAAGAAAGCAAGTGAATTAATAAACAAAAAACAACTAAAAATCCTTTAAAATGACAAATATACTAGATATAGCACAAAGCATAGTGAAAGATGAAAGTATTCAAGAATATGAGGTTCACGAATACGAACCGGTAACCGGAACGAGTTTGAACAATGCGGGAGAGATAAGAATCAACGTCGAAACTCAAGATCTATTCGTACATCCTAGCGAGAGTTACACAGTGGTGCAGGGACGTCTCAGCAAGGAAGATGGGAGCGACTACGCCGACGACGACACGGTTACTCTTGCCAATAATGGCATCATGCATCTATTCAGAAAACATAAAATACATGCTATCCAGACAAGAGATAGAATCTGTTTTTCATCCCGGTCAGGCCACCACGATGTTCGGACTCTTGACGTATCCTGATGATTTTTCGAAATCCAGAGGACTTAATCAGTTGTGGGTAAAAGACAGCGTAGGCCCTGCTAGCGCAGGTGCCGCCACGATATTCGACTACGTCGTCAAGACGTCCAGACCTAAAGGAACGTTTTCGTTCAGGATACCTTTGAAACACATCTTCGGATTCGCAGACGATTACAACAAGATCATGTACGGATTCAAACACAATCTGACGTTGATTCGAAAAGGAAACGACGATGCAATAGTGAAACTCACCACGACCGATGCAGGTAAGATAACTCTACACAAGATATCATGGTTCGTTCCACACGTGGAGCCTTTGATTGATGAGAAAGCGCGTCTCTACAAGATCATAGAATCCAAGAGTAAATTACCTGTGGGATTTAGAATGAGACAGTGCGACACGGCTAGCATTCCTCCCTCCATGAATCACTTCGATTGGAGATTGACGGTGAAATCCACTTCCGAGAGACCGTGTTTCATCGTGGTTGCATTTCAGACCGATAGCGACGGGGCTCAGGAAAAGAATGCGTCGCTGTTCGATCACTGCCATGTGAGAAACATGCAAGTGTTTCTGAATGCCACGAGATATCCAGCAATCGATTACAACGCATCGTTCGACAAGAATGATTTCTCCAGACTGTACAGCGACGCCGCTGATTTTAGAAAGAAGTATCATGGTCTAGACGAATTGATGAGCAATCCCAACATATCTCCTGGCGAATACAAGTCGATGTATCCCATGTTCGTGTTCGACGTCAGTAAACAGAGTGAACGACTCAGGAGTAGCGTGTTAGACATTCAGATCAAGATGCAATTCGATAGGAACGTGCCAATAAAAACCGAAGCCTTCGCCCTGGTCCTGTCAGACAGAGAATTACAATTCGAATCGGACGGAAATAAGATGTCGATCATTTGATGAGAGACGAATGTGTGAAAAAAAAATTAATAAACGTTAAAAATGTGGATGTAAGATTAATTAAAAACTAAAATCTCGAGAACAAAATGGATGTTTTTGACACGAAAACAACAAATCATCTGTTCACTTCAGATTACTACGACGTTAAAATAAAATACTTGGAAAAATGGATTCAAATTGAATATGAAGAACATAACACAAAAAAAGGATGGAATAGTTGTGATTTTAATGAATATCGTTTAAAAGAAAAAGAAGAGTTCAATCTCATAAGATCTAACGGAGAAATTATAAAAAATACAATTTTAAAATGTCGCAAATGTAAGAAACATCAAATAAAAATCGAATCTCAACAAACTAGATCTGGTGATGAACCAACAACCGTATTCGCAAAGTGTATAAATTGTAATCATAAATGGATAGAAAATTAAAAAAAAAAATAAATAAATAAAAGTAATGAGATCTAGAGGGATTGAACATCTTTCTAAATCCCATTACTTTTTTTTTTTTGGTTTTTTTTTGTTTTTAATAATCACACATTATTTTTTTTAATTCATTATTTTCCACATGTTCACTGATTGTTCAAAGGATCCAGTTCGATCAGTAGACTCACCACGGAAGTGGCGGTTTTGGGATTATTGGTTTTCATGACGAAATTAATCCTGTCACCAGCGTTCACTTTGAGAGGCGTGCCGAACGTGCTAACATTCGCGTGTTGATTCTCAGTTTTTTCGATGCTGTATCTCTTATCGCTCTCCACACCATTCACCATGAGATTGACGACTGCTCTGTTATTCAAATCCGAGGAAGCCAGACTCATTCGAAGGATTTCACCTCCCAACGGCATGGGATATCCCACCTGACCGTATTTCGATCTGCTACTCCCATTTCCGAAAGACCACTTGGCTTTTCCTTCATCTAAGGTGCCGGCCTCTTCGGCCCACACGGTGATCAATTATCTAGCATATTTGACTTTCTCCACCACCGAAATCAGGGTGCAGGCATCCATCATGTGCACGGGTTCCGGTAGATTCGTGAGCGCGTGTCCACCCATGTCTAGTTTACCTTCCATAATGTCGCCCTTTCTACAGACCGAGTTGTCGTCCACGTACTTTCTGCTGACAGCACTGGAATCGAATTTGGGATCGTGATCGAGACCGAATAAATTGTGACCATTCATGTTGATGCCACCCTCCATGGTTCTGCCAGATTGTTTGTTCAGGTAGAGATCATCCACTTGCGATTCTAGGTATTCTTGTGATTGTATCACGGCAGAATCCACGTAGCCCTTGTTGACTGCATTTGAGTCTGCATCCACGTCGTCGATCTTCGACAGATTCAATATCTTGTGGAATCCCGCATTCAGATCCGATTTCATTTCTCGTCCGTCAAACTTTCTCTGTTCCAGATCTACGTAGTGTTTGGTCGCCACGTCCTTGGGATTCGTGGGAGCGGCCACGTTCGTTATCTTGTTATAATTGGCGTTCAATTCCGAGTGCATCGTTTTCGTAACGTATTTTTTTTCTCAGGTGTTCGCTGAATCTCGCGTGAGAGTCGTCCGCGTATTTCTTGGTCGCGTCATCGGTGGGATCTACGGGATTCACGACGTTCATCAAACGTTTGGATTTCAGATCAAGATCGTCGGTCATGGTTTTATCCACGTAATTATCCAGCAGGATTCGTTCGAAATCAGCATTCCCCCTGTCGACGTATTTTTTAGTCACAGCATCTGCGAGATCTGGTGATTGCACTTGATCCGTGATGTAACTAACCATCGATTTGTTGAAATAGTTCTTTATTTCTTTTGGCGGCGAGATTCCGTAGCTGTCGAAATAATAATTCTTCTTCTCCCCGTTCTTGAACCACACCACCCAGTGAGTGCCTTCACCCGATGAATCGTCTAGATTTAAAATTCTGCATTCCAATTGTCGAGGTCTTCTCTTCAGCAAGGCATCTCTGGAAAACACTCCTAGAAAATCTTCGATTTTCAAATCTTTTGCCGCATTAAACAGATCGAAGTTGGATAGGGGTTTGTTGGGTAAGATGACACCTTCTACAGATATCTTTATTTTCTTATTCATAAATAAGTATATATTTTTTTTATTTATTTTATTATAATTTACTAAAAGTGACGTTTTTTTTTTCTATTTTTTTCTTTTTCTTTTTAAACTAACTTTCTCGATGTCACTATCCATTTCTATAATTTTGGGTTCATCTAATTCTTCTTGATTTTCTGGAATCCTATCATCCACAATCGTATCTGGAATCTTATCATCCGCAAGCGCATCTAGAATCCAATCATCTCCATTCATATCGTCTAAAATTAGATCTAAAGTCCAATGTCCGAGTGCCAAAGTGCTTATTTTATCGTCTAACACGAATCTCTTATCGTCATCGGCCGTCAGCGAAATCTTGTTGACTATTTCGGTATACAAGTCGTGATTTTCGCTTCGAATCGATTTCATAGTCTTATACACCGGACCACTTCCTAACAGACAATCTTTATACTCTTGGAAAGAGATGTTTTTCTTCACCACGCATGCTTTAACTCCTTTGCACTTCTTGATCTCTTCATCATCTTCTAGACGATAAGCATACAGTTTAGGTCTCAAGCCCACGAATTCGACGATCTGTTTACCGCCGCTCTCATCCTTAAATTTACCCAACACCTTCTGTTGTCGTTCGATTGAATGTTGGACGGGTGATCGACGGGATAATTGCTTGTGTCGAACCACTTGGCCACGTCCGGAGATATATCTCGGTAGACGTCTTTCATCTCTATCTCGTAAACTAAACTGTCCATGTCAGTGAACAGTAGTTTGGCTTTGTCACCAAATTATCGTTTGACGTAATCGTAGTGAAACTCGTACATCAATCGCTTGCTGATATCTAAGATGATCGGTCCGAGATAATACGGTTTGTCGAACTTCAGATGTGTCTTTTGCATGTGAACAGCCACTAGATTTTCGCCGAATATGGTTCGGTGTTTGTAATTGGGTTTTGGCACTAATTTTTTAGCTTTTTTCTCAGGCGTGACGAGTCGAACGTCGGTTCTCTTCCTGATGTTTTCCATCGATTTGCCATATACGCAGTTGTTCATGAGTTTGAAGAAATCTTTTTCGAAATTGTTCTCGGCTCGAGTTCTGAGATTCGTGTTGAGATCGATGTAATTTTTCATCCAAGGCTCTTCGTCGAATCGAATGATGCGATGTATGTTGACTAATTTCATCCCGTAATTGACGTACTGTTTCAAATTCTCGCTGTAGATGACATAGTTACGTTTGTTAAATAAATTGGGAATGAGTTTTTCCTCGTCTCCTTCGTTCGGTTCCATTCGTTCGGGAGCCAGCGGATAATCGTTGTGTGGACCGTGTAATTCTTCCGGATGGTTCAAATCGACTTCTAAAATGCAAGGATAGTCTCTCCATTTTTTCATCTCTTCCGGTTCCTTCACCCATTCGAAATTTCCAATCGGTAAAGGATGACTCATAGCCCAACCGAACAGACTATTGGCGTCCCAATACTGTATGTATTTAGTTGACCGTTTCGAATCGAAACCTTCTTTCATGTAGGGATTGTTAGCTTCAGAATGTCTGTGGGAGATCATCGAGACGCCACCTCTCGCAGCCCTTTCGAACATGAGCAACATGTCCACGTCGGATAATAATTCCAATTGGACTTCGGTGGTCTTCAACAGAGCGTCCCACGCCAGACCGGGTGCGGTGAAATACCAAGTGGGATCCAGATCGTAATTTCGACGACAGACGTCTCTAAAATTTTCGAACACGTCTGCCAAGAGCAGAACGTCGGTCTTCAGATAGAGATCATGATAATCTCTCATGGTTTTCATATCGAATGATTTCCACACGTTTTTGGCGTGTTCGTAATTCTCATCAGAAATGTCGGATTCGTATAATTTCGAATAAAAATCTTCTTTTGAAGGTAGTGCGGTGTCTTTGAATCTCTTTAGATCGTTCATGTAATCGTAAGGATAGACTCCTTTCCTCAACATGACATCTACTCGTTCTCCGAAATGTTCGCTCGTGATTTTAAATTTATCCTTGCTCATGTTATCGACTAATTTTTCCCGAGCGGTCGACATGAATTTAAAACTGTCGATGAAACGTATGCATCTACGAATGGATTTCGTTTTTTCTTTCAACGTATTTCCGTCGATTACTCTTTTCTTCTCCATGAGCTTCCATTTTGTGAAGGGAATGTATCTTTCTTCGCTGTTCGCGATGCAATTTAATTCTTCGTGTGAGGTGCCTAGATTTTTCATGAACAGATGACTGTCATAACCTGAGATATTGTGAAACATCACCGGATAGAAAGTGGCATCTCGATATTTTAAATTACACTTGCTGTGAGCCGGACCGCGATACAGACCCGTGTAATGATCGTGGTCTCTGACCTTCTTATTTTCCTCCGAATTCTCGTCGAACGATTGTCTGCATATGTGACATTTGGTGGCTCTGTTATTTTCGTCCTGCTGCTCTCGCGTGATGATCATTTTTGCCGGAGTTTTGAATTTGTTGTATAACATTTGAATTTTCGATTCTAACTCTTCCACGAACCTTTGTGCCACGACATCGTCTTCGCGCTGTTTCGTGCAGGTGAAGGGACCCATGTCGTGTTGCGAGTCGAAAGCGCATTTCATGTAAATGCAATAGCCTGAAGGTATGTGTTTTTGATATCTTTCGACATAACTTTGAAGAGCGTTGGGTTGACAGGAACTCATTTTTGCGGTGAAACATTCGAAATCGGCGTACACGACGAATGGTACTTTTAACCTTCTATTGTGATTTTCAAACTTTACGATGGTGTTGGGTTTGGGCATTTCATCGGTGACACCTTGATTTTCATTGCAATATTCCTGATGTTTCGCCAACGAGTCTTCGCTGTGAAACACGTTTATGCAATTGTAGCATAAAGATATCTTATGTCCACGTTTATTATTTTGTTTCGACAGTAATCGGGTCGGATGTTTAACCCAACAATAATGATGATTGTCACTATTCGAAATCAATAATAAAATAATCGTATTTTCTCTTCCGCAATACGAAGTCTGTCTGAGAGGATAGATCATTCATTTTTCGTCGTCGTATCCAAGGACGTTCACCGCTACGGTGGGATTTTGAACCTCGAAACGTTCGATATGTTTTAACTCTGTTGGAAAAGTCACTCTGGTCCAATCGAAATTTTTAGAAGTTTCCTCGTAACGAGAAACTCTATCAGAGTTTATTTCGACAGGGTATAAAGCGGAGGTGACTGCCCATTTAAAACACTGATCATCTTAATTTCTCACATTGACCACGGCGTGTTTCTTAGTCAAGAAATACGGTAATTCCAAGTAGGAAGATCCTTTCAACGGTTCGTTTTTAGTCATGTGAATTTCGAGTTTCAACACCTCACTGAACGTCCAATTACTACCTTCATGTTGATAATTCACGAGAGACGTCAACATCTTGTCTTTCATCTTTTCAAAAACGTCCGATAGATCTGAACCTCGAAATACGGGTTCGACGTTAGATCTGAAATATGCATTTTTCACGATGCTCTCGCCAGACTTCACGTCGATTTTATTCATTATGCAATGGAGTATCATCTTAATTTTTAATCCCACGTTCATGTATTCGCGAAACAAATCCAATACTTCTTTCTTCACCCGTTCCATGAACAATTTCGGGTCGACTTTCTTCAACGAGGGAATCACGTCGAAAGTTCTAAAAATGTCTTCGATTGCACTCTCCCGTTCTACGGGTTTTGATTGGAATAGTTCCACAACGAGTCGTGTTACATATTCTTCTCCTTTCCCTTCATCGATTGCTCATTGAATTTTGCTTGATATATCTCGTTTGTCTTGAATCTGAAGTGCATCACTCGTTTTCGTTTTAGTTTTTCTTTTCTTTTCTTTGGAAACTTGATGTTCTTCAACGGCTTTTCGTTTAGTCGTCTTCTTATTTTTCACAATCAAAACGTTTTCGGTTTTTTTCGATGTCGGCATTTCGATTCCTTTAACTATCTTCTCATTTTTCACAACCGGTGCATTTTTTGACGTCATTGCTATCGACATTTCGTTTGCCTTTCTAGTGTTTCGCAAATATTCTTGTATGACTTCAATTTTTTTTATTTAGTTCTATGCTTTCTGGAATCTGAAATTTGTAATAGTTTACAAATCTCGTTTAACTGAGGTATGGTTTTCTCATTTAAATTTACCATTGTTTTATCTGTTTGCTTCATTTGTAAGAATATTTTTTGGGGGGGGGGAATTTTGTATTAAATAATTTATTAAAAAAGTTTTGCTTTTTTACTCTTTATATATAATAGAAAAAAAAAAAAAGTTAAATTTTAAATTCAATTTTTTTAATACAAAATTTAAAATAAACATTATTTGTAAGAATTCATTAAAAAAACAAATAATCGATCATGACAACAACACCTAAAAGATGCGAATTGAAATTGAAACGAGACAAAAAGTATGAGAAATCCAGTTTTAATATCTATACATTACAACCACACCATCCCATCGAATTGAATGAGGTCAAGATGGTGGACTTAGAGCGCTACTACCACAAATATTGAATGTGTTTGAAAGTGGATGAAGCCACGCTTGATTTGTTTTACGAGTACCAAAGCGAACTGCTGAATAATATCATCGTCGCCGAAGACAGAGAATTCGACAGGGGTGATTTATTGTTGTCCTATGGAGATTACATATATCCAATAATCTCACCCGAACTCGTAAAGAAATCGGGTGGTGAGAGTGCATTCGCCTATGGAAAAAAACTCAAAAGAGTAAAGATGAACATTCACACCATTTTCGTATGTGGAAAAATGACGAATGTCAACTTGCTAATAACGGACTCGGAAATATAATCAATAGAGAGATTGAAATTAAAAATTTAACTTTTTATATATATATATATAAAGAGAAAAAAAACTTTGACTAAAAAAAATTTTACATTAAAGAAAATTAAAAATTAAAAAAACAACTTTTTTATATATATATAAAGAGCAAAAAAAAATAACAAACTTTTTTAACAAATTATTATTTAAATACAAAATTTAAAATATACATTATTTGCAAGAATTCGTAAAAATAAAAAAACAAATAATCGATCATGAAGACAACAACACCTAAAAGATGCGAACTGAAATTGAAACAAGTCAAAACATATAAGAAATTCGGTCATAAAATCTATAGATTACAACGACACGATCCCATCGAATTGAACGATGTCGAGACGAAGGGATTAGAGCACAAATACGAGAAATATAAGATGCCTCTGAAATTGGACGAAGCCGCACTCGATTTGGTTTACGAATACCAAAGCGATCTGCAGAACATCGTCATCGCTGAAGATAGAGAATTCGACAAGGACGATTTGTCATTGCCCTATGGAAATTACATATTTCCAAACATCTCATTCGAACCCATGAAGAAATTGGGTGGTGAGAGGGAGTTGACCGATGTAAAAAAACTCAAAAAAGTAAAGATAAACATTCAACACGTTCTCGAAAAAGGAGAAGACACGAGCGTCAACATGCTAATAACGGACTTGGAAATATAAACAATAGAGTGATTGATTTTTAGCGAAGAAAAATGAAAAAAAAAAGTAATGAGATCATCTTTAGATCTCATTTACTTTTTTTTTTTTTTTTTTTGTTTTCCTTCTTCTTCACTATCATCATAATATATTATAATAACGTTTCCTTTTCTCTCAGTTTTCAGCGTCAATTCTTCTTCTTTCTCTTCTTTTCTTTCTCTTTGTGATGTGATATGTTTATGGTAACATTTTTGTTTTTCCGAATCATAATTATGAACGAATGTTGTGCATCTCTTGGTAACACTCGCATCATTACCATTCTCTTCAGAAGGTAGTGGTGACTGTGGAAAGCATCGCCTCATTCTCAACCGTATATCCTGTGCTTTATCTATCTCTTTCCTTAGATATCCATCTTTAGCGTCTAACCATTTTTTTATTTCTTCGCTCTCTGTCTTGCGATGATTGTCATTATCGTCAAATTCATCCAGGTGATAAATTCTCCACCTTGTCATCCTGATGATAAAATTATTTCTCCACCTTTTCACCCATTTTAAATATATTATTTTATACTTTCTATGATTTTATATATTTTATATAATTTTATATTTATAATAACATATTCAAAATTGGTATGTTCTTAAACGGCGAATTCTCACCGAGCAACAAACCCTTGCCGAGTCGCTCGACGTTCCGTCCACTCTTCAGATAGAGACCGTTTCCTCTCAGAGAGTTGCCACCTCTAACGGGTTCTAGATGCAATCCTTTAACGCTGTTGTCTACATGGACGCGACACACGGCTCCTCCCTTCTTCAAAAACAGACCGCTGCCACCCATTAATTTCTCAACTGCCAAACTAGCGAGTCCCGTGAGAGCTCCCACGCCGAGAGTCTTTCCGAGAAAGGGTAGCGCAGCGAAGGGTAATGCTTTTGCGGCGATTCCTGCCAATAGCGGTAGGAAACCACCTTTCATTCTCAAATTGTATCTCAATTGAGCGGGACTCATTCTCACCGTCAACCCTCTTCCATCGCGAATCGCATTCTCCATCCTTTTGATTTGACTTCTGGTCCAGGAGATCAAATCCTGACCGCCTCTCGTCAGATCTTCGTGAGTGAATTTGAATCTCACCGCCTCGCCTCGAGTTGTTAACGCTCTCTTAAGTTTCTTCTTCTGTCCTGCGGATATGTTCACGTTTTTAACCACGTATTCTGTCATAATTCTTTTTGTTTTTTAAATATATTTACTTCAATTGTTTCTTGTTTAATAACTATATTAAAATAATTTTGTAAAAATTAATATTACCGTTTATTTTATTTTTGTTATCTATATATATAATATTTTTTTTTTGCTTTTATATTTCTCTTATGTGAAATCGTATCGTCACTCTCTCTCCGCGAAGATCTAACAGTACACCATTTTGATCCGTCAACGTGGTTTTGAGACTATACAACGTGTCTAAAATCACTTGTAGATAAACTAAATTTCGAGGTCGCTCAACGATCTTATAACCTGGCGACACGTTTGGAAAGAAGGAATAGATCGTCGGTTGAGCGCTACCATTCACGTAGCTTCCAGCAATCACGTCCACGTTCACCAGAATGCTATTGACAGCGAGAATGTCGACCGTATTTTCAGATGCTGCGTGGCCTCGATACATCTTTCGATCGAATCCCAATATCTTGCCTATAGAATCGTCCGTGTTGAAGTCCACACGAAAATTATCTTCCAAATCAAACTTCATCTGTAAGGTATTAGGATTGGGAGCGAGTCTGATCTTGTTGCTTCCCTTTCCATCCATCTTCATTCGCATCTGAATGTAATGGTTCAAATCGTCTATGTCGTAACTCCCTTTGGGAATTCGAATCTCCAACCAATCCGTTCCGTCGGAATACTTGAACGAGTTATTCTTTTCGGTGACGTTGGGAAAGGAATAATAAGTCTCCAGATTCACCAAAGCCATCTCTTATCTTTTCTCTCTATTCAATTCGATGGAAGGGTCGAATTTCGTAGCGAATCGAGTCGAATCGCCACTCACCACGATTTGAATGGATTGTTTCGCAGCCGTATTCTCGGCTATCCGTTCTAACAATTCTCCATGTTCGAACATTATATTTTAATTTTATTTTTTTTATTCAAAACTAATTATTTGAAGATTTATTATTTTTCTAATTTTTATTTTCGCGCTCTATCTTATTATTATTACCATCGGAAACATAAAACTCGTCGAATCCGCACCGATATTTTCCGCGATTAAATTCGCTCATTAAATCGATCACGATGAAATTGTAAAGTCCACCATCCCAAACCCTCTTGCAGAATCTCCTGAATTCCGCAGCGCTCATGTCGTTTGCGACGTAATCGCCGTAGATGTGATTGAGATTCTTGAGATCTTGGCGAAAGAGACATAGAAAATTAGCGTTCTCCCTTATCGTCTGTCTGGGCAATCGAAAATAATTCTGCGACAGGTAGAAACAGTCCACGTTGCTGCGTCGACCCCTAACGTAATACGATTCGCATCGGTTCTGTCTCTCCAAAAGCAGATCGTCGAAAATCATGAGATTCTTATCTTCCGATTTCAGTTCTCTAGGATCCGGAACGTCGCTAGCGTTCTCATAAAATCGACACTCGACGTTCGAAGATGGATTTCTCTTCATCAGCTCCGTCGCCACGCCGTCCAAAATGGTCGAGAGCGGAGCTCCACTCTTGTCGAATTCCTCCCTACTGTCAAAGATTCTGGCTATGACGTCCTCGGGCAATCTGCGATCCATGCACTCTCGAAGCAATCTGTATTCGGGTTGAAACAAGCCCTTGCCAAACACGAACAATCTGTCGTAATCCAACCAGTCGGGTCGGGACAACAGATTCATCAACAGATTGGTCTTTCCACAATTCGATTTTCCCACTATCAAACCTCTTATGCTCTTGGGAAAGAACTCGTTATTCGACCTCTTGGTCGCGGCGTCGTTCCAAGACATATCTTTAATGTTCATCTTTGTTTTATTTTTGTTTGTTTGTTATTTTAAATTCTTTTCAAACACAAATTTTTTTATGTTTTTCAAACTCTGTTTTAATGTTATTATTATTATTTATTTATATCGCACCATCGCGAGTTCTCTTCAATCCGGATCCACTCGTCATTTTGACTAAATCTTGTATGGGCACCACGGCATCCTTAAATTCTTTCCAACCTTCCGACGTTCGCTCTAACGCAGCTCGCTTCGCCGGCGGACTGATCAACTTGTCGATCAACGCGTCGGCTGCCCTCTTGCCAGCCGCAGAAGCTATCCTACCACTGGCTTCGGAAGCGGCTTTCTTACCAGCATCCAAAGCCGTCTTCTTACCGACCTCAAACGCGGTCGATGCGAGTTTTCTACCCGCATCGCTCGTGAACGCTCGCATTATAGAATCGACGATGCCAGAACCGCCTTGAACGTAAGTTCTGACGTATCCCCTGTTCTTTATCACCAACATATTTTATTTTTATGATATATTTATTGTTTTTTTCACTGGTAAATCGTTTTGTCGTTTTTAAATACTTTTATTATTCTAGTGTCAGAATTTACTGTTTTTTATTTATTTTTTTTTGTTTGTTTGTTTCTCTCTCTCTACTTATTATTATATACACATCAATCCTTCAATTCGTTCATCAGCCTTTTATACTTGTTTTTATTCAAAACCTTCTGTCTCAACAATTCGTCAGATACGGTAACTATCTGATTATCTAATCCCGTGTTACCAACCCGTCTGCTCGCCATCAACAAACTCAATCTCCGAGACAGAGCGTCGGGATCGCTCGGAAGAAAAATAGCGGTTTTCACCCCTTTGCCGGTCACCGATTCGACGAACTTCTTATGCGCATTCCATATAGGTTTCACGACTTTCGTCCACTTGTAACATCTGCTGGCTTTGGGTCTCGTCTCTCTGGCATCGTTATTTCTCTTCATGGCGTGAGTCTGGACTAGAATGTCGCCGTAATTGTCGAAATCCTGTTCCGTGGAATCTCCGGGTTTGTCATAAAGGAGCAATCTCCGCAGACCATCGGTTACTTTATATATATTCGAACCCACGATCAATTCGTCATCGTTCATTTCCACCAACGTATCACCTACAAAAGTTCTACCCTCAGAATCCTTATAAATTCCATACGACTGATCTCTCTTACCGTCATCATCATCGGACGATGCGACGCTACTAGTGGTGATAGTCGAAGCCGTATCATCAGACTCGCTCATATCTGTTTGAATTCCCGTGGGAACGTAATCCGGTGTAGATTGAACGGAATACCGATTTCCAAAACTAGGAGGCAACGAACCCATTCTCAAAGAACTCTCCTTTATGGGTCTCAATTCTTCGACTATCTCCTTCCTGCTTCGCTCTTGACCCTCTGTCACGGGTTTAAATATTTTTGTGGCTTCGCGTCTGAGTTCCATCTCACTGAGACGTCTCCTCCTGTCAGCAGCCTGAATGTTCTTCTTAGAACGTTCATACTCGGCTAAAATTCGATCTCGGCGTCTAGGATCCATCTGGAAAAACATCTTTCGTTTTAATTGTTTTTATTTATTTTTCAAAATTAAAGGTTTAATTATATTTTTATGTTTTTGTGTTTTCAGTAATAAAAAAACCCTCTTTGCATCTTAATATAATAATATGAAAATATTCACATCTGAAACTGACTGTGTTAATTGAAGTTTAAAAAAATACGTTTAAACAGTACATGACAAACCGGTTTCTGATTTAACGCATTTTGACAGTAGTGTTTACATTTTGTCAAAAGATCTTCATTCATTCACATATCAATTCACCGAGTGTCGAATTAAGAGAGAATCCTTTTGATGACTGTTAAACAGTTTCAACACACAATGGAAAACTGATTTTAACAAATCTCTCTCCGATTGCTATCATGAATATATTAAAAAATTTTACCACTCAAAACCTAATTGAGCGGAAAATGCGTTTTAATCATTCCGATAAGTGTTTTTGACTTTTTTCAACGAACGCTTAAAAGTCAATCTCTCAATCAAGGCAAAACACAAATATCTATTACAGATCAACTCCCTTCGAAAAAAAAAACCCCTCAAAACTCAATTTTTATCCGTCCCATCAACAGAAAACATCAATGTCTATAATACAGACTATATTCATAATCGACTCTTTTTGAACAAAAAACCTCATTCACTCATTACGATAACATGTGTTAGTTTTTTTACTTTGGGAAGACGTGACTGGGTTTGCAAATTTCCAACCACACCGACGATGACAACAGCACTCTTCGTTCAGATTGAGTTTACGAGAATCGAGCAATCCGATCGCTCGATCAGCTGAGTGTTTTTGTTTTGAGAATTTCTCGTAGTGGAGGAATTCTACTAATAATGTCATAAATGGGAGAAAAGAAGAAAAAAACACCGCCTCAAAAACAACAAGGGAGAGTTCTAAATCATCTGTACCAACGCAATTGCGGGTTCTGAATCGCTGATTTAGAGTCCCCAAAACTATTTTTTGATGATGAGCCAGAATCTTTTGCTTTCGCTCGCGTTCGCCGACGATGGATCGGTGGTCTGATCTGCGATTCTAACGTCGACGAAAAATTACGTACAGGATACAACTGAAGATGTATGATTTCACCCTTTTTTAAAAACGCGCATTCACCACGAGTATTTGAACGTTAAAAGCGCGATCTAGGAGTCACGACTGGACATGAGGGGGATTCAAGATCATGTACAGTTTTTGTGAACAAGCGTGTGATTTAACATCGAATTCCACGTTGGTGAACGCATCGTGAACGTATGTTGTACACGTACATGTACAAGTGATAGTATATCGGCAATTATTACCTACTCATAGGTATCCTCAAATACCCGTATGTGTCTATGTGATAGGGCATATTGTGTCACATTGTGACATTTCACATAAGCACATATGACAAAAAGGGATTCTCCAGTAGGTATCCTCGATAGGTATCCTCAAATAATACAATATCAGACCATAGGTATCCTCAAATACCCGTATGTGTCTATGTGATAGGGCATATTGTGTCACATTGTGACTTTTCACATAAGCACATATGACAAAAAGGGATTCTCCAGTAGGTATCCTCGATAGGTATCCTCAAATAATACAATACCAGGCCATAGGTATCCTCAAATACCCACATGTGCCTAAGTGATAGGGCATATTGTGTCACAATGTGCCTTTTCACATAAACACATATGACAAAAAGGGATTCTCCAGTAGGTATCCTCGATAGGAGTAGGTGATAAAGGCCGATTCCACATCACTTGTACATGTACATGTACAACATACGCACACGATGCGTTCACCAACGTGGAATTCGGTGTTAAATCACACGTTTGTTCACAAAAACTGTACATGATTTAGAATCGGCTCATGTACAGTCAGTGACTCCTAGATCGCGCTTTTAGCGTCAAACACTCGTGGTGAACGCATCGTGTGCGTGTGTTGTACATCTTCAGTTGTATCGTGTTCGTGATTTTTGGTCTACGTTCGCATCGCAGATCAGACCCACCGATTCATCGTCGGCGAACGCGAGCGAAGGCAAAAGATTTTGGGTGATCATCAAAAAACAGCTTTTGCGGTTCTAAATCAGTGATTTAGAATCGGCAATTGAGTTGGTACAGATGATTTAGAATCGGCAATTGTTTTTGAGGCGGTGGTAGGGGTTTTTTGTTCAAACAGAGTCGATTGTGAATATATAGTCTGTATTATAGACATTGATGTTTTCCGGTGATGGGATGGATAAAAATTGAGTTTTGGGGTTTTTTGGTGAATTCCTCCACTATGAGAAAATTCTCAAAAAAAACCACTCAGCTGATCGAGCGATCGAATCTCGTAATAAAAACTCGATCTGAACGAAGAGTGTCTTTGTGTTTGGAAATTTGCAAACCCAGTCACGTCTTTCCTGAGGTAAGCAAACTAACACGCGTTATCGTAATTGAGGTGTTTTGTTCAAACAGAGTCGATTGTGAATATATAGTCTGTATTAGAGACATTGATGTTTTCCGGTGATGGGATGGATAAAAATTGAGTTTTGAGGTTTTTTGGTGAATTCCTCCACTATGAGAAAATTCTCAAAAAAAAACCCACTCAGCTGATCGAGCGATCGAATCTCGTAATGAAAACTCGATCTGAACGAAGAGTGTCTGTGTGTTTGGAAATTTGCAAACCCAGTCACGTCTTTTCTGAAGTAAGCAAACTAACACACGTTATCGTAATTGAGGTGTTTTGTTCAAACAGAGTCGATTGTGAATATATAGTCTGTATTATAGACATTGATGTTTTCCGGTGATGGGATGGATAAAAATTGAGTTTTGGGCTTTTTTGGTGAATTTCCCCCACTATGAGAAAATTCTCAAAAAAAAAATCACTCAGCTGATCGAGCGATCGAATCTCGTAATAAAAACTCGATCTGAACGAAGAGTGTCTGTGTGTTTGGAAATTTGCAAACCCAGTCACGTCTTTCCTGAAGTAAGCAAACTAACACACGTTATCGTAATTGAGGTGTTTTGTTCAAACAGAGTCGATTGTGAATATATAGTCTGTATTATAGACATTGATGTTTTCCGGTGATGGGATGGATAAAAATTGAGTTTTGAGGTTTTTTGGTGAATTCCTCCACTATGAGAAAATTCTCAAAAAAAAAACCACTCAGCTGATCGAGCGATCGAATCTCGTAATAAAAACTCGATCTGAACGAAGAGTGTCTGTGTGTTTGGAAATTTGCAAACCCAGTCACGTCTTTCCTGAAGTAAGCAAACTAACACACGTTATCGTAATTGAGGTGTTTTGTTCAAACAGAGTCGATTGTGAATATATAGTCTGTATTATAGACATTGATGTTTTTCGGTGATGGGATGGATAAAAATTGAGTTTGGGGTTTTTTGGTGAATTTCCTCCACTATGAGAAAATTCTAAAAAAAAAACCACTCAGCTGATCGAGCGATCGAATCTCATAATAAAAACTCGATCTGAACGAAGAGTGTCTCTGTGTTTGGAAATTTGCAAACCCAGTCACGTCTTTCCTGAAGTAAGCAAACTAACACACGTTATCGTAATTGAGGTGTTTTGTTCAAACAGAGTCGATTGTGAATATATAGTCTGTATTATAGACATTGATGTTTTCCGGTGATGGGATGGATAAAAATTGAGTTTTGGGCTTTTTTGGTGAATTTCCTCCACTATGAGAAATGAGGTTGACTGTTAAGCGTTCCTTAAATAAAAGTCAAGAAAGACACTTATCAGAATGTTTAAAACGCATTTTCCGCTCAGTTAGGTTTCGAGTGGTAAAATTTTTAATATATTCACGATAGCAATTGGAGAGAGAGATTTGTTAAATCAGTTTTCCATTGTGTGTGTTAAAACTGTCTAACAGTCATCAAAAAAAGGATTTTCTCTTAATTTGACACTCGATGAATTGATGTGTGAATGAATGAAATCTTTTGACAAAATGTAAACACCGCTGTCAAAATGCGTTACATCAGAAATCGGTTTGTCATGTACTGTTTAAAACGTATTTTTTTTTAACTTCAATTAACACAGCGAGTTTGAGATGTGAATATTTTTTCAGACATTATATTAAGATGGAATGAGATTTTAATACTTAAAACATAAAATATAAAAAATATAATTAAACATTTAATTTTGAAAAATAAATAAAAACAATTAAAACGAAAGATGACGTTTTGGAGGATGGATCCTAGACGCCGAGATCGAATTTTAGACGAATATTTACGTTCTAAGAAGGCGATTCAGGCTGCTGATAGGAGCAGACGTCTCGGTGAGATGGAACTCACACGCGAAGCCACAAAAATATTTAAACCCGTGACGGAGGGTCAAGAGCGAAGCAGGAAGGAGATAGTCGAAGAATTGAGACCCATAAAGGAGAGTTCTTTGAGAATGGGTTTGTTGCCTTCTAGTTTTGGAAATCGGTATTCCGTTCAATCTACACCGGATTACGTTCCCACGGGAATTCAAACAGATATGAGCGAGAGCGACACCGATACGGCTTCGACTATCACCACTAGTAGCGTCGCATCGTACGATGATGATGGCGGTAAGAGAGATCAGTCGTATGGAATTTATAAGGATTCTGAGGGTAGAACTTTTGTAGGTGATACGGAGGTGGAAATGGACAATGATGAATTGAGCGTGGGTTCGAATAAATATAAAGTAACCGATGGTCGCCGGAGATTGCTCCTTTACGACAAGCCCGGAGATTTCACGGAACAGGATTTCGACAATTACGGAGACATTCTAGTTCAAACTCACGCCATGAATAAAAATAACGATGCTAGAGAGAGAGGAGACCCAAAACCTACAGAGGTTACAAGTGGACGAAAATAGTGAAGCCCATATGGAATGCGAACAAGAAGTTCGTCGAATCGATGACCGGCAAAGGGGTGAAAACCACTACTTTTCTTCCGAGTGATCCCGACGCTCTGTCTCAGAGATTGAGTTTGTTGATGGGGAGCAGACGGGCTGGTAACACGGGATTAGATAATCAGATAGTTGCCATATCTGACGAATTGTTGAGACAGAAGGTTTTGAATAAAAATCAGTATAAAAGGCTGATGAACGAATTGAAGGATTGATGTGAATATAATAATAAGTAGAGAGAGAGAGAAACAAACAAACAAACAAAACAAACAAACAAAAATAAAACAGTAAATTCTTACACTAGAATAATAAAAGTATTTAAAAACGACAAAACGATTTACCAGTGAAAAAAGAAAAAACACAAAATATATCATAAAAAATAAAATATGTTGGTAATAAAGAACAGGGGATACGTCAGGACTTACGTTCAAGGCGGTTCTGGCATCGTCGATTCTATAATGCGAACGTTTACGAGCAATGCGGGTAGAAAACTCGCATCGACCGCGTTTGAGGCCGGTAAGAAGACGGCTTTGGATGCTGGTAAGAAAGCCGCTTCCGAAGCCAGTGGTAGGATAGCTTCTGTGGCTGGCAAGAGTGCAGCCGACGCGTTGATCGACAAGTTGATCAGTCCGCCGGCGAAGCGACCTGCGATAGAGCGAACGTCGAAAAGTTGGAAAGATTTTAGGGATGGTGTGGTGCCTATACAAGATTTAGCCAAAATGACGAGTGGATCCGGATTGATGAGAACTCGCGACGGTGCGATATAAACAAAATAATAATAATAACAACATTAAAAACAGAGTTTGAAAAACATTAAAAACAGAGTTTGAAAAACATAAAAAAAAATTGTGTTTGAAAAGAATCTAAAATAACAGACAAAAAAAAAAAATAAAACAAAAAAAGATGAACATTAAAGATATGTCTTGGAACGACGCCGCGACCAAGAGGTCGAATAACGAGTACTTTCCCAAGAGCACAAGAGGTTTGATAGTGGGAAAATCAAATTGTGGAAAGACCAATCTGTTGATGAATCTGTTGTCCCGACCTGACTGGTTGG
Source organism: Pictodentalium vernedei (assembly GCA_031216915.1). Lineage (NCBI taxonomy): Eukaryota > Metazoa > Mollusca > Scaphopoda > Dentaliida > Dentaliidae > Pictodentalium > Pictodentalium vernedei. Next base: position 656,720,334 of record CM062295.1, read on the forward strand.
ATTACGACAGATTGTTCGTGTTTGGCAAGAGCTTGTTTCAACCCGAATACAGATTGCTTCGAGAGTGCATGGATCGCAGATTGCCTAAGGACGTCATAGCCAGAATCTTTGACAGCAGGGAGGAATTCGACAAGTGTGGAGCTCCGCTCTCGACCATTTTGGACGGCGCGGCGACGGAGCTGACGAAGAGAAATGCATCTTCGAACGTCGAGTGTCGATTTTACGAGAACGCTAGCGACGTTCCGGATCCTAGGGAACTGAAATAGGAAGATAAGAATCTCATGATTTTCGACGATCTGCTTTTGGAGAGACAGAACCGATGCGAATCGTATTACGTTAGGGGTCGACACAGCAACGTGGACTGTTTCTACCTGTCGCAGAATTATTTTCGATTGCCCAGACAGACGATAAGGGAGAACGCTAATTTTCTGTGTCTCTTTCGCCAAGATCTCAAGAATCTCAATCACATCTACAGCGATCACGTCGCGAACGACATGAGCGCTGTCGAATTCAGGAGATTCTGCAAGAGGGTTTGGGATGGTGGACTTTACAACTTCGTCGTGATTGATTTGACGAGCGAATTTAATCGCGGAAAATATCGGTGCGGATTCGACAAGTTTTATGTTCCCGATGGTGGTGATAATAATAAGATAGAGCGTGAAAAAATAAAACAAATTAGAAAAATAAATAAATCTTCAAATAATTAGTTTTGAATAAAAAAAAAAAAAATAAAATTAAGATATAATGTTCCAACATGGAGAATTGTTAGAATGGATAGCTGAGAATATGGCTGCGAATCAATCCACTCAAATCGTGGTGAGTGGCGATTCGACTCAATTCGCTATGCAATTCGAACCTTCCATCGAATTGAACAGAGAGAAAAGTTACGAGATGGCGTTGGTGAATCTGGAGACTTATTATTCCTTTCCCAACGTCACCGAAAAGAATAACTCGTTCAAGTATTCCGACGGAGTGGATTGGTTGGAGATTCGAATTCCCAAAGGGAGTTACGACATAGACGATTTGAACCATTACATTCAGACGCGAATGAAGACGGATGGAAAGGGAAGCAACAAGATCAGACTCGCTCCCAATCCTAATACATTACAGACGATGTTGGATTTGGAAGATAATTTTCGTGTTGATTTCAACACGGACGATTCTATAGGCAAGATGTTGGGATCCGATCGAAAGATGTATCGAGGCCACGCGGCATCTGAAAATACGGTCGACATTCTCGCTGTCAATAGCATTCTGGTGAACGTGGACGTGATTGCTGGAAACAACGTGAATGATAGCGCTCAGCCGACGATCTATTCCTTCTTTCCAAACGTGTCGCCGGGTTATAAGATCGTGGAGCGACCTCGAAATTTAGTTTATCTACCAGTGATTTTAGACACGTTGTATAGTCTCAAAACCACGTTGACGGATCAAAATGGTGAACTGTTAGATCTTCGCGGAGAGAGAGTGACGATACGATTTCACATAAGAGAAATATAAAAAGCAAAAAAAAAAAAAAAATATTATATATATATAGATAACAAAAATAAAATAAACGGTAATATTAATTTGTTTTACAAAATTATTTGAATATAATTATTAAACAAGAAACAATTGAAGTAAAATATATTAAAAAAAACAAACAAAACAGAATTATGACAGAATACGTGGTTAAAAACGTGAACATATCCGCAGGACAGAAGAAGAAACTTAAGAGAGCTTTAACAACTCGAGGCGAGGCGGTGAGATTCAAATTCACTCACGAAGATCTGAGGAGAGGCGGACAGGATTCGATCGCCTGGACCAGAAGTCAAATCAAAAGGATGGAGAAAGCGATTCGCGATGGAAGAGGGTTGGCGGTGAGATTGAGTCCCGCTCAATTGAGATACAATTTGAGAATGAAAGGCGGTTTCCTACCGCTATTGGCAGGAATCGCCACAAAAGCATTACCCTTCGCCGCAATGGTGCTACCCTTTCTCGGAAAGACTCTCGGCGTGGGAGCTCTCACAGGACTCGCTAGTTCGGGAGTTGAGAAATTAATGAGTGGCAACGGACTGTTTTTGAAGAAAGGAGGAGCCGTGTGTCGCGTTCACGTAGACGACAGCGGTAAAGGATTGTATCTAGAACCCGTTAGAGGTGGCAACTCTCCAAAAGGAAACGGTCTCTTTCTGAAGAGCGAACGGAACGTCAAGTGAATCGGCAAGGGTTTGTTGCTCGGTGACAATTCGCCATTTAAGAACATACCGATTTTGAATATGTTATTATATATATAAAAATTATATAAAATATATAAAATCATAGAAAGTATAAAATAATATATTTTTAAAATGGGTGAAGAGGTGGAGAAACAAATTTATCACCTGGATGAAAAGGTGGAGAAACAATTTGACGATAATGACGAACATCGCGAGTCAGAGAGCGAAGAAATAAAAAAAATGGTTAGATGCTAATGATGGATATCTAAGGAAAGAGATAGATAAAGCGCGGGATATACGGTTGGGAATGAGACAATGCTTTCCACGGTGATCACTACCTTCTGAAGTGAATGGTAATGATGCTAGTGTTACCAAGAGATGCACAACATTCGTTCATAATTATGATTTGGATAAACAAAAATGTTACCATAAACGTATCACATCACAGAGAAAAAGAAAAAAAGAAAAAGAAGAAGAATCGATGCAGAAATTTGAGAGAAAAGGAAACGTTATTATAATATATTATGATGATAGTGAAGAAGAAGGAAAACAAAAAAAGAAAAAAGTAAATGAGATCTCATTTACTTTTTTTTTTTTTTTCATTTTTTCTTCGCTAAAAATCAATCGCTCTATTGTTTATATTTCCAAGTCCATTATTAGCATGTTGATGCTCGTGTCTACTCCTTTTTCGAAAACGGGTTGAATGTTTATCTTTACTCTTTTGAGTTTTTTTACATCAGTCAACTCGCTCTCACCACCCAATTTCTTCATGAGTTCGAATGAGATGTTTGGAAATATGTAATTTTCATAGGGCAACGACAAATCGTCCTTGTTGAATTCTCTATCTTCGGCGATGATGATGTTCTGCAGATCGCTTTGGTACTCGTAAATCAAATCGAGTGCGGCTTCGTTCAATTTCAGAGGCATCTTATATTTCTCGTATTTGTGCTCTAAGCCCTTCGTCTCAACATCATTCAATTCGATGGGATCGTGTCGTTGTAATCTATAGATTTTATGACCGAATTTCTTATACGTTTTGACTTGTTTCAATTTCAATTCACATCTTTTAGGTGTTGTTGTCTTCATGCTTTTAGGTGTTGTTGTCTTCATGATTGATTATTTGTTTTTTTTGTTTTTACGAATTCTTGCAATAATGTATATTTTAAATTTTGTATTTAAATAATAATTTGTTAAAAAAAAAGTTTGTTATTTTTTTTGCTCTTTATATATATAAAAAAGTTGTTTTTCTAATTTTAATTTTCTTTAATGTAAACATTTTTTTAGTCAAAGTTTTTTTTTCTCTTTATATATATATAAAAAGTTTAAATTTTTTTTTTAATTTCAATCTCTCTATTGTGTATATTTCCAAGTCCATTATTAGCAAGTTGACATTCGTCATTTTTCCACATACGTAAATGGTGTGAATGTTCATCTTTACTCTTTTTAGTTTTTTTTCATAGGCGAATGCGCTCTCACCACCCGATTTCTTCACGAGTTCGGGTGAGATTATTGGATATATGTAATCTCCATAGGACAACAATAAATCACCCCTGTCGATTTCTCTGTCTTCGACGACGATGATATTAATCAACAGTTCACTTTGGTACTCGTAAAACAAATTGAGCGTGGCTTCATCCACTTTCAAACACATTCGATATTTGTGGTAGTAGCGCTCTAAGTCCACCATCTCAACCTCATTCAATTCGATTGGATCGTGTGGTTGTAATGTATAGATATTAAAACTATAATTCTCATACCCTTCGTCTCGTTTCAATTTCAATCCACATCTTTTAGGTGTTGTTGTTGTCATGATCGATTATTTGGTTTTTGTGAATTCTTACAATAATGTTTATTTTAAATTTTGTATTAAAAAAATTGAATTTTAAAATTTAACTTTTTTTTTTTCTATTATATATATAGAGTAAAAAAACAAAACTTTTTTAACAAATTATTTAATACAAAATTCCAAAAAAAAAAAAAGAAGTATTCTTACAAATGAAGCAAACAGATAAAACAATGGTAAATTTAAATGAGAAAACCGTACCTCAGTTAAATGAGAATTGTAGTCTATTACAAATTTCAGATTTCAGAAAGCATAGAACTAAAGCAAAAAAAATTGAAGTCATACAAGAATATTTGCGAAACGCTAGAAAGGCAAACGAAATGTCGATAGCAACGACGTCAAAAGATGCGTCGGTTGTGAAAAATAAGAAGGCGACTAAACGAAAGCCGTTGAAAAACATCAAGTTTCCAAAGAAAAGAAAAGAAAAACTAAAACGAAAACGAGTGATGCACTTCAGATTCGAGACAAACGAGATATATCGAGCGAAATTCAACGAGCAATCGACGAAGAGAAAGGAGAAGAATATGTAAGATGACTCGTTGCGGAACTATTCCAATCGAAACCTGTAGAACAGGAGAGTGCGATCGAAGACATTTTTAAAACTTTCGACATGTTTCCCTCGTTGAAGAAAGTCGATCCGAAATTGTTCATGGAACGGGTGAAGAAAAAAGTATTGGATTTGTTTCTCGAATACAACTTGGGATTAAAAATTAAGATGATACTCCACTGCATAATGAATAAAATCGACGTGAAGTCCGGCGAGAGCATCGTGAAAAATGCATATTTCAGATCTAACATCGAACCCATATTTCGAGGTTCAGATCTATCTGACGTTTTTGAAAAGATGAAAGACAAGATGTTGACGTCTCTTGCGAATTATCAAAATGAAGGTAGTAATTGGACGTTCGGTGAGGTGTTGAAACTCGAAATTCACATGACTAAAAATGAGACGTTGAAAGGATCTTCCTACTTGCAATTTCCATATTTCTTGAATAAGAAACGCGCCGTGGTCAACGTGAGAAATAAAGATGATCAGTGTTTTAAATGGGCAGTCACCTCCACTTTATACCCTGTCGAAATAAACGCCGATAGAGTTTCTCGTTACGAGGAAACTTCTAAAAATCTCGATTGGACCGGAGTGACTTTTCCAACAAAGTTAAAACACATCGAACGTTTCGAGGTTCAAAATCCCACCGTAGCGGTGAACGTCTTGGGATACGATGACGAAAATCAAAAGATCTATCCTCTCAGACGGACTTTGTTTCGCGGAAGAGAAAAGACGATTATTTTATTATCGATTTCGAATGGTGACAATCGTCATTATTGTTGGGTTAAACATCCGAGCCGATTACTGTTGAGACAAAATAATAATCATAGACATAAGATATCTTTATGTTGCAACTGCATGAACATGTTTAAGAGCGAAAAATCATTAGCGAAACATCAGGAATATTGCAACGAAAATCAAGGTGTCACCGTCGAAATGCCCAAACCCAACACCATCGTGAAGTTTGAAAATCACAACAGAAGGTTAAAAGTACCATTCGTCGTGTACGCCAATTTCGAATGTTTCACCGCGAAAATGAGTTCCTGTCAACCCAATGCTCTTCAAAGTTACGTCGAAAGATATCAAAACACATACCTTCGGGCTATTGCATTTACGTGAAATGTGCTTTCGACTCGCAACACGACATGGGTCCCTTCACCTACACGAAACAGCGCGAAGACGATGACGTGGCTCAAAGGTTCGTGGAAGAGTTAGAATCGAAAATTCAAATGTTATACGACAAATTCAAAACTCCGGCGAAAATGATCATCACGCGAGAGCAGCAGGTCGAAAATAACAGAGCCACCGAATGTCACATATGCAGACAATCGTTCGACGAGAATTCGGAGGAAAATAGGAAGGTTAGAGACCACGATCATTACACGGGTCTGTATCGCGGTCCAGCTCACAGCAAGAGTAATTTAAAATATCGAGACGCCACTTTCTATCCGGTGATGTTTCACAATCTCTCGGGTTACGACAGTCATCTGTTCGTGAAAAATCTCAGCACCTCGCACGAAGAATTAAATTGCATCGCGAACAGCGAAGAAAGATACATTTCCTTCACGAAATGGAAGCTCATGGAGAGGAAAAGAGTAATCGACGGAAATACGTTGAAAGAAAAAACGAAATCCATTCGTAGATGCATACGTTTCATCGACACTTTTAAATTCATGTCGACCGCTCTGGAAAAATTAGTCGATAACATGAGCAAGGATAAATTTAAAATCACGAGCAAACATTTCGGAGAACGAGTAGACGTCATGTTGAGGAAAGGAGTCTATCCTTACGATTACATGAACGATCTAAAGAGATTCGAAGACACCGCACTACCTTCGAAAGATGATTTTTATTCGAAATTATACGAATCCGACATTTCCAACGAGAATTACGAACACGCCAAAAACGTGTGGAAATCATTCGATATGAAAACCATGAGAGATTATCACAATCTCTATCTGAAGACCGACGTTCTGCTCTTGGCAGACGTGTTCGAAAATTTTCGAGACGTCTGTCGTCGAAATTACGATCTGGATCCCGCTTGGTATTTCACCGCACCCGGTCTGGCGTGGGACGCTCTGTTGAAGACCACCAAAGTTCAATTGAAATTATTACCCGACGTGGACATGTTGCTCATGTTCGAAAGAGCTGCGAGAGGTGGCGTCTCGATGATCTCTCACAGACATTCCGAGGCTAACAATCCTTACATGAAAGAAGGTTTCGATTCGAAACAGTCAACTAAATACATACAGTATTGGGACGCCAATAATCTGTACGGTTGGGCTATGAGTCATCCTTTACTGATTGGAAATTTTGAATGCGTGAAGGAACCGGAAGAGATGCAAAAATGGAGAGACTATCCTTGCATTTTAGAAGTCGATTTGATTATCCGCTGGCTGCCGAACAAATGGAACCGAACGAAGGAGATGAGGAAAAACTCATTCCCAATTTATTTAACAAACGTAACTACGTCGTCTACAGCGAGAATTTGAAAACAGTACGTCAATTACGGGATGAAATTAGTCGACATACATCACGTCATTCGATTCGACAAAGAGCCTTGGATGAAAAAATACATCGATCTCAACACGAATCTCAGAACCCGAGCCGAGAACAATTTCGAAAAAGATTTCTTCAAACTCATGAACAACTGCGTGTACGGCAAATCGATGGAAAACATCGGGAAGAGAACCGACGTTCGACTCGTCACGTCTGAGAAAAAAGCAAAAAAATTAGTGGCGAAACCCAATTACAAACACCGAACCATATTCGGCGAAAATCTAGTGGCCGTTCACATGCAAAAGACGCATCTGAAGTTCGACAAACCGTATTATCTTGGACCGATCATCTTAGATGTCAGCAAGTGATTGATGTACGAGTTTCACTACGATTACATCAAACGAAAATTTGGCGACAAAGCCAAACTACTGTTCACCGACACGGACAGTTTAGTTTACGAGATAGAGACAAAAGACGTCTACCGAGACATATCTCCGGACGTTTGAGTGGTTCGACACAAGCAATTGGTATCGCGGAACTAAATATTGAAATTAGAGTGAGCCGCCTTAAAATGTTGCACTCGGAAATGACGCAATCTCTAAAAATAAACAGCCTTGGGAAAATCCGTTGTTTCAATAAAAGTTTGAAACATTCTATTGACATCTTGCATTATTGTTGAATATTCCTGATAAAAAAGAGGGTGATTTGATGACTTTTGGACCTAAAAAATACAATTTACTTTTTGTGTGTTTTTGTAGGGAATTCCCTGAAAAATATGTGCACGTGACCGGTACTTCCCTTTGTGCCAGTTTTTCTCTCTTATTTGTTGCATGACCCCCTGTTTTCAGATCAGAAAAAGTTGTCTGAAGGGCTATACTTGACAGAGATATTTGAATGCCAAAATTAAAGTGATGCGATCATATTTTTTTCCACCTGAACGTTATAATGGTCGCCTATGGGAAAATATTTAGTTCTGTGAGACCTATAGGAAATATGTTTTTTGGCTTCCAGACTAGATTCAATTATTATTTTGGGGGATTATTTCACATTTAAATATTTATTTGGGGACCATACACCTTACCAAACCATTTTATTGTTTTGAGAAGTTACATTTTTGTCACAGTCAGCAATTAAAGCTATATATTTCCAAAACTAAGGCTGTTCATGCAAGAAAATTCACATCTTGAGCAAGTGTATTCCCCAGGAGCACACTATAACCTCTGGCAGCTGCTAACTAACAGCCTATCTTACCCTATTAACATATTTATTTAAACCATGGTTTCTCCTCATATTTCTAGGGGCAGGGAGGATTCCAAATCTTCCAACCCCCTCCCAAATCACCATTCAAACACAGACAGAAAACCTACACTGCCCTTCTATTCACTATTATTTAGAAGTTTTTCTCTTCTATATTATGCTCTTCAAAATGTTGGAAAACAATTCCTTCATTGAAAGAGTATCCTGGAACACAAATTTGAGGAAGGGGTGGGGCTACAGTGGAAAACAACATAATAAAATTACAAATGTGAGTGAATGGCATTTGTGCATAGCTACCAATATAGTTGTCTAGTACTAGTGCTGCCATGGTTCCCCTGATGCAGCATAAATTTACAGTGACAGTTGTGAAATATTGCTCTTTCCCTGAACCAAGTCCTCTCTCCCACACATATTTAACCCTTCGGCTGATGATAAACATTTGGAAGACTGAACAGCATGTTTTTAAAGACTGAAGTTAGTATCATACACTTTCAGTTTTTTAAGATTTACTTTGAGGCTTCAGCACTCATGGTCCACTGAGTTATTTTTCAATTTAACAACCTTGCCCTGGCTCTTCCACTATATTTTTCATTGTATGCCATTCAGTACCCTCATGTAGACCTCCTACATGTGTGACTGCAAGCCTATCTGTCTGTCTGTCTGTCTGTGTGTCTGTCTCTTCATCAGACATGGTGTTTCTTTGCTTTTCACTTGCCTGGATCTACATTTTCAATAATTGGCAGCTGACTAACTTCCCCCCCCCCCCCACACACACACACACAAGTATATTAAACATCAAATACCACTATATTCTTGAAGCAAATGTCTGATTCATCCTCTTTGGAAACATGTTTTCAACAATTTCAATCTTTTTGCCAGCATGGGTGTCTGTGGGGATTAAAACAAAGGTTATGAAAGTGCACTTATGGGAACTTGCAGCATAAGCATAGCACTATAGAATCAATATTTGATGGTTTTAGGCATCTTACCAGTGTTATGAGATATCACAGTAGCAGGTACTGGTCATTCGTTTGGAAAAAAACACTGTTTTATGTTTTGTCAGTGCCATACCAATGACTCTATGTGCCTTTACTGAGAAAACTGAGGCTTTTCCTTTACAAAAATTGCAAAATATTCATCAATACAATGTGAATTGTCTTCAGAAGCCAGACTGTGATTTAAAAACTATTACAGATGGGAAAGTTCATATCACAGTAGGTTTGTTTTGGGTCAATATCAATTAAATTATGAATTATATCACATATTTTGATGAAAAGGGGCATACCGGGGGGTCCTATTCAGGGCAAAATTTTACTACTTCAGATGGTGGAATAAAATTTGACATCAGTTGTTAGGATAAACTGGTAGAGTCCTCTCATATTGGTGAAATATATAGCTGCATCCCCAGTTTTGGAAACAAAATTGACATCCATATTGTTCCATGGGGGTTGGGACACTGTTTTGCTTGCAGTATGGTTAAATGAGACAGATGTTTTCTAAAAATAGTTTGTGCTGATGCAGATGATAGTTTTATTTTGGGATCAGGGTAGTTTTTTAAAGAAAGCTGTAAATTCTCATCCTTCTCAGTTAATTTATAAAGTAACAGGATAGAAAAATCTTTTGGAGGCAATACCAGTTTTCAAGCCCACTTGACAAAGTTTGGACACTTTTCCTTAAAAGAGCAAATTTTCCATGTTTTTGACTCAGCCAAAGCCAAAAGTTGGATTCTAATGCAGAAATGACTCTTTTATCTCTTGGAAGTGGTAAAATGTCTCTTTGGTGGGGTTGGGGATGATTATAGGTATCGCGGAACTAAATATTGAAATTAGAGTGAGCCGCCTTAAAATGTTGCACTCGGAAATGACGCAATCTCTAAAAATAAACAGCCTTGGGAAAATCCGTTGTTTCAATAAAAGTTTGAAACATTCTATTGACATCTTGCATTATTGTTGAATATTCCTGATAAAAAAGAGGGTGATTTGATGACTTTTGGACCTAAAAAATACAATTTACTTTTTGTGTGTTTTTGTAGGGAATTCCCTGAAAAATATGTGCACGTGACCGGTACTTCCCTTTGTGCCAGTTTTTCTCTCTTATTTGTTGCATGACCCCCTGTTTTCAGATCAGAAAAAGTTGTCTGAAGGGCTATACTTGACAGAGATATTTGAATGCCAAAATTAAAGTGATGCGATCATATTTTTTTCCACCTGAACGTTATAATGGTCGCCTATGGGAAAATATTTAGTTCTGTGAGACCAATTATCCCATCGATCACCCGTCCAACATTCAATCGAACGACAACAAGAAGGTGTTGTGTAAATTTAAGGATGAGAGCGGTGGTAAACAGATTGTCGAATTCGTGGGCTTGAGACCCAAACTGTATGCTTATCGTCTAGAAGATGATGAAGAGATCAAGAAGTGCAAAGGAGTTAAAGCATGCATGGTAAAGAAAAACATCTCTTTCCAAGAGTATAAAGATTGTCTGTTAGGAAGTGGTCTGGTGTATAAGACTATGAAATCGATCCGAAGCGAAAATCACGACCTGTATACCTAAATAGTCAACAAGATTTCGCTGACGGCCGACGACGATAAGAGATTCGTATTAGATGATAAAATAAGCACTTTGGCACTCGGACATTGGACTGTGGATCTAATTAGAGAGTATATGAATGTGGATGATTGGATTCCAGATATGAATGTGGATGATTGGATTCCAGATACGATTGCGGATGATAGGATTCCAGAAAATCAAGAGGACTTAGATGAACACAAAATTATGGAAATCAATAGTGACATCGAGAAAGTTAGTTTAAAAGAAGAATTAGATGAATCCAAGATTATAGAAGTCAAGGAATTTGACGGATTCAAGATTGTGGAAGTCGATAGAGTTAGTTGAAAAAGAAAATGAAAAAAAATAGAAAAAAAATAAGTCACTTTTAGTGAATTATAAAAAAATAAATAAAAAAAAAATATATACTTATTTATGAATAAGAAAATAAAGATATCCGTTGAAGGTGTCATCTTACCCAACGAACCCCTATCCAACATCGATCTGTTGAATGCGGCAAAAGATTTGAAAATCAAAGATTTTCTAGGAGTGTTTTCCAGAGATGCCTTGCCGAAGAGAAGACCTCAACAATCGGAATGTGGAATTTTAAATCTAGATGATTCATCGGGTGAAGGCACTCACTGGGTGGCGTGGTTCAAGAATGGGAAGAAGAAGAAGAATTATTATTTTGACAGCTACGGAATCTCGCCTCCGAAAGAAATAAAGAACTATTTCAACAAATCGATGGTTCTTTACAACATGGATCAAGTACAATCGCCAGATCAAGTGTTTTGTGGTCACCTGTGTCTCTACGTTCTCAAGAGATGGTCTGAAGGAGATGAATTTCAAGACATTCTCAATGACTTACATTAGAGAACAAAAAAAAAAATTTTATAGTATATATATAAAGATGAAAAATTATTTAAAAAAAATTTTAATCGAATAAAAAACGAAAAATAAAATAACATAGTTCATTTTTTTTAATAAACTGCGTTTTTAACACATTTTTTCTAAACAACAACAACAACAACAAAAAAAAAAAAAAAATCCCACAACAACATGACAGTCGATAAATTTGGTAGAAGTGACGAAAAAGTCAACCCGAGAAAGAAGAGAAAGACGTTCAAAGTCGATGATGGTTACGACGTTGCCAACTTGGACGAGCGTTACGTTCGGAGATACGAACCTCGAGAGGAACCTTTGAACATGAATGATAAGAAGCTCTACAATCTTCCCGAGCTGATAGATCTCACAGATGCAGCGACTAAAAAATACGTTGAGAGGGGGAACGCCGATTTCGAACGAATCCTGCTGGATAATTACGTGGATAAAACCATGACCGACGATCTCGATCTGAAATCCAAACGTTCGGTGAACGTCGCAAATCCCGTAGATCCCACCGATGCCGCCACCAAGAGATACACGGACGACTCTCACGCGAGATTCAGCAAACACCTGAGAAAAAAATACATCACGAAAACGATGCACTTGGAATTGAACGCCAATTCTTACAAGATAACGAACGTGGCCGCTCCCACGAATCCCAAGGACGTGGCGACCAAACACTATGTAGATCTGGAACAGAGAAAGTCTGACGGACGTGAAATGAAATCGGATCTGAATGCGGTATTCCACAAGATATTGAATCTGTCAAAGATCGACGACACCGATGCGGACTCAACCGCAGTCAACAAGGGCTACGTAGATTCTGCCGTGATACGATTGCAAGAATACATAGAATCACAAGTGGACGATCTCTACCTGAACAAACAATCTGGCGGAACCATGGAGGGTGGCATCAACATGAACGGTGAGAATTTATTCGGTCTCGGTCACAATCCCGAATTCGATTCCAGCGTGGTAAGCAGGAAGTACGTGGATGACAACTCGGTCTGGAGAAAGGGCGACATCATGGAAGGTAAACGAGACATGGGCGGACATGCGCTCATGAATCTACCGGAACCCGTGCACATGACGGACGCCTGCACCCTGATTTCGGTGGTGGAGAAAGTCAAATATGCCAGACAATTGATCACCGTGTGGGCCGAAGAGTCCGACGCCTTAGAGGAGGGAAAAGCCGAGTGGTCTTTCGGAAATGGAAGTAGCGGATCGAAACACGGTCAGGTGGGATATCCCATGCCGCTGGGAGGTGAAATCCTTCGAATGAGTTTGGCTTCCTCGGATTTGAATAACAGAGCGGTCGTCAATCTCATGGTGAATGGTGTGGAGAGCGATAAGAGATACAGCGTCAAAAAGACCGAGAATCAACACGCGAATGTTAGCACGGTCGGCACGCCTCTCAAAGTGAACGCCGGAGATAGGATGAATTTCATCACAAAAACCAATAATCCCGAAGCTGCCACTTCTGTGGTGAGTCTACTGATCGAACTGGATCCTTTGAACAAACAGTGAACACGTGGAAAATAATGAATTAAAAAAAAAAAAATAATGTGTGATTATTAAAAACAACAACAAAAAAAAAAGTAATGAGATATAGAGACATGTTCAATCTCTCTATTTCACATTACTTTATTTATTTTTGTTTTTTTGTTTTTTTGTTTTTAATAATCGCACATTACTTTTCATTTTTTTGTTTGTTTTTTATTATTTTTATTTTTCACACACTCGTCTCTCATCGAATGATCGACATCTTATTTCCGTCCGATTCGAATTGTAATTCTCTGTCCGACAGGACCAGGGCAAAGGCTTCGGTTTTTCTCAGCATGTTCCTATCGAATTGCATCTTGATCTGAATGTCTAACACGCTACTCCTGAGTCGTTCGCTCTGTTTACTGACGTCGAACACGAACATGGGATACATCGACTTGTATTCGCCGGGAGATGTGTTGGGATTGCTCATCAATTCGTCTAGACCGTGATACTTCTTTCTAAAATCGGCGGCGTCGCCGTACAGTCTGGAGAAATCGTTCTTGTCGAACGACGCGTTGTAATCGATTGCCGGATATCTCGTGGCATTCAGAAACACTTGCATGTTTCTCAAATGGCAGTGATCGAACATTCATTTCCTGAGACCCGTCCCTATCGGTCTGAAACGTGATCACGATAAAACGCGGTCTCTCGGAAGCGGATTTCACCGTCAATCTCCAATCAAAGTGATTTGTGGAGGGAGGAATGCTAGCCGTGTCGCACTGTCTCATTCTAAATCCCACAGGTAATTTACTCTTGGATTCTATGATCTTGTAGAGATGCCTTTTTTCATCCATCGAAGGCTCCACGTGCAGAACGAACCACGATATCTTGTGTAGAGTTATCTTACCCGCATCGGTCGCGGCGAGTTTCACTATTGCGTCGTCGTTTCCTTTTCGAATCAACGTCAGATTGTGTTTGAATCCGTACATGATCTTGTTGTAATCGTCCGCGAATCCGAAGATGTGTTTCAAAGGTATCCTGAACGAAAACGTTCCTTTAGGTCTGGACGTCTTGACGACGTAGTCGAATATCGTGGCGGCGCCGGCGCTAGCAGGGCCGACGGTGTTTTTCACCCACAACTGATTAAGTCCTCTGGATTTCGAAAAATCATCAGGATACGTCAAGAGTCCGAACATCGTGGTGGCCTGACCGGGATGAAAAACAGATTCTATCTCTTGTCCGGATAGCATGTATTTTATGTTACTGAATAGATGCATGATGCCATTATTGGCTAGAGTAACCGTGTCGTCGTCGGCGTAGTCGCTCCCATCTTCCTTGCTGAGACGTCCCTGCACCACTATGTAACTCTCGCTAGGATGTACGAATAGATCTTGAGTTTCGACGTTGATTTTTATCTCTCCCGCATTGTTCAAACTCGTTCCGGTTACCGGTTCGTATTTGTGAACCTCATATTCTTGAATACTTTCATCTTTCACTATGCTTTGTGCTATATCTAGTATATTTGTCATTTTAAAAGATTTTTATTTTTTTTGTTTATTAATTCACTGCTTTTCTTTATCTAAAAAAATAGTTTTTAATTATTTTTTATTATTATATATTTTTTTTTCTCTCTTATATATATGTGTGTAAACACGAAAAATGTCAAAGAGAGTAAATAAAAAAAAAAATTTTTTTGCGTTCTTCATCAAAACATCGTCTTCTGTAATTGTTGTTTGTAAAACTTTCCGATGATCTCTTCTCCATCCAAAGCTTCGATTTCGTAAGTCACCGGATCTGTGTGAAATATTTTAATGATCACGAAGATTTCCGAGGTCCATCGAGGAGTATAACCCTTTTCGAAGTGCTTCTTATAAGCGTAGATTCTCACTCGATCGCCGACCGCAAATTTCGGCGTTCTAGACTTCTTCTTCCCGATCTTAGATCTCTCGGGTTATAGATTCGTGTAGACCCGTCTTTCGTTTCGAGGATCGCTAGCTTCCGCGGGAGTCATCTTGATCGATCTGTGTCACGTTTCATTGTAATCTTCCACCAGACCGTTCAGAGCGTATATGTATTTTTTGGTCGAATTCGCCGTGAAGTATCTGTACATCTTCTCCTTCATCGTTCGATTCCAACGTTCCACCACGCTGGCGTTCTCTTCGTTTTCGATCGAGTAGAGGTCTATCAATCGACGAACGTCCTTGTTGTAGAATTCCTTTCCCTTGTCCACCCACAATTTACTCGGTTTTCGAGAGGACGAGTCGAACACGCTCTTCAGAGCCTCGGCGACGCAAGGTCCCGATTTATTCTTCAAAGCTCTGATCCAACCGTATTTGGAAAACACGTCGATGACCGTCAATAGATATTTGACACCCTCGTTCCACCTCGAAAACGATCTCATGTCCACCAAGTCGGCGGACCAAATGTCGTCCAAACCCTTCACGAACACCCTTCTCTTTCGAAATTTACGCACTATAGGTTTGTGTAACTCCTCGGCCAATTCGCTCGTCAATAATCGTTTCTTCTTCTTCTCTTTTTCAGATGCGCTTTTTTTTTGAACGCCCCATCCGAATCGACGTTTCACACCGATCAGATTGCCGACCAGCGAACGTTCCATCTTCTCTCTCCTGGTCGGATTCGATATGCCTGTCAATCTCGTCAACATGTTTTTGTCGCAGACGTCGTTGCGAGTCTTGGTGTCGGGATGTCCGGCGTAGCACAGATCGTGATCGTATGCGGCCGCGTCCACCCTATTCACGGGTTTGCTCCAAGTTTTGGGTGTTAGATCGGCGTTGAGTCTCTTGTTCAATTTGGTTCCTGGTCCCGTGAAACTGTGACCGGGCAGATGCATTTCGAAAGGTAGATTGTTGATCATTTTATTCACGATGCCTTTGCCTTTGCTCGCGTTCTTTTGTTTGACAGATCTAGTCTTGATAGAACCACACATGTCGCAAATTCCGCGAAGCATCGATCTGTCGTTTTTAGATCGCACTTCTCTAGAATTACTCGTCTCGGTAACTCTCTTACACTTTACGCAATACATTTTTTTTTTGAAGAGTTAATTTAAATTAATTTGGTTTTTTTTATTTTATATATGAATTTAATATTTTTTTTTAAAATTCTGTTCTTATTATATATATATATATATATATATATATATATATATATATATTTTCAATTACTGCCCCTTGAGTTCTATCATCTTACTGAATTCCTCCCTGGCCTCTTTCCTACCCTTTTCCACGAGAGAATCCTTCAACTCTTCCTTGATGATCTGACGAGTCTTGATTCTCATGGCTTCTTTCATGGCATCGTATTTCGTTTTCTCGCTCAATATCGCGAAGTATTGTCCGTCCGATATCCTACCGTCTTTCAACGCCATAGAGATCATTTCGGATATCGTGTCGATCTTGGAGTCGGCCGAGACGCTAATCTTGTCGTGTTTCCTAGCCTTCAGATATAATTTCCTACTCAAAAAGTTTCCGACCGTGCTGAACAATCCGGCGGCGAGGGCCACTCCTTCTACGGTCAACACGATCGGAATGGCAACCGCAGTCGACAACAATCCGATGCCGGCCGCGTGTAAACCCATGGAAATCGTGATGAGTGTCGTGTCGATCCCGTTGACGATTTTCACGAAACGCGAATACTTCTTCCTGAGGGAACGACGAGAATCTCTCTCTCGAGTCAGATACTCTTGGATTCTATTGATTTGATCGATGCGATACCTCTCTCCTCTTTCTCTTTCTTCTAGCGACGGCGCTGTCGGCAAAACGCCGTTCGGCTTCTCGTCCTCGTCGTCCACTAACGTCGTATACAATTTATTTCTGGTTCTCATTTTTTTTTTGTGTTTTTTCTTTCTAATATTAGATAAAAAAATTTATGTGTGTATTTATTTTTTTTTTTATTTTCTACTCTCCCTTATTTTTTATATCAACGAAAAACAAAACTTAGACGTATGCTTCGTTCAGCAATAATTTCTTGATGCATCCCTTGTCTTCTAAAGTCAAACTTCTACGCGCCAATTTCAGTTCTTCCGAATCTGTGGGCCTGTCTCGATTCTTACAGTAGACTAATCTCTTCCAAAACGTGATCACATCGTCGAATTTAACGTGTTCGAACGCCGGTTCGAAATACATGACGACCATATCTTCCCTTTCCATCGTCAGACACGAATGATCCTCGTGATCGAAGTCTAGATGATCCTGACTTCCGACGCATCGTTCTAACAAGATGGGACGTAGTTGTTCGTTCACGCAGATTGCGTATGCTCTCATCAGCATGTTTAAAAGAAACCTCGCTCTAATAATCTGAGAATCGCTCATGATTTACGTATTTTTTTTTTTATTATCTATTCGATTTGATATATTTATTTTTCTAAATAACTATTTATTTATATTTTTTTCTCCCCTATATTTATATCAATCAAAAAAAACCCACCGCCTCAAAAACAATTGCCGATTCTAAATCATCTGTACCAACTCGATTGCCGATTCTAAATCACTGATTTAGAACCACAAAAGCTGTTTTTTGATGATCACCCAAAATCTTTTGCCTTCGCTCGCGTTCGCCGACGATGAATCGGTGGGTCTGATCTGCGATGCGAACGTAGACCAAAAATCACGTACACGATACAACTGAAGATGTACAACACACGCGCACGATGCGTTCACCACGAGTGTTTGACGCTAAAAGCGCGATCTAGGAGTCACTGACTGTACATGAGCCGATTCAAAATCATGTACAGTTTTTGTGAACAAACGTGTGATTTAACACCGAATTCCACGTTGGTGAACGCATCGTGTGCGTATGTTGTACACGTACATGTACAAGTGATGTGGAATCGGCCTTTATCACCTACTGATAGGTATCCTCAAATAATACAATACCAGGCCATAGGTATCCTCAAATACCCGTATGTTCCTATGTGATAGGGGATATTGTGTCACATTGTGACTTTTCACATAAGCACATATCGGCACATAAAGCATGTGCCTATGTAATAGGGCATATTGCGTCACATTGTGCCTTTTCACATAAGCACATATGACAAAAAGGGATTCCATAGGCACAGGTGTTTTCAAAAAAGGGGTGCTAAAATTGGGGTGCCATTGGATATAGGCTTTTGTTATACACAAGGGAGATAACCCTGCATACAGATTATGGGAAATCAAGCAATCTGATTTGTTAGTTATATAAATGAAACAACAAGAGTACTTGGAATAGGGTCAGAACTAACAAGAATAGACCAGAAATTGCTAAATATAGCAATAATAAGGTAAACTGTTCCAGTTAATAGGCTCTTCTACACTACTGGAGTATACTCTAGAATAAAAGAACATGGCCAGATAAACGATAACTATTGCATATATAGATAGAAGCAGCGAATTCTGGAAGAATTCGAAATAATACAAGTTGTCGGGTTGTTTGTGGTAATTATCCAGGGAAGTCGTTCCAGAAAATACTCCGATTCAATCGAACATACCCCCAAAACATACCCATGTCCTATTGTAGGCCTTAGTTAACATAGCAATCACGTGCTACCATACAAACCAAGATGGCGGCCTCCAGTATACAAAATGGACGACGGAAACACGTATCACCCTAACAACACGCGCTGCGCATGCGCACTCGCACCACGTATCACTATGGAGATGACATCACAACATGGCCGCTCACATGGGTTACCATGGCAACACAACATGGAGCCACTAGGTCACATGACTATGACGTCACATGAGATCCTGCAATGAGATCCTGCAACCTAGACCTCAAACGTGCATACACTACTACTCTTGTCAGACACCCAACTATCGCTGACATCATTCACCAGATGTCGCAGTGCAATGCCTCAACTGTCTTTTTGATGAAAATATAAGTATATTTCTTTATATATCTCACCTTTATAAAATATTCCCTACTTTTGTTGAATAGTATACAATAGTATCGAATATGAACATAAGATATTATAGATTTGGCCGCGAGTTATTCTCGTTAATACAATATGCAACTACAACATTTACACATATATATACAAATTCGCCGCAAGCCTGATGGAAATACGTGTTAGTAACACAGGGGCCCGGAACTTTCGGGTTTGGCCTAGGAGTCTGGATTTCTTGAGCTTGGACTGCCCCCGTCCAAACATGGCCTAAACGCCCGTGTTTTATTTTTTTTTTTGTTTGGTACGTCCTTTGAATTTGGATTACCCCCCCCCCCCCCCCATCCCTCACCCCACTCACCCCTCAGGTTCTGATTTCTACGTCAATAATAAAGATGGGGGCTGTATCGTGAATCCGGGTTGGATAGATGCCAGTGCCGGGGAGAGGGTGGTGGCCTGGGTTGGGAGGGGTGTTCTTGCTTTTAATGCCTAGAAGTCACTGCTAAACAACAAGAAATCCATTTAAGAGAGTTGGGAGGAGGATATATGCTCTCATTTTAAACTGCTCAATTTTATTAGAGAACCTAAAATGCATCCGCAAGCTTAGGCTAAATACTCAGTTTCAAAACAAAACACAGAAAAAGGCAAAATGAAATGAATTAAATACTGGTGTCGTTTTCACCAACCCATGGAGCCGTTTTTGCCGCGTAAGTAGTGCCGTTTTTGTCACCATTGGTGCCGTTTTCGCTCACTTGGTGCCGTTTACGCCAGGTGCCGTTTTCGCACGGTGCCGTTTTCGCAATAACCCGACACAGCAAGTCAAAGTATCAAATCTACTTTTAAGAAAGTATATAACTAATAGCATAAGAGAATTGATATCTACGAATCAAATCCTGACGAATACGTAATCACTAGAAAGTTTATTGGAAAATTGTAGGGTGGGGGGCGTCACGAATACGTCACTACGTTATCACGCTGTCACCCACCTCCCTCCATTAACAAGCACTTGAAAAATTTTCTGAGGGAGAAATCACTCGGCAAAGTTGATCAGAAAATTTATATAATATTAATCACATTTCGAATTCTCTGATTATACCCAACTAGGCGTACATAGGCCAACGGGCCAACTTTTTAAGGGGGAGAGACTGGAAGTATTTGTCCTAAAAATTATGCCACGGGCATCAGCTAGGTGCGTAGTCCTGGGGTGGGGTGGGTGTTGGTAAGCGTATCTCCTCCTACTGATGGGGTCAAAGGAACCCTCCCCGGGAAAAGTTAAAAAAAATCTGATCCGCTAGGAGGAATTCTAGAGCTCCCAAGGCTACTTTTCGGACCTTGTAATTGAAAGAAAAGACGAACCCTTTGTAGAGGTGCCTGGTTGAATGTGTTCGTACAGTCTTGTCTGGAATCATTCAACTGGAATAAAACAATATAACATTATTATCAGGATTCATCTGGAGTAAATACGTGTAATGTTTGGCATGTGTGTCCGTGGCATTAGAGGATAGAACCCTATAGACAGATGAGGTTTTGACACTATATACGTAGGTCGATATACTATCAATAACAGGTTGGCTGGCCGCTGATTTCCTGTGGTTCTCAGGTGAGAAGGTCTTGGTTGCCCATGTGCTTCCAACTGCCTCCCGATTCCCCCGCCTCTTTCCTCCCAATACCGAGACGAACTGCTTGAAGACACTGTACACCCATTCTTCACAATCACTCCGATAAGCATACTAACCATCTCCTGTGTGTCACCCACTAACTACATGTCCTTCATTTTCCCATCCCACTTCCACATTATACTACGCCCAGTGAATCTTATTCTGGTAGAGTGTGATTTTGGACGTCCTAATAAAAAGTATTGCAAGGTCCCCACTACGTGCAAGTTACACATGTCGCCCTCCTTTATCATCGTCTTTCCCAATTTCTCCCTAATCTCCAGCGACCGCGACCTCAGCTTGAACGACAATGGCCACTCTAACCACCCCCCCCCCCCCCAAAAAAAAAGGTGCCGTCAATGTACTCTTCAAAACCTGGCTTCTCTCTGTCACACAGGTCACACAAAGTCCTCTTTCTTTTGACCTCCTGTCGCCAATTTCGGTTACAATCCCCTGACTCTTTCTCGGACGTTTTTTTTTTTTCTACCTTGGATTCTCTCTGCTTCTAAGGTCGATATCTGTTTTGGATAGTTCCCTACAAACTTCTACCTACACTGCAGTTAATTACAGCTAAATTTCCAAGAACCCTAAGCTATGAATTATCATTTCGACTGTCTGATATTTCAACATGCCTGCGTAACTTCCACTGAATCCATTGGCGGCTCAAGAGTGTCTCCCCCACATCACCGGCGAAGGCGCGCGACAGAGATCTTATCATCGAATCTACGAAACTCGACTTGCCCTAGACGTAAGATCTGATAAATCCTCTGTTTTTTTATCACCAACATACTTTTTTTCTTTTGTCTTATTTCGTTGTTTTTAAAACAACAACCATTTTGTAAATTAATTTAATTTTTTTTGACTTCCTATTATATTTACTACTATTTTTTTTATCTCCCCTTCCATGGTCGATTTATAAGTTTCTCTATTCAACACCTTCTGTCGCAACAATTCGTCACATATGCTAACCAACTCGTTTGTCACTCTGGTACAGTACGCGGAGAGTGTATTATCACTAAATCACCCGCAGAGTGGAGATTCCACCCAAGCAATAATTGCGAATTTGTTGAAAAGCACAACCAGCACCTGCAATGTTTCAGCCAATGGACCTCCGGATTAAACCCGGAAGTCCATTGGCTGAAACATTGCTTGTGTTTTTGTCGATATGAACAAAATTTGAAAGTTATAGCTTGGGTGATAACCTCACTCCGTGGGTGATTTACTTACAATCCACTCTCCACGTACTGTATTACCGACTTCTCGATTCGCCATTAAGAGATCTAATCTCTCCAGCAGGGCATTGGGATCACAAGGAAAGATCGTGGTCGTCATTCCCTGTCAGTTGACCGATTTGACGAATGCTTTATTCGCATCCCATATGGGTTTCACCACGTCTTTCCACTTCGAACGTCTGCTCGCTTTCGGTCTCGTCTCTCTGGAGTCGTTATTTTTTGTCATGACATTCGTACGAACCAACAGATCGTCGTACGTTATGTAATCTCCATCCTCATAATCGTTAGGTTTAGCCAGCACGAGCAGATTCTACAACCCTTTCGTACCTTCGTATTCTCGATCTTCGACGGTCAAATCATAATCGCCGGTTATTTCCACTTTTGTCACCTATGTAGAGATTACCATAGTCTCCCTCGCGCAAGCCGAAGACAGAGTCCACACTCCACGGATTTGTCTTATATAAATCCGCGTAATCAATGGGTTTCATATCGCTGGCGTTTACCATCGTGCTCACAGTAGTAACCGCCGATAGTTCACTCTCAGAATCGGTCTCAAGTCTATCTATCTCGGAGGGACTCGGCGGAAGATTCTGAGAATCTGGCAATAATCGGACCTGTGGCTAAGTACTGTCTATTGGCGTAACACACTCGTTCGATAATTGTGGAAAACAAAATAGTCGTTCCACCCAAATAATGCCGTTCACTTCGATTGTGGAAAAATGATCTGTCAACCGATGCCATTTTGTGAAATCTGAATGTGACACGTCCAACACGAACATGACATCTTTCTGGATGATGTTTATGAATAGAAAAATAAAGATACAGAAGATACAAGAATTATCTTATAAGTGGCTGCAAGGAAATATACAGATTTGCTTACGTTCGCGAATGAGACAACTCGTGATGCTGCTCATAAACAGTAAATATATCCGTCTTAATAAGGCCCCAAACAAAGAATATTTTTGTTTCGCAGGCCATTGTCTTGTAAAATTGCATGTGGGTTGGCGGTTTTATAATTTATTTTTTATTTTTGTAATTATTTCTGTGCCTTCAGAAGTTCATGTTTTTGGTTTGTTTTAGGTTTTAGGCCCCATAATCTACAGAATAGTATGGGGTGATGTATTTCGTCCCTTCAGTGCACGAAGGCTTTGTAATGCTAAAGCATTGCAAAGCCTTGTTGCACTCAAGGGACAAAATTATCAATTCTATTAATTTGGTTAAAATATCTGACATAAACCATTTACTTTTTTTACAGTTTGCATTGGTTATAAAGAGGGGGCATCTTGCACCCCAAAAGGACCATGCAGAGGGCCTGAGAAACAGTTTGTAAAAACCTTTTTAGGCCTAAATGCGTTTTCGATGTTTTTTTCGCAATTAAAACACCCAAGCTCGGCAAACACAGATTGACATTAATCTAGACTTTTAGCTTATTAGATGTCATTTCGGGGGCAGATATTCTCTTATATCTAGAGCGAGGTGGCTCATTGGTTAGAGCAATGAATTTCAAACCGAAATGTTCACGGGTCGATGCTGACAAGCGGTAACTGCGTTGTGACCATGAGCAAGGCACTTCATATAAATTGCTCACGTGGTGGCACGGTGTTTCTGTGTAACGTGGCGCAGACCACGTCGGTGGTGCACTTGCCTTCAATCAATACTGACCCTGCTTGTGCGGAGTTAGTGCAGTGTGTGCATTGTGACATATAACACAGACACTATCCTTTCCATATTCAAGTCGAGGAGATTTGATTTGCTCATTTATTTCCCGGGAAGAATAGAAACTTGCAACCACATTCGCTAAACAAAGATCCAAAGTGGACAGTTACATATAGAATATAACTTGGCGTACTAAATGTTCAC
The DNA here is from genome assembly GCA_031216915.1 of Pictodentalium vernedei. Taxonomy (NCBI): domain Eukaryota; kingdom Metazoa; phylum Mollusca; class Scaphopoda; order Dentaliida; family Dentaliidae; genus Pictodentalium; species Pictodentalium vernedei. The sequence goes on from CM062295.1 coordinate 656,744,221, forward strand.
CACGAGTGGTGAAGTGGTGCTAACCGCGAGCCTTCGGCGCGCGGTTAACACCATTTCACCACGAGTGGTGAACATTTGGTACACCAGGCTACTTTGGGTATATTTTATTTATACCATGATCGTCTGATTATTAAGAGTCGCTATTATTTTTTCTCGATTTTAGTGAGCAGCAGTCGTACATACGTGCGAATTTGTTTTTGTTTATATAAGCATCGGTGGGCGGTACTTCCGCTGTAAATTTTATCACCGAAACGAAATAGAAAAAGAGACATGTCGTTTGTCATTTTAATAACGTAATAACATACTATTTCGAGTTATGGATGCTTTATTAACATGAGACAATGCATGTTTGTTAATCTTTCGTATTTTATGAGGTAAACTCATTTAAAAACGTAATAAATAATTGCCACTTTCATTTCACTCTTCGCGAGGCGACGTGCGATAAATTCAGACAAGTTCGCATTGAGGTCGACGTCATCAAAGGTCAACTTGGATGTAGTTCCACTGTAGGTGTAAATATTAACTACTGAAATCCCATTGCTGGCGTGTTCACCACGATTGGTATGTTAAGCTAAAATTCATGTCATAGGCTTTAGGCATTTTAACAATGTTATGAGATAGCACAGTAGCAGTTCTGGTCATACTGTTGGAAAAAATCTGTGTTTTATGTTTTGTCATAACAATGACTCTAGGTGCCTTAACTGAGAAAACTAAGGCTTCTTCTTAGAAAAATTGCAGAATATTCATCAAACACAACGTGAAATGTCTTCTGAAGACATAATGTAATTTATAAATTATCACTAATGAGAAATTTAATATCACAAGAGGTTTGTTTTGTGTCAACATCAATTTATTCATGAATCATATCATGAATTTTGATGAAAAGGGTCGTACCGGGGGACCAATAGATTGTAAAGAATGAAATAATTGCAAAAATCTTTAGTATATTTTCCTTTTCTCTCTTTAGACCGTCGGCGTTATTTGTTCACCGTCACCCTTTTTTAATTGTTTTTTTATTTGTTGTACGTTTGTTTGGTGGTTGTGGTGGGGGCTTGCGGATTTTCGAAACACAAATTCAAATAATTTTGCGTAAACACTTGGGAGTTATTAGTGAAAGTAAAAATAGTCTAATTGAAGAAAAACACTGATCGATTGCCAAAAAGATCACATAAATAATAATAATAATAAATGTAGTTTAAAGCCAAAAATCCTCATAGAGCTCTTGGGCTTAACACCCAACCCCCCCCCCCCCCCCCAAAAAAAAAAAAATAACTTAAAATATATATCACTCTGCATTTCCCATTTACTGAATGTCTCCAAGCGAATGAATCACAATCAGCGGTCTTCATCGTAAGTGAAATACCCGCCGGAACAAATGTGATTTGAGAGCTGATCGGAAAGATGGGAGACTCTGGGATGCTTTCAGCCCACTCGGAAACAGGTTCCAAAGGAATGGAGCAGCCACCGAAAAGCCGATCGCCAGCTGTTGTGAGGTCACCTGGTGCATGGACAAGATTGTGTGACGTTTTCGAACATGGTGATCTACCGGGTTCGCAACGTGAAACCAAAGTGGACAGATACGGTGGGGCCTCGGCAGTTAATCATTTCCAAGTTAATATGAGAATTTTGAATTCAATGCGTTCCCTCGGAGGCAGCCAGTGCAGAGTTTTAAGAATAGGTGTAATGTGGCAGGAACGTTTGGTCATAGTAATTACACGTGCTGAACATTTTTGTATTGTGGCAATTTTGTCAGTGATGCATACACATAGGTGGTGGCGTATTGGTGGACACAGAGTTCTGAGAATTTCCTGCACAGGACTGTAGGCTTTGTTGGATAGTTGCAGGGCATATCGAATGTAGAATCTCATAAACAACAAAAAATAAAGTAGTTAAGTAATTTAGTGTTCATGAAATCCAATAGTCTTACATTCCCAGATGACAATGTAATATACCTTTCAAGATCCTTGGACTGATAATGTTGATTGTGGCTCAAAACACTCCAGTTCGAACATATGTTTTTTTTAAAAAATTCCTCTCTATCCAATAAGACTAAAACTACACCCGTTTACCTCTTCCCCAGATCTCACCACAACAGACGAGTCTCGATGTTTCGCTCGAATCGAATCTCGAATCCCATCAGGTAAATGGTTCGATAGTCGAATCTACAATCGAATCCAGTTCCCAAATCTTACAACTGTCTTATTCGTGCTGTGTATCTTAAACGGATACCATGTATCAATACGCCTCCTAGATTATTTCGTAACAATTTGGTGTACCGGTAACTCACTAATTTCTAAAAGGTTCGGAAATGTATTCAAATGGCGACAAAAGGTATTTCGTGTATTCCCTCTATTCCATGCAGACATTTAGGCATTAACGGGCGTCTGGTCCGAGAGTGCAACGTACTTCCATTAATATTAACACCATATAGAACGGGGTCTGATACAAAGTCATTGATTTTACTCGAAGCTATCACTTTAACCCTTTACCTAACATGAAAAGCAGACGACACTTGCAAAAAAAAAATTCTTGAATAACTATTTTTTTTTCATTTTTTGTCTCAAAAACATAGGTTATGACCCCTCGTTGGAACGAGCTCGTTCCAACGAGGGGTCATAACCTATGTTTTTGAGACAAAAATGAAAATATTTTGAAAATTAATTGGCGATTTTTGAGAATAGCGCTGGCCGGTTTTGGTCGTTACGTTGGGTAAAGGGTTAAATTATCACTACCAAAATTAATATCGAGATATTCTGTTAATGTTCTGGTGGTGACAACTCATGCCGGAATTATCGTTGCGTGGAGACTGGATTCAAACGGCAATTGACCAGGTACAGTTAAAACTAGAAGTCCTGTCGCGAACTGTGCGATTATGTAAGGGATAATGAACGAGTGGTGATCATTCGGTGTTAGAAAACACGAGACCCGAAGGGTCGAGTGTTTTCTAACTCCGAATGATTCACCACGAGTTCATTATCCGACTTAAAACACAACAAAATGATCCCCCCCCCCTCAAAATGATCCCCCCCTCAAAATGATCGATTTGCTTCCCCCACTAGGTCCATTTGCTCCCCCCCCCCCCAAATATGTGCCTGTACACCGTGACTTTCGCCAACGGGAAACAAAAGGCTTGTCGCAAGTGTGTTTTCTGAGAACAATAACTGTGGATTATTTTACGAATCCACAGTCATTGTTCTCCGAAAACACACTTGCGTCGATCCCTTTGTTCACCTTGGCGATTCGAAGTTTTTATGCACTGAGGCGGATAACGCGGCTGTGTTTTAACTATACTTAATTGCTCGTAGGAATTGTCATATCGAATGGCATCCAAAGCACGGCAGGTTCTCCTGGTTACTCGTACCAAACACAGGCAATGTTTCTGTCAATGGACCTCCGGGTTACCCGGAGGTCCATTGGCTGAAACATTGCTTATGCACAGGCCATATGTACAGAATTTGATAGCCTTACTATGGTCATAACGCGTAGATTAATGCGCAGATCAGAGTGCTATCTATGCGCATTTCGTGACAGGACTTCTAGTTTTAACTCTATCACCAGAGTAATGTGGACGAAAAGGTCCATATATCTTCCCTTGAGAGGAGCAAGCCGCTATGTGCAATGCTTTAGCTTTGCACATGACACCTTGCTCCACGCAAGACGTAAGGTGATCTTAGCCATATATCACCTCGAATGACATTTTAAGGAATTTTCCGACTCAATTTGTGTTATCTAGATAGACTGAATACGGTCAATCCGTTCTTTGGAAAACTGCAGGATCCGTTATCGTCTTCAGAAAATCGGCAATAAAGAAATGTATGGAATCCCAAAGTCTGTGGGATACGATTTTTTCAACTAATTGAGAAGGGTTCGAATCGAATAGAATCAATGAAATAATTAAACCGAATCTTGAATGTTTGCTGGTGCCCAAAGACAGACATCTCCGGTTATGTGAATAGTGTACTCGCTTTAATTTCGAAAAATGAATATATATTCTTCAGATATGTTTCACTAATATTTATGCAAGAGATCGTCAAATTTCAATAATTTTTAAAACGATAACATCTACTGGACTTTGTATTTTAGGAAAGGTTTATAATGAACAGCGAAAAGCTGTAAGTGTAGCAATTATAAAATCAGGCGTCTAGAAACTTGTTATGTAAGTACAACTGCCAAGATCGAAGAGAAGAGCTTTACCAACCACTCGAACCTTGGGTGTAATTTGACAGAACGGCATATTCCATGCATGTGGCAGTTCCACGCGCGGACCAGAAGATTCACCATCTGATGTTTTCAAGCGGTAGTTTCTTGACTGCCAGCTCACTATTGACGAATTGGGGGTAGTATATTTCAGTTCAAGGTCAGCATCAGTAGCTTTATAGTGACCACACCGCAACTATGATTTCAAGCTTAGCCCATATGTTATTCCCATGCTGGCAACCTTTTAAAAATTAAATTGTTTTTGTTATGTATTGGAATTTAACGATACTTTCGACAGCCAGGGTCACCTCGTGTTGGACAGTTTTACGGATGGAGGAAGCCGGGGTACCCGTGGAGAACCACCAAAAAAAAACGACGAGCAACTGTCAGACTCTCCAACGTACTAACTACACACAAGCAGGGTTAGCACTGGTTGAAGACAAGTCACCATCGAAGTTCATTACACATTTGTACACCGCGCGACCATGCCCGCTTTAGCAATTAAAGACCAGCTTTGGTTATTAGGTACTATCACACTAAACAGCAGGACTTGAAAGGGGGGGGGGGGGGATAAAAACGAAAATTCGGCAACTGCCCTATTCCCGGAGTGTTCACGTGGACGCGAGAGAATTGCAGTCTTGACGTCACAGTTTATGCTACGCAACTGCAGGCTGAAATATCATCTCATCTTGCGAACAAATCCACAAGGGCAACGTTAGATAGAATTTACATTTTAAAACAGTTTGTCGTCAAATATCGAGTGACATACTATCTTTACGGTATAATGGCGTCTCGACAAACTATCCAACCGCATACTGTAGCGCGCATGATGTCACCCTGCATAATGTCGTGGAACCACTGTAACGAATAGAATATTAAACTTTCATTTGTATGCCACAATATGTCAAATAACACACTATTTCAATTACGATCCTACAGTTTTGGATGGTACAATATATTGTGTTAATACATTGACGCCATCGTTTTCAGTGAACTGGTAATTACAAGACCACGCGCTCCCAATTCTGCTTGTATCGACAAATCTATATAATATTAGCAGTGAGACATTGCAGAAATGCAATTAATACAACCTGGCTGGTATTGGTGAACACATTTATCAAAGTCCTGCATCCATGACGTTGAAACAGTGATAAAATTAAAAGGAAACACTAGATCTGGAGCTGACAATTGATACACTCAGGTGATTGAGAAGGAGATGCAGAATAGTGCACGTTCGACAAAATCACAAGGGAAAAAACAAATCAACACCTGTTCAACTAGTAATGGTTCATACTCTATAATATATGAAATCTGAAGGTAAGGAATAAGATATGGAACTGGTATTCCATACGTTACAGTGTACCGAACATGGCGGCGATGGCAATGATAGTGAGAAAAATAGTAGGCACAAAGTTGGGGAAATGAAAAGGGCATGATGAAACAGAAGTAATCTAAAAAAAAAAAAAAGAAAAACGTAATTGGTCGAATTTCCAAGTAAAGTCTTGGCTTCAGCACTGGCAGCCAAGACTTGACTAGAAATCACTGGTGGTCCATTAATCTCTAACAATTTGAGAAAAAAGTGTGCAAATATGTCTTGTCTTTCAAAGATTAAATACATGCACTCTGTTTTAAATACTTTGTACCGAGTTTAAATGGTGTTCAATAAATTTAGGTACTAATATGTACAGGTGCGCAAAATAGTTTTTAAAAATTGAAAAAAAAAATCAAGTGGCAGTCTTACGAAACTTAATTCTACCAGCCTGGGACCAGATAATATTTTAGACTAAAAAAGTATTTGGTTCTCAGGCACCTTCCTCATTGAAATTGAACTCCCTCGTGGAACATGATTATTGCCTTACAGAGTCTTCCAAAGTTATTATGAAATCATGAGACTTGGAAATTGTACCTTTTTGATTGATAACATATGCATTTGCTCATATTTACAACAAAACATGATTAAAACTGTGTCTATTTATTCTATTTGTTTTGTAAACATCGCGTTTGCTCTGTTCCACAAAAATTATCTCTAATATTAGGTGGATGGTATTTATTTTTCGAAACAGGTGCAAAAATATAACAAAACACAAATGTGTTTTCATATTTCTTTTTTAACTGGTCAAGTGCCGGAAGTCCAATTTTGGACATTTTTCTGAAGTGCAGGTGCCACAACTTAAAGGCTTCATATTCTGAGGATGTGCTTCATAAAATCTGCGAAGTGAATTTTGTCGCCTGAGTGCTAAAATGTTCTATGTTCCCTTCGGGACATAGAGCATTCTAGCACTCAGTCGGCGATTTATTCAACTTGTATGGATTTACATTGTTACAATTTATGGGAGAGTGCCTGTACTCTCCCATACATTTTAACAATGCAAGAATATGTGAACAAGTTTTTCTGACCTAATATAATTTAGCTCTCTGCCAATTATGAAACACAAAAAATAAAAAAATAAAAATAAAAACCTGCCCCCTCCCTCATTAATTTTAAACATTACGAAAACCAAATGTATTTTTAAATTTGGCCCTAGTTCTTTTTTTAAATGAGTCAACAGACCTAGAGAGTTTACTCCAGAGAACTGGTTCGGCATATGCAAATGATCTTTGTCTAGTTCAAACCTTTTCTTTGCAAACTACACGAGAAAAGCTGTTTTTATTATTAAACATATTTTTTGTTATAAATAACAAAAAGGATTGAATAACAAGTTTCGAGCACTTAGGCAAAATCATTCCCTAAGTACAACCAACAATTATAAATATATAAACTTGATGGATTTTGAAATTGCTGGGCAACTATCTATGAGCTATCCAACGAAACACGTCTAACGTCAATAGTTGGGGGGGGGGGGGGGGGCAAGTCTAGTGTCTATTATTATCAATTCATCGTCCTCTACCTTCATGTTAATACTACTTTGAACCGCCCGAAAGGGAGGATAATAAACTTGAATAAAAGAGCATAAAGCGTAGCCGGTCGCTAATGGCTATTTTTAGTCATTAGCGCGGACCGGCTATGGCGTGCTTTGACGTTCTGCGCGTGACGTCATTCTGGAAATCTGTTTAGATTTACCTAACGAGTTTACCTTTCATTGTTGACTGAGATAAGCATAAATTGTTCTGCCATAAATTTCTTAATAAATGGTGTTTCACATTGATTGTTTTCACAAAATAATATAAATTCAAAAGGGTCAAAATCGTTCTTATAATTTCCAAGTATTGATAATAAGAATAATAATAATAATATGATTTTCTCAGGCGTCGTGCAGCTCCATTATTGGACCTCCATCTCTGATTAGCAGCCCCACAACCATTAGCGGCCCTCAGCTATCGCCTCGGGTCACTAATAACTGATGGGCAGCTAATCACTAATGACGGTTCAGTAATGGATCCCAACGCCCTTGAAAACATTATTATTGTCTTATTCTGATAATATTTTAAAACCTTTGAAAGGCGAATGCTGAAAAAGAGTTTGAGAAGAGAATGTAAACACAAAAAGCAAGATTCATACTCCCGAATTTATTTATGTTATATTTTTGGTATCTGACGTCTGATTTTCAGAATTATTTCAATTTTGTATTTGGGACCACGCGAACTAAATGACCGGTACTGGTGCCGGCGGTTTTCTTCTGCTCCAACCGGTACCGGTACTAAAGCTTTTGTCCCGCCGGTGCCGGGTCAAAATTATTTTATGGGGAAATTCCAATTTCAACGAGGGTAAACAGGCTAATAAACGTGTATGGCACACATCAAAACACTCTACAGGTGCATGTTCTGTCTGCACCACGACCTCGATAAGGCTGGCCATGTTGACTTTTCAAACGTCGCATGAAAGACAACGAAAGAGCCCTCATCAGCTAATTCAAAGAAATTATTCTGCGGTGACATCAAAGTAATCATAAAGCAAGATCTTCGTGCTTAATGATTACTTTGATGTCGCCGCAGAATAATTGGCAAGATGCCATGTTTGTCTTGCGATCTTGGGAACTGGGGCGGTTTTAATGCGAATTTCTCCCATCTGATTGCGATATGCCACCCAATTGTTGAATTGTGCCGGTACCTGTACCGGTTTCGGCGATACAGGCTCTGTCCCGTCCCTGTACCGGTTATGTTGGTACCGGCGGTACATTAACACGCCTGCCCCAGGCGTTATTAACGTAATATTTTTTATTTCTGACGTCTGGTTTTCAAAATGATTTCAATCTTGTATTTGGGACCACGCGAACTAAATGTCATAAGATTTCGACCTCGTGCAGTGAAATTTAATTTTGACGTTTCTGCACTCGAGAGCGTGAACAATTTTCGAGAAATGTGGTTAAAATTGTCAATGATTGATTCCAGTTTATTTTCAATCTGCCGGTGATATAAATTTAGTGCTATATTTTAAAGTGTTGGGGTAGGGCTGTCAGAAAATGAGGGGTCTTACCACCAATGTAGTTTACGCAATCTCTCTGGTATCTTGGCGACAGATTTTACAGAGAGTAATCGTTTGACTGGACTTGTTACGTGAAATAATTCATGAGAGGTTGTATTTGTTTTGGACTTTTATTTCCATTTTCTTATGTATAAAGTGGGTACGCGGTGGATCACAGTGAAGTAACTGAAGCAGTTTCGTGCAAAACAAATACATAGAGAGTAATCGCTTGGCTGGATTTGTTACGTGAAATAATTCATGAGAGGTGAGGGACGTTGTACAGACACGAGTGCGCAAATGCACACGAGTGTTTTACAATATAGTCCCTCGGCTCGAATGAATTATTTCACGTAACCAGTTCAGTCAAGCGATTACTCTGTTTATTACTTTTCATTATTACCGATAATTATATTATTTAGCCCTTCACCTAACGTAACGGCCAGCGCTATTCACAAAAATGGCCAATTAATTTTAATTATTTTTTCATTTTTTGTCTCAAAAACATAGGTTATGACCCCTCTTTGGAACGAGCTCGTCGAGCTCGTTCCAATGGGCGGTCTTAATCTATGTTTTGGAGACAAAAATTGAAAAAAAATAGTTATTCAAGAATTTTGTTTGCAAGTGTCTGCTTTTCATGTTAGGTAAAGGGTTAAAACTTTTAAAAGGGACTAAAAATTATTGATTGGATTTCATCATATTGGCTCAGTGTCAGGGGTGTTACAGCGAATTTAATATCTCAACAAGTCCAACAGTTCGATCAAGTGATGGTACAAATAGAATGGATGTTAATTTGAGGGCAATATGGGACAGCATCCGGGAAAACAACCCCCCCCCCCACACACACACACAGTTGGAATTACTCTACAATGTTCATTCCAAGAAGGCAACACCAATCATGATTTCATTTAATTGCTTTGGACAGTATTAAGAAAAAATACTTCCCGCATAAGTTTCTGTTGTATGTGTTTGGTGAAGGGTTAATAAAAATAAACTGATAAATTTAACATAGCAATTATTGGATAATATAATTAGTACTTTGAGATTCATGTTGGGCTTTTAGTGATTGAAAACATTTCGTGTGAACTTGAAATTTACAGATGAATTTTCACAAGCGCAAAACAAAAGTTGTTCTCGCTCCACTAGTGAGTATAACAAGATGTCAAAATTACGTCATTTCGCCAACAATCCCGAAAACTATTTTGTGTGGATGTACACAACATCCAATGTGATCTGTGTCAGCGGAAACAGCGATCAGCTGATTGTGTAAACAGATTTCTTGCATGGTATGAGCGTCGGTTTGGGTCGTTTCAGCAAAAGCTTCAAATGAAAGGGGTGTAATAAAAAGAAAATCTAATGTTTTCTTGTGAATACCGGGATTAATCTCATTCGTGAATGAGAGAATTTGTATTTTCACTCACAGCAATCTGCTCATGAAGATACAACTTCTCTCACTCATTCATGAGATAAATCCCGGTATTCACAAGAAAACATTAGATATCCTCTATTTATGAAATTACTAAACTTGTGTTATTTCTTATTTTTAGCCAATTGATAGGCTTTGTTATGTAATGTCAACAGTCTTTGTACAAGCATCTAATGATGGCATAGCCTTCAAAGCATCTTCTACGGATGATAACAAACATTTTGATGTATAACAACACTTAGTATTTACAAAATCTGCTCCTGTTTATTCGACTTACTTTTCAGGGAAGTTTGGGTTGAGCATCCCCTTAATCGGCGTGTTTGTTCAAAACCCCTCCAACGACTAGACACTATGTGTTGTTTTAACTTGAATACTTCCATCGTTTTCGGTATCGAAAAAAAGCAATGCAATTGAAAGTCATAAAATGCTGGTGGTTTTCATCGGAAATTTATCTCAGAAAAATATTGCATTTTCTCCAATACAAGTAAAACATGTCTTGGCCAAATACATTTTTTTTCTTACAATCAACATGTATTTTGTCCTTATTAACTCCGCAACTATCGTGTATCCGAGCCCCTGATACAGATGTTTGTATCAGGGGGTCGGATACAAGCACGTTCCTTTCGCGTGAGTTCCATTTTTTTTTCTTTTTGTTCATCCGTACGAATAAATAGTTCGTTATATATTCGTCTACATTCTTGACTTATCCCCAATATATTGTAAGATAAAATGATTATTACCATTATGTGGATGTACAAAATATGTATCCGAGTCTCGCTCCGGGTTCTAGGGGTAGATCACGACTCTTCTTCGACTCGTCGTGATCTGCCCTTAGAACCCGAAGCTCGACTCGGAATCATATTTTGTACATCCACATAATGGTAATAATCTCTATGTATTGAGGGTTGCGACTGCATGTGCGATTCAGAAAGAAAACATGTTTCACCTGCGCTCATTAGAAACTAATTACACATGTCGAGACCATCCTTTTTTTGATAACCGTAATTAAATAATAAATAGATTACCAACTCACGAAATAGAATATATTAGATAAATTTTTTTCCATTATGATATTCGTATATAGACCATGTGTTAAAACTGAAAAATAGAACAAAGAAACAGACAGCTGGAACACTACTATAAACTTCAGCAGTTATAGTACAAGTAGAATAATGAATGAGGAGTACGTCATGCATAGCGCAAGAACGCAGTACCATGACGTCGGGATCTTCATTCATAAAAAAACAACTTATAGAAGCTAAATTATTTTCAAATTATATGCGAACAAGTCAAGAAAAGGTAGGAGTATTGTAAGATTAATTAGTTTTTACCAAAGATTAATTAGTTTTTACCACCAAAACTGTCAACAATAAGAACCTTGTTCAAATGAGGGGGTCACGTGATATGGTTTTGTTGTTTTGTTTTTAAAGACTTAGTGGAACAATAAATGTGGAGTACGTTATGCGCATCCCAAGAACGCAATGCCATGACATCATGATCTTCATTCTTAAAAAATCAATTGATAGTTGCAGAATGGTTGTCAAAATAGATGCGAACGAATTAAAAAGATGGGAATGTTGTAAGATAAATTAGCGTTATTACCACCAAGTGGGCCTTCGAAGGGGGTGTATTGAAGTCGAGACCTCGTCTCGGGGCATATCTCGAAGAATCTGTTAGGACGAGTCGATTTTTGACCCAGGGGTGAGGTCGAGACTTCAATAACCATCTCAGAGACCCACATGGTGGATATAATCTATATGTATCGACTGCCGCGAATGTTCCAGATCTCCAGATAAACTTGATAAGCGCACCTGTTTAAGATTCCGACTCGAAAACACTGGGCAATCTGATAGCGTGTTGGTTCAACTTGAATATTTCCAATGATTGAGATACAGAAACGTAATCGCGATGCGATTTTAGAATTTGATAAAAAATCAAGTAAAATAATCATTATTTTTAATGCCTGGAAGAACAATTTATTTTTTTACCGTTTAATTCCGCACACGCAACTAACATACACATTTTGTGCAGAACTTTAATACCTTAACGCTCGATTTTCATTGGTTATCTTCAGTTTCACGACGCCCGATTGTGAACTACTACACTCTACTCGTTAATTCATTCCTAATTCCCAGCTGTTGAAATGAACGGTATGACAAGATTTCGTATCGAGTGCTTTTTAGAATAATGTTTTAATTGTATTAAACAGTGCATTATCTATCTCTTCAATGCGTCGGGATGAGATAAGATTTAAAACGCGCTTGTATCTGTCAGTTGCCTGTCACAGACACCCCGATACACGTTGTATTCCAGGTCTGACACACATTTCTTTTAACCCTTTACCGAACGAATCGCCCGCATCCGCCCGCGTAATATGCAAATTGAGCAGTTGAAAAATTAAATTTTTCAAAATATGTCAACAAAATCATATCACGTGACCCCTCATTGGAACGAGCTCATTGAGCTCGTTCCAATGAGGGGTCACATGATATGATTTTGCTGACATATTTTGAAAAAAATAAAAAAAATTATATTTAAAATAATAAATTTTGATATCGTCTGCGTTGGGTAAAGGGTTGAGATGAATGTCTCTATAATATACATCTTCTGGCGCGATTGGGCTTTAAGTTAGGACAGAAGTCTTGTTTTGTTGGTGAATTATTACCTGTACAGCAAACCAGGCAACCGCTGCAAGGGAAGTTAAATAACCACGTTATGTGTCGTCTATCCTCAAATGGTACATTCAGCTCTCGCAGAACGTTCTAGAGGCTCATTAAAATGCGCGCGTTACATCAACCTCTCGGGCGACGGTTAACTTCGGTAAGGAATCCGACGCTGTTATGGTCTGTTTGTTTAGGCCCTCCACGTGGAGTTTGCGCGCAGACTGGCGCTCGTGTTATGTTGTGTCCTTTTACTCATAAAGAATACAACTATTCTGTCATGCTCCAGTTAGAAATTCTACTTATTAAGTATTATTTCACTATGCCAACATTACGATAATAACACAATTACTACGCGGCGTAATCATAAAACTACAACTTTGACGAGGTTTTATTCATAATTATTCAATAAACAAACATGTCTGATGGTATTGGTGTGGTCATCAAAGATTCGTTCAAATCAAATATTGATTGAGAAGCATCTTGTGTGTTGAAACAAAGAAAATGAAGTTTATGATATTTTTAGATTCAATCGGATGGAATATTTCCGTTATTCGTGACTGAAATATTGCATTCCATCTGAAATATTGCATACGATTGAATCTAAACATTTAGTCGCCTGAGTGCTAGAATGTCCTATGTCCCATAGGGGACATAGGACATTTTAACACTCAGGCGACGATATGCAATGAACTATTTATATACTAAATTACTATAGACTGGTTGCAGGGCATCACGCCGTCAATTCCGCACAAAATTTGACTGGTGACTTGAGATCTTGGCGGAACATATGCAAAATAGAAGACAATCCGCAACTTGTATCAATTAGTTGATTTTCCTTTTTATCAAAACCGCGGTACTGTCATCACAGTGAGGGGAAATCTACATATTCACGTCTTTGTCAGCTTGTATCTTAAACATGGTATGATCTATTGATTCTGGATCAACACAAGTGACATGGGTTGTCGGTAGCGTAGTTGGTATGGTGGCAGGACATTTGTGGCTAGAAGATTGGTGCCGTAAACACGAAACCGACTTCCAAAAAAATTATGAGTTTTCGGTTCAGTAGCTCGGTCCCAGGACAATGGCTGGTGGAATTATTGCTTGACAGTGGCGATATATAGATATGTAGTTCTGCTGCCAATCGCCAAGCCATAAATACTCTATCACCATTCCATCTGAGCTAACTAACGAGCGCCCCCCCCACCCCCCCATGAAAAATCCCCCAAAAACTTGGCAATTGACTCAGCCAGCATGCCGCTTCACATTCACAAGCCGACCTCAGACCAATATTCAAGAATTGACAATTACAGAATTCTTTGGGAATTATTGTGGTGGTGAGTCTTAATTGTCTATAAAGCGCCTGCATTTGTTGGGAGATTCACATGTGGGTCGTTTGCCTTTACGATCGATTCAACTGGAACAGATTACTGTTATAATGGTCTATGGTCTATGGTCTCAGGTTTGAAACACAGGACTCTGACTTAATGGACGATCTGTGGCTATTCAACTGCTTAACTTGAATTTTATATAGCCTTAGCCAAGAAGGAATTCCACCTGGCACAGTGCTGCGTCCGAGTCACTGAACTGAAAACTGTAAATTTCTTTTCGGACGTTGTCCCTAACAGGAGTCGATCCCGGGTCTCGCCATAAATGCTCTTCTCCCATATCACCGGAGCAAGCAGCACCCCCCCCCCCCCCCCCCAAAAAAAAAAAGCCAGTATGTCGGTTCACATTGATAATACGACCCCAGACCGATATTCGAGAATTGACAAATGCAGTTACAACTTTCGCCTTCGTCAAAAAGGAAACACACCATCATTGTGCTTAGTCCCAGAGTGAACTGAAAGCTTTATAAAGTTTTCTAAAGTCGGTCCCGGTGGGAATTGGTCTCGGGACAGCGTACCGAAACTCCTAACCCTAAATGTTGTGCATCCAACTGATTCATCGTCAATCCCTCAATAGACTGAATTAACCCACTCAGTTTATTGGTTCACATTAATTACCCACCCCATGCGATATACCAGAATTGACGATTACTGAATATGGAATTGTTCTGTTTTGTGTTGATTCGTAATCTACGCTAGGCTTGGCGTTGCAATATCCCGTGGATTTTTTAAAAAAAGACCTAAAACATAAAAACTACAGCATATGCGAATTTAGAAATAAATTGCTGCAAATTTCATTGTAAAATCCATTGCCAAAATCTAAAGTTACTGAAGGCAAATGACTGGAGAACGGAATTGCAGGTCCAAAATACCCTAATACACGTTCTGAGTTATGTGATTGCAACACAGCCGTCGACAAAAAAAAAATCCAAAATATGGTAGAATAATTTATTTCGGATATTCAGATATCTTTGAATACGCTCTTGGATAACGTTTTTATCGAGAACATAGTGGTCATGTGTTATTTAACCGTGAGACACCCTGATAACCAAATTTCAAGCAGCAAATCTTTCCCACAGTGCAACTTCGAATTTAATTCATTCTCGCTTTTTTGTCGGTGCTCTGTTAAACATAGTTGAATTGGTTGTATTCCTATACAATTACATTGTTAATGTAGTTATACGTTTTGGGTCCAAATACTCAATTCCCATTGGTCAGCTGGATGAAAACGTCATGACCAAATGTAATTCATTTTCCAATGAATACATTTGGTCGAACTTTGACCCGCATTTACGGTAGAGCGCAGTTGACAGAATGTAATTCGGGCGGTGTTTGGGCGGGTTTTTAACTTTCAGCACCTCTCGCAGTGATCAACTCCGCTGCTGTGTCTTTGTTGACATTTCCCAACTGTGGCATAAAGCCCGTTACTAAAATACTCGTTTCCATTTCCGTTCAAGTTAATAATTTGTGATATCTCAAACAACTTACAAGAAATGTTAATCGACAGTATGAAATTATTTCAGTGATTTTATTCTTGAACTTGTTGTCGTTTCATAGGTCATTATAGTTTACTGATATGTTAAATAAATTGTTTTGAATATTCCAAGTTTCGTTGCGAAAGGCGGCAATTTGACAAATTTGGGTCAAAGCCGCAAACCGGCGCTCAACTCAGAGTTGTGCGCTTTGTCTTTTGCGTGAGGGTGGTTTTTCGCCTCGTTCGTACATGTTTTATTTCGTCTTTCTGCTTTGTTGTTTGGTAAAAAGTAGTTTAAACAGTTACGGAATGTAATTATAAGAATTGAATGCAATTTTTTTAATCTTTATTGGAGTATGAACGTGTGGGAATGGGTACAAATTGTATGAATCCCTTCGGTATTCATACACAATTTGTACCCATTCCCACACGTTCATACTCCAATAAAGATAATAAAAAGTGCATTCAATTCTTAATGTATTATGGGAAGACTTTACGGGTTGAAATTTTGACATTACGACATAAGTGTGCAGAGAGCTGAGATAAATTTTCATCTGGAGCCAAAACTATGAACATTTCGCGGTAGTATTTTCCAAAATTGTATTTGCTACCTATTAATATAACTGGCTATACTAAATCATTATCAATTTAAAAGATATGGAAATTTGCCAACTGGCAAATTGCCATATCTTTGAAACTGCTAATGGTTCATTTTTAACCCACTTAAAGTCGTAACTAGAAAATACAATTCTATAAAATACAATTGTAAAAGTACCATAGTATTGGCCCCTGTCGGATGTGAAGTGTCGGTGGCAAGAATCATGTTTTTCTGACAATTGTATTTTCTGGCCTTTAAATTCATCATATTATTCCCCTTTCTTTTCTGGAATATTCAGCAGGTATATTAAAAGTTTATTAAATACTTTAACATTGTTTTCCGTTTAAAAGAAAGTACGTTTTTTTCCAGGGTACTTAGTTTCGAAGATTACATCACTTTTCAAGTCGGATAACTCCCATTGAATTATTAGTACAGTTGTGGTATATGGTGGATGACACTTGGTGTTGAGTGAGAGAAAATGGCAGCTGGCGAGGATATCACTATATTACCACCTCCTTGTAACAAAACACCAAGTACGACATATAACGAAACATGGATATCACCAGCGGGGTTTGATGAAAATAATATAGCAACACCATATAAGCTTATGACATTGGTAGACGAATGTAGAGAACTAACATACTGGCCTTTCTTTTTAACATTCAACTCTATCGTTTCCTTAATTACCTTTTTGGTCACAGGGACTGTAATTATAGTTTTTATCAATGATCGTACTATAATTTCGATTCCACATTTTTCTCAAATCATCAGCATTTTCCTCGCGAGTAAACTCCCTTTTAGTGTGCTGACAAGAATTGGAATGAGAGACAGTCTTCTTGCATGTGACGTATTATTTTCGATAGATAGAACAGTGCTGATGAGTTCCAGTATAAATGTTGTTCTTCTTTCGGTAGATAGATATATCGCTGTAAAATATCCCACTTCATACAATGCAGTATTTAGTAAACGCAAAGCTTTGTTTGTGACACTCGGATGCTGGATAGTTACATTGAGTTGGGCAGTTGGTGGCTTAATTGTAGGCAACGGCAGTTTTTGTAGGCGAGAAATACTCACCTACGGTCCACTTGCTACGTCCTTGCAAGCGATATTAGTGGCTATGCCGATTGTCGCGGGCGCTACTTTGAATATCCTAGCTACTCGTCGTCTGAAGCAATGGAGCCAAGGTCATTCTCTTCCAAGAACGAGAAAGTTACTCATCCGCAATATGAGGATTACGTTCACTTTGATTTGTATCGATGTACTGGGAAAAATACCTATAATGCTGTTGTTCATAAACGAGTCATGTGGATTTGGTAAAACATGTGGCGTGGATAACAAAACATATAACATAGTGCTAATCCTTGTGTTGAATATATCACTACCGCTTCTAACTTCGGTGAAGGGTTTTGTGTCGGTTTACATGAGTTCTGACTTGAGAAAAGCTATTCGTTCCAAATTCGTGCTTAAATGCAAAACTAGAGTGACACCAGTTGGCGACGATCATATTCAGGTAAATGATCTGCAACAGGAAACGTGTAGGACCCTCCCACAGATCGGCTAGCATTTCAGTAATCCGCGCGTACTACTCCGGTTCGACGTGAGGGATCATAAGATGACGACTGAACAACATTCTGGGCCAACTAAAAATCAGCAACAATCATTATTACATACACAGAGTGACACCAGCTTCTCAATTTTATACAAACAGCACTGTGCAGTACGCATACTCTTTACATGAGCCCCCTCTGGTATAGGTTCAGTGTACTTTCGCCTACAGTGCACATTCGCCTACAAAAATTATCAGGTAAAAGTGTAGGCGAAAGTGCAATAACTAAGGTATAGGGATTAGTAGCTAATTACCTGGTCTACCCGCAATAAAATCGACTGACCGTTTGGTGATTGAGAGAGAGAGAGAGAGAGAGAGAGAGATAGAGAGAGAGAGAGAGAGAGAGAGAGAGAGAGAGAGAGAGAGAGAAGGGGAGGGGTGTTCCAATAATATTCATATTCGTATGTTTTATTATATCGATACAATTAATCCCTCCCTCTCTTTCTCTCTCTTTCTCTCATTCTCTCTCTCTCTCTCTCTCTCTCTCTCTCTCTCTCTCTGTCTCTCTCTCTTTCTCTCTCTAGTCTCAATAAAAACATACAAATATGAGTATTACTGGAACCGGCTCACAAATAACAAATCCACATTGTATATGATGTTCTAAACTAAACTTGTTCTTACAAGAATCCATTAAGTTAACATTTCAATTTTACCAGGCGCCCAGCTGCATCAAGAAACTGCACATGTTAACATCTCAATTTTACCAGGTGGCCAGCTGCATCAAGAAACTGCACAGGTGACTTTTGCCCTGAAGAAGTAACTGATCTTTGAGTCTTTGAAGTCTCTGGTCAAGTTCACGGTATAGCCGTTTTCGTGGAGGAGGGCGTACACCATGCATGTACTGGCTGAGCTTGTTTCTCTGTGTTTTCTCAAGTTTTTTGTATTACATTCACAAAGGCAAATATGTTGGGGTGAGCACGTTCGACAGCCTTATTTAGGAGGCAGTTCTAGGACCAATGTTACTGTGGTGGTTCCAAACTGCCGGAGGAAAACGAGCCTCCTCATCAACCCAATTGTGCACCATATAGTCATTGAATGCCGTTGCCTGCACTACATCTGGGGACGCATCCTCCACTTCAATCCACACATCTTGGACTTGTTGAATTGGTAACAGTGGCAGAGCAGCTGCACAACGCACCCATTTATACTCTTCCTCGATGTCCCGGTACTGATTAACCATATCCAACTTCTGAACCTTTTTTTCCATATAGACTGTGTGTAGTGAAAAAAAGCAGCCTCGTGTGTCACAATTGGGAAATGTCTCTTGTACTGCTCTTATTGCTGCCATTTCAAAATCAGTTCGAATGACCTCAGGAAGTAACTCACGACTAGTCACCCCCTGCACCACAGCCTTAAGTTGTGTAAAGCAACGCACATACATCCCACGCTGTCTATTAGGAAGAAGGCAGAATGCGAGCTGGGACATTTTAGTTCACACATGTCCATGGATAACATACAGTTGATCCCACAATGGGGGACAAGAATAAAACGTACCATCCATATATAACTCTGACACTTGCTGCATAATTTTGAGGCAGTCATCTGTAGCAAAGCACAAAATCCTTTCATCATCACCATCATTGATACACAAGAATCGTTCCCCATCCATTGTTACACACCATCTATCAGGTAGGTACACTTCTACAAGTGAAGTTGGAAGGGTTGTTGTGGTTTTCCTTCGTCTCTTATACAAGCCACTCTTTAAACTATCAAATGATTGAATGTCAATAGCCAAGTCTCGTTGAATAATACTGATTTATTCGTCATAAATGGCTTGGATCGGCGCCCTTTCAGTCTCAACACGCTGCCGCAATGTTTCTAAACATTTATTCACGTCCTCCTGCTCTTGTGGGTGGTTATGTGGAGTTACCTTTCTGACAAAATCATCTACAGTTGTGCATGTTCCATTACAACCTGAGTCAACGCATTTCGAGTCCACACATGTCTTTCTACGGTTATTCAGTCTGTATCTGTAACCATCAAACAGAACCTGCCTTCCACCTCTTTGAGACTGTACACACTCCACACGTTGGGGGTTTGCCATTTTGGTAAATTGGATTCAACATGTTTACCCCTCTATATATGTACATTTAGTTGTTCACAGTTTATACAAATCTAAAGCAAACTACAGTCTTTGATTTAATAATTAATAATTAATCAGCAGCTGATTTGTCTTCATGGCCTCAGGAAACAAAACACATAACATAAGAAAAAAGAAGAAAAATGCTGGGAATGAATGGTCGGTCAGTCCATTTAATGTGGGTAGAGCAGGTAATTAACTACTAATCCCTATACCTTAATTAGTGCATTTTCGCCTACACTTTTACCTGATCATTTTGTAGGCGAAAGTGCACTATAGTCGAAAGTAGACGACACCCTGGTATAGTGTTTCATACCCGTGTGTATATCTACTATATATTATATCTCTTGTGACGTTTTCTTCTTCTGATTGGGTGAGATGTACTGTACTGTTTCTGATTGATTTACAGTACAGCCTCCGTCGACTGGTCATAAACCATCATCAGCAAAATGTTAATAAATGAAGCACCGGGTTGTACCCGTTGCTTCATTAATCACATTTTTGACGTTTGTTTCTATAATTAGTGTTTGGAATCTAATGTTATTTTGACCATGGGAATATTGCCCACTCGTGAAAAGTGACCAGTCCACGGTGGCCGTACTGTACCTGACGATGGTTCTAAATTGAGTCCTGCACTACTCCCGTGCACTATACACTTTTCAGAATCGAGCAAAGTTTTATAATTAATATCTGTCCGGCCTCGCAAGTGTTTGTCACTGCCCATGTTGAGATTTGATATCAAAATATGGATGAAAAATATTTCTGTCACCACTACCAGTACCACCCGCGAATTGGAGAAATTCTTTTTTTAGCCCCTTTTCTCTGGATGCGAGAACCACCAAAACCAAAAACCGAGCTGAGCAGATTGCACCAGTGACAGGATAAAGTGAGTGAGTAAAATTCAGCAAATTGTAGTCATTGACGACCAACTAAGGATTTCTCCCCAGGCGATGAGCATTAATTAGTTTGAAGAGAAAATAAACAAATAATAGACTTAGAATATTCCAGACATTCGAATGGCGAAACACAACGCACTCTTCAAAGAGACTTTTCGAGGATTACTGTTCCGTTATTTTGAAGTTCAATGATGAAATCACTTGTCTGTGGCAAGGTTCCGGACAATACGCTGTAGATATATGATAGAAATCCTGATGGGTAACAAAGGTTTTTCTTGGTTTGTTCGATATACATGTAACGTAATAAGTAGTGCACGCCATGTAGTGGACTATGTCGAAATAGTGGTCGTCGGGGAAGAATAGAAGAAATGTTCTTCCTCGGTGACCACTAATTTGCCACAGTCATCGCCATGTCATGCATCGTGTATAATACAGGAGTATAGTACAGTCGCCATGGACTGGTCGTAATCCACGAATGGGCAGTGATGTCCACGCATGCGTGGACCAGGCAATAAAAACCAACATCAGCAAAAGTTTAATTAATGAAGCACCGGGTTGTACCCGGTGCTTCATTAATTAAATTTTTATGATTATTCCTATAATTAATGTTTGGAATCTAATAATATTGCGACCGTAGAAATATTCTCCACTCGAGGAAAGTGACCAGCCCACGGCGGCCGTACCTATATATATATAATGGATCGTTAGTGAAAGTATCCCTATGTATTTGCATGATTAGTTTCCTACCATACATGGAGTCATTTCGACTTTTATGACTGATTTTAAAATGGTTATTAAAAGCCTGAGGATACACAATACACAAACACATTCGCGGAATGGAACCTCAAGCAATCACTAATTGTCTGTTAAAAGAATCAGATGTGAAGCAACGCTTTTGGTCAAAACAGCCCTTGGTTCTATCCTTTGTCTGAAACTTAGCTTCCCCTTCTTAATTTCTTTCTTAACACTTGATAGTTTCTGTCTTGGCGTGAACTCGAGTCGGCTGACACTTTAGTCATAACCTCCAATCCACTTACTGTATTTCAATACAAAATGAACATTAGCCCACATTGAAACTCTATTTTTTAACATAGGGCATAGCTACTGGGTTTGGTTTAAGTATCTCCAGATAGGGATCGGCGAATCGTGAGCAGCAGGGGAATGGGGCAAATCGACTTTTGATAAAAACCTTCACAACCTGAATAAAGCCTCCCAGCCCTTCTTGCAGCCACATTCAAGCCAAACCCGGGCTCTGATGTTGGATGAATATTGCATGTAAAGAAATGCATACAGTGGGAATCAAGAGAGGGGTTGCATACGTCTAAGCAACGAAGTGGGGAGACATGACCCAAGGCATCCACCATTTTATAAGTGAAAAGAATGTTCCAACGGTGGCATGACCCTTACCCTTCAAAACAAAGACGTTGAGATTGGTGAGGTGTGGACGCCACAGATATTAGCTACTAACTCTCAGAATTTACTCAAAGCGAAATGCATTTGTCACAACGGTCTTGCTAAGAGCACAAATAATCCTTCCAGGCATTTCTTCGGGCATTTCATCCGTTACAACCTCAAGCAATTCCAAATGAGTATCTCCCAAAAGCGACACAAAATGTGCTCCCACCCCGGATCGAACGCGTACATTAATATATGTATCAATTGAAAGTTTCCGCTCATATATATATAAATGAAAATAGTTCAAATGACAGAGAGTGACATAATAAATATATTTTGATCTGAAACGCTGCGTTTTTCAATGTTTCTACATATCATCAGAGATCAAGTCAAATCTGTCTGTGTTTATGTATTACACAGTTTGTTGTGTTGTTCAGAAAACAACTTAATCGTTATCGTATCGCCCAAGGTGATACAGTACGTGGAGAGTGGATTGTAACTAAATCACCCGCGGAGTGGAGTTATCACCCAAGCTATAACTTTCAAATTTTGTACATATCGACAAAAAACCCAAGCAATGTTTCAGTCAATGGACCTCCGGGTTTAACCCGGAGGTCCATTGGCTGAAATTTTGCTGGTGCTGGTTATGCTTTGCAACACATTTCCAATTATTGCTCGGGTGGAATCGCCACTCTGCGGGTGATTTAGTGATAATGCACTCTCCACGTACTGTAAGTAAACTTAATGCAATATATTATTCACACCAGTAGAAACATTGAAAAACGCAGCGTTTCAGATCAAAATATATTTATTATGTTACTCTCTGTCATTTGAACTATTTTCCGTTTTCTATATTTTCTCCACACGTTTCTCCCATTTCTTGTGTGTTTATATATATATATATATCACAAATAAAACGAAATCCGTGTGGAGCAAATAAAGAAAAAGTGAAAAGGTTTAAATGATGGGGAAAAACATAACAAAATATTTTTATTTGACCGATTTAAATATTCAATGCATGTTGTCAAACATTGTTTTGTTATGTGTGCTATGTATTATTATATCCCAGTTGTGTGTACAAAAATTGATTGTCTTGATAACACAATTGGTAAACAGAAGCTTGTGGTAATAGTTTCAATGTCATTCGGGATAAACCCGGTTTAACTTGATTTCGTTGTTTGGGATTCAATCAGGGTGAATGACTGATATCCTTAGAAAAACAAAATCACTTTGAATGGGGTAGATACTTAGATAAGGGAAGGCAATTATTGAGCTCTATTTAATTTCGGTTTGTGTTTGTTAATAAAATAATATTCTTTGGCTCTTCTTTTCTGTTCATTTTCGGGACCAGGCATTTTGGAGAACGGGAAAACCCACAAAGTTGTGCTTTTCCGCATTTCAGTGTTGAGGTGACCGGATACGTACAGTGAAGCTGCACCCGGGTTGTTCATGTGTATTCTGTGTAGGTTTACCCTGGACCCAAAATCACAGGTTTCCCCAATATAATCGTCCTTACAACCCGCGCATCGTATAACATACATTAATCTTTTTGAATTGCATGTCATGTCGGTATTGGGTTTGAAAGTAGTCTGGGTATTTTTGAATGTGATGGAATCGCCTTCAATGATGCAGTCACATACAGTACGTGGAGAGTGTATCATAACTAAATCACCCGCAGAGTGGAGATTCCACCCGAGCAATAATTGCAAATTTGTTGCAAAGCATAATAAGCAGCAGCAAAGATTCAGCCAATGGACCTCCGGGATAAACCCGGAGGTCCATTGGCTGAAACATTGCTTGTGTTTTTAGTCGGTATATACAAAATTTGAAAGTTATAGTTTGGGTGATAACTCCACTCCGCGGGTGATTTAGTTACAGTCTACGGTAATAAACAGCTTGGGCGGTTACATTTGCTTATTTGAGATGCACGTTTTACTTCAAACTTCACTTTTGTCAAAATTCTTTTTAAATTTGCAGCTTGTCGTTACTATTAATTATATTTGTTTTCTCCAGAATGTCATTTTATGTTTCACTTTTTCAATATTTGCTATATTGGTCAATATAAAATGTACCTGGTTTTTCATATAATGCGGCGATGTGTATAGTTCAGATTTTGAAGAGTATTTTTCGAATTGTTTTTTTCGTTAACCCTCTCAGAATTAACACACATTTTATCCAGTCGGTGATTGCACTTACTATATCACTAATTGACCGGTTAGCGTGTGTGAATATGTAATCATACAGCGAAGGGGCAATTGATAGCATGGCTACGGTACCTAAAAAGGGTAATACTCCTGAGTGGCTTCTAAAATATTGATGTCCTCCGATAACAGTAGGGGTGTGATAGTAAGCTGTCTGGGTAGAGATATGCAATATGCAAGGCCAAACGAAGAGAGAGAGAGAGAGCGAGAGACAGAGAGCGAGAGAGAGAGAGAGAGAGAGAGAGAGAGAGAAGAAAAAATGTGGCCTAACGAAGAAAGAAAGCGAGGTAATTAAATATACATATATGAAAACACACCCACATCCACCAGGCTCTTGCTGTCTTTTCGGCGTATGCGAACCGTGTTGGGGATACTTGGAACGCGTGTTAACCCTGTGTTCACTCTTGGAATATATTCTTTAGCCCCGAGCGAGATAGATACAATCTGGAGCTGTGGAGCGTACGTTGTTTGGGGCTGTGAGATGCAGGCCTGTCGGCAATAAGAAACATAGGTAAATATTATCTTCAAGAGTTCTGACTCGTTTTTTGGAAAGAGATCTTTCCGAATGCCGGCCATTTGTTCGCCGAATTTAGTAAAAAGTCAAATTCCTCTGAAGTAATCTTGTTGTCTGTTACAGTGGAAAGTTTCGCTTCTGCAAAGTTGTAAATCTTGACGTGTTTCTTGCTTTTAGCCAAACACGCTAATGAATTTCCCAAGAACACTAACAAGAGCATAATCTCACGAGCTCGCTTCTTGAGCTATTACTATGTGGGCAGTGACCACGGTAGTTAATAATCCAACAATACTGTCTCCAAGCCCTAAGCTGTTCGCGTAAAGAGAAGTTTCAACACCATCGGCGAAATTATTTCTACGCTGACACTTCTACATGAGAGAAGACCTGCGGTCCACCGGCGTTCGCATCTACAAGAGAGTTCCCGTAAATAGTCTACGGCCTGTGACCTCTCGTTTCTCCATAAGAGTTTATAATTTTTCCATGTGGTCGCACCCCCCAAATCCAAAATTCAAGTTCAGTAAATGCCGTTAGAAAGGTCTGTACTGAAACAGCTGGAACGGCAGAGGGATCTTCCTTTCCCTTGTAAACCCCACCAGAGAGCTGGAACGCTTATAGTTTATTTTCTGTTTCTAAATCCTCGAAACCGGATTTATCTCCAAGATCGTATACCTGAAGGGTCGCACACGGTCTCACATCATGTGTACCTGGTCGTTTACTATCTGCCATTTTCTCAAACATGTAGCATTGTGCATCTAGCTTATGCACATCTTTATCTAAAGCATGAATCGTGAACTGCTTGATGGGATCTGATGCGAGCGTATTGTATTGTAGATGTGGGAAGGTTTCCGCTCTACCAGTGCCACAACATATTCTTAATCGGAACAGCCCTGGGTAGTGTAGTGGGTTGCTCATTAAGAATATTGTCTGTGGTACTGATTTCTGAACGATAGGCGCAAAGCTCACAATATATACTGAACCAAAAATGTTTAGCAAATAGATTAACCGAGATACATAACAAGAATGTTTTGAAACATACAAATGTACAAAACAATCAATATCAATTTGAACAATTTTCGTCAGACCAAGGCATGTAGGCTCACTTCATGAGATGAAGGTACAAATGCAAATACTGTCAGTATCGTGTATGTCACCCATTTGCCTGAATCAAAACTGTACAGCCACGTCGCATTCTGGCAACAAGTTCATTACACGCCTGTTCAGTGTAATCCCCATCTACGGCAACATTAAACCATGTGGAAAATGAAAAATCTATTCCGCACATATGTGCGGAACGGAAATAGTGGACGGACTACTTTTAAATAGAAGCGAAATTTCACTGGAATTTTCTGCTATTCGTGCAACTCAATTACAATTTGAATGGCTAGCGATAGCTGAAAATCGTCCCCTGAGTTCCAATGTGTTCTATGTGCCAATAATCACATAGAACACATTGGAGCTCACGGGACGAAACAGTATTACAGGTTCCCTTCGCAAATTTCGTTGGCGATAAAAATGTGTTCTTTTTGTTGATACTTCTCAAATGAATTGCTGAGTGTCCTTCTAATAATTGTTTTTTTATAGACGTGAAGGAATAAACACAGAACGACACACTCATGTTAATGGGTTAATCGATATGGCATTTGTGCCATCGCGGAAGGATAAAACTCGAGGCCTGTGACATCTCGTTCTATCCTTCCGCGCTGGCACTCGTGCCATATCGCTTAACCCATTCACACGCGTTTGTCGTTCTGCGTATCTCTGAATCTAAGGAATGGTAATGTCACGCCATTCCCAGACAAGCTTACGTTCAGAATCACCAACAATTGCAAGGGTGGGTGTATTTCCCTGACTCTACTGCCAAGAATGTCCCACACTTGCTCAGTTGGAAAAAAGGTCCGGAGATCTTGCTGGGCAATTCAACAAATCACTGTTGTGTTTTTGAAGGAGACCCATGGTGTTTCGGACAGTATGGGGACGGGCATTATCCTGCTGAAATAAGAATCCTGGATGCAGTCGCATAAATGGAACAACCACAGGAGTGACGATAAGATCGCCATAGCGTTGAGCAATCAGGTTTTCTCTGACGATGATAAGGTCGGTTTTGCCGTTAGCATGAATCCCAGCCCAAACCATAACGCTATCGCCACCATATCGGTCACGCTGAATGACGTTGGCAGAGTAATAGCGTTCTCTACGTCTACACCATACTCGTCGTCGTCCGTCTGCAAATTCAACTCAAAAATCGAGATTCATCACTGAATAATGATGTCTGGTTCCATTGTGTTCTACGCCACTGTTGGTGAATCTGAGCCCCCGTTAGACCTTCATGTTTATGACGTTGCGATAATGGGACTGTCACTACTGGCCGTCGCGCTACCAAACCAACAGCGTGCAGACGATTTCGGACAGTTTGTGGATGAAAGTGTGTTCCGGTAGCCTGCTGCAACTCTCTAGCTATACGAGGAGCAGAAGGATGTCGATCACGTCGCGATAACGTCAATATATAGCGATCTTCTCTTTGGATGGTAGAACGTGGCCTTCAAGAACGTGTGCGGAATCGAACTTGTCCAGTCTGTTGCAACGTTGTCTTAAACTTGAAAAGGTGGATGGATGCACATTAAAATTTCGGCCAACCTGTTGTGCGCTCTGTCCAACAGCCAGTCTTCCCATGGCTTCATGATGGTGGTTTTCGGACAAACCAGGACGGCGTCCCACATGGCAAAGTGCAATGTTTTAATCGTTTCAAAGTGTCAACAGTCCCAGAATCAAAGGGGATAAATGAAAAGAGCAAAACAGCCCGCTCATTTTTAAACAATGGCAACAATCGCTTTCCACGTGCAAGACCGACAATCACGAATTGTATCCAACAGTGCATGAAATCTTCGCGAAAAAGTGTGTATGACCATGTTTCAATGGATACAAAACAAGTTTTTACTCCTTGAAATACTAACATTTGATAGATAAAGTTTAACACTGTGTTGCTAAACCTTTTTGGTTCAGTAAAGTGCAAACATCGGGAAGCTCGTTTGCTGGTATTACGCTGTTAGTAAACCCCAAAGTGTACTCCAGCGTTGGTAATTTCGCTATCAAAATGCCTGTCTTGATTCGCAGACAACGGGAAGATTTGTCAAAGCACACCTCACCTCCGACTTTCTGAAATATTTCAAGGAAACAGCACACGTTTTGCATACTTTGCCATGAATGTCAGTGGAATTCTAATTACTATGCACTGCTTCCTTGTTCACCTAATCTGCACTAGCAACATCCAGTTCTACAATATATACACTGAGAAAAAAGTTGAGCACCCACCCCCACCCCCTTGATATTTTACGATGGTAAATGTATTACTTGGTATCGGTAAAATACTCGCAAAGTAAACTTAAAAAAAACTGAATGTTATCCTGAAAGAACATATTCAGTCTATACGAACACACATAAATCATAGTCTCAATCATTATTTTAATGACAGCAGGAGTAACTGCTAGAGCTCAATACGATACGCGTTTTAGTTTGGAGCTGGAGGGTCTGCAAGGCAACATTATTTGGCTTTAAATGGATACAAAATATCCTTTGTAACCCCTAGAGAACATGAACCAGGGTGACAGTTCAAGATCTGCTGTATCCTTCATGTGCTCAGATAACAGCTTTAATCTTGCGTCGTATCCTCCAGTCAATCGAAGTATCCGCTGCGGAGGCAACTGTCGCCATTCCTGATGCAAAGCTGCTTCCAGCTTCTGGAGGTCAGTGTGCTTGTGTTCGACGCCCTAGAATGCCCTAAGTGTGCTCCAGTGGATTCATTTAGACTAAGAAATGGTAGTCTATGCAACTCTCTGAGTGAAAAATGCTAAACACCAAGCCAAACGAATTCCTTGTTGATAACCTCTAAGTAGACGACGTTTGATAGCCCTTCGGCTGTTTTCACGTTGTGATGTCACAAGTGGTTATTCCGACGATGGACGGTCAGGTTGAATAATATTATCCTGTTACCCAACGCATCCGCCCGTGTTATATACAAAATCAGCAGTTGAAAAAAAAATTTTTCAAAAATTTCAACGAAACCATATCATGTGACCCCTCATTGGAACGAACTAGTTGAGCTCGTTCCAATGAGGAGGTCACACGATATTTTTGTTGTTGAAATTTTTGGAAAAATTCTATAAACTAGTTTAAAATAATAAATTTTGATATCGTCTGCTTTGGGTAAATGGAAAATCGAACTGCACCATCAAGGCGTGTTAATGCCTTCTGAATGTGATGGCTCAAGTCTCTATTATGGTACGTGTGGTCAGATATCTGAACAGTCTTTCCATATACCGGTACACCGCGGTATTTTTTCTGAATACCGATACCGGTATTCTGTTTAGAATATCGTGCCGTGACCATCGTGCCGGTTGTTCTAGAAGTTCGTCTTTTGGGATTAATATTGTACTATATCGCATGAAACGTCGTTAATTTCGACGTAACAACCCATGTCGTATTTCCTGATTATCAACTAGTGTCTAATCGGCGCGTGGTCCCACTGCAGCAGCATTGTGTTCTTGTGCGTAGTTCACATGACGTCAATTACGACAACAGGTGCAAGTAAAGCGCATTCATGACGTCACGAGTGAAGCGTTGAGCGAACGAACTGATTGTCGGTTGTTTTGGGAGAATTTAGCGACAATGAATTAACCCTTTACCCAACGAATCGCCCGAATACGCCTGCGTAATATGCAAATTCAGCAGTTGAAAAAATATTATTTGTCAAAACATTTCAACAAAACCATATCGTCGAGCTCGTTCCAACGAGGGGTCACATGATATGGTTTCGTTGAATTTTTTGAAAAATTTGAAAAAATGATTTTTAAAATAATAAATTTGATATCGCCTGCGTTGGGTAAAGGGTTAAATAAAAAGTGTAAAAAACATTCGAAAATTCATGTGATATACAGAATCTTTAACTCGTGATGTTTGGATATAAGATTTTTTGAAACTCGTTTAATGAATTCGATTCACAACTCACCTAAAGGCTCGTTGTGAATCAAATTCATCAAACGAGTTTCTCATGGGATACGGCTGGCTTCGGGTGGGTAAAAACCCGCACCACGTGATCAGACACGGGGTAACTAATAATGCCCCGATCGACTAATATTCCAACCATATCATTAAGCCATGCCATCGAATATTAGTCATTCGGTTTAATATAATTAATAAACTCAAGACTTCTCGGAGGTTTATCAGTGAATAAATAAAATTTACACATTTCTAAGGCGTACTGCACGTCGATGGTGCATCTTCAACCAATGCTAACCCTGCTTGTGTGGAATTAGTAAAATTGGGGAGTCTAACATTTACTCGCTCTTGCTCGTTGGTTCTCTCCGGGTACTCCGGCTTCCTCCACCCGTAAAACTGCCCGACACGAGGTTACCCTGGCTGTCGAAAGTGACGTTAAACTCCAATAGAGAGATATGGAAATGGCAGAAGCCGGAATCGTAAATAGTGTTGCATCCATATCGTCTTAATTGTACAACAAAGTTGCGGTCGTGACAACCGTTACTTTTTCCGAGTTCCTTATTCGACATTCGTTATCAACCGATCCTATCG
The DNA here is from genome assembly GCA_031216915.1 of Pictodentalium vernedei. Classification (NCBI taxonomy): domain Eukaryota; kingdom Metazoa; phylum Mollusca; class Scaphopoda; order Dentaliida; family Dentaliidae; genus Pictodentalium; species Pictodentalium vernedei. The sequence continues at coordinate 656,774,638 of CM062295.1, forward strand.
GTTGATAACGAATGCCGAATAAGGAAATGGTAAGAAGTACCGATTGTCACATCCCCGACAAAAGTTTGACTGCGTGATTCCCATTCTAATTCAATGCCATTATCAGACTCGTAATTCGAGACCGAATCACTCAGAGACGCTTCGTGTATTGTCGTGCATTTAGTCGAACATTTGGGAACACTGTTTAGTAATTTCTGCAATTCTATAGTCAAAAAAAACACAGATGGACCCAAATTATTCGAAGCTGTGTGATACCGTCCCCTGAACGCGTAGCAGTTGCCATCTTTTGCTTTCAATGGACGATATAGTTGTTCCGATATGGAACTAAGAACATGTAGGTGTTTGATTAATAGGACTTGTAGATGGACACACACAGTTGGAAAAAAAGTCGACGATACTCGCCTGCCGCAGTCTGCCGTGCTGTCAACATTTTAGTCTGTCGCACCAAAAGAGTTGAAGCTGGTTTACTCACAATAATATCTTTAGGTCTTTATTTTTTGCTTATGCTCATAACTACATATTAGAATTTATGTTAACTGGAAATGGTCACTGTGACTGATATCATCTCAGAGCAAATAGACACAACTACAAGAAACGCAATGACCTCAGGTTGAAAATTTCTAGATAAGAAGAACAATTAATCGATCGAATGAAAAACGAACTCGTTGAACGTCACATGCTCCATGTCGATGCATGTCCGTGTCAAATTCGGGCAGAAACAGTTAGTCATCAACGTGATTACCAATTCAAATCGTAAAACGTTTAGCTTTGCATTCGTGAGGTTTGTGAATTTTGGATTTAACACGGCCAGAACTTCATAGCACGTAAAAGCGATCTCCGACGGAATCTCCATCCCACTCAGAGATGTGAATGCAGACTGGAGTCCGTATTCTACCCAGCATGCTCTGATTGCCACCCATCAAAAAGGCTTAGTAAATGTTTATAATAAACATTGTATGAACGTATTTAAAGCAGCAGTATTCTTGACAACATACGGTACAGTCGTCGTAGACAGGTTGTAATCCACGCGAGGGCAGTGATGTCCACGTATGCGTTTAAAAGGTATTAAAAACCATCATCAGCACAATGTTAATTAATGAAGCACCGGGTTGTACCCGGTGTTTCATTAACTAAAGGTTTGATGATTGTTCCTATAATTAGTTTTTGGAATCTAATGTTATTTGCGACCATGGGAAAATTTCTCACTCCGTGAAAAGTGACCAGTCCACGTCGGCTGTACTGCAGAGTTTTGATGTGTTGAAGAAACAGGCTTCACCATCAAGTCGGAGGGCTATATATGTCACCTCCTTTGATTAAGTTTAAACATCTAGATTTACAACGATACAAAGACGCTCACGGATTTTAGTACTAATAAGTTATTTTACTTTCCACTGATTTGCCGCGGTCCTCTAACGAGGAGTCTTTTACATCAGCCCCGTCACCCGTCCACCTCCCTCACTATCCCTCATAATATCCCAACATTCTGACACAAACTGTTTTATTATTTCCACCATTGGCGCTTTCTTAATTCCCCAGCTATGATATTGACCCTTTCCTTCCTATCGTCCTTCGTCTACTTATCTCTCTTGCTTTCTTCCTATTCTTCCATTAGTTTTTCAAGGAATCTTATTTTTCTAGGCAAGTATTTGGAGCATTCTAAAATGAAATGTTCCAGGGTCTCAGTTACCCCAAAGCTGCACATTAAGCATCCTCTTTCGTCGCCTTTCCTAGTTTTCCCCTCAACTCGAGTGACTTTCATCTCACTTCAAACAATAAAGAACCCCAACCACCTCCAGATGATCCCTCGAGATGGTCCTCAAAAGCTGGCGCATCTCTTTTGTATAGCTATTGGCCTCAACTTCAGCCCGCCATTTTCTATTGCAATCATCGAGAACTCTTCCCCTGATAAAACTGCCCTCTGCTTCACCCTCTCTGTTTCCTCAGTCGCAATAGCACAATTCTCCATTAACCCCCTAACCCGACTTGTCCACCCTGTCTGAATGTTGGGATCCCATACATAATAAAATGGCGTCTTACACCAACAGCGGTTTGGAAGGTTTACCAAGTAATTCAACTAACATAGTTTCCCCATATCTATTCTACCTTTAACGTGCATCCAACCAAGTTCCCCTTTGACCACTTCCAGTATGGCTGCGTTACTTGATCCGGTTATCCACCGCCCACATCATTTTGCCGAATCTCCTAGTTCCTCACTAGCGTTTGGTTCAAATAGATCACATCCATTCCATAACTTATACTTGGTAACCCCACCCTTTCCCAGATAGTTTTTCCGACGAACACCCTGTTAAAGCTCTTCCTCCAAGACGTTTTAACTGATTGAGAACCCTTTTCCCTTTTGTGTTAAGTTTTTGGTATGGTTTCTGTATATGTCTCAACCCGTGACACATGAGTGCACCCCCAAGTATTCATATTCTCCTGTTCCCCACAATGTTATATCCGTGATTTCCCCATAACCCAATAGACAATTTACCCATCCTCCAACTTCGGCACTCATCTACCTTACGGCCCACAGGTATTACCTTAATCTTCTTTTCGTTCAATTTAAGTCGCCATTTATCCCCGTACTTTCCTACAATGGTTAGCAGTTTTTTCTAGTCCCTCTTAACTCTCGGCTAATAAAACCATATCATCTGCAAAGAACCCTGGGATGTTTGTCTCTCCGACATTGCCACCTCTGTACTTGTCATCGGTTCCTTTTTTATAACGCACTTATGTACAATGCAAACAGAATTGAGGACAGGATACACACCCCTGTTTAACCCTTTACCCAGCGCAGACGAAAATTTATTATTTTAAATATCATTTTTTCAAAATTTTCAAAAAGTTTCAACAAAACCATATCATGTGACCCCCCGCTGGAACGAGCTCGTTCCAACGAGGGGTCATATGATATGGTTTTGTTGAAATTTTTTGAAAAATAATATTTTTTTAACTGCTGAATTTGCATATTACGCGGGCGGATCCCGCCGATTCGTTGGGTAAAGGATTAAGGCCTATCTCCATGGGACCCTTCTTGTTTTGATGTTTCCCGTGTTGAGAAAACTCTGCACATCTTTGAACAGTGCTTTCGTGATTCCGACAAGACTTCCTCCAAATCCATGGCCTTCAATTTTCCGCCACATCCCCTCCTTCCATACTCTGACGTATGTTTTTTCAGATCTGGGTAGGCCATAAACATATTTTATTATTAACTTTTGTACATTCTATCAGTTCTAAAACTGTAAATAAGTGGTTAGTAACCCTTCTTATTACACACCCGTAGCTGTATTTGTCACGATCACATGGATTTTAGGGGCATGCGGTAATTTTAACCAGAAAGCTCTAGTGCGATCCGATAAAAAGTACCCTTCGCGTGCACAAGTTCTCTCTTTAGACTGGTTCTTATAGTTTGCAGCCTTCAGTGGAATATAACCAATGAGAACGATCGGCTATATTTATCTGTCGGAATTACCGATTCTCATTACAAAATGTTTGATGCACAACTATGCTAAAAACTGTTGAAAGTCATGAAAGACACATGATCGCTGCCTAAGAAATTGAACAGTGAAACTCAACCTTTGCTTTCGTTATTGAAAATCGAGGAAAACATAATTAATTTTAGGTAAAAAAGTCCAGTTGGATTCGATATTGCAGCCAACCACTAGTACAGTTCCTATAAAACTTTGTTACAATGTTGCCCTCACCGCTGCGTGCTGTCGACGAGTCAACACGAGGCCTACTGTGCAACTGTAATCCTATTCGATTCACACTTCGGCAATGAAGCAGCACGTTTGCCAACGCAAACATACTTTGAACAGCATGTTCTCAGGAAGCAAGACTAAATCAGTCTTGAAAACTGGTTACCATGGCATCAAGCGGAAAAAAGACTGCGACACGCCGACAGCGTCTGGAGATGTTTGACTGCTGGTACATGCAGTTACTAATTAAGTTAACTATCACCAATTCCACCCTTATTAGATGACCACTCCCTCCATAACCCCCACCCTCCCCACACAAACGCACACACACTAGCTGAATAAAGAAAATAAATTCGGAAGAATGAAATGCCTGGTTTTATACGAAAAACTCGGTAGTTTACGTTTGTGGAACCAATGTTTTTTTACGTGCTACTGCTAGTGGGTGTTGGGGCAACAGCCTTGTGGGGGAGGGGGAAGGGCTTATTTTAGGGGGATATAGTATTGAAAAAAATATGACTTTCTGTAATTTGTACTGAGGAAATTAAAAAATGTTACCAGCTACCCACTACTGATATTCTGAAAAGTCTCGAGTAGGGTGGGAATGAGACCACGAAGAGGAGGGGCCGCGAGGGGTGGTAAATACATGTGTCCTGATGAATGCAATATAGGCCTATTGTCAATTTTATGAGATGACTTCCATGAAATTCAAAAATAATTATTAGAATATTTAAAACATAGACAATATGACAATATTTTTCACACACAGATTGATGTGTATTTTTAAATGACTAATTAAGGATTTTTGCTAGTATTTCTGTTTTATACAAGGATATTATTTTGTTTTAATTGTCAGTAACAAAACGTCAAAAGTTAAATCGAATGTCACCTATGTGACTTAGCTACATGGGTATATGAGATGGGGAGGGGTTGTAGCATTCTCACCCCCTTCACCAATAAGCAGCTAATTTTGCAGTTTTCATTGAAAGGGACTGGTATTTTCAGAACAGATTGTTCAGAGGGTGAGGGAGGGAGGGGGTATTTTTATAATTTTGGCAAATAGCAGGGCAGTGGGCAGAGCATTTTCATAGGCAATTCGAGGCAAGGGCCTGCATTTTGATTTTGAAACAAAAGTTCAGGGCAGTTTGATTGGTCAGCCCCCATCCCCAAGAAAATGTTCTCCAAACGCCTATCATTTTTCTTAGCCACATTCTATCAGTCCTCTTTAAAACTACTTACGGAATCAGAATGCAAATTCAGAATACCAAATTCCAAATTTAAGACTGGAGCTTACTGGTGAGAACACCCCCCCCCCCCCCCCTTTTTCTATTTCAGCCTCAGACTAAGACTGTTGGATACTGATTTCGTGAGCTTTCGAGAATTTCAGAAAATGCTGTCAGGTTATAGATGGGTTGGGGGGGGGGGGGGGTTGTAAAAAAGGTGTACAAACTAAATTACCTGTAAAGACAAGACATGACATTTTCTTGCAGACTGCAGTTATCATGCAATATATTTCTCCCTTTGTATATCTGTGTACTGTAGTATTATGTGGACAGCCTAAAGCTTTTATTTGTAAGTGCAGCCCATTTCAAACAAAGGTTATCAAAACTTGAGGTAAAATAAAAAGAAGGCTAAATTTCAAGTCAGAAACTTTATAATGTTGAAAAATAAAGTGCTAACTTGCCAAGACTGCGGAGTTCACTCAGAGTCAGAATCACAGGGTATAAACCGTATAAACCTTTAGCCGGAAGTGGAGATAAGCGAAGCGAGAGATTTCTATTTTTATCTCAAAGTTTCAGTCGCAGCGTATCAAAGGTCACCGAAAACAAGATTTTTTAAATAAAAGGAATGACAGAAGAATGCAAAATCAGTAAGTATGTTATATAAAACAATATTTAACAATGAAACGACACAACTTAATGGAAAAATCGACTCTTGTAGTATGAAAAAACACCTGCTGATCATCTTAGAAAATGAATTTCTCGGGCAAATTTCTCCTTCAAATATCGTTTTTCACATGTTCGCACAAATGTAACATGTTAAAATCATAGGTCGACAGATTCGGCGTTCAATTCCACACCAGAAACTATCAACCATAACAACGAAGGAGGATCGGTGCTACTGAAACTGTTCAAAATATAATGTCACCTTATCGATTTTTTTATACGCCCAGTTGGTAAAATCGTTGATCGGGAGTTGGTGATAATTATACGTCCAGTTGAGATTATTCGATTTCCCATATGATCGTTCCAATGCCCATATTTGTGCATGTACGAAAGTCTAATCAGTTAACAAACCATATGAACAGACTCGAATGCACAACGTTGATGTCACACCTTTCAACTGAAATACTACTGACTGAACCACCGAACCTGCAACCACGGGGGAGGGGGCGAGAGGACCGCTCCTCCCCCCGTAGAACTTTCGCCCTCCACCAGAAAGATTTCAGACCATGTTTTTCAATCGGCATTCATTTTTAGCTCAACTTTGGCGAAGCCAAATTTGAGCTTATGCCATGGCCAGTCGTCCGTTTGTCCGTCAACAATTCAATACGGCTCGGGATAGAGGCCGTATTTATGAACCGATCTTTACGAAACTTCTTGAGTACCTTTGTTATGACCGTGGGACGAGAACGAATGTTTTGGGGTCCGATCCGAAATTCAAGTTGGCCACTGGCGGCCATTTTGTACAGACTTAGGTGAAATCAGATTTTTGCGCAGAACTTCCATATGAAAGCGCAGATTTGAATATTTTTTTGTATGAATGTTTAGTACCATGGGATACATCACATATAATACGGGTATTTTTCTCGTACGTAAATTATGCAAATTAGACTAACTTTGATGTATTTAGTGTTACTTTCAGCACTGTAAGTGCAAATGCCAATACGGCTCGGGCTAGAGGCCGTATTTATAAACCGATCTTTACGAAACTTCTTGGGTACGTTTGGTATCACCGTGGGGCAAGAACGAGTGTTTTGGGTGCGGTCCGAAATTCAAGATGGCCGATGGCAGCCATTTTGTACAAAATTAGGTGCAATCAGATTTTTGCACAGAACTTCCATATGAAAGCGCTGATTTGAAAAAAAAATTGTGTGAATGTTTAGTACCATGGGATACATCACATATAATACGGGTTTTTTTCTCGTGCAGAAATTATGCAATTTCGATGAACTTTGATTTTTTCAGTGCTACTTACACACAGTAAGTACACATGTCAATACGGCTCGGGCTAGAGGCTGTATTTTTCAACCGATCTTCACGAAACTTCTTGGGTACCTCTGTTCACCTTGGGATGAGAACGAGTGTTTCTGAGTGCGGTCCAAAATTCAAGATGGCTGACAGTGGCCATTTTGTACCGAAATTAGGTCTAATCAGTTTTTTGTACACAACTTCTATACGGCTCAGGCTAGAGGCCGTATTTATGAACCGATCTTTACGAAACGTCATAGGTACCTTTGTTATCACCGTGGGATGAGAACGAGTGTTTTTGGGTGTGGTCCGAAATTCAAGATGACCACCAGCAGCCATTTTGTACCCAAATTAGTGCAATCAGTCTTTTGTACAGAACTTCTGTGTGAAAGTTCTGATTTGAATAAATTTTTGTATGAATGTTTAGTAAAATGGAATACATCACATACAGTACGGGTTTTTTTCTCGTGCAGAAATAATGCAAATTAGATGAATTTTGATTTATTTAGTGCTACTTATACACTGTAAGTGCACATGTCAATACGGCTCGGGCTAGAGGCTGTATTTATCAACCGATCTTCACGAAACTTCTTGGGTACCTTTGTTATCACATTGGAACGAGAACGGGTGTTTCTGGGTGCGGTCCAAAGTTCAAGATGGCTGCAGTGGCCATTTTGTACCGAAATTAGGTCCAATCAGTTTTTTGTCACAACTTCTATACAGCTCGTATTTATGAACTGATCTTCACAAAACTTCTTGGGTACCTTTGTTTTCAGCTTGGGACAGGAATGTGTGTGCTTTGGGGTGCCTTTGTTGTCACTGTGCTATGAGAACAAATATTTTGGGGTTCAGTCAGACCCACTCTAGGACTCAAGGATTTCTTTTCTAGTTTAGCATCTGACTGTCACCCACCTTTACAATACTTTACCTATACATTTGTTAAAGGCTGCGGTCAGTATTTATGTACAGACCGTTACAATACTTTATATGTACCTTTGTTATCAGGTCATTACCTAGATGTTTGTCATTGCTGTGTCACATACTATACATGTACATGTCTTGACAAGTTGAGCTACAGTGTCATTGACACTTTCATTTTAATTTACCTATGCATTAGGGTAAATTAGTTCAGTTACAACTGTAACACTTCATTTTACCTTGGCTCTAATTCCTTCACACCTGTAATTAACATTTCCATAATCACTTGTCTATGAAGGTAATCCCATTGTTATTTGTGAGCTGTTTATTCATCACACATACATTCACACAGCTTTGTCCTGGAATTATTTTTCCAATTGGGGGTATTTGGGGTTTGTTTCATTCTTTTTAATGACCTTTTTAAAAAAAATTTGTTTACCGTTTTTGAGCGTGGTCGTTTTTACTTCATAACGATCATTTAGTGTCTATGTTTTTCGGTTTTGCCCGGCTTTTTTTAATTTTTTTTTTCTATTTATTTTATTTTATGTTCTTGAAGTGTGTGTTTGTGGGAGGGGGGGGGGGGGCGACAGTCGAATGGGAAGAAAATGTTTTCACTTCTCATAACGGCGTGTTATAACAATACGCCAATCCTTTGTTAATTGAAACCAGTTTGCCTGGCAGCATGCTGAGCTAGCAGTTTATTCGACAATAATCCCTAACCCGACCCCCACCTCACCCTCTCGCGCTCTCTCATTTTCACTCTCATTTTGGCAACAGTCTTTTGTGTCCAATAACTGTCGAACAAACATCAAATGGGCTATTTTTATAGTATTCTCTTCGAAGCAACTGCATCAATAAGTATCTGGCTTTTAATGATTCCATTTTTAGAGAAATTAGCGAAACACTATGGAATCCTACATGAAGTATACCATACCTATACTTTTGTAAATATTCAATGTTGTTCTTTGAGAACTTATTTTATTTGAAATGAATACTGTTTAAACTAAACTAAAGTATTTTTAGATAGGGCGTGACGTCACATGGGATTCCCTCGATATCTCGCCAATGTCGTGTTGAAACCAAACAAATCCAGGGTCGAAAACAAGCTTTATACTCACCAAGCTAACCCTACCGTGTGACAAAGGCAAAAAGATGAAATAAATAGACTAATTCGCGCCTTACATAAGTATTTTATAAATTTTCATCTTATTTTCACTTAATTTACATACGACTTCACGGAAACAGTTTCGAAACAAGACTTCGGTTACCAGTTTTCTTTTTGAAACTTGAATGCCAAAGAACATTCTACGTGATGTAGGATAAGCACAGTTAGGTCAACAGTAGCTGAAATTAAATTACGTTGTTGTCAGTAGCAGTTCAGAGCAGGGTCAAGTTGTCAAAAATACAAAGCGATCATTTCTTTCAAATTAATCGATCACATTTATTGTCCGACGATAGCCTTCAATACTATTCACATTCTCATTTCCATTTCACTCCTGCTGAAGAACAAAACACATCTCGGACCCAAATGCTCCCAGGGACGTTTCTGGGTAGTTCAGACTCGGTGTGTGTCACAGTGAGATCCTCAAATTTCCAAACTTTCATTTCAAATTGATACCATAAAAAAGTTTCCGACATTTGATGATCGGTTTTGAGAAGGAAATTTCTTTATAGATTTATGTACAAATTACATTATATTCGCTTGATATTTGGCCTTTTCTCCATAATTATGAGTTGACTTTGTAATTGGCCTAACGAAAGACTTCTTGTGGTACATGATACTGCTATATTGTGCGGGTCCGTCGAGAGGTGAAAGGGGGGGGGGAGGGGTGTAGTAACCCCGGGGCCCGGCGTTATTGGGGGCCCGCCGATTCCCGTAATTTCCTGAAGGCGGGATACTCGTGCGTGCGGCCCCTTCACTGCACGTCACATTTAGACGAGCAGTGAAGGACTCTCACGTAAGAGAATCCTGCCTTAAGGCAATTAGAGAAAATCGGCGGGCCCCGGTGTTCCAAATTGACACTATTTGTGTGCATTTACGAAAGCGCAATCTCGATGTATTGCTAGCTTACGCAGTTACAAACTTGGAACATTATCAACATTTTAGTTCTGCGCGAAAAAGAACTAGTGGGTCATACTAAAAAGAATAAATGTATTTCAACCAAGAATCACTAGTTCTATATTTGCTTAGAACTAAATGTTTCCAACTTTTGAAATTTGAACCATAAAATTTTCAACTTTCAAAAATCAGGGTCCTCATTGGGGGGAGGGGGTGTAAGCCACCCCCCCCCCCCCGTCGGAACGTCCATAAGTGCTCTTCGTCTTTGCTGGCGAAGAGTAGTCTCTTGCGCATCCCATTTGCTTTCATCTAGGTGAAAGGTAGTGGGATGCACAGGAGACTATGCGAAGAGGTCATCCCGCACTTTTATAGCACAGCCAAACGGAACGCACACCTGGCACGCGTCACTAGCCAAATCGGCTTCAGAGTGACAAGAACCGATCTTGCCGGTTTCTGAGTATTTCACCCAAACAGGCCGCCAACAAAGTTATCCAAACTGCTCTCCAGTTCCCTTCTTAACCCTTTTGGAAAAAATAATTTTGTACGCCATGTGTCCTGGTCATATCTTGATACACCCAAACCGGCCTCTCGACTCAGCAATTTCATTCAAACCCAGACCGGCCATTACATTATTCTATAAAATACACCTGCAACTAATATATTTTTCTGATATATTTTTCCAGTTTTCATGCCTGTAAACTGAAATTATTTACTCTAATTCAAGAACATAACCGGGGGGAGGGGGGGCACCCCCACCCCAAGTTGAAATGTGGATGACAAGTTGAAAAGAGTGGTGAATAAGTTCGCTGGTCTCTCGTGCCAGAAGTCGCGGGATCGCGGATCCCCGGCTGAGAAAAGATATGGAGGTATCTAAACCCTCTCTGGCAGCATCAGTTGCGGGGTTGATGATGTCACGGCGTGTCGTCCTATTGGGTGGGGAAGTAAAATGGCTGTCCTCTGTACGGAGAGAGACAGACGCCACACAGGCTAAAGATCCAGTCGTAGAACACAACAAATTGGAATTCTCTGCTCCTTTCGTTATCAGACTCGCTTCTAAATTTATTCGTTTGGTTATTTTCTTCGTTTGCGTTTTTGTTTTACACTGACCTCTAACATGCATGTGTGTGTGTGTGGGGAGGGGGGGGGGGGCGCTGAAGCTGGGTAACAAAGTTAATCTGGAACTGAGCCACATCATTTTTGTTGAACGAAAAATAGAATTGAATTAGGCCTCATCAGTTACTTATAATTATACTTACTTACTAAACATTTGCGGGAACCCAACTTAAAATTGGGTTAGTTAGCTATAGTTGCAGAAAGGTGCCCTTAAACTACAGTAAATAAGTTCAGCATGAATGTTTCTTTGGAGTCTGCTAGATATTTTGTCTGCCTGTTGCAGTCCATTGAAATTTAGGGACCCACAAAAGTTAAGAACTCAACAAATTGTTATCATGTAAAGAAGCAAAGCACAGTAGTCTATTTAAATATAGCCTTGAGTTTATGTTATACCTTTTGTAGTTCACTGAATTTACAAACCCGATGATTTAAGAACTTAATAAATTGGTGCTTGAGCCTAAAAATTCATAAAATTATAATTACGTGCTATCTATACTGCCATATGCGTACGGGAATTTTTATTTTCTGGGTGGGGTGGGGGGATGTGGAGCTGAGGTCCACTTCATCCGAAAGAATCCCGAATGCCCGAAAAAATCCTGACTGCCCCACAAAAAATATTTCACCCCCAAAACGTGTTTTGGAACAAATTGTGTCTGAAAGAGTCAACTTACAGTAAATAATGCGGTCCAACTTGATCTGACATTGTTACGCTATGCCATAAAACCAGTCTCATCTTCATACAGTTCACCGCCTATCGTTAGATTCTGCAATGCAGTAAAATGGGCTATTTCTCTGCGTTGAAAAAGGTAACCTGCGGTTCGCTTTTTTTCAACGCAATGCAATGTTGCATTCAACCCGGCTTGTGCGCGTATAGGCCTATCTTGCTTTCGGAACTTACAGGCTCCAAATTTACCAGATTCTCACATCGAAAGGATCACCTGACAAGCATAAAAAATGTATACGACTCATCAACTGAAGATACGAGCGTATACAACTGGGCGTATAAAAAAAATAGATAAGGTGACATTATATTTTGAACAGTTTTAGTAGCACCGAACCTCCTTCGTTGTTATGGTTGATAGTTTCTGGTGTGGAATTGAACGCCGAATCTGTCGATCGATGATTTTAACATGTTACATTTGTGCGAACATGTGAAAAACGATATTTGAAGGAGAAATTTGCCCGAGAAATTCATTTTCCGAGATGATCAGCAGATGTTTTTTCATACTACAAGAGTCGATTTTTCCATAAAGTTGTGTCGTTTCATTGTTAAATATTGTTTTATATAACATACTTACTGATTTTGCTTTCTTCGGCCATTCCTTTTATTTAAAAAATCTTGTTTTCGGTGATCTTGGATACGCTGCGACTGAAACTTTGAGATAAAAATAGAAATCTCTCGCCTCGCTTATCTCCACTTCCGGCTAAAGGTTTATACGGTTTATACCCTGTGAGAATGGAATCTCAAACTGCCTCAGGCTCAGTTACTCTAAACAATCGAATGAATCCTCCGGAAGGTTAATTATTGCGCAAAATGTTTTTTCTCATCCAATGTGTACTTTGTTGCAGTGCAGAATAGAAATGACCGATGTCCACATGCAATAGCCTTGTGGCAGTAGTGCATGTATTGTCAAGCCGAGTTCAAACTTCTATTTTAGTTTCAGTTCAAAAAGCACGAAATTTAAACAGAGCGGCCAGTTCGCATCGTATTCAAATTAAAATCCTTGTACATTTTCCATCCTCCAGATATAATGATGCCTGCACACACACTTTTGAAAACACATTTCAGACCTCATAATTTGTGACGTCTGATATGTTGAACGCAATCTTTTGAGTTTTGAGTGTTCGGATCGACATTTGTTTGCGAATAAAGTGAATCAACAGCGATTCTACAGGTGGCAAAGTCAAACACTTAAGACTGGTTCTCTGACAAAATTGCCCGTTTCTCTCTAAAATTCTTTCAACCGTTCAGATTGTCGACTATTTAAGTAAATTAGCGATTAATTACAGTGAATTCTTTTTCATGGTTGGGTGTGTAATAAATACAGAACCACACTTATGTTTGAATGGGTTAACGATTACTGGACTCGAGCGTGTGGCGCTGGGATAACCACTCGAGCCTACCGGCTCTCGTGGTATCCGTGCGCCACTCGCTCTCGTCCAGTAATCGTTAACCCATTCAAACATAAGTGTGTTTCTGTATACTTCCTTTACGGAACACGTCTTACATTTTCCCTCGGAATCCCCTCACTTCCACAACTTCCGCAAGCCTTCCGTAGAGAATCTTGAAGAATAACTTCCCAATATTGCTACTAACGGATATCCCTCAGGCCTCTTATCTGATTATCTAAACTTCCCTGTCTCCCTCTTCATGGATAAAGGCTGCCCCGTTTTCCATCTACTCATTGGGGACCTATTGCTTTCCAAGAACCATCTTAAATCATGCTTTTAGATGCTCATTCAGTGGATCCCCTCCCATTTTTAAAAACTCGTTTGGAATTTCGTCAGTACCTGCAGCTTTGCCATTCTTTAAATTGGTTAATGCATTTCGTACTTTCGCACCTCAATTTCACAGCACACTAATTCAGATAAAATTTCTGCGCCATGCATCATACATTCTGGAGGAAGAACCTTCCCCAACTTCTATCATTTACCCTCTCCCAGTACTTCCCTTATAAAAAAAGTACCATGGTAAACCATGGTAAATCCCAAAATACCCTGGTAATACCATGATATACCATGGTATTACCATCGTATTACCACGGTATTTTGGGATTTACCATGGTTTACCATGGTACTTTTTTATAAGGGTTGACCATTTCTACTGCTGTTTTGTCCCGGTCGTAGAGGTGCAGGCTGCAAGCCGAGAGGTCCTCGGTTCGAATCCCACCTGCGGCAACCGAATTGTGTCCTTGGGCAAGACACTTTACCCCCATTGCCCAAGTGGGGGCACGGTGGCGCTGTGTACTAAGACGTACTGCACGTCGACGGTGCACTTGTCTTCAACCAGTTCTAACCCTGCTTGTGTGGAGTAAGTATGTTGGGGAGCAGACAGTTGCTCGCTGTTGCTCGGTGGCTCTCTCCGGGTACTCCGGCTTCCTCCACCCGGAAAACTGTCATGGTCATGATTAGTCATTGTGCAGAAATATGTGACCTTAGAAACACCAATAAGATTTGTCCCGGTGTCCCACGGTATCTCCCCCCCCCCCCTGTGTATCCCCCCCGGGGGGAAGATACACTAGTGCATCTTTCCCCCCGCAGGGGTAGATACACTAGTGTATTTTTCCCCCACCCTGGGTATCTCCCCCCCCCTCCAATATTTTTTTTAACATTGATTCACCTATCAATGTTATTATTTTGAAATGATAACATTCCATGCCTTTCGGGGAAAGGTCCATAATATCTGAACAAGGTCTATCAAAATGAACATCATGGGGAGCACTTTATGGAAGGCTAAGGGGGGGGGGGGGATACACAGGCCTGTGTATCTTCTCCCACCGACATATTCACTCATCATTGTTGTTTAGAAATTATAATAACATTGCACGCCTTTCAATGAAAGGTTTATATTATCAGAAAAGTGTCTATCAGGAGGGGGAAGGGGGAGATACCCTATGCGTATCCACAATTCCCTATACAATATAGATTGCCAGCTTGAGAGTTGAGAAAAAAAATTATGAGTGGAGGGGAAGATACACAGGCCTGTGAGTCTTATGAACAGGTAGATACCCAGTCCCATGAATCTTCCCAGGCCCCCATAGCACCACTCCACTTGACTTTCCCTTGTATAATAATGCTTTATAACTTTAAATATTTTGTTGTTTTTTTTTACTCACAGGTGGGGGGAAGATACCCAGGGTGGGGGGGGGGGGAGATACACGGGGGGGGGGGGGGGGAGATACCCTGTTACACCGGTCGTCAGTGTTTTTGCCATCCACCTTAATACTCTGTGCGGCATGGCCTTTGTTCGTTTTATTTAGTCCTTACCAGAATATCTTGGAACTTGAACCCACCCCTCCTGTTTTTCTTATGGCTCTAATAAGGTTACTGTTTCGCACTTTCCTATTTTTGTCTTTGATTATATTCATTTTTTCCCTTTCCTCCTCATATACTTCTTTGGCACTTTTAGGGGCTGTATCATTTACCCCTATAAGTTTTCTACACCTTCTAAATGCAGCACATTTTCTTTTTCTCTTTTATTGCATGTTTGAGATCATTATTTATCCTGTATCCAGTTTTCTTTGTCGTTACTCTAACTCTCTCTATGATTTCCCTACCAGCATCTTTTAGAGTTCTCTCTCTTGAATCGGACAACCCCTGAAAGTTATCTCTGCTTGACAAATCTTCTAGCTTTTATTTTAAATTCTTCTAAAATAGCCTCCGAGTCTGTTTCTTTTTCCTATTTCCAAATGTCCTTTAATATCGCTCTTTGTTTTGGTATTCTGTTGCCCTTAACCCTTATTCTTATCAGATTATGATGACCATTTAACTCATTTTTTCTTTATCGTTTACTTCCATGTCTTTGACCTCACCCCATAGCTCTGGGTCAGTGAGTACATGGACGATGTCTTTCTGTTGTTCCTTTCTCATGTCCATTTGCTCGCACTCTTTGCATTCCTATTCAAAATCTTCAGGCTCAATTCATCTATGAACTCCAAGAGTTTCCTCCCATCAACGTTGCCTTTTGTCCCCATCCATTTCACCCACTCGTCCGTCCCTAATGCGTCCATTTAAAATCCCCCATAAATAGAACATGGAACCCCCCTATTCTCCAGTTCTGTGACACTGCATCTGAGTGTCGTATATATTCCATCATTCGACTGGGGCTTGCTTTCTTCAACTGCCAAACATACAGTCCCAACTGCGATACTTCTGTGTTTCATTTTGAACTTGGCCCATATTATTTCGCGTTCTACTTGATTCGTTGCATTTACTTTTGATAAGTCTATGATCTCCACAGGACCAAAGACTTCATTGATATATACACCTACACATCGCTCTCTTTTTCTGACCCTCTGATCGCCCCACTCCCAACAATGATAATAGGTCAATGTGACTGATATCTGCAAATAAGAGCTCAGTAAAAAAGTAATCCAGTTTGACTACAGCAAAGAGCTGAACAGCGCTATGCACCTTAGACTGACCGATTTTAGCAATCATGACCACCAGCCCCAGTTTATGAGGGGCAACTCAAGACGGAGGCCACTGTTGTCGTTCCGAAATAAGAAGACCCTTCATCCATGGCTGATGTTTAAGTTTATTTTTGTTCGAGATAACGTTTATCTTGGGAAAAACCACGTCGAAAGCACTCTGATAAATAGAGATTATTACCATTATGCGGATGTACAAAATATGTATCCGAGTCTCGCTCCGGGTTCTAAGGGTAGATCACGACTAGACGAGTCATTTTATCTTACAATATATTGGGGATAAGACAAGAATGTAGACGAATATATAACGAACTATTTATTCGTACGTATGAACAAAAAGAAGAAAAAATGGAACTCACGCGAAAGGAACGTGCTTGTATCCGAACCCTGATACAAACATCTGTATCAGGGGGCGGATACACGACAGCTGCGGGGTTAATACAGACAAAATACATGTTGATTGTAAGATAAATACCGATTATCATGATAATGTGCATGTCCTGTGATTTGTATCAGATTCGAGGTGGTGTCTAAAATGGGATCTCAACGATCTTCGCCGGCGAGTTGTGAGCCCATTTTTGGACACCACCGAGAATCTGATGCAAATCACAGGACATGCACATTATCATTATAATTCCTTTATCTAACAATAGCAGTTTAAATCTTAAATTATTAATACAGTTTTGGGACATAATATTGGGCGAGAAAAAGTTTTACAAAAATTATATTTTATGGAACTATATTGTTGCGCACTCTAACAATCAATGAGTAACGCTGTCACCGCAATTTTCAAAGTTGTGTTGTCAAATTATTCACTCTCGGTGTCACTTCCTATGATGATACGCTTGAATTTACGAGTGTGTAATACTGAATTGTGCACTATTTATTGTGAGTGTGTGTGTGTGTGGTAGTTAGTTAGTAGTTCTGTCGCTAACTGTGAGGGATTTTGTTTTGTTCTGTAAGCGATCAGCTGAGTCGATCACTGAAACGGGACATAAAATTTATCTTACAATCAACACTATGTTGTCTGCATTAACTCCGCAACTATCGTGTATCCGACCCCCTGATACAGATGTTTGTATCAGAGGGTGGATACAAGCACGTTCCTTTTGCGTGAATTCCATTGTTTTTCTTTTTGTTCATCCGTACGAATAAATAGTTCGTTATATATTCGTCTATATTCTTGACTTATCCCCAATATATTGTAAGATAAAATGATTATTACCATTATGTGGATGTACAAAATGTGTATCCGAGTCTCGCTCCGGGTTCTACGGGTAGATCACGACTCGTCTTCGACTCGTCGTGAACTGCCCTTAGGACCCGGAGCTCGACTCGGATACACATTTTGTACATCCACATAATGGTAATAATCTCTATGTATTCGCCTGTAATGATAGCCCGTTGCGTTCCAGGAAACGAGTCGTGTATATGATACGGAATCAGAATGAGTCGTCTATATGATAGGGAATCGGAACACATTATGTGATACGTGCTGCTTCTCGTGGTTTTCAGGCCAAAATCTATATGATTGTTAGATAAATATCCACCAATGTGATGTAGGCTATGTTTGGACAGCTCAATCCCATAATGGAAGAAAAATCACATTCTGACAGCAATGATTTGAAATGTGCTATGTTCTCTGGATTAACTCTTTTGGCGTGGAATAATCTGAGAAACAGAATTCTTAGCGCGTAATATTCATCAGGAAATTTACAAAAAGTATAGGTTGTTAAACTAAGTGTTATTATTTTAAAAGGTGTTCTAATGATCTCATTGACAGTTTTTCAAATGATTTCCTGTATGTATTTAAATGGCACCTTTATACCTTCAAGGGACGATATCGTTGTTCATGGATAGGACATAAATGGTGCATGAAACATAGGAATACGTATGTTTGTTCAACCCTTTACCCAACGAATCTGCCGCATCCCCCTATGTAATATGCAACTTCAGCGATTGAAAAAATATTATTTTTCAAACAAATTCAACACAATCATATCATGTGACCCCTCGTTGGAACGAGCTCATCGAGCTCGTTCCATTGAGGGGTCACATGATATGGTGTTGTTGAATGGTTTTGAAAAATTTGAAAAAATGACATTTAAAATAATAAAATTTTGATATCGTCTGCGTTGGGTAAAGGGTTAAAAGCATTTGGAAATGGACACACACAGTTGGCTAAAACGACTACTGCAGTACCTTTTCGCGGTCGACTTTAGACGGCTATCGCGCCAAAAGAGTTAATTATTCTTTGACAGTTAGGCGTTGGAACATCTTTATTTTCTTTATTTTCTATATAAAAAATATCAAACTGATCAGCTACGTCAGTCAGGACTATGCCAGATGTTGTTGTGGATAAGATAATATTTGAGTAAATGTGGTCAATGATGGTCGCCGGATAAGTTAAAACACCAGTCGGGTTAGTTATAAATTGGAGAAACCATTGACAGAACAATGAATTAATAATTTCAGCGTTTTTTAATGAGATTCGATTTTCAAGATGTTAATGTTAAAATCATCCATAATATATGAAAGTTTATTTTCATGACTTAATATATCAGTTATCGGGTTTATTTTTAACATGAAGACATCCATGATGTTCCATGCCCGCCTTTGGTGGGGTATTCGGTCTGTAAATAATTCCAATGACCTTTATTGTTTTATCGGCCCTAATTTCGATGAAGAGAGATTCAAAGACGCGGAAAATGAACACCGATAAGTCGTCACGAATACTGAAGTCAACACTTTCTTTAATAAGGAGACCGACTCCACCTCGACCGTCGTCTCCAGAAGGACGACATTTGCTAAGAAACAGTTGATATCCATTTATCGTATATGACGTGGCTGGCTCGAAAAAATTCAGTTAAACCGATAATATCAAAACTGTGGCCAGTCTCCCGCATGCTGAACATGAATTAATTTAATGAATTCCAATGAGCGCTTATACGTTGGCAATTGATATGGAAGATGGAGAATGTATTATTCATACCTGCACATAAAAGACGGAGGTTAACCGGTGAATAATATTAATACTCCCCACTAAGGTATTGGAATGTCGTGTCTTCGACGTCTTCTGCAAATATTCTACTGTTGAACGGACTAATAAAATCATATTCGGCCCCTGTCTGGATCTCCTCCATGGTTATACTACCCGTCATTTTTTATAGAGAACTTACCCAGTATCACAGTCGCAGAAATTGATACACATGGTACAATATAAAGCAGATTTAAGAAAAGTGGAAGATAAAGACTCATACGCTGGACTTGGAAACTCATTCTTATTGGTGCTGGACTGAATACATTTTGGAAATAGGAGAAGTAGGCCAAAAATATGCTTACTGGTATTAGGTGAAAAGGTTTCATTGTACTTTGTTCGTGGTGACATCTGGTATATATAAGTAGAATTAACACTGTGAGCAACAGCGGCAAAAGAACAGGGTACTACCAGTTGACGACAGTTTAGCGAGAATCACCCCCCCCCCCCCTCCACACACACACTAATAAATAAACAATTGCAAAACATAAGTAAAGACAAAAATGCCAGCCAAAGGACTCCAGGAACTGATAACGCTGTCCACCGTCTGACATTTCAATCATGCAGCAAAAAGGTAGTTCTCAAAATATTATATTTATTTTCTGAGTTTCATGGCAGTATAACACATTTCTTATTTTCTCCGAGAAAGAAAGTTTTATATATTCAACCTGTTCCTTTTTTAAGACAGCAAATTAAACCACGGGGATTGTTAAGTGAGAAGATAGTGCAAGGTGCAATGCAATGGGAATATAACCCTAAAACCAGGCGACAGACTACTCTCGGTTCCGTCCAAGATCAAAACACCAAATAATAATCTGTGACTTTAATTGTTGTATATCCATATATCATATCTAACTTTAACCCTTTACCCAACGCAGACGATATCAAAATTTATTATTTCAAATATCATTTTTTCAAATTTTTCAAAAAAATTCAACAAAACCATATCATGTGACCCCTCGTTATTATTATTAAACATATTTTATTTGTTATAACAAAATGGATTGGATAACAAGTGCCGAGCACTTAGATAATATCCTTTCCTTAATATACATTTGAAAATTTCAAATTATGGTTACAAATATTTACAAAAAAGTTACCTAAATGTGCATGCAATGGCAAAGCAAACGTATGAATAATTAAAACAATATTGTGTATGTACACTCTTCAAGATGAATGTTGATAAGTATTCGACTTTACAAGAGACAGAACAGATAGGTGAGAGGGGGGAGAGAAGAAAGGTGAAAGGTGAACTGCCACATCGCAACACTGCTAGCCCTGGTCAACTAGCCAACGTGTCATATTTCGGCGCAATCGCGATTCCTGCGGAAACGCGATTTAGGCGGAGCCCAGTTACCACTGCTATAGCCAGGGTATACAGGACAAACATGCGGAATGCACAAAGCCGTGACTGAAGGAAATGGAAGTGGAAGTGGAAATGGACACTCATGTTATAAGACATTTGGATGGGAAGTTGTTGTCAGGCTAGTCTGTCTGATTACGGTCCAGTCTTAAAACCTCTTCGTGGCCTTAATGAAATTGTGTACACTTCGAAAAAGGTGGATGTTGACGGATTCTGGTAGGTTGGGAATACCATAAAGCCGATCGTTGATCGATCTTATTGTAAGATGCGCAAGATTTCTCTGTAGGACTAGTCTTTCGTTTGAATAGTTATTACAGTCGAAAAAGTAATGCTTGAATGAATGAATGAATACTTTATTTCGCAGCATAATAATATAACAGTGTACATGTATCAGCAAAATATTAATTATATTATACTGCGGGGAGACAGCATAGTCACAAGGACTGTCTTCCTGCCGTCCCCACATGAAGGTTAAAGTCTTCACAGCAGATTTCACCTACATTTTGATTCACTGAAAAAAGACTAATATTGACCAGCATCTAGTAAGAAAAAACAAAATAAGACAGATTTCCACCTATTGACAGTAGTTGGAGTATTTGTCATAATTTAGGTCGCTACAGGAATTCCGCAACTTGCAGTGTATAATATTGACGGCTCTATCGTGATTGATAAGTACTTGGGTGGTCTACATGCGCCACTATTAAAATATTTGACAAAGTTATTCAGTGAACTCGACTCTCTTATTTCCTGGGGTAATGCATTCCATTCCGAGATACATGAGGGGATAAATGAGCGCTTACATGTTGACGTGTGTGTAAGTGGGAACTGAAAATTAGTGTGTGACCAAGTGCTATTCGTGGAAATATCCTCGAAGGTCAGTGGCAATAAGTCAGAGAGATATGTGGGGGCCTGATTATTTCGATTTTAAAAAACGTTTTCATTTTGTGGAGATGACGTTCCCCATCCAAGTTCTGCAAATAGAGCAGATGCCGGGGTTGATCTCGTTAGACCGGATATTATTTTCGCTGCATCCGCGTGGATTCTATCCAATTTGGTAAGCAGGTAATCGGGCACATTGGCCCACACGACATCGGCGTATTCTAAGATAGGGAGTATGAATGATTTGTATAACGTTTCCAGGCTTTTTCTACCTAGACTATACTTTAATTTTCGTAACTGAGTCAGCCTGGAATTAGCCTTTTGGCATAATCTATTAATTTGGACATTCCAGTTTAAGTCCCCCTGTAAAGATAGGCCGAGGAGGATGTGAGACTTTTCTATTTCGAGTGGCGTGTCACCAAATATTACCACACTGCTTATATTAACACGTTTTTTTGGTGAATAAAACAGTTTCGGTTTTTGAAGGGTTAAATGTAACAAGCCATGCATTTGCCCATTCGGAAACGGCCGCAAGGTTTTCATCACACTTTGAAACAATATCGTCCAATTCAAATCCAGTTTCTGTTATACTTGTATCACCCGCAAATAGTCTACAAGCATCCGGTGCATTTAAATTTTCAGAAATGTCATTTATGTACATAAGGAAGGGGAAGGGGCCTAAGACGCATCCCTGGGGAACACCGTAATTAACAGGTAAGTACTCAGAGGGAGTTGAGTTAACAGTTACCCTTTGTTTACGATCAGACAAATAGCTTTTGGTCCACTCAAGGAGTGGGCCAGATATACCGCTTTGTCTCAGTTTGTAAACTAACCCTTTGTGCCAAACCCTATCAAAGGCTTTTGATATATCGCAGAATACTCCAAGTGAAAACTGGTTCCTATCAAAGGCTAAGCAGAGATTATGATATATTTCGATGAGCTGATAGACGGTGCTATTTTGGGGTAGAAAGCCACACTGGTATTTAAGAAAGTAAATTGTTGACACAACAATATTCGTACATTTGGTTAAAAACAATCCTCTCCATAACTTTACTGACACAGCTTAGTAGAGAAATGGGTCTAGTGTGCCTAGGATTCGAGTCACTTCATCTTCAGAGAAGTCTATCTCAGAGAGACTCTCCGAACACTTGCTTCTGAAAGCAGATAAACTATGTCCGTCGTCATTTATCTTACTATTTGACAAAAATGTTTTGTTGAGCAAGTCAGCTTTTTCTTTGTCATCTGTTACCATAACTGGACTACCCACATTGTCTTTATGGTTAAGAAAAGGGACAGAAGGCTTACTTTCAAAATTATTCAGTAACTGTTTAACAGTGTGCCAGAAGTCTTTGGGGTTTCTACTTACTGAAAGTGAAGTATCTAGTTTTGAAAAATAGATGAATTTAGCCTTTTTTCATGTTATTTACTTTGTTTCGGGCATGTTTGTATTTTTCAATTATTCGTGGGTTTGGATTTTTCAGAATTCGTTTCCGTAAACGGTCTCTATGGCGAATTTCCGGGCGAAGAGCCTAGTCAGACCAGGGTTTATCATGGGGACGGATAACTACGTTATAAGATGGAATACATTCTCTAGCAATATTTAAAAATTTGGATAGCTCGACGAGATCGTTCCAACGAGGAGTCACATGATATGGTTTTGTTGAAATTGTTTGAAAAATAATATTTTTTCAACTGCTGAATTTGCATATTACGCGGGCGGATGCGGCCGATTCGTTGGGTAAAGGGTTAATCTAAATGTTAGGATGAATTTCATTCGCGAAAGCCGCAAACTTGAGTAGACTTTCATCTCAACTCGTCCATATGCCAAAAACGTCATCGATGAACCGTTTATAAAATATGGGCTGTTTCTCAAAGTCGAACAGCCTTTCATCTCATTTCCGATTGTAGTAGCAAGGAAAGTTCTTGGCAGGCGTGACCCTGTCGCCACCCCACTTTTCAGTTTAAATTTTCTATCCCCAAGCGTAAATGTATTGCGCTATCAAGGCCCGTCTCTATCACTTTCATAGCATCCTCCGTCTCTGTCAAAGGCGCTTCCTCCATCCGAAGTGCTTCTCCGCATGCCTCAAGCCCCCCCCCCCCCCCCCCCACACTTTCTGGCACCGATGGGTACAATTTCTTGATGTAAAATCAGAATAAGATGGCCCTCTTCGACACCTTTCCATTCATTACCTCCAACCTATTGATAAAATCTGTTTTGCTATGAATTCTGTCGCTGTCGGGCGCCAATTTAGCCAATTGCTCTAAACATTTCGATTGGACAGCAAAAAACTCCGTTGACTAAAATTTTGGCACAAAAAGATTGTTTAATTTGTGAAGGAAAACCACTGTGGCAGAGAAGAGCGCGATCGGTGACGAAACACAAAAATGATTACTCCTTTTGTCAAGAAGTTGTAAAAAATAGTGTTTGGGAAAACTTCCAGCGTTAATTGCCAGTAAGTGGCAGTGGCGTAGCCATGGGGGAGGGGGGATCTGAGGGAGGCACACCGCCAAATATCAGCCATCCTCCCAACCCCAGGTGACGTGGCCTATTTATTGATGCCTTTCACAACTTATAAATTATGGGCACAAACGGAAATTGCGCGGGTGTTTGTCGCGAATTTCGAAATTTTTCCCGGGGGAGGCCCCCTCAAGTGAAAGAGAATGTTCCCCCTCTTGTGCTCATCCCCATCTCGACGATACGTGGCTCGGATGATGCTGCGCACCCCATTCTATATTCCCTCTTGTAGTTCAGTGGTCGCTGAACCCTGTACGTAGTAGGGTAGCCGCTACGTTCAGATCGCTGAACTAGCCCCCCTCCCCCTTCGATATTACTCTTGACTCCCATCTAACTTTGATATCCTAGCTACGCGCCTGGTAAATGGTAATGAAGCATTGTGTTTTCTTCAATAAAACATTGCAGCATATAAACTTTACAAAAGGCAGCATTTAATTATTTACTACTTCATACCATCGCGAGTCACTCGCGACGGTATGGAGTATTTATCTAATTAAATACTGCCTTTTGTAAAGATTAACGAAGCGTTAAACCCGCTCGATTAACAATAATTAGTCGATTAATCTGGGTTTTTTTTAAGTTCATAAACAGGTGTACGTTCAGACATCATTCAGTCTGACCAATAATTGAACCAGTTGCATATAGATTTAACTTTGGTGATCGCCCTTTTGGCTTACAGATGATCTCATGAGAACTTTCGTCTGATAGTTATTTTTCTTGACCAATTGTGCGTTCACTCTTTGCCAGTTCGTTTTTAACCCTTTACCTAGCGTAACGGCCAAAACCGGCCAGCGCTATTCTCAAAAATCGCCAATTAATTTTCATTATTTTTTTCGTTTTTTGTCTGAAAAACATAGGTTATGTTCCCTCATTGGGACGTGCTCGTCGAGCTCGTTCCAATGAGGGGTCATAACCTATGTTTTTGAGACAAAAAATGAAAAAAATTAGTTATTCAAGAATTTTTTTTAAAAGTGTCGTCTGCTTTTCATGTTAGGTAGAGGGTTAAGTGCACCCACCTCCCCTCCCATTAGAGTGTTGACACCAAAAGACTTTGTTTGGCACGAAAATATCCAGAATGACTAGAAATGTGGCACCAGATAGTTTCGGACGATTGTGAACACGGATGATTTCTTTTAGTAGCGTTGGCCTTCGACACAGTTATTACTAGGTGCGAATTGACAAAATACTTCACCAGACAAATGTTGCTCACATGATTCCCGCATGCCATTATTTACTGGAAAGCTGCAAGAGATTCTCCCCAGTAAATTCAAACAACATATTTCCGAGTGAACAAGATCATTATTTGATATTACCGGGCATTTTTCATCTATTTTAGCATTCGAGTAAGCCTCTTGTTAATTCTGGAATCTAGACATATAAGTTCCGGCATCGTCAACTTAGGAAGAACAGATATATCAATGCAATGATAGTAGGTGGTAGAGGCCGATTGAGGGACAGGTGTACATGTACGTGTACGTGTACACCTCCATAGGATTTAGTGTTAAAATCGTGTACCTGTACACGATTTTAACGTTTTTTAGGGTGTCTTAGATTCGGCTTTGCCGATTCAAAGACCACTGATTGTATCCAAGAGTGAAAAAAACGCATGAAATTTTTCGTGTGTGTACATGTACCGTTTTGTCTTTGAATCGGCAAATGGGTTTCCCATAGGATTCAGTGTTGAATTGCGAGCAAAAAAACGTTTTGCCGTGTCTAAACCATCATCTTGCCGATCTAAATCATCCGCGTCCGTACACGATTTTAACACTGAAACCCTATGGAGGCGTACACGGAATCCATTTGCGGATTTTACGTCGGAAATCGAATCGTGCACGGTACACGGAAAAGAGGTGTCCCTGAACCGGCAAACCCACTGTCTCGTTTCCTGAAGTAAAACTAACACATGTTATTGTTGTGACTGAATGAGGTTTCGTTCAAAAGAGTAGACTATAAAATATGAGCGTCAGTTTTAAAAAGGAGTTGCGTGAATGAAGGCATCCGTTCAAAAAGAGTCGACTATAAAATATGATCTGTAAAAATAGACATTTGTGTTTTGTTTCGATGTAACGAAGAGAAATTGAGTTTTAGAGACAATTAGAGAAAATAATCAGTGGTAAAAAATTGTTTGTTCGCGTTTGTCACTATTAATTCTTGTGAAGTAATCTTAATAAACACTTAATGGAATGTTTGAATAATGTTATAATAAAACGCATTTTCCACTCAATTAGGTTTGAGTGGTAAATTTTTAATATATTCACGATAACGATCAGAGAGATTTGAATGAATGAATGAATGAATGAATGAATGAATGAATGAATGAATTCCTTTAACGTTAAATTAGAAAAAACAGTTTCTTTTATGTGCTGGAATGTTTTAACTGTCATCAAAAGGTTCTCTCTTAATTCGACACTCAGTGAATGGTTTTTTGATATGTGAATAGAATTCCTTTTAACAAACGTAAATTACTCTCAAATGCGTTAAATCAGAAACCGGTTTGTCATGTACTTTAAAACGTTTATTAAACTTTCCCAATTCAATCAATACTGAGTTGAGATGTGAATATTTTTAGTTATTTATAATAAAGACAGAAAGATTTTTATTAACTTAAAAACATAAAAATATAATTATACATTTTAATTTTGAAAATAATAAAATAACTCGCATTAGCATACTTAAAGGAACATTAACAATTAAAAACGAAAAATGTTTTTTACAGATGGATTCTAAGCGTCGAGATCGAATTTTAGGGGAGTATGAACGTGCTAAGAAGGGCATTCAGTCGGCTGACAGAAGCAGACGTCTTGGTGAGATGGAACTCAAACGCGAAGCCACAAAAATATTTAAACCCGTGACGGAGGGTCAAGAGCGAAGCAGGAAGGAGATAGTCGAAGAATTGAGACCCACAAAAGAGAGTTCTTTGAGAATGGGTTCGTTGCCCGGTAGTTTTGGAAATCGGCATTCCGTTCAATCTACACCGGATTACGTTCTCACGGGAATTCAAACAGATTTGAGCGAGACCGACACCGATACAGCTTCGACTATCACCACTGATAGCGTCGCATCGTCTGATGATGGCGGTAAGAGAGATCTGTTGTATGGATTTTATAAGGATTCGGACAATAATACTTTTATTGGAGACACAGAAGTAGAAAATGGCGATGATGAATTGATCGTTGGTTCGAACAGATACGAATTGACTGACGGACTGCGCAGATTGCTCCTTTACGACAAGCCCAGTGATTACACGGAACAGGATTTCGACAATTACGGCGACATTCTGGTTCAGACCCACGCCATGAAGAGAAATAACGATGCCAGAGAGACGAGACCCAAAGCCAACAGAGGTTACAAGTGGACGAAAGTGGTGAAACCCATATGGGATATGAATAAGAAGTTCGTCGAATCGCTGACTGGCAAAGGGGTGAAAACCACTTTTCTTCCGAGCGATTCTGACGCTCTGTCTCCGAGATTGAGTTTGTTGGTGGCGAGCAGACGGGCTGGTAACACAGGATTAGATAATGAGATAGTTACTATATGTGACGAATTGTTAAGACAGAAGGTTTTGAATAAAAACCATTATAAAAGGCTGATGAACGAATTGAAGGATTGATGTGTATATAATAAGTAGAGAGAAACAAACAAACAAAAATATATAAAATTAAAACAGTAAATTTTTACACTAGAATAATAAAAGTATTTAAAACAACAAAACGATTTACCAGTGAAAAAACAAAACAAAATATATTATAAAAATAAAATATGTTGGTGATGAAGAACAGGGGATACGTCAGAACTTACGTTCAAGGCGGTTCTGGCATCGTCGATTCTATAATGCGAGCGTTCACGAGCGATGCGGGTAGAAAACTCGCATCGACTGCGTTTGAGGTCGGTAAGAAGACGGCTTTGGATGCTGGTAAGAAAGCCGCTTCCGAAGCCAGTGGTAGGATAGCTTCTGTGGCTGGCAAGAGGGCAGCCGACGCGTTGATCGACAAGTTGATCAGTCCGCCGGCGAAGCGAGCTGCGTTAGAGCGAACGCCGAAAAGTTGGAAAGATTTTAAGGATGCTGTGGTACCCATACAAGATTTAGCTAAAACGACGAGTGGATCAGGATTCAAGAGAACTCGCGACGGTGTGATATAAATAAATAATAATATTAAAAACTGAGTTTGAAAAACATATAAAATTTGTGTTTGAAAAGAATCTAAAATAACAAAAAATAAAACAAAGATGAACATTAAAGATATGTCTTGGAACGACGCCGCGACCAAGAGGTCGAATAACGAGTTCTTTCCCAAAAGCATAAGGGGCTTGATAGTGGGAAAATCGAATTGTGGAAAGACCAATCTGTTGATGAATCTGTTGTCCCGACCCGACTGGTTGGATTACGACAGATTGTTCGTGTTTGGCAAGAGCTTGTTTCAACCCGAATACAGATTGCTTCGAGAGTGCATGGATCGTAGATTGCCCAAGGACGTCATAGCCAGAATCTTTGACAGTAGGGAGGAATTAGACAAGAGTGAAGCTCCACTTTCGACCATTTTGGACGGTGCGGCGATGGAGCTGATGAAGAGAAATGCATCTTCGAACGTCGAGTGTCGATTTTATGAGAACGCTAGCGACGTTCCGGATCCTAGAGAATTGAAATCGGAAGATAAGAATCTCATGATTTTCGACGATCTGCTTTTGGAGAGACAGAACCGATGCGAATCGTATTACGTTAGGGGTCGACACAGCAACGTGGACTGTTTCTACCTGTCGCAGAATTATTTTCGATTGCCCAGACAGACGATAAGGGAGAACGCTAATTTTCTATGTCTCTTTCGCCAAGATCTCAAGAATCTCAATCACATCTACGGCGATCACGTCACAAACGACATGAGCGTGGCGGAATTCAGGAGATTCTGCAAGAGGGTTTGGGATGGAGGACTTTACAATTTCGTCGTGATCGATTTGACAAGCGAATTTAATCGCGGAAAATATCGGTGCGGATTCGACAAGTTTTATGTTTCTGATGATAATAAGATAGAGCGTGAAAATAAAAAAAAATTTTTAGAAAATAATAAATCTTCAAATAATTAGTTTTGAAAAAATAAAAAAAAAATAAAATTAAAATATAATGTTCGAACATGGAGAATTGTTAGAACGGATAGCCGAGAATACGGCTGCAAAACAATCCATTCAAATCGTGGTGAGTGGCGATTTGACTCGATTCGCTACGACATTCGAACCTTCCATCGAATTGAATAGAGAGAAAAGATACGATATGGCGTTGGTGAATCTGGAGACTTATTATTCCTTTCCCAACGTCACCGAAAAGAATAACTCGTTCAAGTATTCGGACGGAGTGGATTGGTGGGAGATTCGAATTCCCAAAGGGAGTTACGACATAGACGATTTGAACAATTACATTCAGACGCGAATGAAGACGGATGGAAAGGGAAGCAACAAGATCAGACTCGCTCCCAATCCTAATACCTTACAGACAATGTTGGATTTGGAAGATAATTTTCGAGTGGATTTCAACACGGACGATTCTATAGGCAAGATGTTGGGATTCGATCGAAAGATGTATCGAGGCCACGCGGCATCTGAAAATACGGTCGACATTCTCGCAGTCAATAGCATTCTGGTGAACGTGGACGTGATTGCTGGAAGCTACGTGAATGGTAGCGCTCAACCGACGATCTATTCCTTCTTTCCAAACGTGTCGCCGGGTTATAAGATCGTGGAGCGACCTCGAAATTTAGTTTATCTACCAGTGATTTTAGGCACGTTGTATAGTCTCAAACCCACGTTGATGGATCAAAATGGTGAACTGTTAGATCTTCGTGGAGAGAGGGTGACGATACGATTTCACATAAGAGAAATATAAAAGCAAAAAAAAAATATTGTGTATATATAAAGATAACAAAAATAAAATAAACGCAATATTAATTTTACAAAATTATTTTAATATAAATAATTATTATTAAACAAGAAACAATTGAAGTAAATATATTTTAAAAAAAAAGAAATGACAGAATACGTGATTAAAAACGTGAACATATCCGCAGGACAGAGGAAGAAACTTAAGAGAGCGTTAACAACTCGAGGCGAGGCGGTGAGATTCAAATTCACTCACGAAGATCTGACGAGAGGCGGTCAGGATTCGATCGCCTGGACCAGAAGTCAAATCAAAAGGATGGAGAAAGCGATTCGTGATGGAAGAGGGTTGACGGTGAGATTGAGTCCCGCTCAATTGAGATACAATTTGAGAATGAAAGGTGGTTTCCTACCGCTATTGGCAGGAATTGCCGCAAAAGCATTACCCTTCGCCGCAAAGGCACTACCCTTTCTCGGAAAGACTCTCGGCGTGGGAGCTCTCAAGGGACTCGCTAGTTCGGCAGTTGAGAAATTAATGGGTGCCAGCAGACTGTTTTTGAAGAAGGGAGGAGCCGTGTGTCGCGTCCACGTAGACGACAGCGGTAAAGTATTGTATCTAGAACCCGTTAGAGGTGGCAACTCTTTGAGAGGAAACGGTCTCTATCTGAAGAGTGGACAGAACGTTGAGCGACTTGGCAAGGGTTTGTTGCTCGGTGAGAATTCACCGTTTAAGAATATACCGATTTTGAATATGTTATTATAATATAAAATTATATAATTATATAAAATATAAATCATAGAAAGTATAAAATAATATATAAAATGGATGAAAAGGTGGAAAAACAATTAGATGATAATGATGATTATCGCGAGACAGAGTGCAAAGAAAAAGATGTGGAAAAATGGTTAGATGCTAATGATGGATATCCAAGGAAAGAACTGATGAAAGAGTTAGACAAACAGCGGGATAGATGGCTGGAAATGAAAAGAATGAGACGCTTTCCACCGTCACCACTACCTTCTGAAGAGAATGGTAATGATGCGAGTGTCACCAAGAGATGCACAACATTCGTTCATAATTATGATTCAGATAAACAAATGTGTTGTTATAAAAATGTATCATATTACAAAAAAAAAAGAAAAAAAGAAAAGAAGAATCGACGCTGAAATTTTAAAAAAAGGAAACGTTATTATAATACATGGTAATAGTGAAGAAGAAAAACAAACAAAAAAAAAGTAATGAGATCTAAAAGATGATCTCATTACTTTTTTTTTTCCTTTTTCTTCGCTAAAAAATCAATCTCTCTATTGTTTATATTTCCAAGCTCGTTATTAACATGTTGACACTCATGTTTTCAAGATGATCTCATTACGTTTTTTTTCCTTCTTCTTCGCTAAAAAAAAAATCAATCTCTCTATTGTTTATATTTCCAAGTCCATTATTAGCATGTTGACACTCGTGTTTTCTCCTTCTTCGCAAATGTGTTGAATGTTTATCTTTACTCTTTTGAGTTTTGTTACTTCGGTCAACTCGCACTCACCACCCAATTTCTTCACGAGTTCGAATGAGATGTTTGGAAATATGTAACTTCCATAGGGCAACGACAAATCATCCTTGTCGAATTCTCTATCTTCAGCGATGACGATGTTCTGCAGATCGCTTTCATACTCATAAAACAAATCGAGCGCGGCTTCGTCCAATTTCAAAGGTATGCAATATTTGTCGTATTTGTGCTCTAAGCCCTTCGTCTCGACCTCGTTCAATTTGATGGGATCGTGTCGTTGTAATCTATAGATTTTAAAACCTAATTTCTTACACGTTTTGACTCGTTTCAATTTCAATTCGCATCTTTTAGGTGTTGTTGTCATCATGATCGATTACTTGGGTTTTTTTGTTTTATGAATTCTTGCAAATAATGTATATTTTAAATTCTGTATTTAAATAATAATTTGTTAAAAAAGTTTGTTTATTTTTTTTTGCTCTTTATATATATATAAAAAAAGTTGTTTTTTTTTTAATTTTTAATTTTCTTTAATGTAAAATTTTTTAGTAAAAGTTTTTTTTCTCTTTATATATATATATAAATAAAAAGTTGAATTTTAACATTTCAATCTCTCTATTGTTTATATTTCCAAGTCTGTTATTTGCATGTTGACACTCGTGTTTTCTCCTTTTTCGAAAATGTGTTGAATGTTTATCTTTACTCTTTTGAGTTTTTTTACATTGGTGAACGCGCTCTCACCATTCGATTTGTCCACGAGTTTGCGTGAGATTTTTGGATATATGTAACTTCTATAGAACAACGTCAAATCGTCCTTGTCGAATTCTTTATCTTTAGCGATGACGATTTTCTGCAGATCGCTTTGGTACTCGTAAAACAAATCGAGCATGGCTTCATCCAATTTCAAAGTCATCTTATATCTGTCGTATTTATGCTCTAAGTCCTTCATCTCAACCTTGTTCAATTCGATGGGATCGTATTGTTGTAATCTATAGATTTTATGACCGAATTTCTGATACGTTTCGACTCGTTTCAATTTCAATTTGCATCTTTTAGGTGTTGCTGTCATGATCGATTATTTAGGTTTTTTTTTTGTTTTATGAATTCTTGCAATAATGTATATTTTAAATTTTGTATTTTACTAATTTGTTTAAAAAGTTTTTTTTTTTTTTTTTTGCTCTTTATATATATAAAAAAAAAAGTTTTTTAATTTTAATTTCTTTAATGTGAAAAATTTTTGGAACAATTGTACAATACATTGAATCACGCAAAACAAGACGTTATCTCAATTCTTGACTTTAGAAGATTTGATTCAATTCATGAAAGAAGCAGACAAGTTTTTAGAACGTGCAAGACTTCGAACGTTTAAAAATTGGCCTTCACATCTTGCAGTTATCATCATCTATTGAGAAGGAATCGGGTGACATGAACACGTGTCTGCTTCGTGGAAATTTGTTTTGAACCTCGTGCGAGACTTCGCGTAAAAGTCGTAAGAGTTCTATTTGTCTTGAACCTTCTTCTTCTTTTTTAATAGTTTGAACGACATTGTCAATTAATTTTTGTTTGCTAATAGTATTACGATTCGATTTTCTATCGCAAATCGTATCATTTTCTTTTGAAATGCGTAAATATAAATTATGATTTTTTTCTTCTTGGTTTTTTGGAGAATAACGATTTATTAAACAATGTCAATGTTTATGTCGAGATTCCGTCGTGGATGTTGTCGTCATGATCAATTATTTTTTTTTTTTTTACGAATTCTTGCAAATAATGTATATTTAAATTTTGTATTTAAATAATTTGTTTAAAAAGGTTTGTTTTTCTCTTTATATATATATAAATAAAAAGTTAAATTTTTAACATCCTTTTTTCTCGTATTAATTCAATTTTTTTTCACGTTAAGGAACATAAAAAAATCAATTAATTTCATCAAAAAATATTTTTCACATTAAAGAAAAAAAACAAAACTTTTTAACAAATTATTTAAATACAAATTCGAAAAAAAAATATTCTTACAAAAATGAAGCAAACAGATAAAAAAAAAATGGAAAATTTAAATGGGAAAACCGTACCTCAGTTAAACGAGATTTGTAAACTATTAAAAATTTCACATTTCAGAAATCATAGAACTAAATCAAAAAAAATTGAAGTCATACAGAAACATTTGCGAAATGATAGAAAGGCAAATGAAATGTCAATAGCAATGACGTCAAAAAATGCATCGGTGGTGAAAAATGAGAAGAAGAAGAAAAAGATAGTAAAAGGAATCGAAATGCCAACGTCGAAAAAAACCAAAAACGTTTCAATTGTGAAAAATAAGAAGACGACTAAACGAAAAGCCATTGAAGAAGAACTTCAAGTTTCCAAAGAAAAGAAAAGAAAAACTAAAACGAAAACGAGTGATGCACTTCAGATTCTAGGCAAACGAGATATATCGAGCAAAATTCGACGAGCAATAAACGAAGGGAAAGGAAAAGAATATCTAGTATGATTCGCTGCGGAACTATTTCAATTGAAGACCGTAGAATGGGAGAGTATGATCAAACGTATTTTTAAAACTTTTGACGTGGTTCCCTCGTTGAAGAAAATCGATCCGAAATTGTTCATGGAATGGGTGAAGAAAAAAGTATTGGATTTGTTTCGCAAATACATGAACTTGGGACTAAAAATTAAGATGATACTCCATTGTGTGATGAATAAAATTGACGTGAAGTCCGGTGAGAGCATTGTGAAAAATGCATATTTCAGATCTAACGTCGAACACGTATTTCGAAGTTCAGATTTATTGGACGTTTTCGAAAAAATGAAACACAAGATGTTGACATCTCTCGCAAATTATCAACATGAAGGTAGTAATTGGACGTTCGGTGAGGTATTGAAACTCGAAATTCACATAACTGAAAACGATTCATTGAAAGGATCTTCCTACGTGGAATTACCATATTTCTTAGCTAAAAAACACGCCGTGGTCAACGTAAGAAATAAAGATGATCAGTGTTTTAAATGGGCAGTCACTTCTGCTTTATACCCTGTCAAAATCCATCCTGAGAGAGTTTCTCGTTACGAGGAGACTTCTAAAAATCTCGATTGGACCGGAGTGACTTTTCCAACAGAGTTAAAACACATCGAACGTTTCGAGGTTCAAGATCCCACCGTAGCAGTGAACATCCTGGGATACGACAACGAAAAACGAACGATCTATCCTCTCAGACAGACTTCGTATCTCAAAAGAGAAAAGATGATTATTTTATTATTGATTTCGAATGGTGACAATCGTCATTATTGTTGGGTTAAACATCCGAGCCGATTACTGTCGAGACAAAATAATAAACATGAACAGAAGGTATGTTTATGTTGCAACTGCATGAACATGTTTAAGAGCGAAAAATCATTAGCGAAACATCAGGAATATTGCAACAAATATCAAGGTGTTGCCGTCAAAATGCCCAAACCCAACACCATCGTGAAGTTTGAAAATCGCATTAGAAGGTTAAAAGTACCATTCGTCGTGTACGCCGATTTCGAATGTTTCACCATGAAAATGAGTTCCTGTCAACCCAACGCTCTTCAAAGTTACTTCAAAAGATATCAAAAACACATGCCTTCGGGCTATTGCATTTACGTGAAATGCGTTTCGACTCGCAACACGACATGGGTCCCTTCACCTACACGAAACAGTATGAAGACGACGACGTGGCCCAAAGGTTCGTGGAAGAGATGGAATGGAAAATTCAAATGTAATACGACAAATTCAAAACTCCAGCGAAAATGATGATCATCACTCGAGAGCAGCAGGCCGAAAATAACAGAGCCACCGAATGTCACATATGCAGACAATCGTTCGACGAGAATTCAGAGGAAAATAAGAAGGTCAGAGACCATGATCATTACACGGGTCTGTATCACAGTCCGGCTCACAGCAAATGTAATTTAAAATATCAAGATGCCGTTTTCTATCCGGTGATGTTTCACAATCTCTCGGATTACGACAGTCATCTGTTCGTGAAAAATCTTGGCACCTCACATGAAGAATTAAATTGCATCGCGAACAGCGAAGAAAGATACATTTCCTTCATGAAATGGAAGCTCATGGAGAAGAAAAGAGTAATCGACGGAAATACGTTGGAAGAAAAAACGAAATCCATTCATAGAGGCATACGTTTCATCGACAGTTTTAAATTCATGTTGACCGCTCTGGAAAAATTAGTCGATAACATGAGCAAGGATAAATTTAAAATCACGAGCGAACATTTCGGAGAACAAGTAGACGTCATGTTGAGGAAAGGAGTCTATCCTTATGATTACATGAACGATCTAAAGAGATTCGAAGACACCACACTACCTTCGAAAGAAGATTTTTATTCGAAATTATACGAATCCGACATTTCCGACGAGAATTACGAACATGCCAAAAACGTGTGGAAATCATTCGATATGAAAACCATGAGAGATTATCACAATCTCTATCTGAAGACCGACGTTCTGCTCTTGGCAGACGTGTTCGAAAATTTTCGAGACGTCTGTCGTCGAAATTATGATCTGGATCCTGCTTGGTATTTCGCCGCACCCAGTCTGGCGTGGGAGGCTCTGTTGAAGACCACCAAAGTCCAATTGGATTTATTATCCGACGTGAACATGTTGCTCATGTTTGAAAGGGCTGCGAGAGGTGGCGTCTCAATGATCTCTCACAGATATTCTGAAGCTAACAATCCCTACATGAAAGAAGGTTTCGATTCGAAATGGTTGATTAAATGCATACAGTATTGGGACGCTAATAATCTGTATGGTTGGGCTATGAGTCATCCTTTACTGATTGGAAATTTCGAATGGGTAACGGAACCGGAAGAGATGCAAAAATGGAGAGACTATCCTTGCATTTTAGAAGTCGATTTGAACTATCCGGAAGAATTACACATTTCACACAACGATTATCCGCTGGCTCCCGAACGAATGGAACCGAACGAAGGAGACGAGGAAAAACTCATTCCCAATTTATTTAACAAACGTAACTACGTCGTCTACAGTGAGAATTTGAAACAATACGTCGATTATGGGATGAAATTAGTCGACATACATCGCATCATTCGATTCGACGAAGAGCCTTGGATGAAAAAATACATCGATCTCAACACGAATCTCAGAATTCGAGCCGAGAATGATTTCGAAAAAGATTTCTTCAAACTCATGAACAACTGCGTGTACGGTAAATCGATGGAAAACATCAGAAAGAGAACCGACGTTCGACTTATCACGTCTGAGAAAAGAGCTAAAAAATTAGTGGCGAAACCCAATTACAAACACCGAACCATATTCGACGAAAATCTAGTGGCCGTTCACATGCAAAAGACGCACCTGAAGTTCGACAAACCGTATTATCTCGGACCAATCATCTTAGATATCAGCAAGCGATTAATGTATGAGTTTCACTACGATTACGTCAAACCAAAATTTGGTGATAAAGCCAAACTACTGTTCACCGACACAGACTGTATGCTTATCGTCTAAAAGATGAAGAGATCAAGAAGTGCAAAGGGGTTAAAGCGTGTGTGTTGAAGAAAAACATCTCTTTCCAAGAGTATAAAGATTGTCTGTTAGGAAGTGGTCCGGTGTATAAGACTATGAAATCGATTCGAAGCGAAAATCACGACTTGTATACCGAAATAGTCAACAAGATTTTGCTAACGGCCGATGATGATAAGAGATTCGTGTTAGACGATAAAATAAGCACTTTGGCACTTGGACATTGGACTTTGGATCTAATTAGAGACGATATGAATGTGGATGATTGGATTCCATATACGATTCTGGATGATAGGATTCCAGAAAATCAAGAGGAATTAGATGGATTCGAAATTATAGAAATCGAGAGAGTTAGTTTAAAAAGAAAAAAAAAAAAAAAATAACGTCATTTTAGTGAATTATAATATAATAAATAAAAAAAATATATACGCATTTATGAATAAGAAAATAAAGATATCCATAGAAGGTGTCGTCTTACCTAACGAACCCCTATCCAACAGCAATCTGTTGAATGCGGCAAAAGATTTGAAAATCAAAGATTTTCTAGGCGTGTTTTCCAGAGATGCCTTGCCGAAGAGAAGACCTCGACAATCGGAATGCGGAATTTTAAATCTAGACGATACATCGGGTGAAGGCACTCACTGGGTGGCGTGGATCAAGAACGGGAAGAAGAAAAATTATTATTTTGACAGCTACGGAATCTTGCCGCCAAAAGAAATAAAGAACTATTTCAACAAATCGATGGTTCGTTACAACACGGAACAAGTGCAATTACCAGATCAAGTGTTTTGCGGTCACCTGTGTCTCTACGTTCTCAAGAGATGGTCTGAAGGAGATCGGTTTCAAGACATTCTCAATGATTTACATTAGAGAGAGATTTTTTTATAGTATATATAAAGATAATAAATTATTTAAAAACAATTTTAATCGAATAAAAACGGAAAAATAAAAATAAAATAGTTCATTTTTAATAAACTGCGTTTTGAATATATTTTTTCTAAAAAACAAAAAATCCCACAACAACATGCCAGTCGATAAATTTGGTAGAAGTGATGACGAAAAAGTCAACCTAAGAAAGAAGAGGAAGACGTTCGAAGTCGACGATGGTTACGACGTTGCCAACTTGGACGAACGTTACGTTCGGAGATACGAACCTCCAGAAGAACCTTTGAACATGAATGATAAGAAGCTCTACAATCTTCCCGAGCCGATAGATCTCACAGATGCTGTGACTAAAAAATACGTCGACAGGGGTTACGCCGATTTCGAACGAATCCTGCTAGATAATTACGTGGATAAAACCATGACCGACGATCTCGATCTGAAATCCAAACATTTGGTGAACGTCGCAAATCCCATAGATCCCACCGATGCCACGACCAAGAAATACGCGGATGACTCTCACGCGAGATTCAGCGAACACCTGAGAAATAGATATGTTCAGAAAACGATGCACTCGGAATTGAACGCCAATTCTAACAAGATAACGAACGTGGCCACTCCACGAATCCCAAGGACGTGGCGACCAAACACTACGTAGATCTGGAACAGAGAAAGTCTGACAGACGAGAAATGAAATCGGATTTGAATGCGGGATTCAACAAGATATTGAATCTGTCGAAGGTCGACGACACGGATGTGGACTCAACCGTGGTCAACAAGGGCTACATGGATTCTGCCGTGATATGATCACAAGAATACCTAAAATCGCAAGTGGACGATCTCTACCTGAACAAACAATCTGGCGGAACCATGGAGGGTGGTATCGACATGAACGGTAAGAATTTATTCGGACTCAGTCACGATCCCGAATTCGATTCCAGCATGGTCAGCAGAAAGTACGTGGACGACAACTCAGTCTGGAGAAAGGGTGACATAATGGAAGGTAAACTAGACATGGGTGGACACGCACTCACGAATCTACCGGATCCCGTGAACATGACGGATGCCTGCACCCTGATTTCGGTGGTGGAGAAAGTCAAATATGCTAGACAATTGATCACTGTGTGGGCCGAGGAGGCCGGCACCTTAGATGAAGAAAAAGCTGAGTGGTCTTTTGTAAATGGAGGTAGCGGATCGAAACATGGTCAGGTGGGATATCCCATGCCGCTGGGAGGTGAAATCCTTTGAATGAGTCTGGCTTCCTCGGATTTGAATAACAGAGCAGTCGTCAATCTCATGGTGAAAGGAGTAGAGAGCGATAAGAGATACAGCGTCGAAAAGACTGAGAATCAACACGCGAATGTTAGCACGTTCAGCACGCCTCTCAAAGTGAACGCCGGAGACAGGATTAATTTCGTTACGAAAACCAATAATCCCGAAGCCGCCACTTCCGTGGTGAGTCTACTGATCGAATTAGTTCCTTTGAACAAACTGTGAATGCGTGGAAAATAATGAATTAAAAAAAAAAAATAATGTGTGATTTATTAAAAAAAAAAAAAAAAGTAATGAGATTTAGAAAGATGTTCAATCTCTCTAGATCACATTACTTTATTTATTTATTTATTTTTTTTTTTTGAGGTTTTGTTTTAATACGTTATTTCTCATAATGTTTCATCTCGTGAAATTGGATCACCTATCTCGAAACATGTGTCGACATCTATTTTAGCATTTCAAAGAGCTTTTATAAATTCTCGAAAAGTTTTCTGGTCTTATCTTCTATCAAGATTTTACTTTCAATTTCACGTCTCATATAATCAGTCAATATCAAAGGATCTGTTTCGACTAAAGTGTCTAGAATTATTGCTAACAAATCTTGCGAAATATTTTTAATCAAAACACGTCTGTTTCTTCTTAGGTATTCTCTTCCTTTATCATCCATTTTTTATAATAACTTTTTAATTTTATTTATATATATATATTTTTTTTTCACACTCATCTCTCATCGAATGATCGACATCTTATTTCCATCCGATTCGAATTGTAATTCTCTATCCGACAGGACCAGGGCGAAGGCTTCGGTTTTTCTTGGCACGTTCCTATCGAATTGCATCTTGATCTGAATGTCTAAGACGCTACTCTTGAGTTGTTCACTCTGTTTACTGACGTCGAATACGAACATGGGATACATCGACTTGTATTCGCCGGGAGATATGTTAGAGTTGCTCATCAATTCGTCTAGACCGTGATACTTCTTTCTAAAATCTGCGGCGTCGCCATACAGTCTGCAGAAATCGTTCTTGTCGTGGCGTTCAGAAACACTTGCATGTTTCTCAAATGGCAGTGATCGAACAGCGACGCATTCTTTTCCTGAGACCCGTCCCTATCGGTCTGAAACGCAACCACGATGAAACGCGGTCTCTCGGAAGCGGATTTCACCGTCAATCTCCAATCGAAATGATTCGTGGAGGGTGGAATGCTAGCTGTGTCGCGCTGTCTCATTCTAAATCCCACGGGTAATTTACTCTTGGATTCTATGATCTTGTAGAGACGCGCTTTTTCCACAAACGAAGGCTCCACGTGCGGAACGAACCACGATATCTTGTGTAGAGTTATCTTACCCGCATTGGTCGCAGTGAGTCTCACTATTGCATCGTCGTCTCCTTTTCGAATCAACGTCAGATTGTGTTTGAATCCGTACATGATCTTGTTGTAATCGTCCGCAAATCGGAAGATGTGTTTCAAAGGTATCCTGAATGAAAACGTTCCTTTAGGTCTGGACGTCTTGACGACGTAGTCGAATATCGCGGCGGCGCCGGCGCTAGCAGGGCCTACGGTGTCTTTCACCCACAAATGATTAAGTCCTCTGGATTTCGAAAAATCATCAGGATACGTCAAGAGTCCGAACATCGTGGTGGCCTGACCGGGATGAAACACAGATTCTATCTCTTGTCCGGATAGCATGTATTTTATATTACTGAATAGATGCATGATGCCATTATTGACTAGAGTAACCGTGTCGTCGTCGGCGTAGTCGCTCCCATCTTCCTTGGTGAGACGTCCCTGCACCACTATGTAACTCTCGCTAGGATGTATGAATAGATCTTGAGTTTCGTCGTTGATTCTTATCTCTCCCGCATTGTTCAAACTCGTTCCGGTTACCGGTTCATATTCATGAACCTCATATTCTTGAATACTTTCATCTTTCACTATGCTTTGTGCTATATCTAGTATATTTGTCATTTTCAAGGATTTTTAGTTTTTTTTCTTGTTTATTAATTAACTTGCTTTCTTTATCTAAAAATAGTTTTTAATTATTTTTTATTATTATTTTTGTCTCTTATTTATATATGTGTAAACAAGAAAATATTAAAGAAAGTAAATAAAGGAAATTTGTTTTCTTTATCAAAACTTTGTCTTCTGTAATTGTTGTTCTCTTCTCCATCCAAAGCTTCGATTTCGTAAGTCACCGGATCGGTGTGAAATATTTTGATTATCATGAAGATTTCCGAGGTCCATCGAGGAGTATAACCCTTTTCGAAGTGCTTCTTATAAGCGTAGATTCTCACTCGATCACCGACCGCAAATTTCGGCGTTCTAGACTTCTTCCTAATCTTAGATCTTTCAGGATATAGATTCGCGTAGACCCGTTTTTCATTTCGAGGATCGCTAGCTTCCACGATAGTCATCTTGATCGATCTGTGTTGCTTGTTGTTGTAATCTCTGACCAGACTGTTCAGAATGTATATGTATTTCTTGGTCGAATTCGCCGTCAAGTATCTGTGCATCTTTTCCTTCATCGTTCGATTCCAACGTTCCACCACGCTGGCTTTCTCTTCGTTTTCGATGGAGTAGAGGTCTACCAATCGAGGAACGTGCTTGTTGTAGAATTCCTTTCCCTTATCCACCCACAATTTACTC
Organism: Pictodentalium vernedei; assembly: GCA_031216915.1. Classification (NCBI taxonomy): domain Eukaryota; kingdom Metazoa; phylum Mollusca; class Scaphopoda; order Dentaliida; family Dentaliidae; genus Pictodentalium; species Pictodentalium vernedei. The sequence goes on from CM062295.1 coordinate 656,816,242, forward strand.
GGTTTTCGAGAAAACGAGTCGAACACGCTCTTCAGAGCCTCGGCGACGCAAGGTCCCGATTTATTCTTCAAAGCTCTGATCCAACCGTATTTGGAAAACACGTCGATGACCGTCAATAGATATTTGACGCCCTCGTTCCACCTGGAAAACGATCTCATGTCGACCATGTCGGCAGACCAAATGTCATTCAAACCCTTCACGAACACCCTTCTCTTTCGAAATTTACGCACTATGGGTTTGTGTAACTCCTCGGCCAATTCGCTCGTCAATAATCGTTTCTTCTTCTTTTCCGATGCGCTTTTTTTTTTGAACGTCCCATCCGAATCGACGTTTCGCACCGATCAGATTGCCGCCCAGCGAACGTTCTATCTTCTCTCTCCTGGTCGGATTCGATATGCCTCTCAATTTCCCCAACATGTTTTTATCGCAGACGTCGTTGCGAGTCTTGGTGTCGGGATGTCCGGCGTAGCACAGATCGTGATCATACGTGGCCGCGTCCACCCTATTCACAGGTTTGCTCCAAGATTTGGGTGTCAGATCGGCGTTGAGTCTCTTGTTCAATTTCGTTCCAGGTCCCGTGAAACTGTGACCGCGCAGATGCATTTTGAAACGTAGATTATTGATCATTTTATTCACGATGCCTTTACCTTTGCTCGCGTTCTTTTTTTTGATGAATCGAGTCTTGACAGAACCACACACGTCGCAAATTCCGCGAAGCATCTGTCTGTCGTATTTAGTTCATACTTCTCGATAATTACTCGTCTCGGTAACTCTCTTACACTTTACACAATACATTTTTTTAAAGAGTTATTTAAATTAATTTCGTTTTTATTTTATATATAAATTTAATAATTAATTAATTCTCTTCTTATTATATATTTTTTTTTTTTCAATCGCTGCTCTTGAGTACTATCATCTTACTGAATTCCTCCCTGGCCTCTTTCCTCCCCTTTTCCACGAGAGAATCCTTCATCTCTTCCTTGATGATCTGACGAGTCTTGATTCTCACGGCTTCTTTCATGGCTTCGTATTTCGTTTTCTCGCTCAATATCGCGAAGTATTCTCCGTCTGATATCCTACCGTCTTTCAACGCCATCGAGATCATTTCGGATATCGTGTCGATCTTGGAGTCAGCCAAGACGCAAATCTTGTCGTGTTTCCTCGCCTTCAGATATAATTTCCTACTCAAAAAGTTTCCGAGCGTGCTAAACAATCCGGCGGCGAGAGCCACTCCTTCTGCGGTCAACACGATCGGAATGCCAACCGCGGTCGACAACAATCCGATGCCAGCCGCGTGTAAACCCATGGAAATCGTGATGAGTGTCGTGTCGATCGCGTTGACGAATTTCACGAAACGCGAATACTTCTTCTTGAGAGAATGACGAGAATCTCTCTCTCGAGTTAGATACTCTTGGATTCTACTGATTTGATCGATGCAATACCTCTCTCCTCTTTCTTTTTCTTCTAGCGACGGTGCCGTTGGCAAAACGCTGATCGGCTTCTCATCCTCGTCGTCCACTAACGTCAGATACAATTTATTTCTGGTTCTCATTTTTGTGTTTTTTTTTCTTTCTAATATTAGATAAAAAATGTATGTGTGTATTTATTTTTATTTTCTATTCTCCTTTATTTTATATCAATGAGAAACTTAGACGTATGCTTCATTGAACAATAATTTCATGACGCATCCCTTATCTTGTAAAGTCAGACTTTTACGCGCCAATTTCTGTTCTTCCGAAACTGTGGGCTTGCTTTGATCCTTACAGAAGAGTAATCTCTCTACGGTCAACACGATCGGAATGCCAACCGCGGTCGACAACAATCCGATGCCGGCCGCGTGTAAACCCATGGAAATCGTGATGAGTGTCGTGTCGATCGCATTGACGAATTTCACGAAACGCGAATACTTCTTCTTGAGAGAATGACGAGAATCTCTCTCTCGAGTTAGATACTCTTGGATTCTACTGATTTGATCGATGCGATACCTCTCTCCTCTTTCTTTTTCTTCTAGCGACGGTGCCGTTGGCAAAACGCTGATCGGCTTCTCATCCTCGTCGTCCACAAACGTCGGATACAATTTATTTCTGGTTCTCATTTTTGTGTTTTTCTTTCTTTCTAATATTAGATAAAAAATTTATGCGTGTATTTATTTTTATTTTCTATTCTCCCTTATTTTATATCAACGAGAAACTTAGACGTATGCTTCATTGAACAATAATTTCATGATGCATCCTTATCTTGTAAAGTCAGACTTTTACGCACCAATTTCTGTTCTTCCGAAACTGTGGGCTTGCTTTGATCCTTACAGAAGAGTAATCTCTCTATGGTCAACACGATCGGAATGTCGACCGCGGTCGACAACAATCCGATGCCGGCCGCGTGTAAACCCATGGAAATCGTGATGAGTGTCGTGTCGATCGCGTTGACGAATTTCACGAAACACAAATACTTCTTCTTGAGAGAATGACGAGAATCTCTCTCTCGAGTTAGATACTCTTGGATTCTACTGATTTGATCGATGCGATACCTCTCTTCTCTTTCTTTTTCTTCTAGTGACGGTGCCGTTGGCAAAACGCTGATCGGCTTCTCATCCTCGTCGTCCACAAACGTCGGATACAATTTATTTCTGGTTCTCATTTTTGTGTTTTTCTTTCTTTCTAATATTAGATAAAAAATTTATGTGTGTATTTATTTTTATTTTCTATTCTCCCTTATTTTATATCAACGAGAAACTTAGACGTATGCTTCATTGAACAATAATTTCATGACGCATCCCTTATCTTGTAAAGTCAGACTTTTACGCGCCAATTTCTGTTCTTCCGAAACTGTGGGCTTGCTTTGATCCTTACAGAAGAGTAATCTCTCTACGGTCAACACGATCGGAATGCCGACCGCGGTCGACAACAATCCGATGCCGGCCGCGTGTAAACCAATGGAAATCGTATTGAGTGTCGTGTCGATCGCGTTGACGAATTTCACGAAACGCGAATACTTCTTCTTGAGAGAATGACGAGAATCTCTCTCTCGAGTTAGATATTCTTGGATTCTACTGATTTGATCGATGCGATACGTCTCTCCTCTTTCTTTTTCTTCTAACGACGGTGCCGTTGGCAAAACGCTGATCGGCTTCTCATCCTCGTCGTCCACTAACGTCGGATACAATTTATTTCTGGTTCTCATTTTTGTGTTTTTTTTTCTTTCTAATATTAGATAAAAAATTTATGTGTGTATTTATTTTTATTTTCTATTCTCCCTTATTTTATATCAACGAGAAACTTAGACGTATGCTTCATTGAACAATAATTTCATGACGCATCCCTTATCTTGTAAAGTCAGACTTTTACACGCCAATTTCTGTTCTTCCGAAACTGTGGGCTTGCTTTGATCCTTACAGAAGAGTAATCTCTTCCAAAACGCGATCACTTCATCGATTTGAAAGCGTTCGAACGCCGGTTCGAAATACTTGACGACTATATCTTCCCTTTCCATCCACAGACACGAATGATTCTCGTGATCGAAGTCTAGGTGATCCCGACATCCGACGCATCGTTCTAACAAGAGACGACCTAGTTGTTCGTTCACGCAGAATGCATAGGCTCTCATCAGCATTTTTAAAAGAAACCTTACTCTAATAGTCTGAGAATCGCTCATGATTTACGTATTTATATTTTTATTATCTATTCGATTTGATATATTATTTTTTTAAATAACTTTTTAATTATATATATATTTTTTTTCTCTCCTATATATATCAATCACTTTTTTTATTACTTCAGGAAACGTGACAGTGGGTTTGCCGGTTCAGGGACATCTCTTTTCCGTGTACCGTGCACGATTCAATTTCCGACATAAAGTCCGCAAATGGATTCCGTGTACGCCTCCATAGGGTTTCAGAGTTAAAATCGTGTACGGACGCGGATGATTTAGATCGGCAAGACGATGGTTTAGAAACGGCAAAACGTTTTTTTGCTCGCAATTTAACACTGAATCCTATGGGGAAACCCATTTGCCGATTCAAAGACAAAACGGTACATGTACACATACGTAAATTTTCATGCGTTTTTTTCACTCTTGGATACAATCAGTGGTCTTTGAATCGGCAAAGCCGAATCTAAGACATCCTAAAAAACGTTAAAATCGTGTACAGGTACACGATTTTAACACTAAATCCTATGGAGGTGTACACGTACCCGTACACGTACATGTACACCTGTCCCTCAATCGGCCTCTACCACCTACTAATGATTTAATATTTTTTAAATTCTAGAAAATAAGGGATTGGAATCAAATGACAAGAGAATACAATATCATTGTATTTTCAAGATTGTTTATTAATAACACGCCTATTCTATGAAATCCCCATCTACAGCAACACTAAACCATGCGGAAAATGAAAATCCGTTCCGCACACATGTGCGGAACGCAAATCGTTGACGAACTATTTTTTAATCGAAGCAAAATTCCATTGGAATTTTCTACAAATCGTGCACTGCAATTACAATTTTAATCCCCAGCCATAGCTAAAACTCGTCCCCTGAGTTCCAATGTGTTCTGCTAGCCAGTAGGTACATCAAACACTTTGGAACTCGGGGTACGAAATAGTAACACGGGTCCCCTCGCACATTTTGGTGGCGGTAAATCGTGTTCTTTTTGTTGATAGTTGTCAAATAAATTGTTGAGTGTCTTTCTAATAATTATTTTTATAGACGTGAAGGAGTGTACAAAACACAGAATGACACGCGCGTGTAAATGGGTTAGTCGATATGACACTTGTATCATCGAGGAAGGATAAAACTCGAGGCCTGTTGCCTCTCCTTTTACGCATTGGCACTCGTGCCATATTGATTAACCCATTCACACGCGCGTGTCGTTCTGTGTATATAGGGCTCACTGAACCACAATCCACCTGAGAATAGCAGATGGAACTCGCCAATACTGAATCAATGTTGATTTGCCAAAACTCTTCATGTGGGTCCCACTGTGAACTTGCGTCTGCCAAAAGACACATTCATCTCACCCACATTTAAGAAAATATCTTAATAATCGCAGGAACAAAACATTACGACTCTGTATCATCAACTAAGAAAGAATCTGTATCTAGGATTTGTATTATGAATTCAGAAGTCGAAGATCTTGAATTGGACGAGATGAGCCACTAGGATTAAATGATTGCTGGTGGATAAAATACAAATTTTGTTATCCAGATTGCTCATTAGTGAGTTGCTGCGCCATCTTCGCCTAATGGCACTCTGCAACAGATTGTAACAGAGCAAGATCCGCATGAACAATGAATATATTGCTACGATTTCTATGTGTTACAAATCGTATTTTAAACACAGTTATTACTGTGCACAAGTTCACACAAAACTCGTTAAGACGAATAGTACCGCACGGTGCTATCCTGCCAGGATACTGGAAGGATTTTAATGAAATCAATTTACCCACATAGTTATAACTAGGTGGGAATTCATACAGAATCCAATTAGAGGAGTGTTTCTCACGACGACACCCTATTAATATTTGTCGGAAAACTCCAAGAGGTTCTCCCAAGCAACTCAAATAATACACGCCCGTGAGAGCTACATAATTGTTGGTAAGTTTACCCCTTTGGCATTTGAATCGTCAATTGCCGAATCAAGATTTATCATATGACTCGTCTGGTTTGTTCACTTTAAAACATTTGATATTTTGTTTTCATATTAATTAGTGATAAATAAAGCCTTCCGTCAATTTCATTGGTCAATTTCAAAACTAGACAATTTGATTGGCTGAAGAAAATACAACTGGGCCATATTTTCATAATTTGCATAATTGGGGTTGAAAGAATCCATTGGTCAATTTCAAATATGAACAGTTTGATTGGCTGAACAAAATACAACTGGGTCACATTTGCATTATTTTATTAGGGAGAGTTTACGTTATCTGTCCTATTTAGGATGGGTTATATTGTATTAATCTTTTATCCACAAGAAAAACGCCATTCATTTTTTTATATTTTCACCTTTTGTTTCCACAACATAGGTTATGATCCCTCATTGGAACGAGCTCGTTCCAAAGAGGGGTCATAACCTATGGTTTGGAAGCAAAAAGTGAAAATTTTTAGTTATACGAGGATGTTTTTTCCAAGTGCCGTCTGCAACTCAGGTTAGGTGATGGGTTAAAAAGTCATACTAAGTGGCTAATTTGTGCGTGTGTGTGTCATATGATAAATAGAATATGAAATGAGTGTTTTTCTCATACAATATTTATGAAACTCGTGCGAATTTTCCGTTTGGGCACGCCAGAGGCTCGCCAAAGCGGAAAATTCTTAGACTCGTTTCATAAATATTATATGAGAAAAACACTCATTCCATATCTACTATATATCAGCTCTGGAACATCAGCTTGAAAAGAATGGGTATATGTGTATCTATGTAAATATTTAGATTTTGAAATCATGAAGATCCCGAGTGTCTAATAAGAGATAAGGGGTTTAATTCCATTAACTCTCGGAATACAATACATGGTAATTCGTGTGCATTCTAAAATCAGCTGGATTAAAATTAATCCAAATCGACTGGGTTGAGTGAATATGAATCCAATTGGATAAAAAATTAACCCAGTTGATTTGTGTTGACCTTTAACCAAGCTGATTTTAGTATGTGAGTCCCATTACATTTGAGACTGCAACAAATCAAGCGTACTTGCTAAAGGCCGCTTGTAATATACTCGTCAACAGGATAGAACATTTCACGCTTGTTAACACTTAGGCTGCCGAAAGCGACTATTGCCACCTATTTTATGATGATTATTTGTACGTTCTACACTTCAAAAACTTTATTTTCTCTTCAGAACCAAAACTGGCTCTAATCTTGTCCCTGAGATTATTTATTTATTTATTTATTTAGGTTTAAGGTCACGTATTTCTGCACAATGGCTAACCATGACCGTGGCAGTTTTACGGGTGAAGGAAGCCGGAGTCCCCGGAGAGAACCACCGGGCAACGGCGAGCAACTGTCAGCTCCCCAACATCCTAACTCCACACAAGCAGGGCTACCATTGGTTGAAGACAAGTGTACCACCGACGTGCAGTACGCCTTAGTACACGACGTCACCGTGCCCCCACATGGGCAATGGGGGTGAAGTGTCTTGCCCAAGGACACAACGCGGTTGCCGCAGGTGGGATTCGAACCGAGGACCTCTCGGCTTGCAGCCTGCGCCTCTACCTACTGAGCCACCGCGACCCCGTCCCTGAGATGGAACCAGTTCTGTTTAAACATTATTTATTTCAAATCAAATAAATTTATAAAGATTAACATTAAATTTTAACAGAATTAAACATAAATTGAGGGGGTTTCAGTCGTAAGTTTAGAGCTTATACGAGGTTGTCTCAAAGCATTATTAAGCAAAGGAGATATGAACAGTTGGCATATCGAACCAGTTGTGGTTCTATACAGAACCAAATATGGTTCGATATGCCAACTGTTCATATCTCATTTGTTTCAAAATGTTTGGCGACTACGTTGAATAAGCTCCAAGTTTACTGCTGAATCTACTTCAGTTCATGCAATATTCTGTTAAAATTGAATGCTAACCTTGGTAAATTTATTTGATTTGAAATAAATACTGTTTAAACAGATCTGGTTCCATCTTAGGGACAAGATTAGAACCAGTTTGGGTTCTTAAGAGAACCTATATTTTATGCAGTGTAGTATGCGCAGAGCTAACCTACCATCTGATTAATTGTTGGAAATGATAGAGTTTCAAGCATGTCATAAATCTTATTAAACTTCCTCCAATACAGACGTACATAGAGCCTAATAAGCCTAAAGTGGGCGTGGCAGTAAAAGTAAAATGATTTTAATCGTAAAATAGAATGTTTCGGTTCTGCATCATTAACTGTGCGTACACTGAGTCTCATTCAAACTTTTGTATTAATTTTGTATAAATTGAGAACGGTCAGGACAAAACATTTAATTCTTGTTGAGAAGTTGACCAGGTAGTGAACTGGAATTTAGCAAAGAGTTCACCGGGCTTGAGTTGACGAAAACTACAGACAGCTCTGTTTTAGTTTATTAAAATTAACAAAATGAAACTTCGCTTCATTCTCTACTGATGTCATAAATGTTTTCTCAATTACATACTTCTTGTTCATACCTTCCTCGCCAGTCTAAGAATTTCAGGGGAGATGACTTTTCACGAAAGCCGATTTACATGATAAGTCATGGATGATGCGATGGCAACAGACGAAAATAGTTAGCGTGATCACTGTCCAGTGTCGGAGTACAGTTCTTTACAGTTCTAAGCGAATTACACTCTACATTCAGTTAAGTTAAAAATCAACCCCAAATCAACTGGGCTGAGTGAATTAAAACCCAGCTGGGTTCATATTCACTCAACAAAGTTGGTTTGGGTTAATTGTTAACCCTTTGAACACGAGGGGTCGCTTTACCGGCCGAGGGACATGGTACATTGTTCTTTCATTGAGTAGGATGCCTACTAAGTTGAGGGTCTGGGTAGACCAAGGCTGCACGTTGCAAATATTGATTGGTCTACCCCAAATAATGAATATTGCTTCATTTGAACTGACATGAAAGTTACCACCAGTGTTCAAAGGGTAAGCCCAATTTTAAAATGTTTTTATTCTTTTAAATTCTCATCGATTCATATCTATTTCACAAGTTAATTTACACAGCATTCTTTAAACAACTGGTCTCATTTTGTCATTACTGTGTTCACTCCTCAGTTTTATTCCTCATATTTTATCAACTTGGTTTAATTTGTAACATGGAAGATACACATGTAATGATTTATTTCAGAAAATATACTTTTCAGCGCCACGATATAGCCTTAGCTGCTGATGTGGCGTAAATCACCAATAAATAAATAAATTCATCCCTGAAGTTTCAAGTAAAAATGTAATATAATGTAATAACATGTAACATAATTTTTATAATTTATAAGATTGATAATATAATTTTAGGCTCCAACGTGGAACTTTAAGGGCCTATATAAGTAATGAATTGAAAAATGGCCTCTCGGAAAGAAACGTGAAAAAAAATTAACAAAAGCTGCCCAAGATGGGTTTTCATAGCAAAGTTATGACGAAATGTTCATAAATGCAGGTGGCCAACAAAAAATCGGAAAAAAATGTATATTTGAGATTTCTGACGACTTTGAAAGTTGCCTTTCTATTCGCATGTCACCTATTATCAAACTACGTAATCGGTTCATTAAGGTACCAAATTGGTAATTAGAACATACCTACTCCACGCCTTCGTATATGGGACATCTGTGAAACCGTGTATTACCATGGTACGTGAAAAAGAAAATCTACAGTTTGTTGTTCACTGTGACATGGGGGCAGCCATGTTGGACGTTGTCACGTGATATTGAAACCCACGATGCAGAATACGGGTGTTTTTAAATCCTCGTAAATCTAAAACAGTATCATTGCATCAACTCATCAATACCTAAACATTGTATTTGTCAAATAATATTGCTGTCTAGAGCGATGGCGATCTTTAATATCATTATCTGTTTTTTTAACATTTCTCGGCTGTTTACAGTTTTGTGTTGATACAAAGCTTCCATCGCAAGGTCACAGTCCGAGCAAATTACTCCGCCGCATTACAAAAGCTGCATAATATTGCCGATATCATAACAAAGTACATAGGAAATACTGGAATTATTCTGAAATACATTATAAACGAAAAGAAATATTCTAATGAAGAAGACAAGTATCGCAAAACTGTGATCTATTTTTTTAGAGACACTTCGCGGTTAAGGAGTTCTTCGGTCACAACAACAAACAACGTTGACTGACTTCGGCGCTGAAAAGCTGAAATCTGCGCGATCTCATAAAAAACAAGTATAATTTCTTATACAATTTACTTCTTGGAATCACCGACGTGATTCATGGTATGGCGTTTGAAATGTTCCGACAATGGAAGCAGCAAGACATTCTTTGATTTGTCAAATACAGGTTTGTTTATTTTTCGATCTCACGTGTATCGAACTTGGTTTGCAGTTGGCAGGTCAAAATATTGCTATTGCAAGGAAAAACGAGCCATGTTGATGTACACCATACTGAAAAAAATCGCGCTAAAGCAGTCCGTACACCACGACAAAGTACTATAAATGTGAGATCAAGGTATAAGTCTTTCTTTCTTGTCAGAATATCGCACATATTTTTGCATTAGAATTTAGGAAAATAGTTGTACGGTAGGCCGCTTCAGTGATTTTCCTACATTCACTTATCATTCAGTGATTGACTTCACAACGCTACTCTTTCAGTTAAAATAATTCTAAACATTTTTTCTAAGGCATTGTAAATGAGATTCTTTATTGCATCTCCTTCCTGTTTGTTTGGAATTGATAGGTTGGGTCAGGGCGCCACCATACCCAACCTATCAATTCCAAACAAACGAGAAGGTGATCTGCAAAATGAGGTTCCGAGAGGGTGAATTTAGTGATGCTACCCTGCACACAGCAGGGTAGCATCACTAAATCCACCCTCTCGGAACCTCAGTCTGAATCAGGGTCTCAAAACTAAACAGAAGGTACCCAGAGGATAAATTGGCCCACTGTATGGGATAGCATCATCAAATTCACCCTCTGTGGACCTCATTCTGCAAATGTCAGATTGCTCATTTTCAGGCCTGGCAACCGCGTTGTGTCCTTCACCCCTCCCCCTTGTCCTCATGGATGCACGGTCACGTGTAATAAGGCGTACTGCACGTCCGTCGATGGTGCACAGGTTTTCAATCAATGTTAACCCTGTTTGTGTGGCGTATATTGGAGAGCCGATAGTTGCTTGCCATTGCTCAGTGGTTCTCTTTGGGTAGGCCATCATCCTCCACCTGTAAAATCTTTGTGATCATGATTAGCCCTGTGCAGATATATGTGACCTTATAGTTATACACCAATAAATAAATTAGTGCAGTGTGGGGAGATGGCATTGCAAATCTTGACACACCACTTCAAATGCTTTCTTTCATATTTTGGTGTACAACATCTTCAGGGGTGGAGGTGATCTTATGGTGTGCGTGTGTCAGATTGCAGTTTGTTTCAATCAGGCCAATATTTGGAATCTATTTGATGGGGGGGGGGGGGGGGGCAAGTGACATAAGAACCCTTGGAAGTTTGTCTACAGCTGATACAGATGGAAGCACTCAGGAAGACCTATGATAATAATCATCTGCATGGACACTAGAGTTATGAATAATTTCATGACTTCATTCCTTTGTTGTGTTGATGAACCGTGACTAACTGGATATGACACAAATAGTTGTTTGAACAACTTTGTCAAGCGAGCAATTAAGACCCTTGTGGCCACTTGTTTTTTGCCCTGACATACATGTAGTCAAATTTGAGGTTCTGTCACGGCCGTCTGTGCATCCGTCCATCTGGCAACAATTCAATACGACTCAGACAAGAGAACATATTTATGAACCGATCTTTGCGAAACTTCTTGGGTACCTTTGTCATCACCGTGGGATGAGAAGTTGAGAGAAAGTGCGGTGTGGAGTTCAAGATGGCCGCCGACAGCCATTTTGTACTGAAATTCGTGCAATCTGTTTTTTGTACAGAGCTTCTGAATGAATGTTCTGATTTGATTAAATTTTGTATGATGTGTATATTCAAATGTGTTATAGCCGAGTTCCTGTGTTAATATTTGGTGTGTTTGGGGAGGGTAAACATCAGTACAACCGCTTTTCTATTCCAATGAGAAAAATGAAACCTCCTCACCTCATGGGAAACCCATGAGCTAAAGATAAAAAATTCAAATACCTATATTTTAAGAAGGACTGGGCAAATATTTATTAATTAGTATGGATCAACCTCAGAAGGGTTTGAATTAAACAGGCCAAAACAATTGCTAACATTTGGCTTATGGTGCACCATACAAGGGTCCCATGGAGATTTCTTTTCTTGTTTATCATCTAACTATCACCCTCCTTTACAATACTTTACATGTAAGTTTGTTATCAGGTTATTACCTAGATGTGTGTCATTGCTGTGTCACATACTATGCATGTACATGTCCTACACAAGTTGTGAGCTACAGTGTCATTGACACTTTCATTATGTTTTTTTTTCGCTCCAATATGTGTTTGGCTTCATTTTGTGTGATTTTATGTGTGGAAAAAAGAAATGCCTATGTGTGCAGAAAGACACCTACAGTACATGGAGAGTGTATTATCACTAAATCAACAGCAAAGTGGAGATTCCACCGAAGAGAAAAAATGCCAATTTTTTGCTTAAGTATAACAAACACGAGTAAAGTTCCAGCCAGTGGACCTCCGGGTTAAACCCGGAGGTCCATTGGCTGAAACATTGCTAATGCTTGTGTTTTCTGTCCATATGTTCAGAATTTGAAAATGATACTTTGGGTGATAACTCCACTCCACAGGTGATTTATTTACAATCCACTCTCCACATTCTGTTTCCTCCCCTCCCTCAATGTGTGTGTAGGGGGATTAGCTGCACTTGGCTTTGCGATGCAGGCCTCTTGTTGGCCGTGTGTTCTTGAATTTGCTTCACCATCCTTAAAATGCAAAGGATTTTCTTTTTCAGTGATATGGTGCAAATATAACTCCTTAGTCTCAGCACAAGATTGCAGCTTTATGTACCTTTTGGCTTTTAATCACCTACTGTAGTATGCTAGCCTGCTCACGTAACATAACTACAAGGTGAGTGCTGCATCACAGTTTATTTATAGATTGTGTACCGTACATTAGCACATAAGCCACTCAACCAGGCAACCTTAGTACAGCAGGACCTGGGGGTTCAGGCTAGATGACTGTAATATGATTAATCACCTATTGCCAGTTCACAGAGAGAGAGAGAGAGAGAGAGAGGGAGCGCAGAGGTTCTGAAATGTTCACAGAAATCCTTCTAATAAATATACTCGGGTATGTTTTTAATTATATATCTTGTTTTGTAAGGTCTAAACATGTTAAAAATCTGTTTCTCATGCACTCCTGCATGGTCGTTTGGGCTGCTGCATGCTCTCTGTTCATGATCAATACAAACATGAACAAGTTAAAATATTATACCCAAGTTAATAAAATTGATAAATTTGTTCCTGACGTGCAAAGCCTTCTTGCACTCAAGGGATGAAATACTTCACCACCCATGCTAATCTGCTGATTTGGCATAAAACAAACCAAGAATATGAAGTTTTGATGGCAAAGATTTCATTATAAAAAAACAAAAAACACCTGCCTGCAATTGTACAAAATGGCCTGAGAAACAGAAGATTTACTTTGTGGGGGGCCTTATTTGGATTTTTTATCTCGTCACAATGTGTACCAAAGAACAACCCAAGAGTGGAGTAACTGGAGTTTCCCAGCATTGAATACATTTATTTCTGTGAAATAGCATCCTTGCCGATTGAAAGTTTGTGCTATTGAAATCAATAAATTCAAAAGACATGTTCTTAGTGGAAATTCCACTCCATGGGTGTTTCTTTTCAACATGGCTGTCCATCTGAACGATATTAAGTCTCACGTTACCATTGTAAAATTTCTTGACCTCTTTTTTAGTACTGGTTAGTTTGACAAGTTTGAGTTGAGTGTGTTAATTTTTTCGATAGGGTTAAAGTTTTTTCTAATTTGCAATGAAAAAGAAGGAGGACACGTTTAATTTTAAGAAATGTCTTAGGTTTTCAGTTTAATTTATCTGCATCATTACTTGTTGGGAATTGTTTTTTTTTCAGTAAGCTATAATGTGACTACAGCAAGCTTCCATACCTGAACTTTTTATTCTTAACTTTTTGAACTCTGTTGACCCCAGCAAAAAGACAAACGATAACAAAGATGGCTTTCTCTTTGGAGGGAATGTATAGGGTTGCAATTATTTCTTTCAGTATCCCTACTAATGCATTTGGAACTGTTTTAACCCCCTAGCTTTGTTCTTTGATGTTTTGAACATGTTTAGCCTTAAATGTTTTTCATGAGAAATTGTTTTGTTTTCAGTTCCAGTGCTAATGCCGTAGCAGACTTTCAGGAACCATTCATGCCTCACATATATTAGGTGAGTAAGTAGCATGTATTTATTCAGGTTCTATACCTCACAATCTTCATTTTGATGTATAATATGTGTATATTTATTTGGAATTTATGGGATTTCAGACTTTTTATTGTCACAGTAAATTTTGTTTGCTGTTTTTATTTCATTACTTATATAGGCCCTTAAGGGCCTATATAAGTAATGGAATTTTGTTTATTTTGAAATTCTCACCTCTCATATTCCTTAAATTCAGATTAAATATACACAAATTATACACCAAAATGAAGGTTGGGATGTATAGCACACGAAACACATATGTAATCAACTCATAGAGTCGACTGTAGGCACCACTGGTTCCTGGAAGTTTGCTACCGTATTCGCACCAGAATTGATAATAAAATAATATTCCATCAGAACAACTTGTGGCCAAATGTGCTCCATATATCCAAGAACAAAGCTAGGCATTCAAAACACTTTCGAATACACTGGCAGGACTGCATTTTGGAAAAGGACAACACTGTCTGCATTTTTTATTGAAGATGGTTTCCATGCTCGACAGACATGCGCAAATCACTCGTTACCACGAATTTCCATCCAAAAACAAAATCGTAATTCTAAGAAATTTCAACAGGTATCATGATACCTTGCACTGAATATGGCAACTATGCAATCTCTATCTAATAACAGTATACTGTATGAAGGCGATCTTTTTCATTATTTGATTTTAGACGGCGTTGTTTTTACATGCTTTTTCTGTCCGATGACGTCGACCGGAAATCGAAAGTAGACTCATACGTAAACAAAAGCAAGGGCTTTGGAATTTTCCCCAATGTAGCTCTGTCGCCGTGTTTTGAAGAATTTTTATCCCCTAGCTTTGTTCTTGGATATATAAAGCACATTTGGCCACAAGTTGTTTTCGTGAAATATTATTAAATTATCAGTTCTGGTGCGAATACGGCAGCAGACTTCCAGGAACCAGTGGTGCCTACAGTCGACTCAATGAGTTGAATACTTATGTGTTTCGTGTTCTATACATCCCAACCTTCATTTTGATGTACATTTTGCGTATATTTAATTTGAATTGAAGGAATATCAAAGGTGAGAATTTTCAAAATAAACAAAATTTCATTACTTATATAGGCCCTTAAACCAGGTACAAACGGCAAGATATGGACAGAACGGCATTCGCGTTCGAACTGTCATGTTTTATGGCACGAGCTCGATTTGGATGGAGGGATAATATTGAACGAGAAGCAGCAGGATTCCAGTTCAATATTACCCCTACGCCCAAATCGATCGAGTTCGGCTTCTTGTTCAATATTATACCTCCGTTGAAGTCGATCCAGAGCGGTAAAAAATGACATTTCGAACGCGTATGCTGTTCTGTATTTGTTGAATGCCTACAGTTTACTAAAAAATATTAAAAATGCAAATTATTGCCAAAAATAACGCAAACATAAAAGAAAACAGTTAAATAGTCCGCGCACGTGATCCGTATTGTTCAAGGACAATACAAAAAAAATATTGTTCGCTTCGGTTTTTGCAGAAAAAGCGTGCAGTTTATGGAAATAAAAGCACAGGCGTGCAATAAAAATCTGCTAGTTGTAAGTTAAGGGGTCGTCCAACCGAACTTTGGTCAATTTGTTGACATTTTTCCCAATGCATCAGAAACAGATAAGAGAAGTTAGGAAAGGCAAATTATGTATCAAAATAATGAGTAAAGTGCATAGAAAAGGTACATATAATTTTTTTCATGAAAAAAGTGAATTTTATGATTTTTGAAGACCAATTTGCCACTGGCGTAAGTAACGAACCGGTAAAACCACAAAATAATCGGTAATTCGAAAGCCTTGTCCTCAATATAATGATAACATCTTACAGACTCGGAGAAAACATTTTTTTGACACACACTCTGGTGGGTTTTGATGTTTGAATATAATAACACCAACACAAATTTTGGATGTTCCGGATGTGGCCATGTTTCAATGATGTTTATTCCGATCATGTGATTACGATGTGGTTCTTGCAGAAATACTCAATTTGGGCAATCGTAAGAATGCAAGGACGTGATCACGCCCTTTATTTGTTCGAGACAATGTATGAGCGGATTTGCAAACAGGTGACAGCAAATACTTGAGCTGTTAATGTCATAACTGCAAAATATGGTTCGAAATTCCCTCTCGTGTTTACAGGCCGTCTGAACTTTTTTGTTGACGAAAAATCTGAATTATTGCGCACTAGAAAGACAACATGAACCACTTGTAGAAAAATAACCGAGTGTATAAAATCGGGACAATACACATAAAATAAGGCAATATTCATAACAAAGTAACCAGAATGCTTCGGAAATCACTTTTTCACGAAGTATATTCCAAGTGACCTGGAACTATATTGAGCGTGTTAATTTCCCCCGATGTTGCGAAGTTATTTACTTCCTAGTAACCATGGAATTTGTCGCGGCTGTCTTTGATGTCTGCAAAGGACCGATTGAAGATGGGTTGAAAATGATGCATTCGCGCTTTTAAATAAGGTGCGCTTGGACGATGCTGAGAATTCAGTTTTTTCTTGCAACCAACCATACTAACACAAGCGTCGATCAGTGTCTTTCGTCATCGTTTTACACTGACAAATGTGACAAATCTCCTTCACTGGAAACCATCCCCCAATTTGCATATCACAATAAACATAACCGCTGTCACAGAGTATCAGCGCGGCCGTGTGGTCAAAACCGAAACGAATTATCGAATGCACGGTCAATATTAGCTGCAATTGGCTTTTAAACAAATGAAATACACGAAATATTCGCAATTTCTTCATTATCCATGCCGAATTACTTTTTAACCAGACCACATGCGATCAGTTTCGTTTGTCGGCATCAAACTGATATTGTTTGTGGTAATTAAATAGTACGAGAAGGCGAAGGAAGTCAAATATTTCCCATCATCTATTAATTAATTAAAATTGATAATTTCTTTTATTTTACTGAAATTATGAATTGATAAGGTGGGTGTGTTGCGATTATTATGCCCCAGACCTGGAAGTTGGAAAGTCAAAGGTGCATCTAGGGCCGTGCAGTGGTGACCCCTGTCCTCTTAATCTTAGTCTTACCCATTCATCATTACATGTACCAAGATTCTTCCTTGTATCTCAACCATTGCTACTCCAATTTGAAGGATATTTGGTGTTGTGATCGAGCATCATGGGGAAACAATGCCTGTGTAGCTGCTGTAGCATGTGTTTCTTCCCACATTTTTTCAGAGTTGTGGTACTTTTTCACTCTTTTGATTTGTTGATTTGTTACAATTTGTTGCAAAGTGCCTGCTAATACCATCAATTGTATTGCTACAGAATTTTCTGGTGAAGATTTTGTTCCTATTACTTATCAAGCAACAAACTAATGAATATTCTGTATAAAGCCACCAATCTGATGTTTGACACTTTTATCGGAGCTGTTATGAAGGCTTATGGAACTCAAAATGTTGATT
Source organism: Pictodentalium vernedei (assembly GCA_031216915.1). Lineage (NCBI taxonomy): Eukaryota > Metazoa > Mollusca > Scaphopoda > Dentaliida > Dentaliidae > Pictodentalium > Pictodentalium vernedei. The sequence continues at coordinate 656,833,722 of CM062295.1, forward strand.
ATGGCAGGACTTTTATATTCATCCATTAATCGATAAATTAAGTTTTATAGTAAGAAGCATGAAAGGTCCAGAACTAAAAGTCTAAAAAGAATGTTTTGCAGTGTAACATGATTTTTGCAGATACACTTATTTGGAGGGTTACCTGTCTGGTAGTGTTTGGAACATGTGTGGCCAGGATCTTCAAAAAGAAAAAAGAGTTAAACTTTGAGAAAAAAGGCATATGCCTAGAGTGCCGGAGGTAGCGTCATACAAGGAAGAGACCCCCCCCCCCCCGCCCTCCTATGGGAAATGTTTTGTGTCAAATGGAGCTCACTTGTCACCTTTTGGGGATTGCTTTGTGTACTGCGTTCTTGAAAAAAATATGTGAGACCCTCTGGATGTGCCCTTCTGATCTCAATATGCCAATAAGCCTCCTTGGGGAAAGTACATGCAATAATGGTTATGTAAGGTTGATTTGATGTGTTTTGAATAACAATGTACTTTTAAGTACATTAGATGGTTTATTGCACTGACAGGTTACAGTTACCCTTATTTCTTCTCCAACAGATATCATGAGTGTATTGGTGTCCAAGAGTAAACAAAGCTATTATACTTATTGATAAACCAGACAAATTTAACAATTTAATCACTATCAAATTGATGCATGGGATAAAAGGGGTTACAGTGCAAGGGGTTTGTAAATATATTTATTCAACTACAATGGATGACTTTGCAGTGCATTCTACATAGGAGAATATCATAGTTTCTTTCCAAACCACCAAAGTAACACATACATCTTTATATTGGGAGACACTCTTTTGTCCTTCCATACTTCTTCTGCTGGACTCCTTCAAGTTGACCTTTGTTGAACTCCCCAAATCAAAACATAAACAAAAGAAAATGTCTGCATTCAATCAGTGAGCACTCCACTTATAACATTTGGTCTCAATCTTTATTACTTTCATGAATTAGGAAAAGATTTCTTCGAGAATGTACTTCAATGTTTATAGAATGCAGCTGTTATTTTATTTTGAGGTATTTTATTGTGAAAATTTTGTTCTCTTACTTATGCCATAGCAGACTTTCAGGTGGTGCTATTTACACATGCAGCAGTGCCATAGCACATTTCAGTTTCCACATGTTCTATGTTTCATTCCAAGCATTTTGGTATATAATTTATCGGGGTTATTCATTTTGGGCCTTTTTTAGACTTGAAAGAAAAGTGCATGAAATTTGACCAAAGTTAGGTTGGACGTCCCCTTAAAGATCTCGTCAAGCTTTTCGAACCACTCCGTAATTCAGTTTCCCAGCGAACCAGTTTGTTTGAGATTAGTGAAAATGTCTTCATTATCAACAGCAGCAGCTATAACATCAACAAGATATGTGAGGGTGAGTGACAAGCCCTTTAAAGAGAAAGAGGGAGAGCCGAGCACAAAAAGGGTGTGTGTGGTAATTCTATCAACTTTTTTAATCCCAGTGGGAGCGCGGTGGCTCATTGGTAGACTTTTGGACTTCTATGCTAGAGGTCCAGAGTTCGATCCTCGTCCAGGACGACCCGCATTGTATCCTTGGGCAAGGCACTTTATCCCGGTTGCCTACATGGGGGCACGATGACGCAGTGTACTAAGGCGTAGTGCACGTCGATGGTGCACATATTTTCAACCGATGTAACCCTGCTTGAGCGGAGCTTGAACAGAATGTTGAGAAGCTAACAGATGCTCGTCGATGCTCGTCGATGCTCGATGGTTCTCTCCGGGTACTCCGGTTTCCTCCTCCCGTAAAACTGCCACGGTCATAAACACCAATAAATAAATAAATAATAAATTTAATCCCAGTAACTCTGGGAATGTTAACAAGATAGTGTGGTAAATTTGGTAGATCTTGTTCTAAATAGGTGTCATAACCTGTGTTTTTGAGTCCAACAAAGAAAAAAATAATAAAAATTAATTGGTGATTTTTGTGAATAGCGCTGGCCGGTTTTCACCGTTACCTTGGGTAAAGGGTTAACAATTTACCCAAACGCCCACTTAGTAACTATGAAAAGACTGTACTAAGAAAAGGGTTTAAATTCATTCCCAAGCCCCCTACCCAATCCCAGTTCCCTACGGTTGTCTACATGGGGTACGATGACGCAGTGTACTAATGCGTAGTGCACGTCGATGGTGCACATATTTTCAACCGATGTAACCCTGCTTGAGCGGAACTTGAACAGAATGTTGAGGAGCTAACAGATGCTCGTCGATGCTCGGTGGTTCTCTCCGGGTACTCCGGTGTCCTCCTCCCGTAAAACTGTCACGGTCATAAACACCAATAAATAAATAAATAATAAATTTATTCCCAGTAACTCTGGGAATGTTAACAAGATAGTGTGGTAAATTTGGTAGATCTTGTTCTAAATAGGTGTCATAACCTGTGTTTCTGAGACTAAAAATTAATTGGTGATTTTTGTGAATAGCGCTGGCCGGCTTTCGCCGTTACCTTGGGTAAAGGGTTAACAATTTATCCAAACACCCACTTAGTAACTATGAAAAGACTGTACTAAGAAAAGGGTTGAAATTCATTCTCAAGCCCCCAAAACCTACCCAATCCCAGTTCCAAAGTGACATTAAATTGTTATACATCCGTACGTGCCTAAAAGTTATCCATGGGGATGAAAAAAAAACAAAACAAATTCATCAACCCGTTCTGTAACTAAATGGGTTCATCCCCGACATCGTGTCATAAGGTAACGGTGGAATCATACTGAACTACTTTCTTACCTTGAACCCCAAAATCTCAACTCAACATGAGTTACCCTGAGCGACAAGCGCCCCTGTGTATGAAACGTAATCTCAGCATAATAATTAAAAAAACAGACACATGACGGACCGCCGTTCTACCTAACCGTAAAACATATGCAGCTGAGGGAATACGCCAGTTAAACTCAGCAACCTATTATATCCCAATAACTACTGACCTCACCCCAAAACGCTTTGTGAGCTGAATGCCAAACTCCAACACGTGTATGCCAAACATGGAGTTGATTACCGTATGCACAAATCATTGAAACCAGATCCCTCCGAAACCAAGCAAGCAATCTTCCACCCCTCGTCAAAATCCATAAAACTCTCCCGCCACGGGGAGACCAGTTATCGCCGATTTCAGTTGTCCTACTACAACTATATGTGTCCTCTTGGACTTTTTTTCCGGTACCCATTGTGCAGAAACAGCAAACGTACATCCGAGATACATCATATTTTATATAGCCTATTGAAAAAGAACCACCCCCACAAAATGCCTTGCACATCTCTGCAGACATTGCCTATATGTATACCAATATTTATTATACGCTAAATGATAGATTATCGAAGAAATTGCGGAAAGATAGAAATCGTATCCCCCACTATGAAGATATAGACATTTTCACTTTCACGGTATCAATCAAAATGGCGGCTTTCAAAGCATCACTTCAAGGTGAATACGAGTCAAATTGTTACCGGAAATGGTCAATTTGTTCTAAAAACGTACAATGAAAAGTAAATCTAGTGAATCTGAGTGGATACCGATCATTTCCAGCAATAATTCAACATGTATTCACCTTGAGTTGATGCATGAAACCCGCTAGTCCAAACATAGTCAAACAAAAACTTATATTATGGACTTTCAGGCCATGTTTGGACTAGAAACCCGCCAGCCGAATCAGACTGCAAGACGCTCTCTGTTCCGAGTATCAATCAAATCACTTACTCGTCTCAATGATTCAATGTGCTGTTTACTTTCATGTATCAGTTCAAGGTTGAACGGAGTGGAATTATCAGATTCTTATAAATAGCGTATAATAAAAAGAACATCTAGTGTTTTTGAGTGGATAACGAAAATTATCTCACTTGTGAACGAAGCAAATGGTTATTTTCGCTCGTGCAAGCGCTCACGAAAACATTTGTCTCGGTCACTCAAGAGATAATTTTCGGTATCCACTCTAAAACACTAGATATCCTCTATGTACAGTACGTGGAGAGTGTATTATCACTAAATCACCCACAGAGTGGAGATTCCACCCGAGCAATAATTGCAGATTTGTTGCAAAGCATAACCAGCACCAGCAAAGTTTCAGCCAATGGACCTCCGGGTTAAGCCCGGAGGTCCATTGGCTGAAACATTGCTTGTGTTTTTTGCCGATATGTACAAAATTTGAAAGTTATGGCTTGGGTGTAACTCCACTCCGCGGGTGATTTAGTTATAATTCACTCTCCACGTACTGTATATGCAGTTGAGGGAGCCTTCGAATACCACAAAACCCTACCATTCCCTCTTCACGGACCATAAACCGACTGACTCAAGACCCTCCTCCACATTTATTCTGAAAAGCAACTTCTACAATTTCAATGATCAAACATATCTCCAAACACTTGGGGCCGCCATGGGGTCCAAGTGTAGAACTGATATCTCGGACATAACCGCCCACCAATGGGATCTGTCCCTCAGTCAAATGGGAGCATCCAACCTGCAAAAATGGTGACGCTAGCGTTACGATACATTCATAATCTGGTCGGGCCCCGAAACCGATCTCCATACTTTTATGCCACTTATAATATATACACAAGCACCGAAGTATTCGCTCCAGCATTAATGTCTTTGGGGTTTTTTTTCCGCAAATTTTTAACTTGCGTGCATTCAATACAGTTTACTGAGATAAACCTGGTGTACTCCCAGGAAAATACCCCAGTTTCAAAATCTTTCCACAAACAACGAGATAGGTAACTTCTCGATATCTTAATCGATACTCGGCATTATTGATTATTTTTTATTCTTTGATGTTGAGAATTTGACAGGCGCTATATCATATAAAAAATAGCCGGGTGGACCCCTTGCCCGTGACAAAATTGAAGATTCAAAGAAAAAAAAATAGCGAATTGTAAAATATTTTATACCATGCTCACCTATGTTACTACCTGTGAAAAGCCCGAATGTTAAATTTTAGCTTTTAACCCCACTACCGTTGTAAAGCTTCTACTGGGGTTAAAATGTTTTCAAGGGGAATTCCATTACAAAACTTTACATCTATAGAAGGAATTACATCCAACTGAGAGTTCGTGGATTCAGAGGGTTAACAAAAATATTTTTTTCATTTAAAATACAATTTGTATCTTCTTATTAATCAAATCCCTCAGTGATAGGACAAATCATTCGTTATTATAATACAGCGCCATGTCGGTTCGTACATCAAAATGTTAACAAACATATTTTTCTTAAATACTGATCAATCGATTATCGTCTCATTAACTGGTAGAGTGCTGAAGCCCACATTTGGGCATTATTATGAAATGCCGGTGCCTCAATTTAAAGGCTTCAGATCCTGAATGTGCTTCGTATTATCTTTGAAGTGATATTTTTTTTATCCGTTTGGGTTTGCCTTATTACAATTCATGGGGGAGTGTCTACTAGCATTTTCCCATAAATTGTAACAAGGTGAAGATGCTCAAAGACATTTTAAGGCCCAAAAATACTTTAGCACTCTACCAGTTAAAGGTATCACTCACGATAGGACGATATAATCCTTATAGTCCAGCAGCCAGGACACAAATGCTTGTTTTGGCGTATAAAGTTTTTTCTCCAGGGTTTTCAGTCTAGGAGTGTGTCCTATTGAATATCCAATCGGCTGTGTCATACGCAGCTTTAGGGAAATTGAGATATTGTAAAAAATAAAGATGGCCGCAAAAAATATTGAAATTTTACCATTTACACCAATAATTGGTCAGAAAAAGCAAATTTTTACACCTTGTAGCGTAATGGACAGAGATGTGGCGATAGGGTGTGTGTGTGTGTGTGTGAGGGGGGGGGGGAGTGTCTCACCCCCCCCCCCCCCCCCCCCAGCTAGGGGTATTTTGTTTCAATAGTTGGAAATTCCGAGGTCAAAAATCAAATAGTTGGAAATTCAATAAATTAACATTGTTCATAAAAAATATTAAAATTCCAACTAATGATGAGAAATTTTAATCTTTTATTTCCAACTGGAAACTTGAGTTTCAAATTTCCTACTCTAAAATTGACATAGCCTGAAAATTTCGACTCTGACATCAATCCGGTAAATTTTCTGACCCAGATACATTATAAATGATGCTTGTTCCGTTTAAGGACAAGTGAAAATTTTCAGAAGGGTTCATAACCCTTTACCTAACGCAGACGATTTCAAAATTCATTATTTTAAATATCATTTTTTTAAATTTTTATAAAAAAAATTCAACAAAACCTTATCATGTGACCCCTCTTTGGAACGAGCTCAACGAGCTCGTTCCAAAGACGGGTCACATTATATGGTTTTGTTGAAATTTTTCGAAAAATAATATTTTTTTCAGCAGCTGTATTTGCATATTACGCGGGAGGATGCGGGCAATTCGTTGGGTAAAGGGTTAAAAAATATCACCCAGCGCTGCAGTGAAACCACCTATCGAAACCACTCACAGTTGGAATTTACACCGGTGGCACCCCCCCCCCCCCCCCCACTATCGAGACCACTCACAGTTGGAATTTACCCCGGTGTTACCCCCCAGCTGAAACCCTCTAGCCACATGGGAATTTGAGCAGTTGAAAAAAATATTTTTTTAATAATATTTCACCAAAACCACATCATGTGACCCCTCATTGGAACGAGCTCGATGAGGTCACATGATATGTTGTTGAAAGTTTTGGAAAAAGTTTAAAAAATAGTAATTAAAATAATAAATTTTGATATTGTTTGTGTTTGGTAAAGGGTTAAATACAATCTTCTGATTCAAGGTATACTTTACAACTTCTAATTAAAGATATCTCTTATGACAGACGACTCTATTATTATTATAATACACAGGGATGAGACTTTTCAATCGAAGAAAAATAACTCACTCTTTCACCAAATTTATTTCCCACTTGAAAAGAATACAATATTTAAAACATGCTCCCTCCAATCCGGAAAATTTTGTAACACACGGAAACAAAAAAACCCATTTTTTCACACATGTGGAATCCCATGTTACATTCTATCTCGGAGCGAACCATTTTGAGACTTGAACTTTTCGATGAATTGGAAAAAATCATTGGGACATCCCACAGGAATGGCGTGCCCACAGAAAATGTAACGTAACACTGAGAACTAAATGTATTTGAACACCGCAAACCGCAAGGTTTACAATTTGAATTGGAAATTAACATGGAATTCTCCAAAGGGAAGTACAAATTATACGGGCATTTTCGTGTTTTGGCAAATATTCCATTTCTGGGAAATTGTGCTGAGGCACTAATTTTTGCATGCCTTAGACGTTTTTACCGATTTCACATAGAAAATTTCACAGACAATTTTCAATTAAAAGCAAAAATTTAGAATGGGGTGAGTTGGACTATTTCAAAAATTATTGTTGTTTATAATCAGAATCTGTCTAGGTCCGACAAGCGGAGATTGCCAATTACGGAATGCTGGGGTTGTTTGTGGTGATTCGCAATTGTCGCAATGGTCCCCTTTTAACACATATATCTCAATTAATGAAAGGTCAGTGAGGACGTAGTGTCTCGAATGTAATCATATATCATCTATATGTAGTAATGTAGCGATGTATCGGCCCCCATTTGGGGGATCTCACAAGGGATCTCATTTGTGACGTCATAATCACGTGACCTGATGGCGCCATGTTGTGGTGTCATGGTAATCCGTGTGAGCGGCCATCTTGTGACATCATCTCTATAGTGATACGTGGTGTGAGTGCGCATGCGCAGCGCGTGTTGTTAGGGTGATACGTGTTTCAATCGTCTATTTTGTATACTGAAGGCCGCCATCTTGTTTTCTATGGTAGCACGTGGTTGCCATGTGACCCAAAAAGCTTCTAATAGGACAGGGGTATGTTCGTAGGGTTTGTTCCTTTGTACAGGAGTAATTTCCTGATTCGTAGAATTACCACAAAGAACCCGACAATCCCTTCAAATTACCAAAAACGACTTTATTTACTACGGATTCCCCCTTTTATCGGATTAACACGTAGTGCTATAGCACCAAGGGGCACAGGGGGGGGGGGGGGGGGAGTTTGGTTGAATAGGAGTATAATCCAATAGAGTAGAAAAGCCTATCAACTGGAACAGCTAAGCTTATTGTTACTATATTTAGCAATTTCTGGTCTATTCTTATTAGTTCTGACCGTATTCCGAGTACTCTTGTTATTTCATTTATTTAGATCACCCAATCAGTTCACTCTACTGGCGCTAACTAACCAATCAGATTGCTTGATTTCCCGTAATCTCTATACAGAGTTACCTCTCCTTATTACAACGAAGTCCTATCCGATTCTCTTCACCTCTGTATCCAATGGCCATATCCTATGGAATCCCATTTTTGGAAAACACATGTGGCTATGGAATCCCTTTTTTATCGTATGAGACCATGAGAAAGTCCTCAGCGAGGCCTCATTTACTATCCCTCATAGCCTCATTTTATTTTGAGGGCATGAAGGCCATGAAAAATCCAAATTTTACGGAATCGGATAAAAATCTCAATTACGGAATGCTTTATATGTATACAGGGAGAAATCTGATTGGACATTTTGAAGGCCTGAGCGAAGGTATAGCTAGGAAGTAGTGATACAAGTCAATAGTACAGGTACAAGGCCGCAACGAAACAAGACTGCTGTAGAAGCTAAAGATAGGACAGATAGACCATAGATAAATAGTGGCCTTGGAGCTTTGGAGATAAGATGGAAGCGATTGGTAAGACTACATTAGACCTCATTGAGGGATTACTCATGGCCCTATGGTATCCTCTATATGTATCCTCAAATAATACAATACCAGGCCATAGGTATCCTCAAATATCGAAATGAGGCTATGAGGGATAGTAAATGAGGCTTCATTGAGGGCTTTTTCATGGCCTTCATGCCATCAAAAGAAACGAGGCTACGAGGAATAGTAAATGAGGCCTCATTGAGGGCTTTTACATAGATCTCATGGCCTCATGCGACAAAAAAGGGGTGCCGAAGGCCATATGTTTTCCAGAAAGGGGTGCCGAAATTGGGGTGCCTTGGGATATGGCTGTTAAATACCGAGGTGAGGCTAAGACGGATAGTAAATGAGGTCCCATTCAGGGATTTTTTCATGGCCTTCATGCCCTCAAAAGAAAATGAGGCTATGAGGGATAGTAAATGAGGCCTGATTCAAGGCTTTTACATAGCCCTCATGGCGTCATACGACAAAAAGGGGTGCCGAAGGCCATATGTTTTTAAAAAAAGGGGTGCCGAAATTGGGGTGCCTGGGGATATGGCTGTTAAATACCGAGATGAGGCTAAGAGAGATAGTAAATGAGGCCTCATTGACGGATTTTTTTTCATGGCCCTCATGCCCTCAAAAGAAAATGAGGCTATGAGGGATAGTAAATGAGGCCTCATTGAGGGATTACCCATGGCCCTCATGGCCCCATACGACAAAAAGGGATTATCCAAAAGGTATCCTCGATAGGCATCCTCAAATAATACAATACCAGGCCAAAGGTATCCTCAAATACCGAAATGAGGCTATGAGGGATAGTAAATAAGGCCTCATTGAGGGCTTTTTCATGGCCCTCATGCCCTCAAAATAAAATGAGGCAATGAGGGATAGTAAATGAGGCCTCACTGAGGGCTTTCTCATGGCCCTCATGGCCTCATACGACAAAAAAAGAATTCCCTAGCCAAAAGTGTTTTCCAAAAATGGGATTCCATGGGATATGGCCATTGGATATAGAGGTGATGAGAATCGGATAGGACTTCGTTGTAATAAGGGGAGATAACTCTGCATGGAGATTACGGGAAATCAAGCAATCTGACTGGTTAGTTAGCGCCAATAGAGTGAACTGATTGGGTGATCTAGATAAATGAAACAACAAGAGTACTCGGAATAGGGTGAGAACTAACAAGAATAGACCAGAAATTGCTAAATATAGTAACAATAAGCAAAGCTGTTCCAGTTGATAGGCTCTTCTACTCTACTGGCGTATACTCCTATTCAATCGAACTCACCCACTGTGCCCCTTGGTACTATAGCACTACGTGTTAAGCCGATAAAAGGGGGAATCCGTAGTAAATAAAGTCGTTTTGGGGGATTTGGGGATTGTCGGGTTGTTTGTGGTAATTCTACGAATCGGGAAATTATTCCTGTGCAAAGGAACATACACTCCGAACATACCCCTGTCCTATACGATGGTTTTGGGTCACATAGCAACCACGTGCTACCATAGAAACCAAGATGGCGGCCTCCAGTATACAAAATTGACGACGGAAACACGTATCACCCTAACAACACGCGCCGCACACTCACACCACGTATCACTATGGAGATGACGTCAAAAGATGGCCTCTCGCGCGGGCTACCATGACAACACAACATGGCGCCACCAAGGCACGTGACTATGACGTCACATATGAGATCTCCCATGAGATCCCCCTATGGGGGCCGATCCATCGCTACCCTACTACTTCTATATCAAGCAAGTGTCCATCCACGTGTGTGGTTTGAACAACACTAGCCTGAAAATTCGGAAGTTTGGAGAAGTCCGCATCTACGGTGTCAGATCCTGTGTCTGCGGCACCGAATCTCCAAGCTCTAAATGATCTGTCATTATACCAGTTTAAGCTAAGGACAATAATCTGTGGTCGGAGATCAGAAATCCCAATTAAACGATCCGCGAGGAAGCACTTGTTGGAATTTAGTTATATATCGACTTTATCAAGCAGTTCTCGTAATGTCTCGATTGATAACGATATTGAATAATAAGTTTGTTAAATCCACATTAGCGGAGAATGTAATGCTTCTTAGCAAAGCTGATACATGTAAAAGCCTGAATATCAGCGAAAGAGGCTGCATTGTAATCATTTGTTGGACGTATGTATTCTGACCGGACGGAAAAAGACATGGAGATAAGTTAGTCAAATGCGGCTTGAGACCAAGTTGAGGAACAAACCAACCAACAATGTTAAACTTTTTCTAAGATCCACATCCGATAGAAGCGAGACCAAATAGTGTATAGCAGGTATTGATCCGTGAAGCGTCAAAACATTTTGTGGTTTATATTTATGAAGGGAGATGTGGAACAGACCTGTCTGTACTAAATGGATTGTCCTGGAGGATCTCAAAGAAGTGAAATATTAAGATACAATGACAGATCCATTTCACATTGACATGCAGCAGTATAAAATGTATACTCAAATGAATCAACCCGGCAGATTTTTACATCAGTGTAAATTGACGGGAGACCATTGAATAGGGGGAACAGATTTATCTAGGTAGTTATAACCCTTTACCTAACATGAAAAGCAGACGACACATGCATACAAAATTATTGAATAACTAATGTTTTTCATTTTTGCGTCAAAAACATAGCTTATGACCCCTCATTGGAACGAGCTCAGCGAGCTCGTTCCAATGAAGGGGTCATATGCTATGTTTTTGACGCAAAAGATAAAACTATAATGAAAACTGAATGGCAAATTTTGTGAATAGCGCTGGCCGCTTTTTTTTTGTTACGTTGGGAAAAGGGTTAAAGTATAAAATGGAAACTGGAATCACCACTAATGGGAAGAGATTCATGCTACATGGAATAGGTTCCACGTTATTTATTTATTTATTTATTTATTTATTTATTTATTTATTTATTTATTTATTTATTTATTTATTTATTTATTTATTTATTGTGGTTTAATGACACTTTCGATAACCATGGTCACTTCGTGTCGGTTAGTTTTATGGGTGAAGGAACCACCGAGCAGCGTCGGAAAACTTTCGGACCCCCCAATGTACTAATTCCACACAAGCAGAGTTAGCATTGGATGAAGACAGCTGCACTATCGAAGTGCAGTACGCCTTAATACATAGCGCCACCGTGCCCCCACGAGGGCAGTCGGGATTAAGTGCCTTGCACCCCCCCCCCAAAGACAGGACGCATTTACCCCACGCAGTGGTCGAACAATGGGCCTTTCGGTTTGAAGTCCGATGCCGTAACAACTGGGCCACTGCACTCCCGAATAAACTGCACGGTCGGTCGTGCTATTTTTTCTCGCCCAAAAAAGAAAGTGTGCATTGCAGACATTGATCAAATTCCAAAACAATAATTTCGTAGGTGTAAAGAGTGTTAACCTGTTCATGAATAAGTTATATTGAACAAAAAAACCCAGCTTTCCCCGTTAAAATTGCATTAACGTTAAATGACGTGCTGCACGTTTGTGAAAAGGCATGTTTTGCACGTGGAGAGTCTGAAAATTCATGCAGCAGTGTAAATCCTTGGGTATTTAAACACTAAAGTAAGGCCTTCCTATCGTTCACATTCAAACTTGCGCTGCTGTTAAAACGACTCCACATTAGCATGCCAAGATTGACAATGAATCAACGTCTCCTTGCCCTGGGTATGATTAGAGCTGGCAGAACGCAGAGAGAGGTTGTCCGCCATTTAAACTGCCACCGTAACACTGTAGACAGGCTAGTCCATCGACATGCACAACATGATGACGTTCGAGACCGACCCCGCTCCGGGAGACCCCGAGTTACCACCCCTGCACAAGATCGGTATATACGTGTCGTCCATCTCCGGAACCGGCAACAAACGGCAATGACGACAGCCAGGAACATCCCTAACCTGAGACGGATACATTCTCAAACAGTAATCAACCGACTGAGAGAATACGGCTTACGTCCTCGAAGACCTGCAATTCGTCCGATTTTGATGTTACGTCATCGTCGTGCTCGACTGCAGTGGTGTAGAGTAGGGTTAGGGTTAGGGTTAGCCTAACCTAACCCTACCCTAACCTAACCCTAACCATAACCCTAACCTAATCTAACCCTAACCCTAACCTAGCCCTAACCTAACCCTAACCCTACCCTAACCCTAACCCTAACCCTACCTGACCTAACCCTAACCCTACCTAACCCTAACCTAACCCTACCCTAACCCACTTCCATGCTAACTTGTTCGCTTCCATGATGCGTAGATGCACAGCAGTAGTCGATGCAGATGGAGGTCATACCAGATATTGAGTGTGTGACTTTCGTGTTTGACCCTTAGTGTCTTTGACTCTCCATGACACCAAGAGTATTCGTCGTAGCGTAATGAAATTTCTCGTGTTGATCACAAATTGATTCATCTGTGATTGAATAAAATTTCCATGAATGAATTTTTTAGTGTTATTTTTTAGCATGCACAGTTTCTTTTTTGGGAGAGTATACATTAATTGATATATCCTGGGGGTGTGCTGGTATGTACGGCTTACTTTCATCTCTGAACCTGGCGGTTCGGCCACCCCCTACTAGGTGGCGGATAGAGGACGGTCTGCTCAATTGGGCCGGTTTGCTGAGTTAAAATTAGGAGGTTTGCTCAATTAAGCAGGTTTTCAGCGGAATATCCAAATACGCAGCCCCGGACCAAAATGGTACTATCCTGTTATAACATCCTGCAGGCACCTTGTCCTCCCGTGAGGTGCGTTCTGGGGCCCCGGAGGAATGAATCCTGGCAACTGAGTACAAACACTGCCCCGGTTAGTGCAGTTTCCATTTTGGAAATACCTGTCCAATACACTGTTTTGGTCCTAACATTGGACGCAGACGGATGGTCAGAAGGATCCGGTCTGGCTAATCGGAGGCCCTCAAAAAGGGTGTCACGCCGGGGGGGGGGGGGGTGCATTTGGGGGTCATTCAATCCGTTATTTCTTTTAAACATACTTATGCCAATGTATAATGACTTTTAAGGAATTTCGAATTGTTCATTTTTATTGCACCGTCTTGGTTAGTTGTGAGTGGCACCTGAGTATGCTTTCCATTTACTCCTGGTGCTGTTTGCTGGGTATCCGCAACGTAACGCTCTAAATTGGGCTCGGAGTGAGGGTGAGAGTCATGCAACGATGAAAATTAAAACACATAAACATGGAATACGCACAGAACAGAAAACACAAACGTGGTCGGGAGTTTTCTACGGACTCTGATTCTGACTCAGATCAGAACATTTCAAGTCCAAACAGCTGACCGAAATTCATTATCATTTACTCGGCAGACGAGGGCAAAAAGGCCTCCAGCTTTAATCCATTTGTATTGGAGAAGGCGCAAATGAGTTAACTGGCATGGACGTACTCGAGATAAGAATAAACTCATCTCACAAAGTGTCAGCGATGTTAAAAGAATTGAAATTAAAAAAGACGTGTAAACAATACAAACAAATAGAAATATACTAAATTTTATTCTGCATAGCCGCCTAAATCTACAAAAGTTGGTTTCATGAAAATCAATGTGGATTCGAATACGGCAAATCCTCTTCGATACTTCAAATGTCAGAAATATGGACATGGGCAGAACAACTGCAGAGGTGACGAGAATGTTTCAGATGGGGTCAGCAACATCAGAAGCCATGCAACAATCCCATCAAGTACGTACCTTGTCAGGGCAATCACATGTCGTCATCCAAATATTGCCCTGTCTAGAAAAGGGAAAAACTATACAGAAAGTAAAATGCAGATAAGGTCAAAGAGGCGTGAGAAATCGTAATACAAATGCCTGGTATGAGTATATCGGGGTATGTTCATAACATTGCCTGTCCAACACTCAACTGTATACATTTATAAGTGAGAGAAGGTCGAATTGTCAACGAAACCAAAGAAAATGTTTCTTGCAGCCAACAGGCAGGCTGTATTCACTGTTATCATACCACAAATGCCACAAGAAGTTTAATAAGTCCACACAAAATAAATTAATTGATTCTCAGGAATTGTTTTCAAATCATTGAGGGAGGGAGACTTTTATTTTTAATTGTTATTTTTTTTTCTTGCCTATACTGAGCACAGATTGAGATGCTTTCTACTGTCTTTTCACACACAAAATATGTAGAAAGTACAAATTAACTCACCTACTTTTAACCATCAAGGGCCTAATTCTAAATTACTTTGATCGTAGAACTGGTACCCCAGCTTGCTGTGCTTGGGGAAACTTGCAAGTTACATTCTAAGTACCTTGGCAGTCATTTCTTGGTAAGTCTTCGCTACCTGTGTTGGCAGCCAAGACTTGTCTTGAAACATTTGGGATTAAGCCTAAAAATAAGCAGACTGTCATTTGCAAAATGAGGTCCCCAGAGGGTGAAGTTGGTGATGCTACCCTGCACAGCAGGGTAGCATCACAAAATTTACCCTCTGTGAACCTCAGTCTGAATCAGGGTCTCAAGCTACAAAACTATCACTAATATTATCAACACAGTCAGTCGAATGACAGACACAATACACCTGGCTCAACGGGACAATTCCCTCTTCTGTGAAGACCTTTACAATCGAACAAACATCACCACAGTCTTCCCAAACAAATGCCACTGCTCAAACAACAGAGAAAATTAAAAACAAAACAGACAAAAACAAGAAGAGACAACCGAGACACCTAAATTTGTTAGCAACAAAGAAGAAAATCCTAAATTAGAAAATAAAAATAAGATAATCAAATCAAAACCAGATCCAAAAACAAGTCCCAACAAAATCTGAGTCAGACAGACACGATAAGATCAAGATGAGAAGAAAAAATAAAACGTAAAACAGAAACTAGCATCAGACCGATCACCTAAACACCTTCACATGGTTGTCACGAGCAACATGTTTGAAGATATTGAGGACATGTCAGTCGAGGAGTGCATCGACCACCCGTTCTCGGCTAAACAACGCCTGAATTCTTCCCAGGGTAGGTCTCCACGTAAAAAGCCACCAACGAAAAACATGGAGGGCAATTTCTCCCACACGCCCACCCTCTACATCCCGCAACCAAATATGGATAATACAACCAAACACAATATAATACAATGGAATTGCCGAGATTTTAGAGCGAATTTCAATAAAGTTAGCCTTCTAGGCCAAAAGTATACTGCTTTTTGCTTGCAAGAAACACTCTTAAAGAAACCCGCTACTCGGGATCGTTCAGCCTTTTAAGTATTATACTTCGAACGATGCCTGGCCAGACGAAAATGATCATCATGTTCATGGAACTTCTGTCTTAGTCAGTAACGACATTATTCACAGTCCTGTTTCTTTACAAATAATTTTATAGGCTGTGGCGGTACGCCTAACGTTTGGCAAGACAGTTACATTATGCTCTATTTACATTTCACCAAATAAGACCCTTCAGCAGATTGACCGTGAGCAACTGGTTCACCAACTTTCAACCCCATACATTTTGTTGGGAGACTGTAATGCACATAGCCCTCTTTGGTTGACTCCTGCAGCAAAGAAGACCTCGAAGGGAAAACTGTAGAAGAGCTTATTTCAGAGCATGTCTTGTGCTTGTTCAGTGATGATTCAGACTCTTATTTGCACCCCATAACGTACACTTCAATCGATCTTACAATTCCACGTCCTTCAGTCTTCCCTGATTTTTCTTACAATGTTGAAGATAAATTGCGCGGGAGTGACCACTTTCCAATTGTGATGCAAAGCGTGCTTCCGATTGACACCAAGAAGGTATCCCAGTGGAACTTTAAGAAAGCAAACTAGGACACTTTCCCAGCGCTTTGTTCCCATAGGCTCACATAGGAAACATTTCAGGAAAATGTCGACCAACTAGAACATTTTACTGAGGCATTGCTTGATATTGCAAACACGGCAATTCCTAAAACCTCAACAAATCCAAAACGTGTCCCCAAACCCTGGTTTGATGATGATTTCAAACAGGTTATAAAACCTCGCAAGAAAACTGAGCAGGACTTTAATAAGTCACCAACTACGAATAATTTGGACAAAGCAACGACAAAACGACTTATAAAACAAAAAAGAAATGTTCTTGAGAAACTTATATTTCCAGACTTAACCACCACACCCATCAATACAATTTGGAAAATGATTAAAGAAACTAAAGGAAGAGACACAAAATCCAACGTACAACACCTCAACGACACCAGCATACTAATTACATCTAAGACTGAAATATCAAACAAATTGGCCTCAACATTTTCTAAACATTCGTTGTCTGAAAATTTTAATCCGGAATTCGTTAAAATTAAAAAAAAAAACAACAGGAAAAACAAAAGATCAATTTAACCGCAGACAATCTGGAAGATAACAATGAACCTTTCTCTTTGCACGACTTCAATAACTCCTTGCATAAAGCTAAGGTTACTGCCACCGGACCCGATGAAATACATTACCAAATTTAAAAACATCTGCCACATTCATCACATGAACTTTTATTACCAATGAATATGGGTGACTTGCCAGTTTCCATCTCCCTGGCGAAAAGCAATAATATTTCCCATTCCAATGCCGGATAAAGATTACAGCAACCCAAGTAATTACAGACCTATTACATTGACAAGTTGTCTGTGTAAAACCATGGAATGGATGATAAATGATCGACCTGTCTGCTTTCTGGGATAGAACAATCTACTTGGGAATGTTCAGTCTAGTTTCAGGAGCCAGAGAAGCACTGATGATCATTTGGTTAGACTTGAAACGTTTATGAGAAAAGCAGAAAAGAACACGTGGTTGCGATATTCTTTTATCTGGAGAAGGCATGTGATACAACGTGGAAGTATAGGATTTTGAAAGATCTTTCTAACAAGGAGTTGAGAGGGCGTATGTCTCTATTTATAGACATTTTCTAAACGATCGAGAATCCCAGGCTCGTGTTGGGTCTGCTTTATCTGATCCCCATGATCTGGAATTGGGGGTTCCTTAGAGTAGTATTTTATCTCTTACCCTTTCTCGGTAAAAATAAATAGCATCATTAACGCAACTGGGGATACGGTAGACGCTTCATTGTATGTTGATGACTTTTTATTCTGCTATAGCGGTAAAAATATGAATGTCATCGAGGGCAGACTTCAGTTGTGTTTGGAGAGAATTCAAAAATGGGCTACAGAAAACGGTTTCAAATTTCCGAAGACCAAAATTAATTGTGTTCATACCTATGAGCTTCGGAAGCACCACCTTGATTCGGAGTTGAACATAGATTGGAGTACCATTAAAGTTTTTAAGGAAGTGAAATTCTTCAGTTTATTGTTTGAGAATAAACATAAGTTCACTTCTCATATCAAACAACTACGTGTGAGATGTTAAAAGGCACTTTACCTCCTGAAGGCAGTTGGTAGCACGGATTGGGGTGCTGACCAAACAGACACTACTCCATCTGTATAGATCATTTGTTAGATCAAAATTAGACTACAATTGTGTGGTTTATGGGTCTGCGAGAAAGTCGTTCCTCACACCACTTGATGCAATTCATAATAGTGCTATTAGAATTAGCTTAGGGCCTTTTATAACATCACCATGATGCTCGTTAAGGCAGGGGAGCCTTCTCCCCGGAAGTACAGAATTAAACTCTGACTCCAGTATGTTTCTAAACTATTGGCTAATCCACCTAGCCCTGCTCAGCATTGTGTCTCAGATGCTCGAATGTAGAATTCTATAATTGACACCAGAAATATATTCTGCCATTGGGAATTAGAATTGAAATTGAGATTTAATCAGACTGATTTAGTGTGCTATAATGTTTCTTGGATATACAGGCGTGGGCCTGCATCTATGCTTCCTTATCTATCTGGGCATTACATGTTAACTGAAGGATAAAGAGATGAACAAAGATGACTGCTATACAGTATCAATCAATAATCTTCATCACCGCAGCAAGATATGCAGACATTTAAACTGTGAGTGTGGCTTCCCTCATGTAATATGTGCGTACCGCAAAAATAGGAAAGGTAAATTTTTGCTATCTCGATTAGCTATTAGCTCCAAAATGAGGAATGAATGAGTGTTTTCTCCTTAGTAGAATTGCTAAAATAATCTAGTACAGACTAGGGAATCAGGGAATGTATTACCTCAGACTTATTAAGGACTTATTCTAACTTATTCAGTGATTTATTCAGACTTATTTGATAATATTTTGTTATTATTTCCATTCAAACACATTGGAACTATCTCCCTTGCAGCTTCAGATGTTTATTAAAATGCTGGAATAGTCTTAAATATTAAAAAAAAACGGGACAATTCTCGGTTTCACAGGGCTTGGTTTGCATTTTATTCTTTCAAAAATGGCCCGGAAAAAAAATGCAGGGAGGGGATGGGGGGGGGGGGGGGGTGGGGGCGGGGAGTGGTGCCTTAAGGATGAAAAAAATGTTTTGACCCTATCTTTGCCAATGTTTTCACACCCCAACCCTACAAAGTCTTAGAAAATTATGTTGTTCCTTAAGGAATTCAACTTTTTTAATAAATTTTAAATTGTTTTTATTCATTTAAATTCTCATCGATTCACATCCATTTCACAGGTTGATTTACACAGCATTAGTAGTAGGAGAGGGATGAAACGACCCACCTTGGGGGATCCCGGGGGGGGATCCCGGAAATGACGTCATGTCGCGTGACCTGGTGGCGCCATGTTTGGTTGTCAAGGTAACCCGCGTCAGCTGTCATCTTGTGACGTCATCTCCATAGTGATACGTGCTGTGAGTGCGCATGCGCAACCGTGTTGTTAGGGTGATACGTGTTTCCGTCGTCCATTTTGTATACTGGAGGCCGCCATCTTGGTTTCTAATGTAGCTCGTGGTTTCTATGTGACCCAAAACATTCTAACAAGATAGGGGTATGTTCGGAGAATGTGTTCGATTGAATCGGAGTATCACGAATTACCACAAACAACCCGACAATCCCCCAAATCACAAAAACGACATTATTTCCCCAATTTATCGGTGTAGCACGTAGTGCTATAGTATCAAGGGGGTACCGGGGGTGTATTCGATTGAACCAGAGTATTTTTCTGACTTAGAATTCTCCTATAATTCTCGAAGAATTATCACTAACAACCCCCAACAAGTTGTATTATTTCGAATTCTTTCAGAATTCTCTCCTTCTATCTATATATTCAATAGTTTTCCTCTACCTGTCCATGCTCCTTTGTTCCGGAGTATATTTCAGTAGCGCAGAAGAGCCTCTCAGTTAAAACAGCTTTGCTTATAAGAACTATATTTAGCTATTCTGGTCTGTTCTTTTTCTGACCCTATTCCAAGTACTCTTGTCGTTTCATTTATCTAGATCATTTATATAGATTATAACTAACCAATCAGATTGCTTGATTTCCCGTAATCTGTATGCAGAGTTATCTCTCTTGTGTATAACAAAAGCATTCCCAAACCCAATAAGCAATCGAGCAGTTACTGAAAAGTCCTTTGCTCGATGGACTTCGAGTTGTTCGGGCAATATGCCGAGTCACTCGGTCGAGCAATTACTCTAAAGCCCATTTGCTCGATGGGCTTCGAGTCATTCGAGCAATGCTTTTCAGTAACTGCTCGATTGTTACTACTAGCATTCTTTAAACTGGTCTCATTTTGTTATTACTTTGTTCACTCCTTAGTTTTATTCCTCGTGTTTTATGAACTTGGTTTATTTGTTGTATGGGAGATAATGATTTATTTTAGAAAACATACTTTTCACGATATAGCCCTAGTTGCTGATGTTGAGTAAAACACCAATAAACAAATAAACTCTTTCTTGAAGCTTCAAGTAAAAATGTAACATAATTTTTATAATTTATAAGATTGATAATATAATTTTTAGGCTCCAACGTGAAACTTTAAACACGGTAGAAGCTACAAGATATAGATAGAACGGCATTCACGTTCGAACTGTCATTTTTATCCCACGAGATCGACTTGGGAGGAGGAATAATATAGAATGAGAAGCCGAAGGCTTCGTTCAATATTATCTCTCCGCCCAAATCGATCTTGTTTATTTACTTTGGAGGCAAACTTCAAAATTTATAAAACTGTCGCTGGGTCTGACTTTAGTGGTGTCATATCACGATTTGCGATGCAATATGTCGAAAACATTGATACAGTACTGCTATTCTCTTCTCGAAACGCGACGCGATTCTCACATGTATGTACAAAATAAATATTTATTTAAATGGGTGAGAGCTAGATTAGGTTTAGTGGTCTAAATGTGTTCATCAGAAATGGTTTTATTACAAATTATTAGAGAGTGCCAACAGTCACTCTCCAATAATTTGCAATAGAACAAATTTGTGTAAACACAATTTTATTTACGTTACGAAACATGGGTAAAAAAATGTTGGCTTTTACACTGATACACTCATTGTTTTGAAAGGTCTGATTCTAGCGTCTAGCACTTAACCAGTTAAAAAACTCCTTATTATTTTTAATCTCCATTGTAGCTGTTCTGTATTGATTTTGTGTTGAATTATCATAGTTACAAAAAAACTATCTCTGAAATCAATGTGGAAACTCTGGTATTTAATTTGAGGCTCTCACAACTGGACTCCAGGCGTCGGCGTCCATTCCATCAGGAATAAAACATTTAAAAAAAACAGCCTTCCCTCATTCGTTTTAAAAACAAAATTGCCTGAGAATCAATTAGTTAATTTTGTTTGGCCTTAGGAAGAAAGTTACGAACCTTCAATTATTATTATAGAACTTCACAAGAGTTCAAGATAACTGTTTCTGATTTATTCGGTACAGGAATCTTTAGCATACGCACAGGTTAATTATAGGCAATTCAATCTGAAAATGCATTAGGTATTCAAGATATTAACAGGTTTTCTTCTATTGTGCAACAGTATACTTGACGAGTGGAAATGGTCATTTTTCATTATATACCTATTAACGATACGCCGTGTTTTTCACGCATCGAATCATGATTGCCGGATCACACTGAGTGATTTTCCGATTCCGTATCAGAAAGATGGTCTCAGAAAGAGGACAGCAGTGGAGAAGGTCTATCGAGTCTGCCCAGGTTACCAACCGTTTCTAGGTACGCTTCATTTGTGTATTTTAGCACTATCGAATAACGTGAATTTCTAATATTGTTCTTCAAAGGTTGATCTCTACTAATCCCTATTAATCACATTAAAATATCTTTGTTTTCTTACTTTATTGCTATGTTAATGCATAAATCTCAGTCTTAAAGAATGAAATGCGGAATGTTGTCAACTTTGGAAACTTAGAAACGCTCTTTTTGGGTAGTCCCCATTATTTTTCAAGTGTTGTTTGACTGAAACTAAATGGAGTTCTCGCTACAATTGGGCGTTATTTACCCGTGTATTGATTTCTCGTGTGAAAGGTGAATTTCCATAACGGTATATAATAAACAGATCATTATGACAGTAAAGTGATCTGGTTTGTCGCATTCTGTCTCATCGAGACAGAATACGACAAACCAGATCACTTTACTGTCATAATGATCTCTATGTAGTGACTAACGTGTTCATTTTGTGTCATAGGTAGAAACATCACGTGACACATCACCAGAACAACCCCTCTGACTTCTTTCCTGCACTGGGTCACAAGATGTGCCTCAATAGCACTGAACAAATCGTTCGATTAATTTCAGATTCGACAAAGGAATCTTCAGCACCCGAATGGGTTCATTATGGAAAATTCAATCAGAAAATACATGTTTTATCCAAGATATCAACGAGTTTTCTTTTACATTGCAACGGTTTACCAACAAACAGCGACAAGGTTTTTTTCTGAAGAGAAGAATTTTGTTTTTATTGACTAACTAACCGTGTTAATTTTGTGTTATAAATAAACACACCACTTTATCCATCATCGAAAAAAAAAACGCTGAGCTCATTCTAGCGATGGATCACAAGCTGTGCCTAAAAAACATTCCGACAGATTTCAAATTCGACACAGAAATCTTTAACGTCCAGACGGGATAGTTATAAAAAATTCAATCTCAGAATTATTGTCTGGTCCAAGATATCGCCGAGTTCTCTTATTTGACAACACTAAAGGCCACAAGGATTTCCTGACGAGAGGAAAATTTTCACGTTGACACATTAATGTGTTAATTTTGTATCGCAGATAAACACATCATTTGACCCATCTCCGCAATACGCCCGTTCAGGTCTTTCCAGCGATGGTTCACAAAATGTGCCTCGATAGCACTGAAACCAAATTTTGACTGACATCAAATCTGACAACGGAATCTTAAGCACCCAAACGGGTTAACTGCAGAAAATCCAGTCTAAAAATACATACTTTATTCAAAATATCAACAAGTTGTCTTCTGTTTTAAAACAGTTTACATTTATCTCATATGGAAGCACTGGTCAGTTAAGATGTAACTGATGAGAATTTCCTCGGATAGCAAAGCATTTTAGATATAGTTATTACTGGAGAGTATCATTCCAAAAATCTCAAAAGATCATTTAAGAAATGAGGTTGAATATAAAAGATCTTGAGAAACACGAGACGAAAACCAAGCTCTTAACTTTGGTAGAAAGACGTTAATATGAATACTTAGGAGGGAATTAAAATGTTACCAGGAAGATGCATATACCGAAATCACACCAATAAACTTAATACGCAGGGGGAAGAACACTCACGCAGATGAATCGTCTCGGGAGGAATAGCTTTGACAGGGTGTTTCCTTGAAACAATACTATTTGGGAGAGGTGGGATTACTTAGTACAACTTTTGGAAAGGATCTGATCCCTTTAAAACCAAACGGTACTTTTGAACTTCGAGATTTCGCAAAATGAAGTGGGTCCGTCACTGTCGGTGGATCGCAGGGTTACACAATGCAGCTGCATTGGGGGACTTGGGTGAACGCCGCGTGATGCAATGGATGAAGGACGTATTTTATGAAGTGTCTCGTCTTGGTTGGGTGCGAAAAATTGTTTTTAATGAAGTAGCGGTGTTTAATGGTGTAGCTGTATTAATATAATTATTAGTATAATTGAGTAATCCCCATCAGATTCACAGTGGACTAAGCATTTTCTTGATGTCCATTAAGATCCCCCATCGGTTTGGATTTACAGTAAGTGGAGAGTGGATTGTAACTAAATCACCCGCGGAGTGGAGTTATCACCCAAGCTATAACTTTCAAATTTTGTACATATCGACAAAAAACGCAAACAATGTTTCAGCCAATGGACCTCCGGGTTTAACCCGGAGGTCCATTGGCTAAAACTTTGCTGGTGCTGGTTATGCTTTGCAACAAATTTGCACTTATTGCTCGGGTGGAATCTCCACTCTGCGGGTGATTTAGTGATGATACACTCTCCACATACTGCATTAACCCTTTTCCCAACGTAGAGAATATCAAAATTTATTATTTTAATTACTATTTTTAAAAATATTTCCAAAAAATTTCAACAAAACCATATCATGTGACCCCTTCTTGGATACACACGCTGTTGATATAATGAACAGAAAAAAGTTACAGAGCATTAAAATATGGTGAAAGCGACATTTTCTTATATTAAAATGAGGTTAAATCGAGAATAATTGTCAATTGGGAAAAAAGTATAAAGCCAGCATCTGTATTTTAACCCTTTACCCAACGTAACGTCCAAAAACGGCCAGCGCTATTCTCAACTCAAAACTCGTCAATTAATTTTTATTATTTTTTTTCATTTTTTGTCTCAAAAACATAGGTTATGACCCCTCGTTGGAACGAGCTCGTCGAGCTCGTTTCAACGAGGGGTCATAACCTATGTTTTTGAGAAAAAAATGAAAACAAATTGTTATTCAAGAATTTTTTTTGCAAGTGTCGTCTACTTTTTCGTGTTAGGTAAAGGATTAATACTACTCTACAGGATAATGCCTGAGGCTTGTGAAATGATAGGTACAGAGATGATATAACTTCTCTAACCTTTCAAAATTTTAATTTCTATATGAAATTCCCATACCCCTAGTGTTAAATTTATTGATATTTTTCAGAAAAATAAGGGACGCTAACTTTCCTGCAAATCTCTTCCAATGATGAAGATTATCAGTGAAGTGTTAAAAACTTGAGCGTCTGTGGCAACGTTGCATGGACTTGACCTTATTCTGCTATTATAAAGTCCAGGGAGTTTTCGAAACTAACTTACAAAACTAAAGTCAACCACATGATGTTTGAATGATAAACATAACGTGAATTCTTCTACGACATCATTAATACTGATAGAGAATGTGTTATTTGACCATGCACTGTGTGAGAATTGCTTTAATTTCCACCCCCTAGCTATTCAACTGAGTGTAAACAATACTTTGTCTTCGAATATGGATGACCCATTTTACCAATCGACCCTGAGCTTTGACGTTGCTGCATAAACAAAAGAACATATAACTTATATAGGTCATCGAATTTCAGTATGCCACAATTTTTGAATAATGGTTCGGTGTGGGAGGTATACTATCTGTTCGTTATAACGCGAACAGCCTTTTTTTTGCAGGGTTATAATTCTACTTGTTGACGGCACGTGGCCCCAAACAAGTATATCATACAGCAAATGGCTATGTATAAGTGAGTAATATAATGTCTTTAAGGCCTTAAAAGGAAGAAATGTGTTTGTCCTATTTAGGGAGTAAATTGTCTAGTCATTTCTAAACAAACTACAGAAGTGTGGTGTTTAAATTTTAGATTTTCGTCCAAGTGGACTCCAAAAATTTTAGCTGATGTTCTTCTTGTTGGTTACTAATTAATGGAATATCTGTACTATTCAGAGTAATTTTGCTACCAACGACGTTATATGAATCATTTTGTGGATGCAGTAACATGTATTTTGTTTATTAGAATTCAGACATAGTCCATTTGCAGAACACCATTCACTAATCTTATCAAGTTCAGGGTTGGTCTCTTGTATTAGGCTGTCTAGATTGTTACCAGATGCAAGACCCATAGTATCATCTGCACAGGACAAGACATTTAGTGGAGCTGAGTGGCTGATGTCATTGATGTATAATAAGAAGAGGCTAGGGCCTAAAATTGAACCTTGGGGAACACCAGTTGTGACCACCAACGTGTCCGATGTGTTATTCATAAAAGAAACAAATTGGCATCTGCCTGTTATATAATCTTTGAACCAGGAATTTGCCAACCCTCTTATGCCATAGCTATCCAGTTTTTAAGAAGAATTGAGTGATTTATGGTATCAAAAGCTTTTGAAAAGTCATGAAACAAGGCGAACGAGCAATCCTTTGTCGATTTATCATTAGCTTCCACGACATTATTTATGAGATGAAAGATAGGGTGAACTTTGGGTGCCCCTTTCTGAATCCGGACTGATACTTATATATGATGTTTTGTTCCTCTAGGAAAGTATCTAATCGTGCGTACATTATGTTTCTCGTATTTTGGAGAAAGTTGGAAGAATACTAATACGGCGGTAATTAGTAAATAGCTGTGGGTCTCCTGATTAAATATGGGTGTAATTGTAGCCACTTTCATTTTGTCAGACACTCTACCTCTAACAAACGATAAATTGATTATATGAGACAATGAACCTCCCACATCAAATACTATCTCCTTCGATAATTTGCTTGGCTTATCGTTACTGTCTCTACTCGATTCCATGCCTGTCATTTTCAGGAGAGCGATGTATTCGCTCGCCTACTGTTCACCTTAAAAAAATTAAGGAGGGCGAAAACTAGCCCTCCTGGCCTTAGAAAATAATGAATACCATAACAAAATTTCTAAAACCTCTGACATGTTAGTGGTCTCTGTAAGACGGCCACACTACCGCTCTCACACCTCCGGGCCTTACCAAAGCCCGGGGGTGCGGGAGCGGCAGTGTAGCCGTTTCACGGAGGCTACCTTGTTAGCAGCACCAAATAAAATGTACAATGTCACCTAGGCAGAATTAATTTATAATAAGCTCGAGGAGAGCTAATCGCTCACACTGGCCATGTGAGGGGAGCAATTTTTAGCCCTCTTGCATTTTTAAGAATGCCAGGCCTGCGATTTGCCCCTCAATTTGTGAACGCCAGACATTATTTCTTGTTCATTGGTATGGCTTATAAAAATGAGTCTCTATTGTTATTATTGCTCAAGTAAAATTTACGTTGGATAGGGGGCACTTGATTACTTGTGGTTTTACCGACGTCAGTGAAGAAGGTATTAAATCCGCCAGCGATTCTTTTCGAGTCCGTTATTTCCGTATTTCCATCTACGAAAGTTGGGGTAAGTTGTCGGTTGTTATTTGACTTTCATATGGTCTTTCGTTGGATTTCTCATATTTTTTTAATATTATATTTATTTTCTAGTAGTATCTTATCATAATAATATACTTTGCAGATCCTTTTCAAGCGGTTGAATTCGTGGCAAAATTGTTTGTATTCTGTTATGTTTTGAGTAGTTTGGGAATTTAGTTTTTTAACATACAGTTTACTTTTTTGTTTGTGAGGATTGCAGTAGGCCAAGCGTCATCCGTGGCTTGCGTTTTATATATATTTTTTCAAAGAGGGCATGCTTTCAGGGGAAATTCTTCTTCGAAGGTTTTCTACAATATGTCGAGGAATTTATTGTATGCTGAGTTTGTACAGATATCATCTGTGACCTCTGAAAAGTCACATGCTGATAAGATTTTTTTAAAGCGGGTAATACTCTCCGTATTGATTGACCGTCTAAAATTAGGGGTTGGGATATTTGATCGTTTGTCTGATTCATCTATGTAGAACGTAGAAAAATGGTCTCTGACATCAGTAATTATAATTCCTGAAGTAAAATTATTGATAGTGTTGCTAAAATGTGGTCAATTAAGGTAGCAGAGAATTTTGTAACTCTCGTGGACTTTCTTATAGCGGGTAGGAATCCCGCACTGTATTGTAAATCTATGAAAGTATTAGTTTTTCGATTTGTGTTTAAGCTGAGCAAATCTATGTTAATCCCCATGAGGTAACTAGTCATTTCTAAACAAACTACAGAAGTGGGTGTTTAAATTTTAGATTTTCGTCCAAGTGGACTCCAAAAATTTTAGCTGATGTTCTTCTTGTTGGTTACTAATTAATGGAATATCTGTACTATTCAGAGTAATTTTGCTACCAACGGCGTTATATGAATCATTTTGTGGATGCAGTAACATGTATTTTGTTTATTAGAATTCAGACATAGTCCATTTGCAGAACACTATTCCCTAATCTTATCAAATTCAGGGTTGGTCTCTTGTATTAGGCTGTCTAGATTGTTACCAGATGCAAGACCCATAGTGTCATCTGCACAGGACAAGACATTTAGTGGAGCTGAGTGGCTGATGTCATTGATGTATAATAAGAAGAGGCTAGGGCCTAAAATTGAACCTTGGGGAACACCAGTTGTGACCACCAACGTGTCCGATGTGTTATTCATAAAAGAAACAAATTGGCATCTGCCTGTTATATAATCTTTGAACCAGGAATTTGCCAACCCTCTTATGCCATAGCTATCCAGTTTTTAAGAAGAATTGAGTGATTTATGGTATCAAAAGCTTTTGAAAAGTCATGAAACAAGGCGAGCGAGCAATCCTTTGTCGATTTATCATTAGCTTCCACGACATTATTTATGAGATGAAGGATAGGGTGAACTTTGGGTGCCCCTTTCTGAATCCGGGCTGATACTTATATATGATGTTTTGTTCCTCTAGGAAAGTATTTAATCGTGCGTACATTATGTTTCTAGTATTTTGGAGAAGGTTGGAAGAATACTAATAGGGCGGTAATTAGTAAATAGCTGTGGGTCTCCTGATTAAATATGGGTGTAATTGTAGCCACTTTCATTTTGTCAGACACTCTACCTCTAACAAACGATAAATTGATTATATGAGACAATGAACCTCCCACATCAAATACTATCTCATTCGATAATTTGGTGGGCTTATCGTTACTGTCTCTACTCGATTTCATGCCTGTCATTTTCAGGAGAGCGATGTTTTCGCTCGCCTACTGTTCACCTTAAAAAAATTAAGGAGGGCGAAAACTAGCCCTCCTGGCCTTAGAAAATAATGAATACCATAACAGCCTATTTCTAAAACCTCTGACATGTTAGTGGTCACTGTAAGACGGCCACACTACCGCTCTCACACCTCCGGGCCTTACCAAAGCCCGGAGGTGTGGGAGCGGCAGTGTAGCCGTTTCACGGAGGCTACCTTGTTAGCAGCACCAAATAAAATGTACAATGTCACCTAGGCAGAATTAATTTATAATAAGCTTGAGGAGAGCTAATCGCTCACACTGGCCATGTGAGGGGAACAATTTTTAGCCCTCTTGCATTTTTAAGAATGCCAAGCCTGCGATTTACCCCTCAATTTGTGAACGCCAGACATTATTTCTTGTTCATTGGTAGAGCTTATCAAAATGAGTCTCTATTGTTATTATTGCTCAAGTAAAAAATTACGTTGGATAGGGGGCAATTGCTTACTTGTGGTTTTACCGACGTCAGTGAAGAAGGTATTAAATCCGCCAGCGATTCTATTCGAGTCCGTTATTTCAGTATTTCCATCTACGAAAGTTGGGATAAGTTGTCGGTTGTTATTTGACTTTCATATGGCCTTTCGTTGGATTTCTCATATTTTTTTAATATTATATTTATTTTCTAGTAGTATCTTATCATAATAATATACTTTGTAGATCTTTTTCAAGCGGTTGAATTCGTGGCAAAATTGTTTGTATTCTGTTATGTTTTGAGTAGTTGGGGATTTTAGTTTTTTAACATACAGTTTACTTTTTGTTTGTGAGGACTGCAATAGGCCAAGCGTCATCCGTGGCTTGCGTTTTATATATATTTTTTCAAAGAGGGCATGCTTTCAGGGGAAATAATTCTTCGAAGGTTTTCTAGAATATGTCGAGGAATTTATTGTATGCTGAGTTTGTACAGATATCGTCTGTGACCTCTGAAAAGTCACATGCTGATAAGATTCTATTAAAGCGGGTAATACTCTCCGTATTGATTGACCGTCTAAAATTAGGGGTTGGGATATTTGATCGTTTGTCTGATTCATCTATGTAGAACGTAGAAAAATGGTCACTGACATCAGTAATTATAATTCCTGAAGTAAAATTATTGACAGTGTTGCTAAAATGTGGTCAATTAAGGTAGCAGAGAATTTTGTAACTCTCGTGGATTTTCTTATAGCGGGTAGGAATCCCGCACTGTATTGTAAATCTATGAAAGTATTAGTTTTTCGTTTTGTGTTTAAGCTGAGCAAATCTATGTTAATCCCCATGAGGTAAACATTTTCATTTCCCTTGTTAAAATTGTCTAATAAGCCTGTCAACTTTGAAAGGAACATATCAAGGTCTGCTTTTGGCGCTGTGTTCGGTCTGCACTTAATCCCCACAATACATTTTTAGATTAACACAAATCAACTGGGTTGAATGAATATTCACCCAGTTGAGTTGGGTGAACTTTTTACCAGTTGGGTTCATGTCACTCAACCCAGTTGATTTGGATTAATTTTTAACCCAGCTGATTTTAGATTGCACATGAATTACCATGAAATGGATCAATTTTGTATTTCGAGAGTTAGTGGAAGTAAACCCCTTATATCTTATTAGGCGCTCGGGATCTTCTTGATATCAAAATCTAAATCTTTACAGAGATATATGTACCCATTCTTTTCAAGCTGATGTTCTAGAGCTGATAAATCTTGATTCGGAAATTAACAAGTTACTCCCTTAAATGCGACGGAAATGCCAAAAGAAGAGAAATCACCAACAATTATGTATTTGGTTTGCTGGGGAGAACCTTTTGGAGCTTTCCGGCAAATATCAATAGGGCATTATCGTGAGCAACACGTGTCTAATTGGGTTCTGTATGGATCCCCACCAAGTTATAACTATGTGGGTGAAGTGATTTTTATTAAAAGCCTTCCAGTATCATGGCAGGATAGCATCGTTCCGGTAATACTTGTCTAATCGAGCTATATGCGAACTCGCGCATAGTAATAACTGTGTTTAAAATATGATTTGTATCACACAAAGGTCGTAGCAAAATATTATTAATGCGGACTTGCTCTGTTACAATCTGTTGGAGAGTGCCATTGGGTGAAGATGACGCAGCAAATCGTTTATGAGCAATCTGGATAATACAACAATTTTTTATTTTATCCCCCAGTAATCATTTAATCCTAGTGGCTCTTCTCTTCCAATTCAAGATCTTCGACTTTTGAATTCAAAATACAAATCATAGATTCAGATTCTTCCTTAGTTGATGATACAGAGTCGTAATGTTTTGATCCTGAGATTATTAGGATATGTTCTTAAATGTGGGTGAGATGAATGTGTCTTTTGGCAGACGCAAATACACAGCGGGCCCCACATGAAGAATTGGGACAAATCAACATTGATTCTGTATTAGAGAGTTCCATCTGTCATTCTCAAGTGGTTTGTGGTTCATTGAGCCCAATATACAGTAAACGACACACGCACGTGAATGCGTTAATCGACATGGCACGAGTGCCAGCACAAAAGGATAAAACGAGAGGTCGCAGTTTGTTACACACCTTCAAGTATATGAAAACAAGTATTAGAAGGGCACCCTGAGTTCTAACGCTACTAAACGAAATCATCCGTGTCCACACTGTACCGAAACCATCTGGTGCCATATGCCTAGCCAGTTTGGATATTTTAGTGCCAAACAATGTATTTTGGGGAAAGGAAAACATCGAAGAATGTGAATGCTCCAATCAAACTTTGTCAAGATGGATGCGACGTGTGTTTTATAATCAATACGAATAAGATTGAAAATGTGTAGAAGTCGGCAAGTTTAACTGTTATCCCTTTACCTAACCGGAAAAGCAGACGACACTTGCAAAAAAAATTCTTGAATAACTAATTTTTTCTATTTTTTGTTTCAAAAACATAGGTTATGACCCCTCGTTGGAACGAGCCCGACGAGCTCGTTCCAACGAGTGGTCATAACCTATGTTTTTGAGACAAAAAATGAAAAAATAATGAAAATTAATTGGCGATTTTTTAGAGTAGCGCTGGCCGGTTTTGGCCGTTACGTTAGGTAAAGGGTTAAGAAGGGCGTAAATTGTAAAACATTCAATTTCATATATTGTATTTCATGTGAGGAGTGTGGGTCTGCAGTGTGTATAGGAGAGAGCGAGAACCGTGTGAAAGATCGTGCGATTGAACACTTGAGAGTCGTGAGATTGTATCGAGGTAAACCTGCGTTTGGTCATTTTAATGAGAGCAGTCACCACGGAGTGTAGGACATGGAAGTTGCGGTGTTAGAAACTGTTAGAGAAGGCAAGCAAGAAAGTGTGGTTAGAGAGGATTTCTAGATACAGAAGTTGGGGACGCGAGATGGAGTTGGGTTCAGTTGCCGTAAGAGTTGTGTGGGAGTGACGCGTTGACGTGTGACATAACATTTTGTACTAACGGTTTCTTGTTATTCTGAAAATTGTTTCTGTACTGTGAAAGTGTTATCTAACCCTCTGATTGTTCTGCATTGATAAAGGCCTGTGAACAAACGCTTTGCACATGGGCGTTAATTTTTTGAATATACTACTTGTGTCCCTCTTTTCTGTCATCTGGAACCTCTCAGTAAATTCTGGTTAGACAACACCGCGTTGCAACATTCCTCTATTTCAGTTGCCTGTGAAACCGCTACTGTGGCTGAAAATTGACATCATTCAAAAAGAAACGATAATTCAGCGAAATATTGTGTTCACGGTGACTTCGGCAGAAAGCGATCCTTATTTTGCTGACTTAACTCGCCATCACTGTCCCAAAAACCTCACCCTTAACACAAGAGTACCCCATCCCAGACCAGTTCCTTTGGCAGTACGTTCAGGGTAACTATACTGGCGTGAGTACTGGGTTAAATAAAGCTGACTGGAATTGAAGACAGTGATTAAAACTTCGACAGTAAGCGATCCTTATTTTGATGACTTAACTCGTCATCACTGTCCTATATATCCCTCCATTAACACAAGAGTACCCCATTCCCAGACCAGTTCATTTGGCAGTTATTTATTTATTTATTTATTTATTTATTTATTTATTAGGGTTTGACGACACTTTAACAGCCAAGGTCATATCGCGTCGGTGACAGTTTTACGGGTGGAGGAAGCCGGAGTACCCAGAGAGAGCCACCGAGCAACGACGAGCAGCTGCCAGTTCCCCAACATCGTAACTCCTCACTGCAGCACAGGCAGGGTTAGATTGGTTGAAGACATGCGCACCATCGACGTGCAGTACTCCTTAGTACACGGCCTTATCGTGCCCCCATGTGGACAATCGGGCTGAAGTGCCTTGCCAGAGACACAAGGCGGGGGTCCGAATCGATCGCTCTGAAGGTCACCCAACCAAGGAGTAACCGGGCTCGACGTTGCTTAATTCTTTACCTAACGTAACGGCCAAAACCGGCCAGCGCTATTCTCAAAAATCGCCAATTAATTTTCATTATTTTTTCATTTTTTGTCGCAAAAACATAGGTTATGACCCCTCGTTGGAACGAGCTCGTCGAGCTCGTTCCAACGAGGGGTCATAACCTATGTTTTTGAGACAAAAAATGAAAAAAATTAGTTATTAGAGAATTTTGTTTGCAAGTGTCGTCTGCTTTTCAGGTTAGGTAAAGGGTTAACTTCGGTGATCTGACGGAAACCGGTTACCGCAACGCCACCTCGCCCCCTCATTTGGCAGTACGTTCAGGGTAACTATACAGGTATGGGTAATGAGCTAAATAAATTTGACTTGGAATTGAATGTGCAATACAACCTCAAACGTTTTCAAAATGGGATACACCAACATTCAGGGTCTCCGAAGGAAATAAGCGAAATTAGTATAATACGACCTGGGAGGAATATGAGAACCTTGATTTGATAGCCCTTAGTGAGACATGGATTAGAGAGGATGGAAGGACTGATCAGATCAAGGGGTATGTATGGATTGGAGTGTGGCGATCAGAGAGTCAGAAAAGTGAGAGGGCGGGGGTGGGGTAGGTGTCTATATCAAGTAGGTCTTTGGTCCTGTGGGGATCGCAGACTTATCAAAAGTAAATACAACAAATCAAGTAGAAAGCGAAATAATAGAAGAATCGCAGATGGGGTTTGTATATTTGGCAGTTGAAGGGAACAAGCCTGAGTGGAATGTTGGAATATATACGACACTCAGACCCAGTGTTACAGAACTAGAGAATAGGGGGTTTTATGTTCCATTAATGGGGGATTTTAATGGACGCACTGGGGGTGTAGGAGTGGGTATAATGTATGGGGATAAGAAAAGCAACGTTAATGAGAGGAAACTCTCATAGATGAACTAGGCCTGAAAATTTTGAATAGGGATGCAAAGTGTAAGGGCAAATGGACATGGGAAGGGAACAACAGAGAGACAATAATCGTCCATCTTCCCACTGACCCGCAGCTATGGGGGAGATCATAGACATGGAAATAGACGACAAAGAAACTTCTGAGGTAAATGGTGACCACAATCTGTAAAGAATAAGGTTTAGGGGAAGTAGCATACCAAAACAAGGGGCGATCTTTGAGATCATTTGGAAACTGGAAAAAAAAGAAACAGGCTCTGGGGCAAGTTTAGAAGAATTTAAAATAAAAGCTAGAACATCTGTCAACCGGAGATAAGGTTCAGAGGTTGTTCGATTCAAGAGTGAGAAGTCTAAAAGATGCTGGGAGAGAGTTAGAGAGAGTCATAGAGAGAGTTAGAGTAACGACAAAGGAACCTGGATATAGAATAAATAATGAGCCCAAACACGCAATAAAAGAGAGAAGGAAAAATGTGTTGCATTTAAAAGATGTAGAAAACTTAGTTGGGTAAATGATACAACCATTAAAAGTGCCAAAGAAGTATATGAGGGGGCAAGGACAAAGGTGAATGTAATCAAAGACAAAAAAGGGAAAGTGGGAAATAGTAACCTCATGAGAGCCATAAGAAAAACAGGAGGGTGGGGACATATACCATACCAAAAAACGTAATACAAAAGGAATACTCAATCAGTTAAAACTTAACAGGGTGTTCGATGGAAAAGCTATCTGAGAAAGGGTGGGTTTACCAAGCATAAGTTATGAAACGGATGTGATCCATGGGAACCAAACGGTAGTGAGGAACTTGGAAATTCTGAAAAATGATGCGGGCCGGTGGATAACCGGGTCAAGTAACGCAGCCGCACTGGAAACGATCAAAGGGGAAATTGGTTGCATGTTAAATATAGAATAGATTTGGGAAAACTATGTTAGTTGAATTACTTGGTAAACCTTCCAAACAGCAGTGTAAGACGCCATTTTACTATGTATGGGATCCCAACATTCAATTGGGATTGACAAGTCGGGTCACGGTGTTAATATTTTTCCATTGAGCCTGGAGAGCTACAGTGGGATGGGGGGGGGGGGGGGGAGGGGGGTGAAGCAGGTGGCAGTTGTATCAGGGGAAGAGTTCTCGATGATTGCAATATAAAATGGCGGTCTGGAGTTGGGACCAAGAGCTCTTTAGACGGGTTATACAAAAAGATGCTCCAACTTTTGAGGGGTGCTTCGAGTGATTGTGTGTGTGTGTGTGTGGGGGGGGGGGGGGGGTGGGTTGGCTATTGTTCAAAGTGAGATCAGTTGTGCTGGTGATGGTTTTTAATACCTTTTAAATGCATGCATGGACACCACTGTCCCCGCGTGGATTACAACCAGTCCACGGCGATTGTCGTGTATGCTGGCAAGAACACTGCTGCTTTAAATGCGTGCACAGAATGTTTATTATATACAATTATTAAACCTTTTTGATCGTTGACAATTAGAGCACGCAGGGAAGAAAACGGGCTGTAGCCTGCATTTACATATCTCAGTGGGATGGAGATTCCGTCGGAGATTGCTTTTGCGTTCTATGAAGTTCTGGCCGTGTTAAATCCAAATTCACAAACCTTGTTAAGAAAGCGAAGCTAAACTTTTTTTTACTATTAGAATTGACAATCACGTTGATAATAAACTGATTCTGTCCGAATTTGACACGGACATGTATCGGCATAAAGCATGTTACGTTTGACGATTTCGATTTTCGTTCGCTCGATTAATTATGCTTATTAAAATATTCTCAACCTGAGGTCATTCTTGTAGTTGTGTCTATTTGTTTTGAGGTGATAGCAGTCAGAGGGACCATTTCCAGTTAACTTAAATTCTAGTAAGCAAGAAGTAAAGACCTAAAGATTTTATTGTGAGTTTTGAGGTGATAACAGTCAGAGGGACCATTTCCAGTTAACTTAAATTTTAGTAAGCAAGAAGTAAGTACCTAAAGATTTTCAACTTCAACTCTTTTGGTGCTACAGACTAAAGTCGACAGTACGACAGGCCGCTACAGGCGACTGTAGTCGACTTGTTTCCCAACTGTGTGTGTTCATCCACACGTGCTATTATTAATCATACACCTGTATGCTTCTTTGTTCCATATCGGAACCACGATATCGTCCCTTGAAAGCAGAAGGTGGCAAATGCAATGCATTCAAGGGACGATATAACACTGTTTCGAATAATTTAGATCCATTTATTTTGTTTTGACTACAGAAATGCAGAAAATTACTAAACAATGTCCCCAAAACTCGACCAAATGAACGATACAACACGAAGCGTCTCTCAGTGATTCGGTCTCGAATTCTGATAATGACCTTGAATTAGAATGGGAATCACACAGTCAAACTGTGACAATCGACACTTATTCCCAGTTCCTTATTCGACATTCGTTATCAACCGATAGAATCGGTTGATAACGAATGTCGAATAACGAACTGGGAATAAGTAATGGTTGTCACGATCGTAACTTTGTCGTACAATTAAGACGATATGGATGCAACATTATTTACGATTCCGACTTCTGCCATTTCAATACCTATCTTTTGGAATTTAACGACACTTTCGACAACCAGGTTCACCTTGTTGCTGGACAGTTTTACGGGGGGGGGGGGGGGCGGAGTATCCGGAGAGAACCACTGAGCATCGGCTAGCAACTGTTAGACTCCCCAATGTGCTAACTCCACACAAGCAGGGTTAGCATTTTTTGAAGATAGGTGCACCATGGACGTGCAGTAGGACTTAGAAATATACAAGCGGAACTTAATTAAGCACCCTCTGTTTTTCCGCAGTGGTGGTAATAGAAACTGTCATTACTTTCATGTTATCTTTCAGATGGCCAAAAGTGATTATTTGCGGAAAGAATGGTCTATTGACAAATGAAAGACAACACAATAATGAAAATATGCAGTATTTTAATGGCGCCAATTACACATATTTGTCACTAGTGTTATTGTTGGAAAATGTTCTCTCAACAAGTATGGTGCTGGTACGGTCCATGATAAAACAATGCCAATACGTACCGACAAACATGTAACTTATGATCTCCTGAACACAATAGCAGTGTCTGACCTCAGTATCGAGTGCACCCACCACGTGCCCGGATGACAGCCTGAACCCTCCTTCTAATGCTACCAGTATGCCTTCTGATACGGTCCAGAGACAACTGCTGCCACTTCTCATGCCACGCAGCTTCCAAATTGACCAAAGTCTGTCCAGGGGGATGCCTTGCTTGCACACGACGTCCAAGAAAGTCCCAGATGTGTTTCTTAGAGATTGAAATCGGGGCTCATTGCAGGCTAAGGTAGTGCTGTAATAGAGTTGTTCTGAAGGAATGCTCTCAAAGCATGGGACCGATGTGGCCTTGCATTGTCGTCCATTAATACAGGGCGAGTAGCCAACGGGTGATTGTCAAAATGAGGCACTACAATCGGATTGAGAATGTCCCGGATGTGCTGATGACCGTTGAGATTCCCACGTGCAGTCACCATATCAAGTTTACAACCACAAAAAGGCATCCCCGGATCATTACTGATCCTCCGCCATAAAGAACAGTAGGTTTGATGTTTCTGAGCACGTAAGCAGTATTTATACGCCTCCACACTCTCCTGCGACCATCTGTGACGTGCTGCAGGAACCTACTCTCGTCCAACCAATGGACTCTCTTCCACGTCCTGAAATTCCAATGTTGTCGTGCCATACGCCACTGCAAATGTCGTATTTGGTGCTGATTTGACAGAGCTGGACGCTTGATGACACTTCTGGACCTCATACCCAGTGCTTTGTGACGGTTTCGTACAGTTGCACAAACGCCTGTTGGGGAGCCAATTGCGTTTCGTGACCCCACTTGAGGCAAAGGGTTTACGCCCAACGAGGCATGTCAGACTCCGATCTTCCCGAGGAGAGGTCTTTTGGGGTTGTCCAGGCCTTGGTCGGTCCTTAAAATCGTTCGTTTATGGATGTTTTCGGACAAGTCTGCTGATGACAGAATGACTATAGCCAAGCTGCCTTCCAACAGCTTTGAATAACACGCCTGTTGCATGCATGACAACGATTTGCCATCATTGTGCCTCCTTGCCATGTCGCAATTTATTGATAAAAAAGTGACAAAGTTTCTGGTTTTATACCCAGATACTGCATGTGGATGATAGTGTTTTTGTGACATTCGTGTGAAGCATGCTTCACCAGGATACGGGGATGTGTTTGAGGTACGCTATTAACTAGAAACATCATGGTTCACTAGATGAAATGTACTGTCAGCAATCATTAGAAAACAATAATCAGTAACAGTAATCAGCAAATTCACTGTCATGAAAGATTTCAGGGGGTGCTTAATTAAGTTTCAGGTGTGTAGATGGAACATTAATCGGTCGGGACATGAACCATTACAGTCGAGACAAATCAGGTTTACACCCTACCAATCGGTCATCTTCGCCACGCCCCTATCTGTCCGGTTTGAATTCCAAACATTTATTTATGCAATCTTGACCCAGTGATGAAAGTCGCGATCTGCTGAAAAAGAGATAAAATTTGAGCATACAGTACTGCAATGGAATGAATTTTAAATGTAAATGTCAAAGGCCAATTATAAATGATAATTTATCGAAGATTCACAGAACTTTATAAAATCTTGTACAATATTAACCCCAAAAGATGAACTTCTACAACAACCGAACTCCTCCCATGTGTGACGGCAGGATATTCTAAACAGGATACCGGTATCGGTATTCCGAAAAATACCGCAGTGTGCTGGTATATCTAAAGACTGTTCAGATATCTGAAAAAAAATTCCAACAAAACAATATCATGTGGTCACTCATTTGAACGATATTATTATTATTTATTGGGGTTTAAGGTCACATATTTATGCACAATGGCTAATCATGACCGTGACAGTTTTACGGGTGGAGGAAGCCGGAGTACCCGGAGAGAACCACCGAGCAACGGCTAGCAACTGTCAGCTCCCCAACATACCAACTCCACACAAGCAGGGTTAGCATTGGTTGAAGACAAGTGCACCATCGGCGTGCAGTACGCCTTAGTACACAACGCCACCGTGCCCCCCACGCGGGCAATGGAGATGAAGTGTCTTGCCCAAGGACACAACGCGGTTGCCGCAGGTGGTATTCGAACCGGGGACCTCTCGGCTTGCAGCCTGCACCTCTACCTACTGAGCCACCGCGCTCCTCAGTTGAACGAGCTCGACGATCTTGTTCCAGTGAGGGCTCATATAATATGGTTTCGTTAAAATGTTTTGAAAAAATAGTTTTTCAGCTGCCGAATTTGTATATTACGCGGGTGGATTCGGTCGACTCGTTTGATAAATATTATTATTTCGGTACTACAGTTAAATCTCACGAGATCTTGAAAATTAGACTGTGGGTAAATAAATAATGAAGACAAACCGGTATTCAATCGATACTGGTTTAAATACCGGTATGTATAGGTTTATCGATATACGGTGTATCCCTACAACCTCCTCCTTCCCTGAGTCCCGACCGATGAACATACATGCCCCGGAGTCATAACACCCAACCTCTTCCTTCTATGCCAAAACTAGCAAATGTTCGCTGTCGTTTCATTTCTTTTGAATGCCATTTTTTTCTGTACCGGGTTACTGTATTTTGTCATTTTCATTCCCGCTATTGTGTGTAGAGCTGAGGGAGTGGGCGTCGGTTTCGGTTTTTATGGCAAACCGGAAA
This sequence comes from Pictodentalium vernedei, assembly GCA_031216915.1. Classification (NCBI taxonomy): domain Eukaryota; kingdom Metazoa; phylum Mollusca; class Scaphopoda; order Dentaliida; family Dentaliidae; genus Pictodentalium; species Pictodentalium vernedei. The sequence continues at coordinate 656,873,366 of CM062295.1, forward strand.
ACCGATCCACCAGTCCTATAGTTAAAACTAGAAGTTCTGTCATGAAATGCGCGCAAATAGCACGTCGACCTGCGTGTTAATCTACGCGTTACGACCATAGTAGGGCTATCACATTCTGTACATATGGCCTGTGCACAAGTAATGTTTCAGCCAATGGACCTCCGGGTAACCCGGAGGTCCATTAGCAGAAACATTGCCTGTGTTTGCTATGAGTAACCAGGAGAACCTGCCGTGCTTTGGATGCCCTTCGATATGGCAATTGCGCGCAATTCCTACGCGCAATTAAGCCTAGATAAGGGCATAGTTCGTGACATGACTTCTAGTTTTAACTGTAGCACAAAACGGTCTACCGGTTTTAAATTGTTTGTACATAAACTGATCAAACTATCTTACAAGGAGGGAACTGGACCAGTGGTCCATGTAGATTCTCGTCACGTAATCTGTTGGACAAAAGAGGCAAAAATGTCGTATTCTCAATGTCACATTTTTTCATTTATTGCATCGTTCACGGACGAACCATTAAGGGAGAAATGTGACACTATATTAATTTATTTATTTATTAAGGTTTAACGACACTTTAACAACCAAGGTCATATCGTGTCGGTGACAGTTTTACGGGTGGAGGAAGCCGGAATACCCGGAGAACCTCTTAACAACGACGAGCAGCTGCCAGCTCCCCAACATCGTAACTCCGCACTACAGCACAGGCAGGGTTAGATTGGTTAAAGACATGCGCACGATCGACGTGCGGTAAGCAATAGTAAACGGCGTCATCCTGCCCCCATGTTGACAATCGGGGTTAAATGCCTTGCTCAAGGACATAACGCTGAAGTCCGAATCGAACGCTCAGACGGTCACCCATCCAATGACTAACCGGGCTCGACTTCGGTGATCTGAGGAAAACCAAATGTGACACTGAGAACATAATGTAGATATAGATAAACTTTTTTTCATTTGTTACCCTAATTTATGGTTTTCTTCTGATGCAGTTGGCTTAGCAACTCATCCCATAGAACCCTTAACAATGGTCAAATACGAATGCCAGTGTGGAAGGATTGAACTAACGACTTCCGCGATGGCACAAGTGCCATATCGATTATTACACGCCTTCATGTCTATAAAAAATCAATATTAGGACACTCTGCAATTCACCTGACAACTGTTAACATAAAGAACACATGTTATCGCCAACCAAATTTTCGAGGGGAATCAGTGTTACTATTCCGTCCACTGAGTTCCAATGTGTGCCTCGTGTCTACTCTACTGTAGAAGACGTTGGAACTCAGGGGACGGTTTTGCAGTAATTGAGGTGCACGATTTGTAGAAAATTCCAGAGAAATTTCGCTACTATTTAAAAATAATCCGTCAACAATTTCCGTTTTACACATGTGTGCGGAACGCATTTTCATTTTCCGCGTGGTTTATTGTTGCTGTAGATAAGGATTTCACAGAAAAGGCCTGTAATAAATTGTATTGAATCGGATTATCCTGTATTTTTGACGATGGAGAATCACTCCCAACACGACCAGAGGGCGACACTTGAAAGAGAAATACCTATCCACGAATGTATAATAGATAGTCCCAACGGGCGCCCACGACTCCTGCTCGAGTGGCGAGAGGCCACTCTCTAAGACATACAATGGTAGGAAAAATAAAATGATTTGAGAACTTTAACCCTTTACCTAACGTAACGGCCAAAACCGGTCAGCGCTATTCTCAAAAATCGCCTATTAATTTTAATTATTTTTTTCATTTTTTGTCTCAAAAACATAGGTTATGACCCCTCGTTGGAACGAGCTCGTCGAGCTCGTTCCAACGAGGGGTCATAACCTATGTTTTTGAGACAAAAAATGAAAAAAATTAGTTATTCAAGAATTATTTTTGCAAGTGTCGTCTGCTTTTCATGTTAGGTAAAGGGTTAAGTAACACGGGCATCGTCATCATGCTTTGCGCGTGGTGGGGGTTGCGGGGGGGGGGGGGGGTGGGTGGTTATTGGGGTTTAACGATTCGACAGACAGGATTGCTTCGTGTCAGACGGGGAGGGTGTCGCGGTAGATGTTTATATGACTGGACAATAGAATGATGGAGTAGATAGCAAAGAAGAGAAACTATTGAAGCAGTAAGTAAGTAAAGAGGATGTACATTGAAATGACCATTTCGCAACTGACCGAGAATGCTTCAAAGATACATTTCGTAACCATATCTAGGAAGAAAAGTTATTTCTAAAAGGTGATTGAGGATCGGAAATGAAGTTAGTTATTATGCAGTCATGTATCGGCAGAACGATATTGGTTACGCATTCGTCCATTAATAACAATAATTCTTTGACCTCAGGCTGCTTTGTCGCGGTCCTCTAACGAGTTGGCCTGTATCACCTCTATCCCCACTGGGATATTCCTCCCATCTCCACCTTAATTTTCCAGCTTTCAGCCCAACACAGTTTCATAATTCCCACTATTGGTGCTTTCTCGATCTCCCAAACTGCAATATTTTCACTTTCCCGCATATCATTCTACACCCACTTCTCCCTCATGATTTCATCCAATATTTCCATTAGTTTCTCAAGGTGTCTTGTTCTTCTAGGCAACTATTTGGGGCACTCTAAAATTTCCGTTACACATAAGTTGCACATTTGACACGCTATATCCTCGCCCCTCCTCCCCCGCCCTCCCCCATCCCATCCCCAACTCCAGCGAACTGGATCTTGCTTTGAACAACAATGACTCCCACCTAGGTACGCCCTAAAAGCAAGAACATCTTTCTTATATAACTCATCTAAAGATCCCGTGGTGGTAACTCCAGCTCGTCAGTTACAACCCTGGAGCACCCTCCTCCTGATAAAGCTACTTGCCTGTTTCAATCTCATTCTAGATCATTAGTCTCAATAGATTAATTCTCCATTACACTGCAAAAATATAGGTTCTCTTTCGAACCAAAACTGGTTCTAATCTTGTCCCTGAGATGGAACCAGTTCTGTTTAAACAGTATTTATTTCAAATCAAATAAATTTATAAAGATTAACATTAAATATTAACAGAATTAAACATAAATTGAGGGGGGTACAGCCGTAAGTTTAGAGCTTATACGAGGTTGTCTCAAATCATTATTAAGCAAAGGAGATAAGAACAGTTGGCATATCGAACCAATTTTGGTTCTCTTCAGAACCAAAACTGGTTCGATATGCCAACTGTTCATATCTCATTTGTTACAAAATGTTTGGCGACTGCGTTGAATAAGCTCCAAGTTTACTGCTGAATCTACTTCAGTTCATGTAATATTCTGTTAAAATTGAATGCTAATCTTGGTAAATGTATTTGATTTGAAATAAATACTGTTTAAACAGAACTGGTTCCATCTCAGGGACACGATTAGAACCAGTTTTGGTTTTAAAGAGAACCTATATTTTTTGCAGTGTAGGTCTCTCCCCTGAATTATTCATACTATTGGATGTTACAGTACCAACGATTGTTAAACAATGTTTTACAGCATCTGCTTACCAGGTAATTCGGGTAGCATAATGTTCGCATATCTGTTTATATTTAACTGGAATCCATCCGAGCTACTCTCTGACCGCTTCCGGCGCGGCTGCGATACTTCATCCGTTTACTCGCCGACCCACATCATTTTGTAGAATCTACAAGTTCCCCACTACCGTTTGGTTCAGAGGGATCTGTTCCATGAGTTACACTTGGTAAACCCACTCTCTCCCAAATACTTTTTTCAACGAACAAATCATGATCACCTCCTCTTATTAAAAACAAGTTGGGAATTTCGTCAGTACCTGCCATTCTTTAACTTGGTCGTACCCCCTCCGCCTCCCCCATTTCATTTCCCTTGCATACTGAGTCAGATATATTTTCTGCGCTCTCCATCATGCACTCTGGAGAGACCCATTTTTCCATCTTCTATCATTTACCCTTTAACGATACTTGACCATTTGTACTGGAATGGGGGCGCGGTGGCTCAGTAGGTAGAGGTGCAGGCTGCAAGCCGAGAGTTCCTCGGTTCGAATCCCACCTGCGGCAACCGCGTTGTGTCCTTGGGCAAGACACTTCATCCCCATTGCCCACGTGGGGGCATGGTAGCGTTGTGTACTAAGACGTACTTCACGTCGATGGTGCACCTGTCTTCAACCAATGTTAACCATGCTTGTGTGGAGTTGGTATGTTGGGGAGTTGACAGTTACTCGCCGTTGGTCGGTGGTTCTCTCCGGATACTCCGGCTTCCTCCACCCGTAAAACTGTCATGGTCATGATTAGCCATTGTGCAGAAATATGTGACCTTATACACCAATAAATAAATAAAGAAATAAATAAATAAATAAATAAATAAATAAATAAATAAATAAATAAATAAATAAATAAATATTCTACTGCAATGCTGTCCCGGTCATCAGGGCATTTGCCATTCACCTTAATACTATGTGCAGTATTTCCTTTGTTATCCCCGCATTTTTAAAAAAATGCGTGGGTATTGTGGTGATCTCCGTCCGTCCCTTCCCGTCCGTACGTCTGAACTTGATATCACCAAGAATGTGTAATTCGAAACATTTAAACTAAGCTAAGGTGTTCAGAGACATCTGTATATATGCATAAAGGTTTCCGAATTTTGATTTAGCCTCAAGTGGTCCCAGTGGAACAACTGTTATTGTTATTGTTAGAAAATCGATTTCCATTCAAATGCTGCTAGGGTCTTTAACCCTTTACCAAACGTAACGGCCAAAACCGACCAGCGCTATTTACAAAAAATCGGCAATTAATGTTCATTATTTTTTCAGTTTTTGTCTCATAAACATAGGTTATGACCAATCATTGGAACGAGCTCGACGAGCTCGTTCCAATGAGGGGTCATAACCTATGTTTTTGAGACAAAAATGAAAAAAAAATTAGTTATTCAAGAATTTTGTTTGCAAGTTTCGTCTGCTTTTCAGGTGAGGTAAAGGGTTAATTCGAAGACTTTAATCGATGGTAAGGTGTACCGGTAGCAACTGTAAATGTCCTTAAATTTTCGAAATTTTGATTTGACCCCAAGTGGTTCTAGTGGAACCACGTTTATTGTCAGTGTCCGATGGAAGGCTCCTAGAGGTTTTAATTCGAAACGTTGAAAGTGTGGTCATATGTAATGGTAGGGTGTCTATATGTGCATAAATGTTTCAGATTTTTGATTTGGCCCCATGTGGCGCCGGTAGCACCATTTATGTCGTTATAGAATCGGTTTCCGGTGAAAGGTTCCTTGGGGTTTTAATTCGAAACGTTGATCGTGTGTTCGTATGTTCCAGTTGTGTCTCTAGGTGTGCATACAAATTTTGGATTTTTAATTCGGCCCCATGTGGTGCCCATAGCGCTACTTTTGTCGTTACAGAATCGGTTTCCGGCGAAACCTCTTAAGGGTTTTAATTCAAAATGTTGAAATGTTATTCATACATGTATGTTCCGGAAGGGTATCCAGATGTGAATAAATGTTTCAGATTTTCTATTCGGCCCCATGTGGCACCCGTAGCATCACTTTGGTCGTTAGAGAATCAGTTTCAGGAAAAAAGGATCCTAGGGGTTTTAAATCGAAACGCAAAAAATGTGTTCATATGTTCAGGTTGGGTCTCTAGGTTAAAGGTTTTGAATTTTTGATCCCATCCCATGTGGCTCCCGTCGTTCCACTTTTGTCGTTAGACAATCGGTTTGCGGCAAACGGCTCTTATGGGTTTTTATTCGAAGTGTTGAAGGTATGTTCATATGTTCAGGCAGGGTCTCTCTAGATGTGCATAAAGGTTTCGGATTTTTTCGGCACCATGTGGCATCCCTAGCGACACATTGTCGTTAGACAATCGGTTTCCGGCAAAAGGCTCCTAGGGGGTTAACCCTCTCACTGCCACGCCCATTTTAGCCATATATGGAGAGCCTCTATGTACACCTGAATGCGAGAAAGTTCAACAACATTTATGACATACTTGGAACTTTATCATCTGATTATTTGTTTGAAGGAGCTCTCTGAGCCCTTTCCAAGAGGTAATCAGATGTAGGTATGATCTGCGCATACCAGAACGTGCAGATAATTATCATGAAATAGGTGACAATAGTCGCTTTCGGCAGCGTAAATATTAATGCAAAACACTGAATGTGTGTTGATAGGTTCAGGTAGGGTCTCTACACTTCAAAAATATAGGTTCTCTTTAGAACCAAAACTGGTTCTAATCTTGTCCCCGAGATAGAACCAGTTCTGTTTAAACAGTATTTATTTCAAATCAAATAAATTTACCAAGATTAGCATTCAATTTTAACAGAATATTACATGAACTGAAGTAGATTCAGCAGTAGACTTGGAGCTTATTCAACGCAGTCGCCAAACATTTTGAAACAAAGGAGATATGAACAGTTGGCATATCAAACCAGTTTTCGTTCTGCCTATAACCAAAACTGGTTCGATATGCCAACTGTTCATATCTCCTTTGCTTAATAATGATTTGAGACAATCTCGTATAAGCTCTAAACTTACGAATGAAACCCCCTCAATTTATGTAAAATTCTGTTAATATTTAATGTTAATCTTTATAAATTTATTGGATTTGAAATAAATACTGTTTAAACAGAACTGGTTCCATCTCAGGGACAAGATAAGAACCAGTTTTGGTTCTAAAGAGAACCTCTATTTTTTTGCAGTGTAGATGTGCTTGAAAGTTTCAAATTTTATACAATTCCTTTTCATTTCTGTCTATATCACGCAATAGCAAATAATCAAGAATTCAAATGCGGGGATACTATATAGTGTGCTTTGCACAGAAATGTCGCCGTCTAGTTAGTTTTGTTTATCCATGTTCAAAACGCATTGCTACTTGACCCCTGTTTTACCTATTGCTTTAATGGGATTAGTATTCCGCACCTTCCTAAAATTCGCTCCCCTAGCAAGGCCCAGAGGAGCGATTAGCTCCCCTTAAGCTTACAAAAGTTAAAAGTGGAGGAATGAAGTGTTACCATTAGTAAATTCTGCAAAGTGGGCATATTATTTGGTGCTGCTAACAAGGTAGTCTCTGGGAGACGGCTACACTGCCCCACCCATATCTCCGAGCTTCGGTAAGGCCTGGAGGTGTGGGAGGGGCAGTGTGGCCGTCTTTTAGAGACCACTGCCATAGCAGAAATCCGAAAAGATGAAGGTTATTATAGACTGATGTGGTAATTATTATTTTCTAAGGGCGGGGGGGGGGGGGGCAGTTTTCGCCCCCCCCCCCCCTCATACAATGAACAATGCACAGCATCAAAGAGCTTCGGGGACTCAGTAAGCCCATGCAGACTTTTTGCAGTGAGCTAATTCATAACATGGCCAAACTGTCCGAGCTTGACGATCATAAGTAGTAGAAGAGCGATAGATTGTCCCTGTTTGGTCGGACTGCGCCACGGCCCCCGGAAGTGACGTCATATTCGCGTGATCTAGTTACGTCATGTTTGGTTGTCATGGTATCCCACTCACAGAATTCCTTCCACAGCTTGCCGACATCTGCAGATAGCATACAAGGGATTTAAACTCTGCATAAAATGGTATATGTTTGGGGAATTATTTATTTATTTATTTATTTATTTATTTATTTATTTATTTATTTATTTATTTGCGTTTAAGGTCACATATTTCTGCACAATGGCTAACCATGACCCCGACGGTTTTACGGGTGAAGGAAGCCGGAGTACCCGGAGAGAACCACCGAGCAACGGCGAGCAACTTTCAGCCCTCCAACTTACCAACTCTACACAAGCAGGGTTAGCATTGGTTGAAGACAGGTGCACCATCGACGTGCAGTACGCCTTAGTACACAACGTCACCGTGCCCCCACTTGGGCAATGTGGGCGAAGTGTCTTGCCCAAGGACACAACGCGGTTGCCGCAGGTGGTATTCGAACCGAGGACCTCTCGGCTTGCAGCCTGTACCTCTCCCAACTGAGCCACCGCGCCCCCATATGTTTGGGGAACAGAAGCAATCTGATTGAACCTGTTAAAGGCTTGTCGGAGGATTGAGTCGAGGCAGAGATAGCCAGCATGTCTGCAGTAATGCAACAAGTCAGAAGTAATGACACGAGGCTTCAACGGGGTTGCAGACTATCGCTTTGGGTGACTGCAGTGGAAGCCGATCATAGAATGGAGGGTAGTGACTATGGATAAGTCAGCAGTAGTTGCCTAGACACCACCAGTGTCAGACGGTTACTAGAAACTCTAACTATCGCCCAAATGGTAACCTCTAAAATATATTCATCAATTAGGTATCCTCCAATAGTACTTTACCATGTCATAGGTATCCTTCAATATCCCAGATGAGGATAAGAGGAATGGTAAATTATACCTTATTGATGGATTTCCTCATGGTCCTCATAGCCTCATACGACAAAAAGGGGATTCTGTACGCAAAGATGCACCACAGGAATTTCACGAAACGTGGTCGTTGAATACCAATATGAGGATAAGCGGCATAGTAGATTATACCTCATTGAAGGATTTCCTCATGGACCCCAAGGTCTCATGCGACAAAAAGCTGATTCTCTGACCACAGACGTTTTCCAAAAAGGGATTCTCAAAAAGGGACTCCACAGAACGTGGTAGTTAAATACACAGATGAGGATAAGCGGTAAGACCTTACTAAGGATTTCCCTCATGGACTCATACGATGAAAGGCGAACATCTCGATCTAGGTACAATATGTAGGGGTAGTGGATGGGGTTAAGCTAAATGAGGTGATCTAATTTGTTGAGGTCAGCGGTCGGGACAAGTTCTGAGATAGGCGGAAGAGATTCTAAGGCTGGATAGACTGCTAGGATATTCAGAATAGGGCCAGTAATAGGAAAAACAGGTCCGGGAATAGAAGAATAAACCACAGAATACACGAGAAAAGAGGGGGTTCTGCAGGAACCCGAATCCATAAAGTTACTCTTATACAAAGGAACGTGCCTATTATTTGGAAAAGAGGATTCTGAAGGAATCCGTACCAGTAGTATGTCTCGGGCTTTTGAGGTAAAGGTTGGGGGATCTCATCGGGGGATCTCATGTGACGTCATAGTCACGTGACCCAGTGGCGCCATGTTGTGTTGGCATGGTAACCCGCGTGAGCGGCCATGTTGTGACGTCATCTCCAGAGTGATACGTGGTGATAGTGCGCATGCGCAGCGCGTGTTGTTAGGGTGATACGTGTTTCCGTCGTCCATTTTGTATACTGGAGGCCGCCATCTTGGTTTCTATGGTAGCACGTGATTGCTATGTTACCCAATTTTTCTGCAATAGAACGAGGTATGTTCGGAGGGTGTGTTCGATTGTAGAAGAGTAAATCTAATTACCACAAACAACCCGACAATCTCTCCAAATCACCAAAATCCACCCCAAATCACCGAAATTCACTTTATTTGATACGGATTTCCCATTTTATCGGCTTAGCACTTACTTAGTGCTATAGTACCAAGGGGTCCCTGGGGTGTGTTTAATTGAACTCGAGTATACCTAATTACCCAAATAGACCCGACCACCCTTACAAACCAACAAAATCTCCACCAAACCACCAAAACGGACATGTGAAGCCCATTTTGGGCATATAAAAATAACACGTTATGCTATAGTACCAAGGGGTATAGGGGGTATGTTCTATTGAATAGGAGTACAGGGCCTGATTTTCCCAGAATCCCATTTTTAATGCCTATTGCATATGTTTCTCTATCACTAACAGTCGATCCAGTCCAAACTATCTCTGGTTCTCTCGTCCAAGTCTTATAATTACCAGTGCTTGATTTCCCATAATGCAGTTATCTCCCTTGTGTATATCAAAAGCATTCCCAAACCCAATAAGCAATCGAGCAGTTACTGATAAACCATTGCTCGAATGACTCAAATCCCTTCGAGCAAATGAGCTTTAGAGTAATTGCTCGATCGAGTGACTCGGCATATTGCTCGAACAACTCGAATCCCATCAATAAAATGGTAAAATTGATTCTACGGCTGAGTTGGTTGCCTTAGGGCCCGAACACCGGAGATGTAAGATTGGTTACATATCCAAATTGTAAGGTATTTCAAAACGTTTTTCAAAGGTTTGCAGTGTTTTGGCTCTATATACCTTAGTCAAGTTTCCCAGATGTGCCCAATATAGTTTAGGACCTACCTGTTGACTCAAACGGATTGGTTTCTTGGGCCGAATGCGACAACTCTTTATTCGTCGTCATAGCTAGTGGTTTCCTCGATGCTGCATTGTCCTTCTAAACTTACGTGATCCATCTTCTCTTCTCTTTCTCTGCGACTTATCCTTTGATCTTGACTCTCAGATATATCGAAAATAAATTCGGATCTGTTTATACTCTCTCGTTTTCGGAATGTCTCAACAAGATGACATATTGACGATTCGAAGCCAGATGATGCTTGCGGCAAAAACGTTTGAAAGTATTCCAAATCTTTGGTTAGCTGTGGTTTCCGAGTCCGATTTATGTCATACATTTTATGTGCTGGAAAATGGTGTTTATTATTGCACGGAGGAGAGAAAACGTCGCATTCGAATTGTCGTTCTTCCTCCGCCTTCAGTCTAAGAAAATTCAGAAATTATTTCCAAATGCATCATTCAGATCGGCCTAGAACGTATCCATTGCATTCATAGCTCTGTTCGTGGTCACGAACCATTCTCCGGAATATTTATACACGTACAAGAGACACCCTTCCAGAGAATCGAAGACAAATTAATTATTTCCCGGATCTGTCGCGTGTTCTTATTTTTTCTGCCTATTCATCGCTTAATTGTACGAAACCGAAATAGCCCAAGAACATTAGGTTTCACGAGGGAAAAAAATCGGAGAAAGCTGATTTTTTCAGGGAATGTCGAGTACATGTCACTGAACGATTAGACAAAAGTCCCCTAAAATCCCAGTTGAGATTTTTTTTCTACAGCCTTTTTTCGAAAACGCGTTTGAAAAAAATCAAAAAAAAATCGCACGAACTTTGTAACCTCGAATTTATCCAACTGTATTTTTTGTTTAAGCGTATTTCGAGCTACATAATGTCTAATATACATTTACCTAGAGGAAAATGTGCATTCTGTGACAATTTCTGCGAAAAAGTATTGAAAATTCACAAAAAAGTATCGGATTTACGCAAAAAACGACGATTTTCCTAACGGATTTGCCCAAAGGGTCGTAGTACAGAACGGGATGTTAGTTGGACAGACGATAAAAAATCCACCACCATTTGAAGACTTTTATCATTGCTTACAAAATAGACATTATGGAAGACCCCCTCTGCTTCTGGCCGAGTTCCCCTTTTGGCATAAAATTCGTCAGCATGAGAACTCAACTATTTTCGGGCTTGGGACCGAACAGACACGTCTGTGTCTGGCAGCATTAGATCAATAAATAATATTTACAGAATGTACAAAAATCAATAAATAATATTTACAGAATGTACAAATCAATCAACATGGATTAAGTTACATTGACTATTATCAACGCTATATACAGAAATGACATGACCTATATACATATTATTCATCGAACTCAGAAATTTCCGACAGGACAGTGTTTCTGTGGTTGTTACAAGAATCCGAACTGCAATTACACAAACCTGAGCAAGAGAGTCCTGCCTTCTTACACCCACACCATTTTGTACAAGCACTCTTACAACCACAACTGATCAGATTCAGTAGGTTATCGGGGGCACATGGCTTTGTGGCTGCAGTCGGTACAAGAAGTCCATTGTCTAGCGACCACCCCCAATCCGTCGGAGGAAGCGAAGTGCCCAGCCATTGTTGGACCTGGAGATAACATCTGTAGACATGTTGTTGTGCAGCATCGCTGCTTGGTGGGAGTGAGGCTAGGTCGATGGGTTTATTCAGTTTAGATTTTGCTACATAACGCTTGTAAGTGACATATCTATATTGGTCGAGAGAGGAAACAGTTTTACTCCCGTATAAGATCAGGAGAAGTTGTTCCCCGGCAGCGGCTACTGCACTTGGTGTACTGTCATCCGCCAAAATTGTGTTGACATACTGTTGTGAGTCGCTAGTAACATCGGAGACAATTGTACTGAATACTTTCTTCTTACCAACTCGAAAGAGTGCAGAAGTAGTGTCACAACCACTTATAGAATGTGCTACAAGGAGGTTGCTTCTATGGTCACCCATTTTGGTTGCTATTTCACTAACTGAAACTAGTAAGTTTGGGGTAATGGAATACATCATGTGAATATTACATCCCGTTTGAACTCGAGAGGTAAGAATGACTAACAAGTCTGTGTCTGTTCCCACAACGACAACATTGTTGTCATCTTGAGGGATGTCAAGTGCAGTTTCGGCTATCAGTACATCAGCATCAGCCTCGGCCTGCTTGGACTGAATATTGATAGCAGATAGCTCCTGCATTAGAAGATCGATCAGTTGGGTTTTGTTCTTGGCATTTGCAAGGAAATCGGATTGGGGTGTGGTGGCTGGTAACTCGGGTGAGATATTGATATCAATGGAATACCTGTCTTTAGATCTACGGGCTTGTTCCATGCCCTTTGTCGACATTGTACAAGCATAACCATCAAAAACAACCACGACGTTCGCCCCAAAATGTCTCACTAGATAATTGGAATATGATGTACATATGTCCTTATATGACGACTGTTTAGGCCATACAACTGCCCTCAATAAAAATCCACCATCTACAACAAACAGAGAATGTTCTGGGATTTTAGTTTGCTCGGAACCGTATGTTTTGAGGATCTTACCGAGCGTGCTTTTCTGTGTCTTCCTCATTCCAGCAGAATCAAACAATGCTGGTGGTTTCGGGGCGAGTTCATAGTTGAGATACTCTTCCATCTCTGCTTGTGACTGAATAACACATGTGATGCGGTTGAACAGAATTGTGGGGTCAATCACTACCTTACTTCCACGGACTTTGATGCTATTTGCCATCGATGCGAAAGACTTCACAGTGTCAACACGTCGTAGTTTGATGCTGTTGAACGTTTTGCTTACAACATTCGATATGCAACATTCACCAATTTTGCGAACTTGGTCACAGTTCACAGTTTCGTCGGCCACAAGCCCGGTCGCTATAGAGACTAATTGTAGTGGATCTCTATTCTGAAAGGGGGAATGCACTCTGAGCCAGTTCAATAATTTGGTGATATCATTGGCATCAGTCAATTGTAAACTTTGACGGAGATCCCGATGTTGTTCGCCATGACCAGTGTGAACATGACCAAAAATTTTCGAGAGCATTACATATCGGAAGGCAAAGAGGTAGTCCATGTACCCATTTCGCAACAGTGCTATCGGTTATTCCCCTGCCATGTGTGAGACCACCAGGGAGCTTGAACATTCTCATTAAACACTGCTCTATGGTCTGATCAGAATATATCCCGTCCCAGAATTTATCTGAGCGCCTTATGGTAAAGTAACCTTTCTCAGTGAACAACTTCAAATCATCCTGTTGCATTATTTATGTTAGCTCATTCATCTGCTGCAAATAGAGATGAGAACTTTTTGCGTATGCAAAATGACCACCTGCGTGAAATACTGGAATCATATTGCGAACACAATATGTGTGGAGTTCCCAGTCGCCTGTGCACTCTGCTCTCAAGAACAACTGGAGAAGACCTATTTGCTCGTAGTATTGTACCCAAAGCTTTCCTGTGCGTCCTACGGACGCATTCTGGAGCAGTTCGTGTAATTTTGACAGTAAATGGTTGACACTTTCTTAATTGACAGCGTCAGCTGTTGTACAGTCACCTCTGGCAAGTCCACAGAATATTTCATTGACTTCTGTGCAGTCTATGTTATCTAGTGTTCGGCTTTCTTCAAACACAAGTTTTGTAATGGCAATTTGTGTTAGCAAATGGGCACGAACTGCTCTTGAATATGCATGACCACTGATCAAATGATGTATTGACCCACCAGCATAAACAGTCCCCCAAAGTTCATCCAAGCCGCTACCAGCCATGATCGAACCAATTGCCCCTAAATATGACATAATCATATGGAAGCCCCCGAGTCTATGAGTACACATCAAGGGCGTGCACACATTACATGCCAATGCATCTTGAGTGTAGGCGAACACCACATTATGTGATTTAATCGAACATGGAAATTGAAACAATGATGCTATAATACGGTATTTGAATGAGAAAAGTCGATGCCGTTTGAATTTGAGTTTAGGGGGTATGGTTAATATTTCACATGTTTCACCAGTTCAGTATGGAATAAATGACTATTGTTATATATCATTATAAAGCCACTGCTTTTCTGCAATTTTTGATATATAATCTAACTCCCAAAGTAGTCGTAGATTTGATTTAATGGACGTTGTGTACCGTTGTGTGTATGAAAACAATAAATTTTTTTTCGTAATTTTGTACATTTTCGTGAATATTTCACCATTGAGTGTGAGGATTGGTACAATATGGCATTTTCTGTTGGGGATATGTATTCTCAATATAATTCAGCACGATATTTATGATTCTCACCCTACTAAGGCGAATAAGAATGAGAAATATGGAGCTGTGTCGAATTTAAAAAAAAAAAATTTTTTTCATCAAAAAAACGCTATAACTAAAAAAGCTCAACTCGGATTCGCGGGGACTTTTCACACTTTATCCGCAATGTGTGTCCCGGAAACATATAAAAAAATCAGCTTTCTCCGATTTTTTCCTTACTTTCTCATTTTTATGTCTAATGTGCCTGGACTAAAACCCGGGTGACTCTGAAATACGATTTCTTGTTCGTTCATGAAAAGCACTTAAAAAAATTCTTGAATAACTAATTTTTTTCATTTTTTGTCTCAAAAACATAGGTTATGAACCTCGTTGGAACGAGCTCAAGGAGCTCGTTCCAACGAGGGGCATAACCTATGTTTTTGAGACAAAAATGAAAAAAATAATGAAAATTAATTGGCGTTTTTTGAGAATAGCGCTGTCCGGTTTTGGCCATTACGTTGGCTAAAGGGTTAAGACACATCTTTGACGATCTTGGCTGGAATGATCGGTCTTACAATAGGGATTTAATTTCTCGTTCGAATCTTTTGAAGACATGACTTTCAAATGTATTTCCTTTTTGAAATCCATTCCCATGGCATTGTTGTTGTTGTCTTTACAAAACATTTTCTTTTCGAAATTAAGACAAAAAAAAAAAAAAAAATAGGAAAATTATATTTTTATTATTACCCTCCGTAATATTACAATTAACCCTTTACCCAACGTGACAGACAAAACTGGCCAGCGCTATTCTCAAAAATCGCCAAAATCGTTCATGTTTTTTCTTGTAGCTCTTTGGCTGTGATGAGTGGGCCAAACCTTCTATTTTCACTCCACTCATTCTTTGTGAAGACAAGTTCTTGTGTTCCAATAAGGGCTACCGATTCAATGTCGTAATCAATTGAGAATTCTGAAAAATTTCTGAATATCAGAAAAATCAGCAAAATCGTCGTCATTAAAACATTTTTAACAAACAATTGTTCCACTACGCAAATGCGTTGGCGAGCCTTGGAGAAATGACAAATTTGCTAAATGTTAAATCCGGACATGCTCTTTTAATTTTTACATGCGCTCACCGCATTATTCTGAACGCTTGACGTGTTATAAATATGTTAGAAACATCGCGACAATTTTAAAGTGAATTAAAGTCACTCGTGATCCGTATTCGAGACATTAGATTCACTCACAGATTTTTACTCGGTTTATAACCTTCATTCAGACTTCACACTGGTACTTCTGAAAAATATAATCAGCGCCCCCCCCCACCCCACCCCACTTTAAATGAGCGCAATGATAATCAACCACATAGTTATAAATACAGTAGAATCCTCTTAATTAAATATCCATTTTGCCAGTGAAAATTATTCAGTTAACAGTATACAATTAACAGGGATTTGGTCAGTTTCCTGTGTTCTGGAGGTAAACTGAGTATTTATTCTATTATATCTTGTTTGACAGAGCTCATAGAGCTTTGTCAAACAAGATATAATAGAATAAATGCTTGTATTGGATGTAGTGAGGACAGAAAGGTTGTAAATAAGGGGAATTTGGTGCGTTTCACAGTAATTTTTTCGACATATTACACAAATTTATATACAATTAACAGGAGTTTACTCTACAACCCATATGCAGTTAACAGATCACATTTGTACTGAAGGTATGGTAAATGGTTTTGTGTTTGAAAATTACACTCAATTAACAGGGGAATACAACTAAGAGGTATCCAATTAAGTGGGCTCCACTGTATGTACCAAATTTCTTCATTATTCCTTTCGAAGATCTTTTTTTTAGGCATTTTGGGACTCGACTATTGTAGTAAGATATTTTGTACAGCTTTTACCATACTTTTGGGGAACATTTAGGCATTTATTAACTCTGCGCTGGGAATTTTTGATGGAAATCAAAAACACAATTTCTGGTGACTTTTAATTTTGCCTTTAAGATTATTTCTTACAAAATATCATTCCATCACAATTTTAAATGTCACATTACTCGTTATTTGAAATTAAAATACATTTAGTACCTTAGAAATGACCATATACTTTTGAACACAAAACAAATAAAAGTTGTAGCAAGTTTTGGTCATGTAACCATCACTTAAATTTGTTTAGCTTTTCTGTGTGTGGACAGTCATTCACTTTGACCTCTTCCCACCGATTCAAAACGAATAATAACCAACCTACCAATTACAACCATTACAGTCTATTATGCAACGTCCTCGAGTACTAATAAATACCCACGTATGGTTCTCGATATGGAGCGTGTATTATCACTAAATCATCCGCAGAGTGGAGATTCCACCCAAGCAATAATTGCAAATTTGTTGCAAAGCATAACAAGCACAATCAAAGTTTCAACCAATGGACCTCCGGGTTAAACCCGGAGGTCCATTGGCTGAAACATTGCTTGTAGTTTTTGTCCATATGTTCAAAATTCGAAAATTATAGCTTGGGTGATAACTCCACTCTGCTGGTGATTTAGTTACAATCCACTCTCCACGTACTGTAGAACCAACCTTCGAGATCATAACTTTTTTTCTCTTTTTTTTCAATTTAAAGAAACGAAAAAGCAATGTTTTTAACCCTTTACCTAACATGAAAAGCAGACGACACCTGCAAAAAAATTCTTCAATGACTATTCTATTTCATTTTTTGTCTCAAAAACATAGGTTATGACCCCTCATTGGAACGATGTCGTCGGGATCGTTCCAATGAGGGGTCATAATCTATGTTTTTGAGACAAAAAATGATAAAATAATGAAAATTAACTGGCGATTTTTGTGAATAGCGCTGGCCGGTTTTTGCCGTTACTTTGGATAAAGGGTTAACTAATGACATCCCATTAGAGGAACTTGTATTTTGGGTTTCAAGATTTATTGTTGAGATTAGGAGAAAAAACGGATTGCCATACCCTTCAAACTCCCTCGTGGGTATCGCTTCGGCCCTACAAAGTGAGTTAGGGTAGGGCACATGCCAATAAATAGTCCAATAATGACTTTAGACAGGCTATAAACTTTCGAACGAAAGAATTAACATCACAAAGCATTGGAGTCACAACCAAATAAGCGGACCCAGTGCTTTCCAGCGACGATGAAAAAAACTGATCAACCAGTACATTTACCTTTGATGCACCTCAAGTTACTTCAAAAATTGTAAAGCTTTCGGGCTGTGTGGACTGGACGAGCACCGGCAGCTGGACACCTCACAATTTTCTAGTCTTTTCGACGGCGAGATGTGGCTGCGGAAAATGTTTTTGGCAATGGAGACAATCTAAAAATGTGCAAGGTAGCCTTCAGCAGAGAAAGGTTCAAACAAAGTTTATCGAACACTTCGAAATGCCCAACAATGACAGATGTTCTGTGAAGCTTATGGACACTTCTGTGTCGTTGATTCCATGCATTGACCTCTTTACAAACAACCTCTTCAAGGATTGGGCACGAAGCAAAAACTCCGTTCTGGACAGATGCCGATAGGCAAGAACACTGCCGCACAGTTTATCAGGACAATTTTTGAAAAATCTGGTATAAATACGGACGGTAGAAACTTATCGAATCATTCCGGCAAAGTAACATGCGTATCCACACTGTTTAATGCAGGTTTTGATGAAAAGTCGGATCGAGGTCGAAGTGGTCATCGCAGCAACACTGTCGATCTGTACAAAAGAGATTCAATTTGAAAATTACAAATAAGTAACAGACTCACCAGCACCCACTCCAACACTAATCAGCAGAACATGGGCAATGCTTCACAAACTGGTAGAACAGGACGAGAACTAAAACATTCTCCTGGCGATAAAAGTGGTAGTAATACAGTCGATGCCGACGGCGATGACAGCACCCCTACCATAACAGTTCAAACAGTGTCAAAAAATTGTGTGCATCCGAAACGGAAGACGTATCTGTATTCAACTTATTTGTTTATTTATTGGACCCCCCCCCCCCCCCCCCCCAACGTACTAACTCCGCACAAGCAGGGTTAGCATTGGTTAAAAACAATTGCTCCATCGACGTGCAGTGCGCCTTAGTACACAGCGCCAAGTGGGAAATCTGGATGAAGTGCCTTACCCAAGGACAAAACGCAGTTACACGATCGAACCCTGTATATTCAACTTGACTGATTAACTGTTATAAAGTGCAATCATTTAATACCATGGAAATCGCCGGCAAAAGGGTTGATTCATAATTAATTGTCTCTTTCCTATTATTCTTTCTCTATTCATTTGTAGATTTGCTGAATTTTAACCAAAAGTTTGTTACTGACAACACTGCAAGTGGACAAAGAGTCTACTTATAGATCTGGGGGCGCGGTGGCTCAGTATGTAGAGGTGCAGGCTGCAAGCCGAGAGGTCCCCGGTTCGAATGCCACCTGCGGCAACTGCATTGTGTCCTTGGGCAAGACAGTTCACCCTCATTGCCCACGTGGGAGCACTGTGGCGTTGCGTACGAAGGTATACTGCACGTCGATGGTGCACCTGTCTTCAACCAATGCTAACCTTGCTTGTGTGGAGTTAGTATGTTGGGGAGTTGACAGTTGCTCACCGTTGCTCGGTGGTTCTCTCCGGGTACTCCGGATTTCTCCACCCGTAAAACTGTCGTGGTCATGATTAGTCATTGTGCAGAAGTATGTGACCTTAACCCTTTACCCAACGTAACGGCCAAAACCGGCCAGCGCTATTCGCAAAGATCGCCAATAAATTTTCATTATTTTTTTTATTTTTTGTCTCAAATACATAGGTTATAACACCTCATTGGAACGAGCTCGTCGAGCTCGTCCCAATGAGGGGTCATAACCTATGTTTTTGAGACAAACAATGAAAAAAAATAGTTATTCAAGAATATTTTTTAATAAGTGTCGTTCGCTTTTCATGTTAGGAAAAGGATTAAACACTTTCACTGAAAATAAATAAATACTGATAGATCTGTATGTAACATACAGGCGTCCGATTCCAGCGATGTTATTGGCCGAGGGATGTATGAGGTGTTTTTATTACAGGTTGACTGATCAGAACACATGACCTGAATTTGACTGGAAAAGCATGCTGCTCATGAGCAGTTCCCCTTAAATGTACGTCAAAACACTTATCGAAATGGTTGACAGAAATATCTCCTGTTTTATTATTCCAATTGAAGATTTTTTTTTAGGTATTTGTGGATTCGACAATTGTAGTGAGTTTTCTTGTACAACTTTTACCATACTTTTTAGAAACATTTCAACAAGTTTAGACATTTTAACCTTAGAAAGCTCCCATATAATTTTGATCACAATCCAAATTTTCAGCCATTTTTGATAATGTAACCATCACCTTAACAGAGTTTTTTTTCTGTTGAAGTGGAAAATATCTATGAGATTTTGTAAGTTAAACCAACTGAAAACATTAGAAATTTCTAACAAAAAATTCAGAATTCCTTTTATTTTTTTTTGTCCATACAAATTCAATGTGAAAAAAACAAAGCCATCCTCTATCGACTTTTGCGAGAGCCTATCGCTGCTCGAATCGTTGAAAAAGGCGAGGTGTGGAATCTTAGCACCAGTGCTGTGTGGACCGTTTAATTTAATACAGGTTGGCGGCAATCTGCGACCTTGACACAAATTCGGCCTGGGCATTGGCGTCCCGGTGCGCGAGCGTTCTTGAATTCCTGCTCAGTGGATGTTGTGTATACACAGCCATTGAATCAGATCCAATTCTGGAACAAGATTTATTTACATCGGTTCCTGCTCGGAAATATCTTTAGCGATATATCATGGTCATTGAGGAGTTTGCTCTGTATTTCCGAGTCGAGATGTATGGTGTGAGATTACTAGTCATATAGTGCCTCGCTTCGATGTTTTGGGATTTTTTGTGCTTTCCTCTCTCCTATTTTCTCTTCTTAAAACCTAGCACGCATTGTTAATTATCTCATTGTAAATATTTATTCACTGTTAGATCAACACAATTGTTTCGATGTACTCTCAGGAACGACGCTGGTTTGAAGCTGACTTCCCAGGAAATAAACTCAGTGAATCGTGCAGTGGACGGAGTCAAGAGAGGAAATCAAGATCAGCGCACATGTGTTCTGGAGGAAAGAAACCAGGGACCAATACAATAAAGCTTTTACAGTTGTATTTTTCAGAATTGCACTTCCTGTTTATGGAAATAACTAATTGAAATGAATCATTAGCATTTTAAAGGATGTGGCAATTTGCCAGTTGGCTCTCAAGAAGCGGCGTTTCTGAAATACTCCGCTATTTCAATCTGAGACAAGTCGTGAGTGAGCCGACTTGTTTCACCGAGACTTCGGCTTCGTTATTATTAGATCTATTTGTTCTCAGTGATTCAATAAACATGAAAACTTGTGAGATCCTTGAACCAATTATGACAGACATGATCCGATATCATTGTCCAATCTCACTCGAAGTAGAATTCTTGAAACCACCAACCTTATCATTCAAGAGGAGAATTTGGCTCTATTCCCAGGGTAATTATGAAGCGTTGAATGAGGCCTTCTCCCATGCCGATTGGAATGCCCTCTTTGCTGACCCATGCCTCGATAACATAGTGTCCAAGTTTACTGACAAAATACTTGAAAATGCATCCGCCCACATACCTAACAAATTCATTACGCGAATAGACCAGCCGAAATGGATGCACAATGAAAGAAGATTACTGCTCAGACAGCGAAAACGTTTATATCGCATTGTTAAACGTACCAATACCCCATATGCCTGGACAAACTACAAACTAAAACGGAATAATGTTGTAACTGCTATAAGGAAATCCAAAGCTTTATACAAAACGTTCATGCTAATAAGTAGTAAAACGCCGCCATCACAGTGGTGGAAGACCTTGAAAACAGTCGTCGGGAACAGTTACCCTGGAATTCCTACTCTCACCCACTCCGACCAAATATACTCGTTAAATGTTGAGAAAGCTGAAGTGTTTAATGAATACTTAAGTTCTATCTCAGTCTATCAGTTCTATCTCAACAGGTGATGATTCGAATGCGTCCTTGCCATACGCATCAACACGTGTTTCTGCAATTATTGATTGTATCACTTTGCATTGTAATGAAGTGCATACAGCAATGAAATCGTTAAAAATTTCTAAGGCACCCGGTCCAGATCTAATTAGCCCGCGTCTTCAAAAAGAATGTAAATCATCCTTATGTGAGCCACTCTCCATCGTATTCAATATACTATTGAACAACTCGTATTTCCCATCATTGTGGAAAAAGCTAACGTCTCCCCGATTTTGAAAAAACACCCTTCCAATTCTGTGACGAATTATCGGCCAATATCTTTGATTAGCTGTGTCGGAAAATTACTTGAAAAATAAATGTGTATTCAAACGCTTGTGGGAGTTTGTGATTGAATACAGTTCTCAGCCAATTTCAGTCAGGTTTTACACCCGGTGATTCAACAGTCCTCCAGCTCACAGACATATACGATGAATTTTGTCACGCCCTTGATGATGGCAAAAAAGTTAGGGTTGTCTTCTGTGATGTCAGCAAGGCCTTTGACAAAGTATGGCATGTAGGTCTTATCCACAAGTTGGAAAGTATTGGTGTTTCGAGTGAACTTCTGTTGTTCCTCAAATCGTATCTTACAGATAGATTGCAACGAGTTGTAATATCGTCTGAGACTTCTTCCTGGAGAACCATAAATGCAGGTGTTCCACAAGGGTCTATTTTCAGACCCTTGTTGTTCCTTATATATAGCAACGATATAACCAAAGATCTTCTGAGCAGTATACGCCTATTTGCAGACGATACTTCTTTATATCTAATTATAGAAAACCATGAACAAGCCTCGACAATAATTAATCAAGATCTGGCCACAATTGAACATTGGGCTAAAACATGGTTGATAGAGTTCAATCCAAATAAAACTGAGAGTATGCTAATATCTCGAAAAAGTAGCCCTAATTTCCATCCACCATTATTCTTTGGAGGTTCTCAAATATCTGAAGTCGTTAATTATAAACATCTGGGAGTCATATTAAATAGCACGTGAACATGGAATGGTCATATCGACCATATTTGGCCAAAGGCCTGGTCCCGGTTAGACTTACTTAGGAAGCACAAATTTAACTTAGACCGTAGTCTTGTGACGAATCCACTATCCCCAACCCAACACAAGTCTAGATTCAATTTCTCCCTCCCAAAAACAGTTCGATCAGCCGACGCGGTGCGGTTTCTAAAACCACATCACCCCAGATGGTCGAACTATTTTATAAGAGATATTTAACATTTGCGTTTCCGACCGGGCTTTAAAATAAGGAAAAGGGATCGCAGTTATAATGGGTAGGTCGGAGCCCCACATAAAGTTCTCGGGTAGATGACCCACCTTTAGACTGAAATTAAAAACTACAAACCATCAAGATGTAGCAAGGTAACAATAATTCAACACTAAGAAATGTTATGGTATAATTTATTGAATGAAATTAAACATTATTACATATCCAAAAAGCGTTTGTTTCACTATCTTAAATTGGGCTGAAATTCGGAGGCTAGAGAAAAAAAAATATCAAGAATCCGATAAACAAGGCCCTTTTTATTATGTCCAGGCCACACAGATTTTCTAATATAATATTAGGAGACTACTATTCTCCCATAGAGGACGTACCAATGACCAAAGGGAACTGTCATAAGAAGCTTCCACCCTCGAAGAACCAGAGTTCGTCGAGTGTGAGGTCTTCCAATATAAATGAGGAGTCACCTTCGTTCCTCCATAGATGTTATCTCCCAATAGTAATGATCAGGACTACACAGGTAAGAAGCTTTCACCCTCGAAGAGCCAAAGTTCGTCGAGTGTGAAGTCTTCCACATATAAATAAGGAGTCACCTCTGCTCCTCCATAGGTGTCATACCAAATATTAATAATCAGGCCTCAATCAAGTAAGAAGCTTTCACCCTCGAAGAACCAGAGTTCGTCGAGTGTGAAGTCTTCCAATATAAATGAGGAGTTACCGCTGCTCCTCCATAGGTGTCATACCAAATATCAATAATCAGGCCTCAATCAAGTAAGAAGCTTTCACCCTCGAAGAACCAGAGTTCGTCGAGTGTGAAGTCTTCCAAATATAAATGAGGAATCACCTACATTCCTCCATAGATGTCATCTCCCAATAGTAATGGTCAGGACTACACAGGTAAGAAGCTTTCACCCTCGAAGAGCCAAAGTTCGTCGAGTGTGAAGTCTTCCACATATAAATAAGGAGTCACCTCTGCTCCTCCATAGGTGTCATACCAAATATTAATAATCAGGCCTCAATCAAGTAAGAAGCTTTCACCCTCGAAGAACCAGAGTTCGTCGAGTGTGAAGTCTTCCAAATATAAATGAGGAGTCACCGCTGCTCCTCCATAGGTGTCATACCAAATATCAATAATCAGGCCTCAATCAAGTAAGAAGCTTTCACCCTCGAAGAACCAGAGTTCGTCGAGTGTGAAGTCTTCCAATATAAATGAGGAGTTACCGCTGCTCCTCCATAGGTGTCATACCAAATATCAATAATCAGGCCTCAATCAAGTAAGAAGCTTTCACCCTCGAAGAACCAGAGTTCGTCGAGTGTGAAGTCTTCCACATATAACTAAGGAGTCACCTCCGCGCTGCCATCTCTGACACCCCGCACACTCGGTGACTACCCAACAAGAAGAACTCACACTCGACAAAAGTTTGTCGAAGGCGAAATTCTTCAAAAAAAAATATTCCCGGAGTTCCAGAGAAAAAAAACTACTCTAAAACTTACTTAACTCTGATTCCATTGATCCGACAAACGGAGAAAAAAGAATACCAAATAAATTCCTAAATAACTATCCCAGTCTCACCAATGGCACAGAGAATTCGGTGTTTAGTTTCTCATTCCGGAACTCCAAGGAATTACTATTTAAACTCATGACCAGCCGGCTCTTCCCAAACCTTCCAGAGAAAAGCTAAACAACCTACCCCAGTGAAATCCTATCTCGAACTGACTTTTTCGACGGTCCAGATCACCCACTTCAATTCATACACAACACGAAAAAATCATGCAACCTCTGAAATCTTGTATCGATTCAGGAAATCGCTGGTGTGTGCATTTCCCTCAGTGAAACTTGACAACAATTCAATCAACCGTTACTAGATCTCGTGCTACCTGACACTCTAATCACTGGTGGAGACAACCACCACAGAGAGAGCAAATAAGTAATATGGAATTAACCCCTGTTGGACGACAAACCCCCGACTCCATTTATCAAAAAACAGCACACTACCCCCACCCCAAGGTAAACGTCCTCGTTTTTGGATGGCTCAGATAGTGTTTTTGATTTCTTATTAATAAAGATAAAAATAAAAAAAAAATGATTAATGATTTATAATGACTATATTTACACAAAAAAAAATGGGTCCGAAAAAAAAAATTGAGTACGATCTGTTCATACCTACTATCTAGATTAAATCTTTAGGCATGGGAAGTGCTACATCTGACGGAATAATCCGCCATCACATTTTATGTTTTATACAGCGGTAGGCAGGCCTGGGATACAGAAATCCAACCACCGACCAATTTCAATAAAAATTGAAACCGCTTACCGCCACGATCACTGACATGCGATAAGAGATGTTACCGCCTGGATTAGTTAAATCCCTGATCCGAAGAAAGCCACCACTATAACTTATATATTTATAAAACAATTAAACGGACCATACTTCATTGGAACACTACCCATAATTTACTACATATGAATTTTATCATCGTCCAGATGATGCTGCTCGCAGCGCCAAAAACTATCTTGGAAACCCTGCACACTACTGTATCCTTTTCATCACGACAACCCAGACAACAGCCACAGGATCCATTTATTGTTGGCGCACTTGAATCATTCTAGATTAGAAAACAATTATCCAATATTTTTATGAATCCCGGAACTCTATTTCTCAATCGCCAACTCCATATTTCCAATTCAAAACAGTTGCAATTAATGCTTCGCTTGGGCAGCATAGTGAGCCCAACAAGGAATCACCATACCATGCCCAATCGAACCATCAACAGAGCCAACAATTGCCATCAAGGTCAATGTGAAATATCTCCAACTTTCACATTAATCACTTCTTTCCCACTTAATAAACCATCAACACATTCCCAATCACCCTGACTAGGGGGTTTTAAATTACAACATCTGGTGAATTTTCCTTTTTATTCTATCCCAAAAATTCTTTTGTGCATTCGGCCGGAGATGTACACCATCTGACAGAAAATGATGAGGATAAACCTGTCGATGGTGAAAATATAAAATATCTTCATCACCTACAGCCTTAAAAGCATCATTGACAGTCATACGTCTAAACTCATAAATCTCATAAGATACATTTCGGGGCTTTACTCTAGGAAATATACTACCTAATGTTATTTTCTTCACCCCAGCAAGCTTCCATTTCTTTAGCAATTCTCGGAGGTCCCGCAGGAAACATTCAAAAGAGAATGTAACGCAATCAATATCATTACCCCCAATCTGAAGAACTATCCATCTAGCCCCTCTGACATTAATATTTTGCAAATGGCTAATCTTTCCCCCAGGTATCCCAACAAATTTCACGGAGGCAAACGGTATGGTACAATGCCATACTTCTGGGCACAATAATAAAAATCGGTACAATCTCGCCACAAAACTGTGTCCAATCACCAGACCCTCCATTTTAAGGAGTCAAAATTAAATCCTAAAAAGCAAAGTTAAATTAGGAAGGTTTACAAGAACCAATTCACATTCAAGAGTCAATGTTAATGGACAACTGTCAATATCGTCTGAACTCATAACCATCAAATACCATGATACACCTACACAACTTCACTGTCACTGGACAACCATCAATATCGTCTGGTTTCATCACCATCAAATACCATGATACACACACATAATTTCAATGTCAATGGACAAATATCAGTATCATCTGGATTCATCGCCATTAAATACCATGACTCACATACATAATTTCAATGTCAATGGACAACATCAGTACCGCCCGGACTCATTGCCATCAAATACCATGATACACATACATAATTTCACCGTTAATGGACAAACATCAGTATCATCTGGATTCATCGCCATCAAATACCATGATACACATACATAATTTCAATGTCAATGGATAACATCAGTATCGTCTGGATTCATCGCCATCAAATACCATGATACACATACATAATTTCACTGTCACTGGACAACTACCAGTATCGTCTGGATTCATCGCCATCAAATACCATGATACACATACATAATTTCAATGTCAATGGACAACATCAGTATCGTCTGGATTCATCGCCATCAAATACCATGATACACATACATAATTTCACTGTCACTGGACAACTACCAGTATCGTCTGGATTCATCGCCATCAAATACCATGATACACATACATAATTTCAATGTCAATGGATAACATCAGTATCGTCTGGATTCATCGCCATCAAATACCATGATACACATACATAATTTCACTGTCACTGGACAACTACCAGTATCGTCTGGATTCATCGCCATCAAATACCATGATACACATACATAATTTCAATGTCAATGGATAACATCAGTATCGTCTGGATTCATCGCCATCAAATACCATGATACACATACATAATTTCACTGTCACTGGACAACTACCAGTATCGTCTGGATTCATCGCCATCAAATACCATGATACACATACATAATTTCAATGTCAATGGACAACATCAGTATCGTCTGGATTCATCGCCATCAAATACCATGATACACATACATAATTTCAATGTCAATGGACAACATCAGTATCGTCTGGATTCATCGCCATCAAATACCATGATACACATACATAATTTCACTGTCACTGGACAACTACCAGTATCGTCTGGATTCATCGCCATCAAATACCATGATACACATACATAATTTCACTGTCACTGGACAACTACCAGTATCGTCTGGATTCATCGCCATCAAATACCATGATACACATACATAATTTCAATGTCAATGGATAACATCAGTATCGTCTGGATTCATCGCCATCAAATACCATGATACACATACATAATTTCACTGTCACTGGACAACTACCAGTATCGTCTGGATTCATCGCCATCAAATACCATGATACACATACATAATTTCAATGTCAATGGACAACATCAGTATCGTCTGGATTCATCGCCATCAAATACCATGACACACATACATAATTTCAATGTCAATGGACAACATCAGTATCATCTGGATTCATCGCCATCAAATACTATGATACACATACATAATTTCAATGTCAATGGACAACATCAGTATCGTCTGGATTCATCGCCATCAAATACCATGATACACATACATAATTTCACTGTCACTGGACAACTACCAGTATCGTCTGGATTCATCGCCATCAAATACCATGATACACATACATAATTTCAATGTCAATGGATAACATCAGTATCGTCTGGATTCATCGCCATCAAATACCATGATACACATACATAATTTCACTGTCACTGGACAACTACCAGTATCGTCTGGATTCATCGCCATCAAATACCATGATACACATACATAATTTCAATGTCAATGGATAACATCAGTATCGTCTGGATTCATCGCCATCAAATACCTCCCTCAACCTAAAACAAAAAAAAAGGAACACCACAGCAGTATACAAAATTTCGCAATTTTCTGTTTCCAACAGCTGAAATTAATTTATGTAATTTATTAGTTACATTACATGAAAGGAATGACCTCCAGTATTAAAAAAAAAAAAAACAATCTTTCTGTGACTCAGTCAAACTGCAACCAATAGGTTTCCAAGCAATCCAAATTTTTAAGTCGTAAATTTCTGGTGGTCTTGCATATTTACCACGGACACATCACTTACGAAAAGTTACATACTGGCGACGCCATCATAAATTACTTACGAAACCCATTCTTACCCTAGCAACATCAACCACCACCCATCAGACACAATCATACCTAACCCCCACCCCAAATGCCCATCCCACATGCGCGCCATGCAAGTCACACCAAAATAAACGACGTATTTGGAATCACTCTTCTACTGGCTCAATTTCACTAGCGTATAATGCTCCCGCTCACGAGCATTTCCAAGTGTAATTCCCAGGGGTCACATTTACAAAACACAAATAGCGCTAGTATTTTTGAGATTACTAAGGTAATTTTTTTACATTTTTAGAATTGCGCTGAGTTAGGGTGTTCGTTTACACAATTTTTCCTAATGGAACACCTCCATTACGACACCCCGTAAGGGAAACCATGGAATCAATTGATTTCCATCCTTTCCCTACATTATGTGACCCATGAGAATACTATATCATTTATCAATCTTTACTTTATCCAATCCACTACCATAGGACATAACCACCGGTCCAATGACCCTACAACTTGTCCTATATATGACTGTTTGAAAGTCAAAATTAAACAATTCTGATTCAAAAGTTTCCAAATGAATCGAACAGCAAATTCAAATGAATTTGCAGTTTATTTTGTCTCCGCCCATTAACCCTTCCTTGGATCCCCAGCACCATTCCTCCTTGCCTATTAATTACAACTTCCAAATGGAAGACATAATTTAACCCTTGCATCGACATATAAGGCACACTCCGGGTAATTTAACAATTTTCCCATGATCACTGGGCACCACATCAAAAATTTAGCAAATCTTATCTTTGCTCGTGAGCTAGAGTTCTCGCCAAATGAATTCATTAAGCCAAATCTTAAATCATAAAATCACCGAATTTAGACCGGGGTCATTCCAGAATAATAAATACAAATCTTTTTTTTTTTTTTTTTTTTTAAGACAGATCGTACTCATTTGAGTTCAACCAGCGGGGACGACGGACCCTTCGCCCCCGGTGGGTGACAGGATCTCCGCTAGGGGCAGGATTGTTTAAGTTGCTGGAACTGCCCTGAGCCGACTGGTCAGAATCTTCCTCCCGATCAATGAGTTCCGAAAAAGGTAACCTACCAGAATCTCCTGAATTGTCTACACTTGTTCCCATATTAGGTCGTTCAAAACATTTTTTTAATCTATTAAAGTGGACCACCTGCAGCCGACCACCATGCTCTCTACAAATAACATAATTTGCATCAGAGAGTCGCTTTTTAACCACAAATGGCCCAAACCAATATTTAGCAAATTTGGGGGTTTGACCTTGCTTTATTTTTGAAATATATAGCCACACTTTATCACCAACCTCATAAGGTCTTCCATGAACTCTACGGTCGTACAACCTTTTCCTATGTTTAATAGCAGTTTCACACTTACTGCTCACAAACTGGAAAATGGTTGCCATTCTATTTTCCAAATCCATCACATATTGAACTCGACTAAGATCCTTATCAGGAACTTTACCAGCCATAAATTCAATAGGTAATCGGATTTCTTTCCCAAAAAGGATCATATTTGGAGTAAGGCCCGTGGTCTCATGAACAGCACTACGATAAGCCATCATAACAAAAGGTAGATAGTATTCCCAGTCGTTATGATTATCTTCAACAAAACATGCTAGCATAGCTATCAATGTTCTGTTGAAGCGCTCAACCTGGCCATCAGACTGAGGGTGATATGGAGATGTTCTTGTCTTGGAAATCTCAAAATATTTACAGATTCCCAAAAACAATTCAGACTCAAAGTTGGCCCCTTGATCAGAATGGATAAACTTAGGCATACCAAAACGGGATATCCACTCTTTAACCAATATTTCTCCAATTGTACTTGCACGCTGATTAGGCATGGCATAGGCTTCAGTCCATTTAGAGAAATAGTCAGAAACAACCAGAATGTAAATGTTTCCACTCACAGATTCCGGTAGGGGACCCAATACATCAAGTGCAACCCTCTCCATCGGTTCCGAAACACGGTCGGTAACCAGGGGGGCCTTTAACGCTTTGTTGGGACTTTTCCGACGTTGACACACCTCACAAGTCTGCACCCACTGTTCTACATCCTTCTTTAGACCAATCCAAAAAAATCTTTGCCTAATTTTCAAATAGGTTTTCATCATACCTAAATGGCCTCCCACCACGGAATCATGGCAATGTTTTAAAATTTCAGGTTTTAGTTTCCCAGGAACAATCCACAAAAATTTATTTTCCTTTCCAAATTCCAACCATTCTCGATAAAGCATACCTTGCCTAACAACAATTTGTTCCCATTGGGCTACATATTTTTTAAATATTAATTCTTCACCCTTCATTTGCTCAGCCGACGGCTTAGAATCATTTGTTTTATTTTCAAACAATTTCTTTAATATTGGATCACTCATCTGATCATCAACCGAAATTACACCTCCTGGAGACAAATCAATAGCATTAGTCTCCAAAGATATCCTACTCAAGGCGTCGGCATTCTTATGTTGCTCTCCTCTACGATGGATGATAGAAAAGTCAAATCCACTCAAATATTCCAGCCAACGAGCCACTTGCCCCGTTGGTTCTTTAAAATTAAACAACCACCTCAAAGATCCATGATCGGTGCGCAGAGTAAAGTGTTTTCCTATCAAATAATGGCGAAAATTTTTAATGCTTTTAATAACTGCCAATAGCTCTTTCCGAGTGACACTATAATTACGTTCTGGAGGAGAATGCACTTTACTAAAATATGCAATTACCTTCTCCTGTCCGTTAACTAACTGAGACAACACAGCCCCACTAGCCTGATCACTCGCATCTGTGTCCAAAATAAACTCTTGCTCAAAATTTGGAAATCCCAAGATTGGACTCTCACATAGTTTATTCTTTAAAATTTCAAAAGATTCTTTTCTAGCCTTATTCCACTCAAATTTTACATTCTTTCTAGTTAATTCCAACAGGGGACCAGCCAAATCTGAGAAGTTCAAAATAAATTTTCTGTAATAAGAACACAAACCGACAAAACTGCGTATATCTCTGACACATCTTGGAATCGGCCAATCCTTAATCCTAGCTATCTTTTCTGGGTCAGCCCGTATCCCCTCTGAGGACACGATATGGCCCAAAAAAGATACCTGTTTTCTAAAAAGAGCACATTTAGAAGGCTTGAGTTTCAAACCAGCTTCCTTAATTTTTGTGAACACCTCTTCCAACCTTTCTACATGTTCTTGGAAAGTTTTAGCATAAATAATTATGTCATCCAGATATATCAGACAGGTCTTCCAATGAAGGCCCTTCAAAACGAGCTCCATAAGCCTCTGAAAGGAATGGGGAGCCCCAGAAAGCCCGAAAGGGAGTACCTTGAACTCATAAAGCCCTTTACCTGTACTAAAGGCAGTTTTTTCTTGAGCTGAGGAAGCCATCTCCACCTGCCAATACCCTGAAGCCAAATCTAATGTAGAGAACCAACTGGCCCCCTGCATTCCTTCAAGGCTGTCATCAATGCGTGGCAAGGGATATGCATCCTTCCGAGTTACAGCATTTAACTTACGATAGTCTACACAAAAGCGTAGGCTACCGTCTTTTTTTTTAACCAGGACAATGGGGGCCGCCCACGGACTATCCGAGGGTTGTATTATCCCCTGTTCTAACATTTCTTGTAACTGCCTATCAACTTCCTGTCGCTTATGTACAGGAAGTCTATAGGCTCTTTGTTTTATGGGTGGATGTTTACCCGTGTCAATATCATGTTTTATAATACTTGTTCGACCTAAATCTTTATCATGGCGGATAAAAACCGACTCATTTCTATCAAGAAGCATTTTAACTTGAAATACCTGATCCGTAGTCAAAACAGTTTCATCAATTGTTTGCTGGAGAGAATACTTATCAACATTTTCTTGTTTTACATTTTCTTGAATTACACTATTTCCCAGAACCTCCCCTTGCTGGAATACTGCCACTGTTTCACCTTTTTTCAAGGACTGGGGTACCCCGGTGGTATTTACTAACCTCATTGGCACAACATCTCCATTTGAAGTACCCACAAAACTTCGCCCAACCATAATCCCATTATGTTTTTCTGAAAATTTTTGATCTACCTCACAAATTCCCTCTAAAAGAGAAACATTACTTACCTTACCATTAATTATAATCTCGGAAGATGGAGGTATAGTTACATTTTCAATAAGCATGACCTCATTACTATCGTTGTTATTGCCAAAATTTAGGGGAATTTCTTTTCCTGCTAATTTAACACAATTCCTCCCCAGATAAATGTCTAAGTCTAGGGCAGTCATCAGATCAACCCCCAATATTCCCTCAAATGATAACTCGGCAACATAAAACTCTTGATCAAAACTATTATTACCTATATTAATGGGAAGGTTGATAACTCCTGGCACCTGCAAGGGTTGTCCGCTAGCTCCACAAACCTCTCTAGGAGCTGCTTGTAATTCTGAAGAATCCTTTCCAAATACCTCTTCCAATACCTTAGTACTTAATATGCTAATGGCTGATCCAGTGTCCAGCAAAAATTTTACCTCTTTGTCACAAATGGTTAAGGGAAGAAAAAAATGACCAATCTTTTTCTCAGGGTGGGCCCCATTCTGTTGGAGCTGAGGTTTGACCCCAACCCCAGCTCTTATTCTTTTAAACCTTGCCTATTATTCCACCTTCCACCTCTTCGACCCCCATAATTCCGACGAACATTTCCTCGACCACGTCCACGAGAAAAATCTTCCCGAGTATTTTGTATTTCCGCTATTTTGTCAATTCCATCCTCCTTCCCCAATTGTTCTAAAAATTTGCGTCTCATTTCCCTTTGTTCTTTGCGCAAATCATCAATCTGAAACCGCAGATCAGTCAGCGTCTGAGTTAATAATTCCAATTGCTCGGAATTAACAGCTTCGTTGTCAGAAGGTTGGACAGTGGAAGCAACTTCCACTCTCCTATATGATTCTTCCTCTAATGCCAAACGAACCGCGGCATCCAACGTCTCGGGTTTTCCACGCAACACCTGCATCCGAACGTCTTTATCCGTTATGGCTTCAACAAAAGCTTCTTTTGCCAAATCGTCCCTTAAAATGGATGGGGCTGAAGGGTAAGCTTTCTTTACCAATCTACGTATACTACTAGCCAGCTCGGGGAGTGTTTCTCGAGCGGTTCGCCTTCTTGAACGCAATTGTGACCTATAAATTGCCGTACCTCTAAAGGGATCAAATCGATCTATCAAACTTTTTAATATTTGTTTTAGGCCAATCTTATCATTACTATCTAGATCTTCGTAAAATTGCAATGCGGCCCCTCTTAATGAAACTACCAAAAATCTACAAGCCACCACCTCTGACCATTCATTGATTTCTACACATTTTTCAAAATGCGTCACCCAATCAACCACATTGGTGGACCCATTAAATGTTTCTGGTGTAACCACCGGTTTTCTGGGCCCGTTATATTGTTCACCACTTTTGGATGGACGTTCCTTAAGAGCAGGAAGGTCCGCACCCGGTGCCACTAACGCCCGATCACCCTTATCTTGATAGCTGACCCTCGCAAGAGGAGTTTTAACTTTCTTAGGAATGGCACCCGAAGCTCTTCTTCTACAAAATTCACGCGCAGAACTTCCTACCTGTTTATGAATTCCATTGTCCAAACCATTATGTTTTGGAATTTCACTCACTTGAATTTCTACATTTTCATTAAAAGACGTAGGAGTGGCCTCTGGTGTTTCTTGAAAAAAATCTAGAGCCTCAGCCATGGGGTATCTCCTTGGTGTGCTAATATCTGGATTTGTAGCCAAATCAGTTAACTTTTTAGATGCCCCCAAGTATTCATCCAGCCCTTCCGAAATTCCCGTAGCCATATTAAATTTGAACCAATACTAAACAATTTACCTGTATTAAATTTCTATACATCAGTCTTATGGTATCATAAAATATCCTGTCGGCGACGCCAATAACTGTGACGAATCCACTATCCCCAACCCAACACAAGTCTAGATTCAATTTCTCCCTCCCAAAAACAGTTCGATCAGCCGAGGCGGTGCGGTTTCTAAAACCACATCACCCCAGATGGTCGAACTATTTTATAAGAGATATTTAACATTTGCGTTTCCGACCGGGCTTTAAAATAAGGAAAAGGGATCGCAGTTATAATGGGTAGGTCGGAGCCCCACATAAAGTTCTCGGGTAGATGACCCACCTTTAGACTGAAATTAAAAACTACAAACCATCAAGATGTAGCAAGGTAACAATAATTCAACACTAAGAAATGTTATGGTATAATTTATTGAATGAAATTAAACATTATTACATATCCAAAAAGCGTTTGTTTCACTATCTTAAATTGGGCTGAAAT
The DNA here is from genome assembly GCA_031216915.1 of Pictodentalium vernedei. NCBI lineage: Eukaryota > Metazoa > Mollusca > Scaphopoda > Dentaliida > Dentaliidae > Pictodentalium > Pictodentalium vernedei. The sequence continues at coordinate 656,908,013 of CM062295.1, forward strand.
TCGGAGGCTAGAGAAAAAAAAATATCAAGAATCCGATAAACAAGGCCCTTTTTATTATGTCCAGGCCACCCAGATTTTCTAATATAATATTAGGAGACTACTATTCTCCCATAGAGGACGTACCAATGACCAAAGGGAACTGTCATAAGAAGCTTCCACCCTCGAAGAACCAGAGTTCGTCGAGTGTGAGGTCTTCCAATATAAATGAGGAGTCACCTTCGTTCCTCCATAGATGTTATCTCCCAATAGTAATGATCAGGACTACACAGGTAAGAAGCTTTCACCCTCGAAGAGCCAAAGTTCGTCGAGTGCGAAGTCTTCCACATATAAATAAGGAGTCACCTCTGCTCCTCCATAGGTGTCATACCAAATATTAATAATCAGGCCTCAATCAAGTAAGAAGCTTTCACCCTCGAAGAACCAGAGTTCGTCGAGTGTGAAGTCTTCCAATATAAATGAGGAGTTACCGCTGCTCCTCCATAGGTGTCATACCAAATATCAATAATCAGGCCTCAATCAAGTAAGAAGCTTTCACCCTCGAAGAACCAGAGTTCGTCGAGTGTGAAGTCTTCCAAATATAAATGAGGAATCACCTACATTCCTCCCTAGATGTCATCTCCCAATAGTAATGGTCAGGACTACACAGGTAAGAAGCTTTCACCCTCGAAGAGCCAAAGTTCGTCGAGTGTGAAGTCTTCCACATATAAATAAGGAGTCACCTCTGCTCCTCCATAGGTGTCATACCAAATATTAATAATCAGGCCTCAATCAAGTAAGAAGCTTTCACCCTCGAAGAACCAGAGTTCGTCGAGTGTGAAGTCTTCCAAATATAAATGAGGAGTCACCGCTTCTCCTCCATAGGTGTCATACCAAATATCAATAATCAGGCCTCAATCAAGTAAGAAGCTTTCACCCTCGAAGAACCAGAGTTCGTCGAGTGTGAAGTCTTCCAATATAAATGAGGAGTTACCGCTGCTCCTCCATAGGTGTCATACCAAATATCAATAATCAGGCCTCAATCAAGTAAGAAGCTTTCACCCTCGAAGAACCAGAGTTCGTCGAGTGTGAAGTCTTCCACATATAACTAAGGAGTCACCTCCGCGCTGCCATCTCTGACACCCCGCACACTCGGTGACTACCCAACAAGAAGAACTCACACTCGACAAAAGTTTGTCGAAGGCGAAATTCTTCAAAAAAAAATATTCCCGGAGTTCCAGAGAAAAAAAACTACTCTAAAACTTACTTAACTCTGATTCCATTGATCCGACAAACGGAGAAAAAAGAATACCAAATAAATTCCTAAATAACTATCCCAGTCTCACCAATGGCACAGAGAATTCGGTGTTTAGTTTCTCATTCCGGAACTCCAAGGAATTACTATTTAAACTCATGACCAGCCGGCTCTTCCCAAACCTTCCAGAGAAAAGCTAAACAACCTACCCCAGTGAAATCCTATCTCGAACTGACTTTTTCGACGGTCCAGATCACCCACTTCAATTCATACACAACACGAAAAAATCATGCAACCTCTGAAATCTTGTATCGATTCAGGAAATCGCTGGTGTGTGCATTTCCCTCAGTGAAACTTGACAACAATTCAATCAACCGTTACTAGATCTCGTGCTACCTGACACTCTAATCACTGGTGGAGACAACCACCACAGAGAGAGCAAATAAGTAATATGGAATTAACCCCTGTTGGACGACAAACCCCCGACTCCATTTATCAAAAAACAGCACAGTCTCTTAGAAAAAATATATTTTGCTTTTATCAGGCCCCCTCCTTGAATACGCCGACACTGTTTGGGTTAACTGCCCTGTAACTGAAGTGGAGGAAATGGAAAAAATCCAGATTGCTTCTGCAAGGATTATTACTGGGGCAACCGTCAGTGCTAGTAAGTCCATCTTTTATACGGAAACAGGATGGGAACCCTTGCAAGATAGACGTTACAAACACAAGTTAATCCAGTTCTTCAAAATGTACCACCGTATGGTTCCTCCGCACATCTCCAGTAAAATCCCGCCACGTGCTTCCACGACCAATCCTTCACTTAGTCTTCGATCAGATCAAAACCACCGTGTTCCGTTCTGTCGGACTGAGCTGTATAAATCTTCCTTCATACCCAGCGTTACTGACCAACGGAATAATTTGCAATTGTCCGTGCGTGAAAACTCATCATTGACAAACTTCAAGACTTTTCTGAACGATGGCAATCGACGACCGCCAAGGTTCTTCTGTAGATCGAAATCTCGCACAGCCCAAATATATCACTGTAGATTAAGACTAGGGTGTAGTAACCTCAATTTTCACTTATATCACAACCACTTATCACCAACCCCCCTATGGCAGTGTGGAGAGGAAGAGACTCCCGCTCATTTTCTCCTGCATTGTCCAATTTTCTCCGATGCTCGTAATTATTCAATTAATCTCCTTCCGTTTGGAGCGGACTCCTCTACACTTCTATTCGGTTCAGAATTCCTGAGTAATGACGACAACCGCCTTATCTTTGAAGTGGTACACGACTTTATTTTATCAAGTAAGCGATTCATTAATTAACCCCAATCTAGTACTAGCCCATTTTATATAATTATATACTATAATAAATACTAACCCACAATTAATATCAAGATGATCTTCGCGGGAATGCCTGTAAATAAAGGTACGCTTGTTTACCGTGGTAAACAGGCGAAGCCTTACTGATCAACCCTGACTCTGTTACCAATGCTTGGGCCAAAGTCCTCCAAATGGGCGTCTTGGGTGGCAAATAATTGGAGTTACCTTGATTATATTTCTATCTTACGTCACGTTTAGTCATTTTGTATAGGTGTGTGACTTTAGACACAAATAAATAACTCTACGCAATGAATGCATCCACCCCTCACTTTCCACCTTTTCCTGCAGCTCAACCCATCCCTGACTGTTTCTATACGAGATTAGTTACTGTCGCTTTTCAAACGCTTGTATAATGCAGATAAACACTGTTTGTACTTAATACCCATACCTGCTATTGTCATCGACGAATCTTTGTGATCTTGTGTTGGTGGAAACGGCCTTGTATAAGCTTTCAGCTTACTGCCGAATTCACATTAATGTTTGCAATTTATCTGTTATCGATTGTCTTTTTTGTAATAAATACTGTTTAAGGCCAATTCCATGCAAAGGTTTCACTTTTTTTTAAAAATCGTCTTTATTATATCTAGTCTTAACACAAATCATTTGGAAGCTGAATGGTCGAAGTTTATAACACTTTTTAAATTTTGTGCTCATCTTTTTTCAGTCTAAAATTACATTCATCAACATTTTCATGTTTTTTTCCATATAAAATGAGCAAAATTTAAACTAGGTTCCACCAACAGTAATTAAAATATAATTAGCTGTTTCAGATAAGTATTTATTTTCCTCCTAAACAAGAAGTTTCTGCTATATTTATTTCCACTGTTATATACAAAGCCGTGAAAGAAATAGAGGTAAAAATAGCACTGACAATACCTGGCCGAGCAATGTCCCGTCCGTCACAATATTTAAGCACATTCAGTTTTTGCACAGTTTTATGTTATAAACTTTCCATACATCTTTCATTTTATTATCTTCACTATTGTTTCTCAATGTAGGAACAAAATAAAAATAGATAATATCATGAGCCCTTCACATCTTTAAGCATGATGCAACTTTGTCCCGTCCGTCACGCAAATTTGTCCCATCCGTCACAAAATGAAATGCAGTGAAATTAAATGACAAAATATTTTTTAAATCCACAATATTCTATTTGATATTAACTCCCTGCACTCTGATGTTGAAAATATTTGGCATTCCTGATTTGTCATTCATGGTTATCTCCCCTTGTGTTGTCAGAAATTCAGCAATTTAGAATTTAGTTGACAGCTCAAATGGAGCTCAGTCAACCAAAATCTAAATTGCTAAAGTTCTGACAACACAAGGGGCGATAGCATTGAATAACAAATCTGGGGCTTTGATAATCAGAGTGCATGCAGTTAACCCCCTGCACTCTGATGTCAAGAATACTCGACACCTCCCCCACTCTAAGCCCACCACACCTCCCTGTCATCCATGGATAATATCTGCCCCCTGTGTTGTCAGAAACTCAGCAATGTAGAATTTGATTGACAGAGCTCAATTGGAGCTCTGTCAACCAAAATCTAAATTGCTGAATTTCTGACAACACAGGGGGGATAACCATGGATGACAAATCAGGCGTTTCGTCATCAGAGTGCAGGGGTTATACATCAAATAGCCCTTATCCAATAAAGAAAGTGCCTAATTCAGCCATTGTATTATATTTATATAGCCAAAAAAAATTTCTATTAGCATCTCATGTCAGTTGGAACTTAGTCACTAAAAAATTCATTTTAGCTGGCAATCTTTTCGATACTTAATTGAGAACAGTATGAATTCAACGAAAACACAGTTAAAAATTAGAAAAGGGTTAAAATCAAATTAAGAATACTAAGATTATCCTGTTAATTATAGCAAATTATTTCACATAGTTTTATTATCAAATCTATTTGGAATAAATTGCTAAATGTAAAAAATTAGCACTCTTTTTTATTTCGAAATTTATTTGCAATAAATAGCTGAATGTGAAATTGTAACTGTCTTATAGCTATGTGGAGATCATATAATAGTAGGCATACTCAAACAGATAACTATAGTTTTTTAATGAGGTTAATGCTCCTCCATAAAATTACTTTTAAAAACCATCTGAATTAATTAAAAACACAAGGAAACAACTATAAGTCATTTTTATAAAACATGGAGTGTCAAAAGTATGGTTTTTTTAGATAATGTCCCGTCCGTCACAATTCTCTGTCCTGTCCGTCACACTACTTTAACTTAGTTAACCAATATATGGTTTGAGCAAATGCAATGAAAATAAGGGTAATACAGCAAGACATATCTCGGTCAAAAGCACATAAAACATCTTTACTGTATCAGGCTTCATGAGAGAGAATTGTTCAAACATCTGAAGGTACCGTCAAAAAGTACATTTATCCTGTCCCGTCCGTCACGCTATGTTTGATTGATCAGCACAAAAATATTCCCTGTTCCAGTAAGTTTAACTTGGTATTTCTTTATTCTAGCAGTTGTAATCTTTGAGAAATAGTAGTATACATAAGCTGTTCCACTGACACATTAGAAATATGTTAATGTTAAAATTTGTTTTTTTATCTTTTGTCCCGTCCGTCACGATGGAATTGGCCTTAAACTAAAATGCTATATCGTTTAAAATACTAATGATTTATTTCCGCCATTTGTATTCACGTTTGGAAAATACAATTCGGGAAAATGCAATTGTAAAAGTTTTATAGTATTAGTCACAGTATATGTGGAGACGCATTATTGTGCATGCCGATTGTTAAACAGGGGACACTGAAAAACGAAGAGTCGAAGTGCAACGAAGTGCAACGAAGTGCAACGAAGTGCAAGGAAGTGATGGACTTACAGTACGTGGAGAGTGGATTGTAACTAAAACACCCACAGAGTGGAGATTTCACCCGAGCAATAATTGCAAATTTGTTGCAACTCATAACCAGCACCAGCAAAGTTCCTGCCAATGGACCTCCGGGTTATACCCGGAGGTCCATTGGCTGAAACATTGCTTGTGTTTTTGTCGATAAGTACAAAACTTGAAAGTTCTAGCTTGGGTGATAACTCCACTCCGCGCGTGATTTAGTTACAATCCACTCTCCACGTACTGTACCTTTCTTACAGAGCCCCGGACGATAAGAGAATGAATGAGACTCTAAAGACAGCACCCAATAAGAACGAATTGAAAAAGGCCGAGGTTAAAAAAAAATTAAGCTAAGAAGAACGAATTTACCACTGAAACTGAAGACCGAATACAGCAATGAAGTTACCAATGAGAAGAATGAAGTTACCACTCAAACTGCAGACCAGTCCAAGAGAGAAGAACATACCAATCTTCCCAGGTCGAATAGGACGGAAGAACTACATACCACCCAGAGACGTATTCTATGAAGAATACGATTTGGGCAATTGACTATGAACTGAACAATGTGATTATTTATGAAGATGCCTTGGGTAATCACAATGAACTAAACAAAGTGTACATTGTAAGTTGCGGCAAAATAAAAAAAGGAACTGAATGTTGTATGGTGTTATGTTGTCGTTTTTCGACTACCCTTCCAAGTACCCGGATGTAGACGCCACAGTTTTCTACGCAGGGTTGGGGTATTCGTATTCGTATTCGGTATTCAGTCGTATTCAATACATTTTTTCAAGTATTCGAATGTATTCAGTATTCATGCAATTTTAGAGTATTCGTATTCGAATACAGTCAAATTTGAGGTGTATTCATGAATACTTTGTGAATACTTTTTGAATACTTTTCTTGTTTTTAATACACATGCATACAGCATTTGTAAAAAAAATATTGTGATTATCTCTATTAGAAAGTAGTAAAGAATTAAACTAATACTTTTGAAGTGCCTTTTAACAGCAACAGGCTAATTCACTTTAATGGCTGTTTCAAATAGCTTGTTTGTCTTGACCTTCAAAGAAATGTTTCTTAGCAGATGGCCAGGAGTGATATGGATTCATCATCAAGACAATGGTTAGATAAAAGACTAATTGATCAAAGCTCCATTATCCAATTAATACTAATCTAATATTTTTCTACAGTAATAGTAGAAATAAGGTGTAGACTGATAGATCTGTAAAATTATTGTGCTTGAATTACAACATTTTTCCAATAGTGCAGTAATTGCTTAATTAATTTTTGTGAATAGCACTGGCCAGTTTTTTTATTCTCACCAGCAATGTATGTTTAAATATTAATAAAAGACATGAAGCAAAGAATCCACAATTAGCCACAGTTAATAGACATTATTGGAGGTCATAAAATGCAGTTTAGAAGAAAAAAACTTTAAAAAATACCCCCAAAATTGTGTTAATTTCTCACAGTTCCCTATTTAATAATTTTATTTTTCCATTTTTTTTTTAAATTGGAAAACATGTTTACTGTGTATGCGATAAACAACAAAATATTGGATGAGTACTGTGGACATTTTGCTAATTGCTTTCTAAATAAATTGATATTTGATTTTATTTCTTTTGTTTGTCATTAATACCAACTTATGTCTGTTGATTGGATTCTAAAGGATTAAGAGATCCATCCTCTGAAAAACTAATTCATCACCTATAATCCCTTATACCCCTAATGCCAATAAGAATGATCAAATTATCATCCATTTACAAGAAATAATTTTGAAAAGTATTCAAGTATTCATATTTGTATTCATGAATACATTGTAAAGTATTCGTATTCGTATTCAAATACATTTGAAATTTGTGTATTCGTATTCGTATTCATAAAATTTCAAAGTATTCGTATTCGTATTCAATACATTTACAATGTATTCGCCCCAACCCTGTTTCTACGACAACTGCTCTTCAGCAGCATACTGCCACGGTATCGGCATCAGCAATGCCTGACGAATTGAAGAGTTGTAAGAGTGTTCACTCCTGGAACAATTACCCACATAGTCCTCTAGTTCGATCGACTAGTTAGAAAGAACATGTTTCAAAGGGAGATAACTGCGTATAAATCAAGAGTGGGTCGGAACAGGACTGGAAATAGTCGAATGTAGCTAAAACCATATAGACTACTTGGATACGAGAACACGATCCCCATTGGAAAGAAACGCCCATTCTGGGAGAACCCGAGACAGAAAAAATAAGCGCCTTATTATCGGAGAAGAAACGATGTATATCACAAAGCAATTCTGTTGCTGAAGGGAAGAAACGAAGATGTGTGGAGACGCCTTTTGGTATTTTGGTTTATAATAGGAATGGTGGAAGGCACAACACTTCGTTCTGGGTTTGCAGGTTCCCGGTGCGTCCTTGAATTGAAAAATAAGATGCAGTCTTCCATGTAGTAACTTCGGTCTTCCCTCCCAATTATGCTTCTTTCTTGAATTCGTCTTCAATATTGTGAACATCATTGTTCTTCAGTCCTCGGCAGCGCGTTCTTTGTCGGTTCTGTTTTAGACAGTCTCATTCATTCTTTTGTTTTCTGGGGCTTTGTAAATAGGTAAGTTCATGACCTCATTCTCCGGAATGAGTTTGGACACTTCGTTACCTGACTCTTCTTTGGTTATAAACTCGACACGTACATAAGGTGGAAAGCTATATAATAAAAAAAAACAAAACCCTGAATCATGTGTTGGAATCAATTGTGAAACTTAGGTTTTTTTGTTTTGCTTTTAAATTTACTGATTGAAGGTTGTCATATTGTACTTCAAGATAGCAAAATGTGGGGAATGTGGGTTAAATATTCCAGCAAACGAGTAATAGTGTCATTGGCAGGGATATAAGCGATGAAAATGAATCACAAGCCGTTAAATTTAAGTTCTGTTGAACATGAATCACAAACCGTTACATTTAGGATCTGTTGAACATGAATCATAAGCCGTTAAATTTATGTTCTGTTGAACATGGATCATAAGCCGGTAAATTTATGTCTTGTTCAGAGGCGGACTGGTCGTATAGTCCACCGGGAGAATTCCAGGCGGACCCTCTATTACGTCCCCCCCTTCGGATCCCCCAAAATGATCCAGCCCAGCTCCTGTTGGTACAGAAAATTTCGCGAAAATGACCAAAAGGCGAAATGGTTCTGATTGCTCTCATTTCGACATTTCGTTATAACAGCAGTCAAGTCTGTCATTGCTTGTTCCTTCAATTTCAAAAATCAAAATATTTTCCTATTGGGCCGAACTACAGTCTTCCCGAGTCCACACACTCCGTAGAACCATATTTGCCGAATGGTCGATGAAGATGATACAAAAATGCCACCGAAATGTAATGAAGAAAGCATGTTTTTTCTGAACTGGCATTGATCGCTCAGATGGAGGGAAGCCGAGTTCGTTCAGTTCGAAAAACAAAATGTTCTCAGTGTCTGGGCCCCTTTGGTGCGTTTCCGGGTAACTTTTCTTGGCCCAGTCCGCCTCTGGTTCTGTTTTTTCTGAGGGTAAGGGGCGTACTCCTCAGTGCTCAGCTATTCCAACGGTCTTCAGACGGCTGATCAAAGCAAGAACGCCAACTCTGCAGCCCCCAATTCCCTCCATTGTGATGAGTGACAATAAGGTGGATCAATAATTTTGATTTCTTAAAATTTAGGTGGGAAGGGAAAAGCTTCCAAGGCCTAGGTATCTCCCCAGCCGTCAGGCACCCCATTTTTTGCCTGTAGAAAATGTTTTTTTTTCAGTCAGAACATGTTTGCGAACATTGCACGAGTAGAACACGTGTAGCCAAAATATTCCAGTCATTCCAGGGAGGGGGGGGGACTAAACAGGGTACATTCCTTGAAGGGAAGAAGCAGGTCGACGGTACACACGCTTTCAACCATTGCTAACTCTTGCCGTGCCCAGTTAGTAAGTTGGAAGTTCTGACAGTTACTCGCCCGATCGGTGTTTCTCCGGTTTTTGTGGCCTCCCAGTGGCTGTCGGAAGTGTTGGTAAATAAATAAATAAATAAATAAATAAATAAATAAATAAATAAATGTAGCGTCCTGGGTGCAAAAAGCATGATTGAAGGTACCTAAAGTGTGCCGGTCGCCCACGATTGGCTGAACAATTAGATTCGACGCGACGGTGATGCGTCTGTATATTTCAAAACTGCTCCGTGTCGCATCAGCGACGGATTTAATACAATTAGATTTGACGCGTCAAAAATCCGTCGACTATTCCAGGCCTTACCGAATGTGATATGGATGCAGACGATTCACGGCCAGGTGTAAGCTGCCAAATCACCACCAGACTAATTCCACAAAGGACATCGGCGCTGCTGTTGCCTGGAACCAGTCTAGCCCTTAAATAGTCCATCGCATCTGTTTAGATTTAAGAGATCTCTGAATAAAACAGGTGGCTAGTACAAAAATGCGAATCAGGAAAAATAACCCCAACATTCATTAATTGTCAAAACCTCGTTTATCAAACCTAGGACTGGAATTGAATACAATGATTACTTGATATAGACAATCAAGCTCTCACGCCACCAGTGTAATTGTGCAGATAATTTAACCCTTTACCAAACATGAAAAGCAGACGACACTTGCAAAAAAAAAAAAAAAAAATTCTTGCCCAACTAACTTTTTGTCTCAAACACATAGGTTATGACCCCTCATTGGAACGGGCTCATCGTTCCAATGAGGGGTCATAACCTATGTTTTTGAGAAAGAAAAATGAAAAAATAATGAAAATTAACTCACAATCTTTGAGAATAGCTGGCTGAGGAAATATTGCCTACCCCATGGAAAGTGATCAGTCGATAGCGGATGAACTGTGGTTCTTAAATGGACCATCGCCTATGTTTAGATCCACTCGTCTGGAATATTAGTTTAAACAATATTTTATTTCAAATTTCAAATAATTGCATACATAAATATAACGGGCGTGGATTCGACAATAAGCTTAAAGCTTTTACAAGGTCGTTTCCACTCAATAAAACAGAACTTATAAACTCTCGAGATGGCTTTTACAGTATGTTACAATCCAGATATTAAGTTTTAGAACATTGTGCAGTTAGTAATCATGGTTATGGTGTATAGATCACTTTATGCAATGTACTGGTTAAATTAGATATTGTATTAAACAATACAGTAAAGAAAAGAGAAGACTTACTCCAAACCCAACACGAGCACGGGACAACATTCAACATAGGACGGCCTTAAGTAATAGCCTCAAAATGCTGTGTTTGCTCCCTGTTTACACCGAGCTATATGAGTGGCAGATAGCAATGTTTAATAGTTCGAGGCGGAAGTTGGCTGATCAGATTGAAATAGGCTGGTAGCCATCACCGCCCTCGTATTGGGCCCGAAGTCAAGGTAGAAGTTCATAGGATGGTACTACAGAAGAGTGGACGTGAGTTGATTTGGGAACGGCTATTCAGTGAGAGAAGAAGTATGGGAAAACCTTCCGGATCGTAATTAGATTATTTGCAACTAGAAACGAGAAGGGTTCTTTAGCAATGGCAATGACAATGGCAATATAAATGTTCTAGTTCATCAGTGATTGCAGTTTGGGGCCAGCTATTGCAAAATCATCTGGCGATCCTTTTCTGTTCGCAAGAAGGCCCCGCAGTACAGAAGAAACGGATAACAGCATGGTTAATGATCCGTTAGGTTAGAATGTGGAAGGGGTGCTAGCTGCCAACCTCTGTGTCTCGGCTCGAGTCTCCAAGGCACTAACACGAGCACAGTGGCGAATGGAACCGCAGAAGTCGTCATGGATACCGAAGTGCCCATGATCACGCAAGGAGGTAATTACGAGAGGTAATTACGAGTATTTAATTGAGCGACGACAGCTTCGGGCGAGGGTATAGCTGACCTATACACTCCCACCAAGTCGTCGGCTGTCAATTATCACGAAGCACGTTTGTTCACTGATGAGGTTATTTAAACCTTGCCGTATCTTGTATAAATTTCTGGACGTTTTCGAACACTTTACAGTTGTCCCTGTTACTAAGAGAAGCAGACCCATAGAGTAAAATATTGCAATCGAGTAGGAAGGGCAGTGACCCCCAGTGTCGAGCGTCGAATCATGTTATAATTCGGGCCGTAGTGTAGAAAGTGTTCAGTGGTCTCACGCTGCCCACATGAGCAGTTCGGGGTGTCCTTTAAATGGTTCATGTGCAAGTGGTCTTTGAGATTACTGCATCTTAGACGCAACCTACAATGGTATATTTGTGCCTTACGTGATATTGAAAAAGAAAAATATGGTGGGGGTCTAATAGTATCTTGATTCAAGTAATTCCTAAAATCGACCAGTGAGCAATTGTTTCTGATTCCCATTGGGAGATGATTCCATAACTTGGTTGTCGATGGGAAGAACGATGTTTGATATTGTTTGGTGCGACAGAAGGGGACGCGAAGGTTCTGGGACTGCCGGGTATTTACGTTTAGGTTCATGGAGGCAGGAGGGGGATTCTATTGGAAATATAGTGCGGTACAAGAGTATGATACATTTTGAAATATTGGATCAGTTTATGCTTTTCACGCCTTTTCTGGAGCACCTCCCACCCCGTTTCCACGTATAATAATGCTTTGCTAGCACTCAGGGTTGCCCCTGTTACGACCCGCGCGGCGGCGATTTGGATGCGCTCTAAATTCGTCGCGTCGTCGTTTTCTGTGCAGTTGTCCCAAACTGTATCCGCATATTCGAATAAGGGTCTCACAAAAGCAAAGTGTATTTTCTCCAAGGTGCGACTGTTTAGAATAAATTTGTTTTTTCTCAACTACTCTATTCGTGACCAGGCTATGCCACTTATATATTTTATGTGGTCATCCCATGTACATTTGGAGTTGAGAATTACACCTAAGTGTTTGTGTTCATCAACGTCTTTAATGGCAACTCCTGCCATCACCAGGGGAGGATGGTAGGGAATATTTCTTTTTCCGGGATATGGTCATGATTTCGTTGGATTAAAATCAACTATCCATGATTGTGTCCACTGATTGATTTTTATCAGATCACTGTTTAAGACAAGAGATGCTCGGTGGGGATTATCGAGAACTAAATACAAGGTTGTATCATCAGCAAATAAGCGTATACTGCTAGTTAGGCCTGAGGTGATGTCGTTGATATAGATTAAGAAAAGCAGGGGACCTAGTATAGAGCCCTGTGGAACTCCCGCAGGCACATGTTTCCAGGAAGACGAATCGGAGTTTACGACAACTCTCTGCAAGCGATCACTCAGGTATGATTCGAAAAAATCGAGAAGTTCACAACTTATGCCTATTTTGTTCAATTTATAGATTAAGCCTTTATGCCATACTTTATCGAAGGCTTTGCTTACATCACAAAATACAACTCTAACATCCTTACCTTCATCGAGTTCACCACCAAAGGCATCATATATATCCGTAAGTTGTAGTACTGTGGAGTCACCAGGTGTAAACCCGGATTGGAGAGGACTGAGTAATCTATTTTTCTCTAAAAACTTCCAAATTTTATTAAAAATGCATCTTTCAAAACTCTTTCCTACACAACTAAGTAAGGATATTGGTCAGTAATTTGAAAGTAGATTAGACGGTTCTTTTTTCAGGACTGGTGTAACGTTAGCCTTCTTCCAGGTGGAGGGAAAATATGAATGACTAAGCATAATATTAAATAGTATTGTGAGAGGTTCCGTTAGTGAGTTTGCACAATCTTTTAGAATGTGAGGAGACACCATATCCGGGCATGGGGCCTTGGATTTGTTTAGAGATTTAAGTGCGATAAGAACCTCATTTTGGCTGAGTTCGATTTTTCTGAGGGTAGGGCGTTCTGGGAAGGACCGGGATGGGAGTGTCGCATGTGTGTCGTTAATAGTTGCAATATTGCAAAAGAAGTCGTTAAATGCTTCGGCTTTGTCTTCATGGGATGAGATAAGATTGCTTTGATGCATTATGTCTGGGATTTTCATGCGTTTACTTCCTAATAGTAATTTTAGGGTTTTCCACCATACCGAACAGTTAGTAGTCGGGCTGTTTAAGGTGTTCTGTATTTTGGTGATAAAGGTTTCTTTTGATTTTCTGATGGCGGTAACCACTTCATTTCTTTTCTGACGATACCTATTCCAAGATTCAGGTCGGGCGTTAGATTTTGCAATACGATAGAGACGTTTACGTTGTCTCATCAAAAGTCTAATTTCGTTATGCATCCACCTGGGATCTTTTCTCCTAACTGTAATTATTTTATTCGGAATGAAGCGGGAGGCGAGGTCAAGAATCTTATTCGTAAAATCGTCAGCCATTGTGTCCAAGTTGGTAATTGAAAAAGTATTTTCCCATTGTATGTTCGAAATTGCTTCGCTAAGTCCATCAAAATCACCATCATTATATAATCATATTTTGCGTTTGAAACTTTTGAAAGTCGTTTTCTTGAACTTTACCACAAGAAGGACGGGGCAGTGATATCTAGTAAGGTCAGGTAGAAAGGGATCCAATGCTTCACACGATAGGACATTTACCGAAGCACTAACTGCAAAAAGGTCAAGTACAGTTGCCGAGGATTCAGTAAAGTAGGTCAGTTCATTCACCACCTGATTGAGATTAAAATAGTCAACAATTTCACTGAATTTACCTCTTCTAGATAAACGCCAGTTGTCATTAAAATCGCCTGTCACCACTATATCTGGGGCGCCAGAATCTTTGGCTTTGTCTAGTGATTCAGCTATTGTGTCCCATATCTGGTTATCGCTGTTTGGGGGTGTATAGAACACTCCGAAAAGCAGGGGCCCGTGCTGGCGCTTATTTCAACCCATAAGCTCTCAAGTGATCTGACTTCAAGATCAGGTCTAGCTCTGAAGGGCACACCGTCTTTTATGTAAATGGCGACGCCTCCTCCACGGGTCGGGCGATCTTTGCGCAGGACGTCTTGGAAGCTGCTCAATTGAATTTCACTGTAGTCATCTGTAGGGCCTAGCCATGTTTCTGTGAATGCACATACGTCGAGTTCTGACATTTCACACTGTAGATGGTCAATTTTTGGTTTTAGGCTCTGGATATTCATATGAACAATTTTTAGTTCCGTTGAGAATTGATTAGAGTGGGGATTTGTTGGGCCGGGGTTTAGTTCAATGTCGCCAGATAAGTACAAAAGGGGTAACCCCCAGGCGAAGACGACAGATGACACAAGTTGTACGGTTACAAACACTATCAGAAGTCGTAGCAATTTCATTTTGTGCAATAGATTGACTTTTTTCTTTATGCAGGAGAATACGGACATCGTATTTTTATACGCCCATTTGAAAAAACGGGACGTATTATGTTATGGCGTCGTCCGTCCGTCTGTCCGTCTGTCCGTCTGTCCGTCCGTCCGTCCGTCCGTCCGTCCGTCCGTCCGTCCGTCCGTTTGGTTTCCGAACAATAACTTTAGTATTTGTTTTCCGAGCGGCTCCAAATGTGGTATGTGGTTTAATCACAACAAAATACAGGTCAAGTTCGAATATGGGGTCGGTCCGAACATTTTTCGCCTGAATTATGGCCCCAGTTGGACTTAGAATTCGTCAAATATTTGGTTCTCGGATGATAACTTTAGTATTTGTTTTCCGATCGGCTCCAAATGTGGTATGTGGTTTAATCACAACAAAATACAGGTCAAGTTCGAATATGGGGTCGGTCCGAACATTTTTCGCCTGAATTATGGCCCCAGTTGGACTTAGAATTCGTCAAATATTTGGTTTCCGGATGATAACTTTAGTATTTGTTTTCCGATCGGCTCCAAATTTGGTATGTGGTTTAATCACAACAAAATACAGATCAAGTTCGAATATGGGGTCGGTCCAAACATTTTTCGCCTGAATTATGGCCCCTGTTGGACTTAGAATTCGTCAGATATTTGGTTTCCGGATGATAACTTTAGTATTTGTTTTCCGATCGGCTCCAAATTTGGTATGTGGTTTAATCACAACAAAATACAGGTCAAGTTCGAATATGGGGTCGGTCTGAACAATTTTTGCCTGAATTATGGCCCCTGTTGGACTTAGAATTCGTCAAATATTTGGTTTCCGGATGATAACTTTAGTATTTGTTTTCCGATCGGCTCCAAACTTGGTATGTGGTTTAATCACAACAAAATACAGGTCAAGTTCGAATATGGGGTCGGTCTGAACAATTTTTGCCTGAATTATGGCCCCTG
The DNA here is from genome assembly GCA_031216915.1 of Pictodentalium vernedei. NCBI lineage: Eukaryota > Metazoa > Mollusca > Scaphopoda > Dentaliida > Dentaliidae > Pictodentalium > Pictodentalium vernedei. The sequence goes on from CM062295.1 coordinate 656,923,670, forward strand.
TTGGACTTAGAATTCTTCGTCAAATATTTGGTTTCCGGATGATAACTTTAGTATTTGTTTTTCGATTGGCTTCAAACTTGTTAGTCTTTTTCTCAAATGACCGTAACGTATATATATATGCCAGTATAAATTTCTCGCACTCTAAAAAAATGGCAAATGTGTTAAAATGGTACAATTTGAACAGTTCACGGGCGTATGATGCAATGCCCAGCGGTGCTCTTGTTAAACATATTAGAAGGATTTACCACATCATGACATTCGGGTTTATGCTTTATAATTAAATCCAATGGGTAGTGATGCCGGGTTCCTGTTCCTTGCACCAGGGCTAGCATTATAGTGACTCCTTTAGACTGGTACCGAATTATTAGATTCGCAAGTACGATGCATGGAAGATCAAGCTGGCGCCTCCTGTGAACACCACCATGTGCACGTGATACAAACAGGCCAACTTTCAGTCTATATGTGCCTATGCTACACATAATGGAGCTTGTAAGGGTGGTCAATATGAATTGGGTTATATCGAGCAGGTCTGTCTGCACGCGGAAGCGAGCTTGCAACTGGGAGCCAGGTGACAGATGATAGCACAATGGTAATGTTATTGGGTGAGTGGCAGGAGTAAAGGACAGATCTTGGTAAGTAGGAAAGGTAGGGCTTGGTGTAATTCAATAGAGATAGATAGTGAAAGAAGTATATGTATATATATACAGTACGTGGAGAGTGTATTATCACTAAATCACCCGCAGAGTGGAGATTCCACCCGAGCAATACTTGCAAATTTGTTGCAAAGCATAACCAGCACAGCAAAGTTTCAGCCAATGGACCTCCGTGTTAAGCCCGGAGGTCCATTGGCTGAAACATTGCTTGTGTTTTTGTCGATATGTACAAAATTTGAAAGTTATAGCTTGGGTGATAACTCCACTCCACGGGTGATTTAGTTACAATCCACTCTCCACATACTGTATAAGCAAGGTATGTACAAGCACATGTTGATGCATCGGCATCTTCGTCGATTGACAGTAGTGTGGATTGGTTAACTCAGCGGCTACATCATCAATATCGGGATGGAGGGGTGGTACGTAGGGGAAGTTAGCTGGTTGATAGACAGGTAATGTAGGGACAGCTTACCCTTCTTTGTGGTTAACATCGAACAATAGTTACTGGCGAGAGTATACGAAATGCCAGAGTATACGAAATGCCAGCCGCCACCGGAGATCCGCGTTAGCACCACGAGCCAGACCGCCTCATTTACCGACTGTTTTAGGAAATTTCGAGTGGTAGATCTACTCATGATAATTCGTTCATCAGCTCGCCATTCCTTAGTACAATTTTAATTATCGCACCTCAATGGCTAATGATACGTCGCACATGTCTAATGAAAGAGAATTTCATCCGAAAATTATAATTATCAATTTTACAGGTTTAAAAGTATACAAGTCCGAGTGCTGATCTCAACAACGAATTGCAAACGAGCCCGCAAAGTGTGATTGATGGGTGTGTATGTGTGGAGGGGGGGGGGGGGGGTGCTATCTGTGAAAGGACGACATGTCAAGAAATGACAGGCAGTAGAGACCTCAGGTGGCGGTCGGACACTCAGAATCTCACACAGTAGTGTTAAGAAAGGGCGTTGTACTATTGATATGAAGCAGCTTTCTGATCCACGTTAGTCTACTGCTTGGATTCACTTTGTCTCTGAGATGTGTTTGACGGATAATGACGTCCCGATCGTTCTGAGTGTGTGTGAATTATAACAAAATCAGTCTATTCACTGTTTCCTGAGTTTGGAGCCGAGTCGAGTCGTGGCTGTTATTAGCAGCCACGACTCGATTCGACATCGAGCTCAGGAGGATGGGAAGTATGAAAAAAAAAACATGCGTGGACATGTTACCAACTTATTTCGTCAACTCAGAAGCAACATTCGGTTGGAGTCTGCAGAATCACCAAGTACCACGCGAGTGTTGTCTGCCAATGTCATAACGAGAATCTGTTCGTGGATTCGCGTGTAATTGTATCCCCTGTATCGATTTATGCACGGAGAGTGAATGGTTTCTGGAGAAAGTCCAGTCCTCAAAGCAGAGAAGATGAAGGAAAGGACTACGAGACTGGAGGGAAAAGCAGCTATCTGATCCACATTATTCTACTGCTTGGATTCACTTTATGTCTGAGATGTGTTTGTCTGATAATGACTTCACAATCGTTCTGATTGGGTGTGAATTATAACAAAATCAGTCTATTCACTGTTTCCTGAGTTTGGAGCCGAGTCGAGTCGTGGCTGTTATTAACGACTCATCGAGCTCAGGAGGGCGTGAAGTATGTCAAAAACCATGCGTGGACATGTTACCAACTTATTTCGTCAACTCAGAAGCAACATTCGGTTGGAGTCTGCAGAGTCACCAAGTACCACCGAGAATCTATTCGTGGATTCGCGTGTAATTTTATCCCCTGTATCGACTTATGCACGGAGAGTGAATGGTTTCTGGAGAAAGGCTAGTCCTCAAAGCAGGGAAGATGAAGGAAAGGACTACGAGACTGGAGGCAAAAGGAGATTACGTGTTACGAGCTGTTCTGTGAACCAGCTTGTGAACTACGTATTAACACCAATAGGCGAAATTTGTCTTCAATTTTTGCCATTTCGGCATCAGTCGTCACTCTATGGGCATGGTCGTTTATTTCTTTGACAAAGATTACTCGTCATGGGTCCAGGTACCCGCAATCTTTTTGTCTCTTAGCAATGTTCGAGCTCGACGAGCTAGAAATGATCTGTCCTTCGTCAAGTGTTCGTTTAAGTAAACGTTATTCGTCTGTAGATTAGACCTCATTTTTTTCTTTGCCCTGAAAAACCTGTCCCTCACGCGATAGTTTGTGAATTTAACTAGTATCGATCTTGTTCGACCACTGCTGGGTGGACCAGAACGATGACTACGCTCGATGTCGTTTAAATGGAGGGGGCATCCATTTTGGTAGCAACACCAGCAATACGGAGGGAATTGCGCATTCCATACTGTCGCAGATCGTCGAGTTCCTGTCTCAGACCACAAATTTCCTTACTTTTATTCTCGATGACTTTTTCGAGCCCTTCAACTTTCGAATCAAAGTTCTTTTTAAGTGATGCCATGGCTGAATCCAAAAGACGTTTAGAGATAGTCTCAAACATGTTGTAAAACATTGTTCCAACTGCCGGATCTTTTAGGGCTTCTATTAACATTTTTGACATTTCAGAACTGGGTTCTATTTGGAAGTTACTAGGTGGCTCGGGGTTTGGCACTTGATCAGCGGTGTGACTATCAGGCTGTCGTAAAGAGAGTTATTAATGTCAGATAAATATGAGTCCGAGAGAGACCCTTCTTTAGATTTCTTTGGTTGTATCTCGACAGAGGCTGCACTCTCCTCTGACGCTCGCCTTCGCTTATCTTGCTCGGAAAGAAAGGACGCCATTTAAGCTGGTGCAAGACTATAGTACTTGGTTGTAGGCACGAACTGTATGACAACGGTAACTCTGTCACGTCTGGAATATTCGGCTCCACTTCTGCGCACAACTGGTGTATTCCAGAAAATAGAATCTAAAAATACCATAAAGATTAATTTTCTTTGAATCAATGCGAGAAATTCGGAACAATTGATACTTGATTTTATCGAATTTTAGTGGTCGTTACTTTTATGAATAAAAACTCAGCATAGTCGTAGTTTTATGAATACGACGACGCCCATCGCCCCACTAATTGTATTACTGTATTGATGGATCCAGGGCGAAATAAATGAGTATTGATTTGAATATCTATAACTGGAACACGAAAAAAAATATATGTATGTATGTATGTATGTATGTATGTATGTATGTATGTATGTATGTATGTATGTATGTATGTATGTATTGTATGTATGTATGTATGTATGTATGTATTGTATGTATTGTATGTATGTATGTATGTATGTATGTATGTATGTATGTATGTATGGTATGTATGGTATGTATGGTATGAATGGTATGTATGTATGTATGTATGTATGTATGTATGTATGTATGTATGTATGTATGTATGTATGTATGTATGTATGTATGTATGTATGTATGTATGTATGTATGTATGTATGTATGTATGTATGTATGTATGAGGTTAAAAAATCGCACTGGCGCAGACATTTCATACTGAAACGTTTTTTTCCTTTTAATACGCCGCCGAAAAATTGTTTTCATTTACTGAACCCTGATGGGTTTCAAACATGACAAAAAATTACACAAAATTGATTTAAACTAAGTGATGAGCTTAGGAACTGGTTAAACTGACTGGCAATAATTGATGTTATTCATTGATGGGCTCTAATTTAGTCCTTACAAGGATGTTACGCAAGCTTTTGTTTTTCTTATAGGCGATGACAGGTCGAAGATTCAAAGGTTCATTTAATTTAGCATTGGTAAAATTGAATTCATCTTTTAACATTTTTGCTATTTCGATATTCATTCTGTTGTACGTTAAAGTGAAAGGAATGATGGACCTCCTTTCGCATTCGCCCTCTGATATGTTCATACCAAATGGCCAGAGGGTTTGAAGCGTATTGATCCAAAAAGCTTCACGCCTTTTTCTAAATTCATCCGTTTCTTCTAATGTGTCTTTAATTGGTGGTTGTTCAATTGGGTGGATTTCGAAATCGTCGCCAAAGAATGGCCAGGAAGGTTAAAATGTTGTGCTACTGGGGCATCAGCATTATGTTTAATATCCTGTTTGTGTCTAGTAGCACGTTCTCGGAAAGGATTTTGACTTTGACCAACATACTGTTTCCGACATCGCTTACAAGTGATAAGGTAAATAATGTTTGGTGAATCACAATGGAGGGGGTTACGGATCTGATAATGATTTTTCGTTTGTTCGGAGGAAAATTCCTCTTTCTGATCAGGCATAAATGTATGCAGTCTACAACGAGGCTTTTTGCAATTAAATACCGCGCCACTACTATTTTGCAACGGTCTGTTGTGCTCAATCTTCAGTGGTTCGAAATCTGTAGTTTCAGCTGGACTTTCGAGCTTTTTCAGGGTTTGGGATTTCAGGCTACGCAAAAGGCGCAGCGAGTACCCTCTCGATCTGAGGGCGCCAAATAGAGTAGAACAAGCCTCATTGAAATTAACTTATCACTTGAATTGCGGTGGAAACGAATGAGCTGTGATTTGATGATACCTTTAAATGTATGTTGAGGAGGAAATGATTTTGTGTGCAACAATTGATGTGAATCAGTTGGTTTAAAATATACTTTATAATCTAAACGACTGGACGCCTGAAATTGCTTGCCTTTATACACGGTCACATCGAGAAAATCAACAGAATTTTCACTGATAGTAGCTTTCAATTTAATATTTGAATCGTGATTGTTCAAAATTTCTAAAAATTCATCAAAATCTTCTTTTGAATGTTCCCAAATAATAAAAATGTCATCTAAATATCTGAGATATATGAGAGGAGCAAGACGAGGCGAGACAGCGTTACTCAATTTGCGAGCATCTTCAGTCACAATATGGACCGGAGATGTTTGCAAATTGAGGCGCTTACTCTGAGAGAAAGAAGAAGTGGAAGGAAAAGAAGAGGGAGAAGTGCTTTGCCTTGATCTTTTCTTATTTTGCTTTTCGCGTTGGGGTAGAGGGACAACACGGGCCCGAGTTTGCTTGCTCCCTCCCGTATTGTTCCTTACTCCAGACGCTGGGCGAAGTTCCGAAATGTAACATAGGCCGAAATCGTCTTATCTGTCAACTTATTTTTAAAGTTTTTTTGAGCCCAGATCAAGGCACGCGCCGAAGCGCTGTTGAAGTCTCTTTTTTCGAGTCCAGGAGGTGGTCGCATAGCCAAAGTTATCTTAGACTTCAACTGGTTTAAATTTATCTTGTAATGCTCAACTAAAGCATTTAACGTTTGGTTGGCCCATCCCACACTAATGTGTCGAAAAACAGAAAAAATGTGTGGGGTGGGAAGAGCCGGCTTTAGAAAGCCACCTAACTCATCTACTTTCTTCTCCAACTGTTTCGGGAAATCCCGGTTGGCCAAATGCTGCTCTAGGAGCCCAATATGGTGCATACACTGAATCACCTGGAAAGGGGCCTTTATACACGGTCACATCGAGAAAAGGTTTGCTTTACTGGCTTCAGAAGTATGTGAAAATAAGATGAAAAAATGGTTTGATAAAATATAGAATAAAGAAATAAATGAAAAATAACGCCAAAGATCATGATGCTTCACGAATGTTATCAGTTGGAAAACAGAATTTTCACTGATAGTAGCTTTCAATTTAATATTTGAATCGTGATTGTTCAAAATTTCTAAAAATTCATCAAAATCTTCTTTTGAATGTTCCCAAATAATAAAAATGTCATCTAAATATCTGAGATATATGAGAGGATGCTTTGCACATTTGCTTAAGGCATTTTCCTCCCATTCCGCTACATAAATGCTTGCAAAATTAGGACTGAATCTTTTACCCATAGGACAACCCATTATTTGTAGAAAATATTCTCCATTGAATTGAAAGTCATTACCTTTTAAGCTCAGCTCTAAAAGATCCAAAATTTGTTCATCCGGGCGTTTCGCATCCGGATATTTTTCAAATGCATTTTTAACGGATTTAACACCTTTATCAATATCAATGTTCGTATACATTCTGTCGATATCCAAAGTAGCCAGAATTTCATTTTTCGATATTTTCAATTTCGAAATTTTTGACAGGAAATCCTGTGTATTTTTAAGATAGCTCGGATGTCTATTTGCTATAGGTTTCAGATGATAATCAATTAATTCCGAGATCGCATAAGATTCCGAATTACAATCTGATACAATTGGCCTCCCGGGTGGAGTTAAGTCATCCGTCCATGAAGAACGGTCCTTGTGGATCTTTGGTAGGATATAAAATTGTCTTGTTTGAGCACTGAGCTTAGCTGTTAAATATTTCAATTGTTTTTTGGTAATGTGACCTTTGTCGAGGAGAAATTTTAAGATCTTATTGAATTTTTCGATATTACTAGGCCAAATAAGTGAATCTATTTTCTTATAATGTTTAGTATTGCTGAGTTGTCTCATGGCTTCCTTTATATAATTATCCCGAGATAGAACAACTACCGACCCACCTTTGTCGGCTGGTTTAATTACTAATTTCATATTTTGTCGAAGTTTCGTGAGGGCTCTCCGTTCACCAGCTGTTAAATTGTCTTTATCGGAAAGTATGTTCATGCTGAACACCTTTTTGATGATTCGTTTGCTAGCCTTAATAATTTCGGGATCTACTTCACTATCTGGAGGTGACCAACCAGATGATTCTGTAAAAGGAAGTTTCCGACCGCTGGAGTTTCTAAAGCGGTCGGCTAATTTCATTTGCCTAAGAAAATTACAGTTGTATGATGGTAAATTTGTTTGGTTATCAGTTTTAGGCTTTGGTGCTGGTACAAAAGTTAAACCGCGATCTAAAAGCGATTTCTCTTGGGTTGTTAGGTCATTGGTGCCAGACAGGTTAACCACATTAGTTCCTAATCCCACATCTGTTAGGCGGCTGTTACCTTTGCCTTTACTTAGTTTAAATTTAGGTGGTTCAACCAGTGATCGTACATAATATTGGCGGTTCTCGTGGTCCAATGGATTAAATCCTGAGCAACATCAAACTTCGCGTCATCAAATTTAGGTATAACGTTAACGTCCTTCACTTTCCGAATGGTTTCGTTGATGATGCTCAGGGTTCTCCTCTCAGCCTGAGGGAGTTTTTGCGAAAAGTTTAGTTCAGCGAAATAAATTTTTGCCGATCTAAACTTGACCCTCATATCGCTAAGCATATTCCGCAACTGCTTAACTACGAGATCAGAATTATCGTTTCGAGAATTCACGCCAATATTTAATAATATTTTTTGGGGACTGGACTGGCCCCTGTGCCCTTTAAACATAGAGCGCAGATGATTGAATTTGGCGCCGGGGTAACACTCCACCTGGATGTCCGGATGGGGATTTCGATCAATGCGTCCTAAATTTGAACTTCCAATCATAAGGATGTTTTTACAAACAACGGGGAGGCGCCAATTCCTTTTGTCAAAATTAACTCCGCTTTTATGCCGAAACTGGGAGAATTTAGAATCAAATGAGCGGCCCGAGTTGCGGCTCGGTGATTTGACTTTCTCTGAGTACGATATACCAGGTTGAACCACACTAGAGGCCGGAGAAGGGGGAGAGGAAACAGAAGCAGGAGAGGAAACAGAAGCAGGAGAGGAAACAAAAGCAGGAGAAGAAACAGAAGGAGGAGTTCTAGTAAGAGCACTAGGAGAACCAGAGAAGAAAGGCTGAGGAGGAGTAGGAGGTAGAGGAGTAAGACGAGGCGAGACAGCGTTACTCAATTTGCGAGCATCTTCAGTCACAATATGGACCGGAGATGTTTGCAAATTGAGGCGCTTACTCTGAGAGAAAGAAGAAGTGGAAGGAAAAGAAGAGGGAGAAGTGCTTTGCCTTGATCTTTTCTTATTTTGCTTTTCGCGTTGGGGTAGAGGGACAACACGGGCCGGAGTTTGCTTGCTCCCTCCCGTATTGTTCCTTACTCCAGACGCTGGGCGAAGTTCCGAAATGTAAGACTCATAGGCCGAAATCGTCTTATCTGTCAACTTATTTTTAAAGTTTTTTTGAGCCCAGATCAAGGCACGCGCCGAAGCGCTGTTGAAGTCTCTTTTTTCGAGTCCAGGAGGTGGTCGCATAGCCAAAGTTATCTTAGACTTCAACTGGTTTAAATTTATCTTGTAATGCTCAACTAAAGCATTTAACGTTTGGTTGGCCCATCCCACACTAATCTGTCGAAAAACAGAAAAAATGTGTGGGGTGGGAAGAGCCGGCTTTAGAAAGCCACCTAACTCATCTACTTTCTTCTCCAACTGTTTCGGGAAATCCCGGTTGGCCAAATGCTGCTCTAGGAGCCCAATATGGTGCATACACTGAATCACCTGGAAAAGGGCCTTGGCCAATCTAGAATAGGCCTGGAACGATTGTTCCTGGCCTCTTCCAGACGGGGCAACTCTCTTTCCCTGGTGCTTCTGTCCTTTTTGGGCCATTTGAAGAATAGGTAGATGAAATTAAAATGTAGAAATGAAATAAATTAAAATGAAATCTAGATATTACCTATTAGAGAAGATACCTGGATTGGTTGTAGTCTTCAGCAAAGGTAGAAAATAATCCGTCTGTCTCGACGCGTTTCGCTTGGTTTGGCTTTTTCAAAGAGACTTTGAGGAAAATGATTCCAACTTTGAATGAATGAAAAGTTTTTGCGCGCCGAAGGCGCGCAGGGACGATGTGGGATTTACAAATTCCTTGCGACCCGGTTAACGTTATTTGTTTCCCTTGGATCACACAGGCCTAGCTTTCCTATTGCCCAAAATGGAGTCTGAGGGGGTTCTGCACGCGGTTAGAATACCCGGCAGTTTACGCTGGAGTGTTAGATGGTCAATACTCAATCCCTCAACGCCTTTAAAACTATTAGAGAGCGAGCTCTATTCGGTTCCAGTTCGGCGATGGTAGAGGTTTGAGTCCCACCATGGTGGCGAGCCAGAATGTAATGTTGTGCGATGGCAAGTTTAAGGGAAGAAGAGAAAAGAAAACCAAACAGCAACGCCGGTGTGGTAGCGGCCCCGGTATATGACCATAGCGGTTACAAAAAAGAAGTGGAGAAAGCTCCAACAGTTTAGTTTTAAGAAACCGGGAGTCATCCATCAAGCCTTCTGGGAGATAGGATGCCGTATGTGATTTTGAGGTATCTGGTTATCCTTCGGGAATTCCAAATGACCTCCTCCACCCCACCCCCCACCCCCCCCCCAAAAAAAAGAAAAAAAAGAAACAAACACTCACTGACACACACCCTCAAGCCCTTAAAAGGGCTGTTAAATCTTTATTCAAATGTTTATTTATATCAAATGTACACTCGTTCCCAGCCAGACAAGCTTGTTTCAATCCTTGCCTGGCGTTTGGTGGTTTCTTGTATATGTTGCAGAAAGGTAGGTTGCACCAATTCCTCCTACGCTTTGTCTACCATTTCCATGCGTCTTCTTGATAAGAGTGTTGCAAGAAAATTTGAGAATGTTCAGTTAGAAAAGTAAAAGGTAGAGAGAAAGATAGGTATCCGCTATTATATATTGTGCCTGCTGTGTGATTGTTGCTATGGATGGGGTAAGGGGTGTGTTTCTTCGGAGCCCACTCCCCACACGCAGAGTTGCGAGGCAATCCTCACAGACTCAATCCTAAAGATCTCAATGAGTAGCGAGGCAATCCTCACTGACTCCACGAAGTTTAATTCTATTGAGTAATTTTAATTTACTGTGGATTATTTTGTTTTTTGTTTAGGGTTCGGTGTTCGTTCAGCTTCACCATTGATTCACTATCCTGGAGTATGTGGAGGGTTTTGTTATATAGATCTTATTAAACGCGTTTCAATCGCGCTTCAGCAGAGTTGCGAGGCAGTCCTCACAGACTCTATCCTAAAGTTCCCAATGAGTAGCGAGGCAATCCTCACTGACTCCACGCGATTTTGTTATATTGTATAATTTTTATTTTATTTTATTTTATTTTTTTTTTCTGGAAACTTATTTTGTTTTTCTGTTAAGGGATCGGTGTTCGTTCAACTCAACCATTAATTCACTATCTTGGAGTCTGTTGAGGGTTTTGGTTTGTAGGTCTTTTAATCGCGTATCAATAGTTTCTATTTTTGCTAGCTCGTGAAGTTCCTTTATCGGTGTCCATTTCGGTTTGCATAGTGCCACTCGCAGGGCATAATTTTGAACCCTCTGTAGCTTCTGAATGTTGGTTTTGCTTAGGTCGCTTAGGTCGCTTGTTATTATGGCAGTGTATTCTAGTACCGGGCGTATAAATGTTTTGTAGAGCTTGAGAAGCACATCTTTGTTTGCTCCCCAATTTCTACCTCTGATCATCTTCAGAAAATTGATACGTTTAGTAGCTCTAACCGTAATGGATTTTACGTGACTGTTTAGACTGAGATTGCTATCTAGGATAAATCCCAAAAATTTGGCCTCTTTGTTTGCTTCTAGTTTGTGATCGTATAACTGGAGATCGATACTCGGGACTGGTTTTTTCCTTTGCTTTTTGAAGAACGTAACTTTTTGAGTTTTGGCGGCATTGAGTTTGATGCGCCACAGGGCACACCAGCTCTCAAGATCGCGAATGGTATCCTGCAGACGATTTTTAATTATGTTTCTGGACTTGCTGGCTGTCCAAATGCCTTTGTCGTCTGAGAATTGCGATAGTTGAACAAAATTTTTCCCTACTTTTTCTATATCATTCACATATATTATGAAAAGAAGCGGACTTAGAACCGACCCTTGTGGTGTTCCCGCTTCGAGTATTACTTCCTCTGACACCTCGCGATTAACCCTCACCTTGATTTTTCGGTCAGTTAGAAATGATGATATGATCCTTAGAATTTTAGTGGGTAATCCCATTTTCGCTAGTTTATATCTCACGCCACTGTGCCATACCGAGTCGAACGCTTTTTCTACATCCAAGAAAATTGCGGTTCCGATTTCGTTTTGACTAAATGCTGTTTTCATATAATCGACCAGTCTATATACGTGTTCGATTCCCTCTTTCTGACGCCTATACGCTCTTTGCCATTTGTTGAAAAAATTGATTGATTCGAGATAGCTGCGAAGTCTCGTAGTGAGAATCCGCTCAAATATTTTCCCAACACAGCTAAGCAAGCTGATTGAGCGGTAGTTAGAAGGGTTGGTAAGGTCTTTGTCGGGTTTACGTATCATGACTCCCGTGGCCACTTTCCAGCATTTTGGGAAGTACCCACAGGAGAGACAGCAGTTTAAGAGTTTGGTAAGTCTGCAGTAGAAGATGTTGGGGCACTGTTTCATTATTTTGTAAGAGACTTCATCTTCTCCTGGGGACGAAGATGACCTGCATTTTCTGATTATACCCATGACCTCTTCTACGCTTATTGGTTCGGTTAATTCATGGTCGTCCCCGTCTTCATGCCTTTGGTCGAAGTTCGGTTCATTGAAGATTGAGTTGTTATCTTGGACAAATTTATTTACTCGTACCTTAAAATCGTTGTCATATCTGTTCCCTTCTTGTGGACGATGTGCCTTCTTTAGAAGTTCGGCAAAAGCACTGGCCTTTGCCTTGTCGTCTATGGCCATAGATCCGTCGCTAGTCTTTAGCGCATTATTATTGGCAATTTTGCTCTTTTGGCCAGTAAGAGTTTTAAATGTATCCCAGAACCTCTTAGGTTCTCTCAGCCCATTTAGGTTTTCGGTTGCTTTTTCCCATCTCACGCGATTGTCGTTAGCTATGGTCTTTTTTACTTCCCCATGAAGGCGATTATACGCGGTTTTAAGTTCTGCTCTTTTCATTTGATCATTCTCTGATTGGTAAACCCGGAAGGCTTTTCTTTTTTGTTTGATTATTTGAAGAGTTGTTTGGGTTATTCTGTTTATCCGCGTCTTTACTGTTTGCTTGGGACAGATTTCATCTAGCGTACTGTTGATAACCTCGTTAAGGTGGGTGCAGGCTTTTTCTAGTTCATGAACATTTGAGGGGTCATTTGCCTTTATTTTTGCTTCGATAATGTTTCTGAAGAGGTTCCAGTCAATTTTTGATAGGTTCCTCCTATTCACGGGAGGATACCTTGCGGGTCCAGTATTACATTTCAGAGTGGCGTGAACCGGCAGGTGATCACTGCCTAGATCATCATCTCCTACAAATATGTCTTGCATTTGGCTGGTTAGTGATTTGCTGGTGATAATCAAGTCTAGGATATCTGATTGATGGAGTGGGTTGTTGCTTATGTATGTTACGTCTTGATCGTTATTTACCACGAATAGATCGAGTTCTTCAATGATATGGAAAAGGGCGTCACCATTAGGCTCAGTCTTATGACAACCGAATACCTGGTGTTTGGAATTGAAATCACCCAAGAATATGCAGTGCTTGTACTTGTTGGTAAAAAATTCAAATACTTTACTGTCTACTGTTGCTTACGGCTTGTTATAATATGATATGATGGCCACGTGTTTGTGGTCAAGTTCAATTTCAGCTGCAATCACTTCAGCATTGAGGTGGTCGCATCGTATTGATTTGTATTTAATCTCCTGCCTTATTAACAGAGCGACACCGCCGCCTTTTTGGGCGGGGCGATCTCTTCTAATAATATCAAAACCACATAACGAGAATTGTTTGTTTGGTTTAAGCCAGGTTTCGCTAATTCCAATTACGTCCGTATTTTTTAAATAATGTGACATTTGCAAATTTTTCTGATTAACGCTTCGAGCGTTCCACTGGACTATTTTTAGTGTATCCATGAATGGTTTAGGAACTTCCAACTTTGAATGAATGAATGAATGAAAGGTTTTAGCGCGCCGAAGGCGCGCAGGGACGATGTGCGATTTACAAATCCCTTGCGACCCGGTTAGCCTTATTTTATTTCTTGGATCTTGGATCACACAGGCCTAGCCTTCTTATTGCCTCAAATGGGGTCTGAAGGGGTATGCACGCGGTTAGAATTCCTGGCAGTTTGCATTGGAGTGATAGATTGTCAAAGACCAAACCCACAACGCCATTAAGACTATTGGAGAGTGGGCTCTATTCGGTTCCAGCTTGGCGATGGTAGAGGTTTGAGTCCCACCATGGTGGCGAGCCAGAACATAATGTTGTGCGATGGCAATTTTAAGGGAAAAAGAAAAAAGAAAACCAAACAGCAACGCCGGTTTGGTAGCGGCCCCGGTATATGACCATAGCGGTTACAAAAAAGGAATGGAGAAAGCTCCAACAGTTTAGTTTGAAAAAAAACCGGGAGTCATCCATCAAGCCTTCTGGGAGATAGGATGCCGTATGTGATTTTGAGGTATCTGGTTATCCTGACCTCCACCCCCCCCCCCACAAAAAAAAAAAAAAAAAAGCCCTTAAAAGGGCTGTTTCCTGGCAAGATTGTTTCAATCCTTGCCTTGGTCTTCTTAGGTTTTCTGCACATCTTTGCTTGAGGATTGTTTCAATCCCTCATAGTTTGTCATTCAGTTTGGTCGTGTGTCTGATGAGATAGAGGAGGTAGAAAAGATAGAGAGCTGGAAATTAGAGCAATTCGGTTTTTAATTTACACCTTTTCCGTCCTTTTGGATGGGGAACCCAGCATTTTTTCCCCGAGATTTGTATCTCAAGGAGGGGAGACCCGGCAGCAGGTGGAGATTTTCCTCGCTGTTTGCAACTCCCACTGGTAACAGAGGCAAGCTTTCGTGCGTATCGTGTCACCCGCAGCCAGTTCTAAATTTAGGTCACAGAATGCCTGGCTCACCCCATCACAATGATGTAATCTTTAACCCTTTCGATAGACATGCCCAGATTATTTAGTTTTCCTGTTGAGGACGCGATGCGCATTGAGTTCTATTATTAATTCGCTGTCTTGAAGTCTATTTAGAGTTTTGCTTTGAAGATCTTTTAAGCGCATTGCTATAGTGTCTATTTTTGCTATCTCGTGAAGTTGTTTTATCGATGTCCACGTGGGCTTGCGCAGAGCCACGCGCAAGGCATGATTTTGGACCCGTTGTAGTTTTTCAATGTTGGTTTTATTCAGGTCACTTGTTATTATGGCCCCATACTCTAGCACTGGGCGTATATATGATTTGTAAAGATTGAGGAGAATTTCTTTATTGGCTCCCCAATTTTTACCTCTGATCATTTTCAGGAAATTGATGCGTTTAGTGGCTTTGACGGTGACTGAGTTTATGTGATTGTTTAGATTGAGACTGCTATCCAGGTTGAATCCCAGAAACTTTGCCTCATTACTAGCTTCAAGTTTATGATCGTAAAGCTTAAGCTCAATATTAGGGACAGGCTTTTTCCTTTGTTTTTTATAGAACGTGATTCTTTGTGTTTTCATGGCATTTAGCTTGATGCGCCACAGAGCGCACCAGTCTTGCAGGTCGCGGATGGTATCCTGCAGGCGGTTTTGTATTATGTTTCCAGACCTACTGGCCGTCCACATTCCTTTGTCGTCTGAGAATTGAGATAGTTCAACATGGTTCTTCCCTAGTTTGTCAATGTCATTCACATATATTATAAATAGAAGCGGGCTGAGGACAGAACCCTGTGGAGTGCCAGCTTCGAGTTTTACCTCGGCTGACACTTCGCGGTTGATTCTCACTTTGATTTTTCGATCAGATAAAAATGATGATATGATCCTTAGAATTTTGGTAGGTAGCCCCATTTTAGCTAGTTTGTATCTCATGCCATTGTGCCAGACAGAGTCAAACGCTTTTTCTACGTCGAGTAATAGCGCGGTTCCTATTTCATTTTGACTGAACGCCGTTTTCATATAATCTACCAGTCTATAAACATGCTCGATTCCCTCTCTTTGGCTCCTGTATGCCCTTTGCCACTTATTGGAAAAGCTGATTGATTCGAGATGGCTGCGGAGTCTAGTCGTGAGAATCCGTTCGAAATTTTTTTCCAATACAGCTGAGTAGGCTGATTGGGCGGTAATTAGCTGGGTTGCTCAAATCCTTGTCGGGTTTGGGTATCATGACTCCTGTAGCTACTTTCCAACATTTTGGGAAGTATCCACTAGAGAGACAGCAGTTTAGGAGGTTAGTGAGTCTACCGAAAAAAGTGTTGGGACATTGTTTCAGGATTTTGTATGAGACCTCGTCCCCTCCTAGGGAAGAAGAAGACTTACATTTTTTAATTGTGTTAGCCACTTCTTCTTTGCTTATCCGTTCCGTGAGTTCATGGCCATCCCCGTCCTCGGGCGTTTGGCTGAAGTTGGCATCGTTAAACGTTGTCTTGTTGTCTTGAACAAATTTGTTTACTTTTTCTTTGAACTCGTCATCAAACCTATCGCCCTCATGTGGACGATGATATTTCTTAAGGAGCTCAGCAAAGGCGCTAGCCTTCGCCCTGTCATCCAGGGCCATAGTTCCATCGTTGATCTTTAGTGCCTTACTGTTGGCGTCTTTATGTTTTTGTCCAGTAAGGGTTTTAAAAGTATCCCAAAACTTTTTGGTCTCCCTGAGTCCATTTAGATTTTCGGTTGCTTTTTTCCATCTCACGCGATTGTCGTTTGCTATTGCTTTTTTAACTTCGCCGTGGAGGCGATTATACACGGCTTTAAGTTCGACCTTTTTAGTTGGAAGTTTTTCTGATTTGTATGCACGGAAGGCCTTTATTTTTTGTTTTATTATTTCGAGTGTGGTTTCAGTTATTCTATTGGCCCGCGGTTTAACTGTCTGTTTGGGACAAATCTCATCAAGAGTGTTGTTAATGACTTCACTGAGATTGGTACATGCTTGCTCGAGCTCGCAGGTATTCATTGGGTCGTTTTTGTTTATTTTAACCTGAATTATTTTTCTGAACAGGTCCCAGTCAATTTTGGATAGATTTCTCCTCCTCACTGTGGGGTATCTTGCGGGACCGCTGCAACCGTGTAATGTAGCATGAACAGGCAGGTGGTCGCTACCTAAATCATCGTCCCCCACATATATGTCTTGCATTTGATTAGTTAGTGATTTACTGGTTATAATTAGTTCAAGGATGTCGGATTGGTGGAGGGTGTTGTTACTGACGTGAGTAATGTCGTGGTCGTTATTTAATACAAAAAGATCAAATTGTTCGATGATATTGAAGAGAGCGTCGCCATTGGGCTCCGTTTTATTGCATCCGAAAACCTGATGTTTGGCATTGAAATCACCTAAGAAAATACAGTGTTTGTGATTTTTCACAAAGAATTCAAAGACTTTGCTGTCAACTGTTTTTTTCGGTTCATTATAATATGAGATTACGGCAACTTTTTTATGATCTAGTTCAATCTCAGCGGCAATCACCTCTGCGTTGAGATGATCGCTTGATATCGTTTTATATTTTAAGTCCTGCCTTATGAGGAGAGCGACTCCGCCTCCACGTTGTGTGGGACGGTCTCGTCTAATGATGTTGAATCCACTTAGCAAAAATGTCTTACTTGGCTTTAACCATGTTTCGCTGATACCAATTACATCTACGTTGGTGAAGTAATCGGACATCTGTGAGCTTTTGCAGTTAACGCTTCGAGCGTTCCACTGAATTATTTTCAACTTATCCATAAGTGTTCAGTACCTGACGTAATTTTACTAGTTAACGTGTTGTGGGTGTGATTTATATTTTATTTATGGCGGCTTCTATTAGCGAGGAAGAAATTTGAGTTCGATATAATTTGGATGCTGTTTTCCCAACTTCTTTACATATGTCGGAAAGACTGACGTCGATGTGTTTGTTCATTATATTAAATGATTGAACCAGCCATTAGGCGGCACATCGAATGTGGAGAGGTTGAGTTTTCTACGCTGTTGACATTAATAGCTTTGAGTTCTATGTCGGTTTTAACTTTTTTGTAGTGGGGAAACCCCCGATAATTGCTTGGGTGTTGCCCGTTACAATTTGGGCATTTCAGTGTTGAAACCTTGCACGACTTTGTTTTATGTTTTTCGCCGCATTTCATGCAACGCAACTCTCCTTTGCATCTGTTCGACATATGGCCAAATTTCTGGCATTTATGACATTGTGTGGGCTGAGGCAAAACACGATACTCCTCAGTCTCATATTTTTGTCCGTTTATACAGACACCTTTGTTAATGAAGTTAAGTTTTATGGCTCTATTGGGGCATTTTACTTTAATTTTCCACGTAGGGTTGCCTGTAGTCTTAGATATTAGTCTCGCCCACGAGTATCCCGACAGGGCTTCATCAATATCCCCATCATTGATCTTTGTGGGAACCCTTGTGACGACTACGCATGGGTTTTGCAGCGGTTGATGTGGTTATTTATTCGTCCGGTGTTTGGCCGTTTTATCCTTTTGAGGTTGTTTAGAAAGGGCTCTTACCTTGTCGGCAAAAGATACACTTCCAACTTTGGGAGGGCATGCATGGTATATATCCATATGTGGGTTGGGGGTGTTTTTCACAGCTCAGTACATAATTAAACTCGGTAACAAGCTGACAAATGTCACTCATCTAATTAATTCTTTTCAATCTGAGATGTCCCAAGTTTGTTTTTCACAACTCAGTTTGTGTCGTCCAAACAAATTAGATGAAGCTCTATTGATTGGCTTCCATTGAATTTTAATCAGTCAGTGAGTGGTTTGATTTACTGAACCCCATGAAGCCCTATTGATTGGCTTTGATTTAAGTAAAACCAATCGGGAGCGGTTTGCTTTACTGGCTTCAGAAGTTTGTGAAAATAAGATGAAAAAATGGTTTGATAAAATATATTGAGACTAATTATAACCAGTAAATCACTAACTAATCAAATGCAAGGCATATATGTGGGGGACGATGATTTAGGTAGCGACCACCTGCCTGTTCATGCTACATTACACGGTTGCAGCGGACCCGCAAGATACCCCACAATGAGGAGGAGGAATCTATCCAAAATTGACTGGGACCTCTTCAGAAAAATAATTCAGGTTAAAATAAACAAAAACGACCCAATGAATACCTGCGAGCTCGAGCAAGCATGTACCAATCTCAGTGAAGTTATTAACAACACTCTTGATGAGATTTGTCCCAAACAGACAGTTAAACCGCGGGCCAACAGAATAACTGAAACCACACTGGCAGCTCGATCCGCAAGTATACAGAAGAAGTCTCCTTGGTTACGAATCGAAATTAAGTATTTTTATTGTTTACTAATCATATATATTTCATTTTCAGGTTATTTTATTCAACTTTGTGGGGAGTTAGTTTAGTATAGTAACTGGGACAAAGTTAGGAGGCCTTAAATAAAACTGTGAGCGCTAAGTTGTCGAACGGTTCGTCGTGTTGCCTTTTGTCGCGTGTCGCGTGTTTACAATTTTCCCTGTCCGATCGCGTAATTTTGTCTTGATGATGGCGAGCAGGTCTGTTCAGACGGAGGTAAGTATGGAGGTAAATACGTGTAATATCGCGGTCCAGGTCAACGGTGCCAACGGAGTAAGTATTGGTGTGCAGACAGAGGTCACTGGGGGTATCGGTCAGAGCCGGGTTGGTGGGGCCACCGATGGCGATATTGGGCTTGAAGTTTGTAAACAGTGTTCTATGATGTATGGGGACTGTCGCTCGATGGGATATGGAGAGGTATGTGTAAACTGTCAGGAAATCCTCCGCCTACTTGAGACAATTGTTAAGTTTGAGGGGGAGATTGCTGAGCTGAAGGGAAGACTTGGTAGGGCGGGGCTGTCTGGAGTTACGCCTGTGAAAGTGGCTTTCCGAGAAGGATGGAAGGTTGTCGGTGGTTCCAAGAGGAAACATGGGGGTAGAACCTTTGATGTGAATGAGGTAGGTGATGAGGTGGGGGCTGCTAGAAAAGTACGTAGGACAGATGAGGGGGGCCCAGGCCGGAGCAATGCTGTAAAGCGTTTGGCGTGGACTACCAAAAGTGGTAGGAAAGGGGGGCCAGAGAAGCAGGTAGATAGGGGTGTAAAGTCCAAAGGCAGTGGGGAGTGCAGCACCAGAAACAGATTTGATGTGCTCGATTCGGAAGAGACAGAGGAGGAGATGGAGGTAGTTGCAACAGATAGTAGCTTGGGGTCTAGGCCAGGAAAAAGGAGGAGGGATCCGGGGGAAGACCAGGGGAGTAGTCCAGGTAGCTCAGGGTCTGGAAAGAGACGGAGGGACAAGGATAGGAGTAATCCTAGGTCAAAGATACCGATACCGATATTGAGTCCGAGGGGGGCTGTTGGAGAGGAAGAGGACGCTGTAAACAATAGGAGACTAGAGGAGATAAATAGGGCGAGGTCCAAAAGTAAGTTGGTGGTTGCGGGAAGTAGCATAGTTCGGGGGATCGACAAGGTTGTCTGTGGTCCGGACAGTAAAAATAGAACAGTTCTGTGCTTTCCGGGGGCTAAAGTGGAGGACCTGAGGGATAGAGTGGACGGTATTGTAGCTGGGTCGGGGCCTGATCCGGTAGTGGTATTACATGTGGGGTCCAATAACATCAGGGAGAGGAAATCAGTTCGTTTGGTGGACACATACAAGGACCTAATTAGTAAGCTACTTAGCAGGAATGCTCGGATCATCGTTTCAGGGGTGCTCCCCGTTATGGGTGGTGGAAATGAGAGGAACTCGCGGATTATGGCACTAAACGAGGAGCTGGAAGAGCACTGCAAAGACTTGGGAGTACATTTCATTGACCACTGGGATTCATTCTGGGGACAAGGAGAGTTGTATGGGCGAGACGGATTGCATTTAAGTAGGATGGGTACAGACCTGTTGGGCCAAAAAATCTTACAGGTGGCTGGGCCTTTTTTGGAGAAAAGGGGGGTAGGGGA
This sequence comes from Pictodentalium vernedei, assembly GCA_031216915.1. Lineage (NCBI taxonomy): Eukaryota > Metazoa > Mollusca > Scaphopoda > Dentaliida > Dentaliidae > Pictodentalium > Pictodentalium vernedei. Next base: position 656,943,944 of record CM062295.1, read on the forward strand.
CCACAGCCGGTAACCCAGAGTGGCACAAATGCTGGGAACATGGGAAGAACAACAAACATGCACAATACAGGGACATACCAGGGTTATAATAATGTGCCAGTGATGACAAAAAAACAAAGACTCATTAAGTTTGGGTACTGCAACATCCAGGGTCTGCACAAGAAAGTAAGCGAAATATCAACAATGATGGACGAAGGAGACTTCGATATAATGGGTCTAAGTGAGACGTGGATACGACGGGATGAGCGGGTTGATCAGATGAAGGGTTGCGTGTGGATAGGAGCTGGGCGAACTGAGGGTCAGAAACGGGGTGGGGGTGTTGGCATCTACGCTAAAGAGGAATTACAGCCCTCATTGATTACAGATCTCACAGAAGCAAGGACTCAGATTCCAGTATCCAACGAAATAGTCTGGGCAAAAATCAAGTTAGGAAACAGGAGTGTTGCCGTTGGTGTTGTATACTTAGCAGTGGAGGGAAGTAAGCCCGAGTGGAATGATTCAATATATACAACTCTTAGATCGAATATCACAGAGCTTGGGAGCAGAGGGTTCAGTATTGTCCTAATGGGGGACTTCAATGGGCACATCGGGGATAAGGAGGAGGGCATACAGGGAGGTGATAGGAAAATTAACACGAATGGGAGGAAGATGTTGGACCTATCAAAAGAGCTTGGTTTAAAGATCCTGAACAGGGATGCGAAATGTAAAGGTAAATGGACCTGGGAGAGGAACGATAAGAAAACAATAATTGATTATATACTCACTGACATTAGCGTATGGAGGGAGGTTATAGATGTAGAAATAGATGACGAGGGAAAAAATGACTTGGGTAGTGATCACAACCTGATAACAGTTAAGATTATGGGCAAAAAGACGAATAGAGACAGAAATACCTTCAAGGAAGTTTGGGGACTAAAACAAGGAGCCGACTGGAAGCAGTTTCGGGAAAAACTAAAACCAAATCTTGAATGTATACCTAGGGATGCAAATGTCCAGAGTATTTCAGATGGCATAGTAAATAGCCTAACAGAGGCAGGGAAGGAGTGTATAGGAAGGGTGAGGGTCCCAACGAGAGAGCTTGGATACAGGGTTAACGAGGGACTGAAAAAGGCTATAAAAGAAAGGAAGGTAAAATGCGCTGCTTACAGAAGAAGTAGGAAGCTTAAAGGGGTGGATAACAATGACACGAGACTAATGAAAGGAGAATATGAACTGGCACGGAAAAAGGTGAATGAGATAAAGAATAATAATAGGAAGGAGCGCAATTGCAGTCTTGCCAGAACAATAAAGAAAACGGGGGGTTCGAGCTCAAACGTATTTTGGAACTGGGTAAATAAACGGGGGAAAAGTAGTGTGCAGAGTATCAAAGTGGATGGGGAAAGTACAGAAAGTACAGAAAATAAAGGCCGTATCGCTTCAGAGTTAGTCAAGCACTGGGAAAAGATAAACGATAGGCGATGGGGCAGTGGGTCCCCACCAAAAAGAAATACCCTGGTGGAGGAGAACCTATCCAATCGTGTATGTAGCGAAATAACGGCAGAAGAAGTGCGGAACGTGGTCTCGAAATTAAAAAATGGTAAAGCGGGAGGGACTGATGAAATTCCGAACGAATTCCTCAAAAATGGAGGGGAGGCACTTATTGAAGTCCTGACAAACCTTTTCAACCTGGCTCTGCGAAAGCAAGAGGTCCCCAGAGAGTGGAGGGAAAGTAAGGTGTCGTTCATACACAAAAAGGGGGATAAGAAAGTTCTAGATAACTATAGGGGGATATCAGTTAGTAGTAACATCGGAAAAGTATTCTGTAAGGTCATATACGGTAGACTAGAGGAAGTTATTGAAGAGAAAGGTTTTTTAGGAGAAATTCAAAATGGTTTCAGGAAAGGACGAAGAGTCACTGATCACCTATTTACACTCACCCAACTGATAGAATCAACAAAGGCTGAAAAGAAAAAGATGTTTCTGGCATTTCTAGATGTGAAAAAAGCGTACGACCGAGTGTGGAGGGAAGGTATGTGGAGAAAGCTCGAGGGCATCGGACTGGGGGGTGACTTTGTGGGAATCATGAAAGCACTGTATACAGATGTGCAAAGCCAACTTAGTCTAGGGAGTATCACTACAAAACGAGTCCCTATGGATATAGGCCTCAAGCAGGGGTGTATCTTTTCACCGATTTTGTTTGCATTGTATGTTAAAGATTTAGGGGACGAACTAATTCAGAGTGCGGAGGGGGTAAATGTTGGAGACATAAAGATACCAGGCTTATTCTTTGCGGACGACATGGTGTTAATGTCTAGAACTGAACAGGGGCTAGAGAAACTGCTGAAAATTGTTGGTAGATATGGGAACACTTGGCGGCTAGAACTAAATGAAAATAAAAGCAAGGTAATACCCGTTGGACGCAAGGTAGATATGACGAAGAGATGGAGAGTGGGGGAGTTCTCAATCCCCGAAGGGGAAAGCAAACAAATCACTGTAGGAGAAACGGGAGAGTATGAGTATCTAGGGGTAAGCATAAATATAACGGGAAGAGGGGTGTACAGAAATTACTCAGCCAAACTGATTCTGAAGGGGAAAAGAATTCTGAACCAACTAAAACTTTTAGGGAAAAATAGTTTCAACAAGGTCTTTGTGGGGAAAACACTGTGGGAGAGGGTGGGTTTACCAAGTATAACGTATGGCACGGACGTGATTCCATTAAACCAAACCGTTACTAAGAAGTTGGAAAATACTCAAAATGATGCCGGCAGATGGATAACAGGGTCGAGTAATGCTGCAGCTTTGGAAGCAGTAAGGGGGGAGCTTGGGTGGATGAAAATCAAGGACAGGGTAGATTTGGGAAAACTGTGTTACTTTAACTACTTGAGAAACCTGCCTGACAACCGGTGGTGCAAATTGATGCTCGATACCATTTGGAATTCTAATATAGAAACGGGGTGGTCAAAACATGTGAGGGAACTAATGGACAATTACTCTATAGAGGTCACAAACATAGAAGTAGGAATGAAAGAAGGCAAAAGGTTTGTCAAAGAGAGAGTCATGGAAGATTGCAATCGAAACTGGCGAGCAGGGGTTAGCGTGAAAAGATCACTGCAGGGGTTACAATATAAAGAAAAGCCAGCTTTTGAGAAGTACCTAGATGGCACCTTTGGAGGGTCACTGCTGTTCAAACTGAGATCAAGATCACTGGAGCTTCGGGGAAAAATTGGGAGAGATGGGGAAAAGGGATGCCAAATGTGCCACTCTGGAGTAGTGGAGACCCTGGAACATTTTCTCTTGGAATGCCCACAGTATATACCTCATAGAATAAAATTTACTGGAAGAATAATGCAGAAGTGGGGTGAAGAAACAAAGGATAGATGGCTGAAGGGGGACACGAGGGAGAGGGTAGGAATGCTTATTGAAGAAATTGAAAAAGAGGAAGTGAGGGACACTATTAAGCAGTTTATATCTGAATGCTGGGAGGAGAGGAGGGGAAGAGGGGGTGGGGTGCAGGGGGAATGATGGCCTTCTCTTATGAGGACCGCGACAAATCAGCGGCTGGCCAAAGAGTTATTATTACTCCGAATAATAAAACAAAAAAGAAAGGCCTTCCGTGCATACAAATCAGAAAAACTTCCAACTAAAAAGGTCGAACTTAAAGCCGTGTATAATCGCCTCCACGGCGAAGTTAAAAAAGCAATAGCAAACGACAATCGCGTGAGATGGAAAAAAGCAACGGAAAATCTAAATGGACTCAGGGAGACTAAAAAGTTTTGGGATACTTTTAAAACCCTTACTGGACAAAAACATAAAGACGCCAACAGTAAGGCACTAAAGATCAACGATGGAACTATGGCCCTGGATCACAAGGCGAAGGCTAGCGCCTTTGCTGAGCTCCTTAAGAAATATCATCGTCCACATGAGGGCGATAGGTTTGATGACGAGTTCAAAGAAAAAGTAAACAAATTTGTTCAAGACAACAAGACAACGTTTAACGATGCCAACTTGAGCCAAACGCCCGAGGACGGGGATGGCCATGAACTCACGGAACCGATAAGCAAAGAAGAAGTGGCTAACACAATTAAAAAATGTAAGTCTTCTTCTTCCCCAGGGGGGGGGACGAGGTCTCATACAAAATCCTGAAACAATGTCCCAACACTTTTTTCGGTAGACTCACTAACCTCCTAAACTGCTGTCTCTCTAGTGGATACTTCCCAAAATGTTGGAAAGTAGCTACAGGAGTCATGATACCCAAACCCGACAAGGATTTGAGCAACCCAGCTAATTACCGCCCAATCAGCCTACTCAGCTGTATTGGAAAAATTTTCGAACGGATTCTCACGACTAGACTCCGCAGCCATCTCGAATCAATCAGCTTTTTCAACAAGTGGCAAAGGGCATACAGGAGCCAAAGAGAGGGAATCGAGCATGTTTATAGACTGGTAGATTATATGAAAACGGCGTTCAGTCAAAATGAAATAGGAACCGCGCTATTACTCGACGTAGAAAAAACGTTTGACTCTGTCTGGCACAATGGCATGAGATACAAACTAGCTAAAATGGGGCTACCTACCAAAATTCTAAGGATCATATCATCATTTTTATCTGATCGAAAAATCAAAGTGAGAGTCAACCGCGAAGTGTCAGCCGAGGTAAAACTCGAAGCAGGCACTCCACAGGGTTCGGTCCTCAGCCCGCTTCTATTTATAATATATGTGAATGACATTGACAAACTAGGGAAGAACCATGTTGAGCTATCTCAATTCTCAGACGACAAAGGAATGTGGACGGCCAGTAAATCTGGAAACATAATACAAAACCGCCTGCAGGATACCATCCGCGACCTGCAAGACTGGTGCGCTCTGTGGCGCATCAAGCTAAATGCCACGAAAACACAAAGAATCACATTCTATAAAAAACAAAGGAAAAAGCCTGTTCCTAATATTGAGCTTAAGCTTTACGATCATAAACTTGAAGCTAGTAATGAGGCAAAGTTTCTAGGATTCAACCTGGATAGCAGTCTCAATCTAAACAATCACATAAACTCAGTCACCGTCAAAGCCACTAAACGCATCAATTTCCTGAAAATGATCAGAGGTAAAAATTGGGGAGCCAATAAAGAAATTCTCCTCAATCTTTACAAATCATATATACGCCCAGTACTAGAGTATGGGGCCATAATAACAAGTGACCTGAATAAAACCAACATTGAAAAACTACAACGGGTCCAAAATCATGCCTTGCGCGTGGCTCTGCGCAAGCCCACGTGGACATCGATAAAACAACTTCACGAGATAGCAAAAATAGACACTATAGCAATGCGCTTAAAAGATCTTCAAAGCAAAACTCTAAATAGACTTCAAGACAGCGAATTAATAATAGAACTCAATGCGCATCGCGTCCTCAATAGGAAAACTAAATAATCTGGGGCATGTTTATCGAAAGGGTTAAAGATTACATCATTGTGATGGGGTGAGCCAGTTATTCTGTGACCTAAATTTAGAACTGGCTGCGGGTGACACGATACGCACGAAAGCTTGCCTCTGTTACCAGTGGGAGTTGCAAACAGCGAGGAAAATCTCCACCTGCTGCCGGGTCTCCCCTCCTTGAGATATAAATCTCGGGGAAAAAATGCTGGCTTCCCCATCCAAAAGTACGGAAAAGGTGTAAATTAAAAACCGAATTGCTCTAATTTCCAGCTCTCTATCTTTTCTCCCTCCTCTCATCAGACACACGACCAAACTGAATGACATACTATGAGGGATTGAAACAATCCTCAAGCAAAAATGTCCAAAGTCACGTGATCAATGATGGTTGCACACTGAAATTTTCGCTCCTGCTTTCAAAGTCGTTTTTTTGTTGTTTATTTTTGTATTTGGTGGATCTCTTCGCTGGAAATTATGCCATAGTGACCATAGTGACCAAGAGATGAACTCTCATGGATCATTTGTAAATTTCATGCAAGTATGGTTGGAGATTTTCTAGATTCTGTTTGAGTGTAACTTTTCATGTAGTTTATCAATGGAGGATTGGGAATGTTTACATTGACAACGATGCCTTCTTTTATCGGTGACAGTGTCAACCCTGAGTATTGAGTATTGTATCCTAATATTGTATCCTAATGCTGATGTAGATAATTTCTGATTCCTGACTTCTGATTTTTACAATAAGAAAAATAAGAAAAAACTTGTATTTTGATTAAAACGGCTGTATTGGGAATGTATTATTCAACATTCACTAGAGCTTGCTACTATTTTTGCCGTAGCTGTACTGTGATGAAAACCTGTCTCGGCTGTGTGATGAGATAATTCATGCGTGTAATTCCTCTGTGAGTTACTGTTCATCGGTCATTTGACTCTGTGCGTAAACTAAATACTGTTGAGAGAGCTGGAAAAAAGAACTCTTAAGATCTGATTAGAAAATACACCTAAATAAATATATAATTTTAATATATAATATAAGACACAAGTATAAGACACAAGTATGGATGATTCTAACTCCAACACAGATGTTTCTGCCAATGGAAATCACGAACCGTTTGACAGTAATAAGAGAACTTTGGCGGATATTACTACGACCCCCTCCCCAGTTGGTATCAAAAAGCAACGTGAATACGCTAGCTCCGACGAGGAACCTGATTTGTTTGCATTTTGGAATCCTGACGCCTCAAGTACACAGCGGACAACCCATTTGAGCCAAGACGACCGAATGACTAATGCATTCCTGAAAGTGCTTCAAAACCCGTCTGTCATGCAGTCACTCAAGTCTGTATTTCTTGAGGCTGCCAATGAGCGCATCAGCAAATTGGAAGAGACAGTAGAGACAATGAAAGTCGAATTAGAATCGAAAGATAAAAAATTACAGGAGTTGACTGATAAGATCGATGATCTTGAACAATACGGCCGACGAACTAATCTACGACTCTCGGGTGTTCCCGAGAATTCAGGGGAGAATACTGACAAAGTTGTTGTTGACATTGCCAGTAAAATTGGTGTACAGTTGTCAGTTGAGGACATCTCCCGGAGCCACCGAGTTGGACCAAGAGTTGTGAATGGGAAGCCAATCGAAACACGCCCTATTATTTTTCGACTCAACAGTTACAGAACATGCAACGCCTTGTTTCGTTCACGGACCAAATTAAAAGCAGTCAAGCCTGCTGAGCTTGAGTCAAATCGTCAGTGGTCAAACCATCCTGGTATCTTTATAAACGAAGATTTGACCAGGACTCGTGCATCCATAGCGCGCAGAGCTCGGCTTATGGCTCGTGAGGGGAAGCTACAGGACTCGTGGACCTTTGATGGAGTCATCTTTGTCAAACGCAGAGATGGCTCCGTTGAAAGGATCACGAGCCCTTGGCAAATGGACAACTTAGAAAACAAAATGCGAATTGTGCAGAAAATTAATCTGAATGCATCACAGTCCGTTATTGTGCATTAGTTCTCCATATAGTATCTGTTAGGTATACTCATTTTCATTTGTTAGGTATCCTCACCAGGCCTTCAACCAGGGCGGAACTCCAGAGGGAGCGGTGAGACATGTAGGGGGGGGGGGGGCACCTCCTGGACATAATCCCACTCATTTCAATATTTTGGAGTCGGGCATAGGCCTACCTCCATGACATACACACATGAAGTAATTCAGATGACTAAAAATAATTCAGCACTCCACCAGTTAATAACTTCTCCTTATTCCAATATCAACATCCTAACTGCACATTTGTGGTGTGCATTAATCTCGGATAGGTAAATTCAAACGGATGACGACTGTGTCGCAATCCGATTGAAGTTATCTTTCCGCTTTCTTTCTGGTATCATTTCGGCTTTTCATTCACTAGGAAAAAATATTGTATCTGCCCTGAACTGTGACAACGCCAATGAAAATATTTAGTGTGTCTTGCTAGGTCAATCATTTATAACCCCCCCCCCCCCGGTTTCCTATTCAGCAGAACAAATATTGTATTTGCACTGTACACTTGTGGTGTGCATTAATCGCGGATAGGTAAATTCAACCGGATGACGACTGTGTCGCAATGCGATTGAAGTTATCATTCCGCTTTCTTTCTGGTATCATTACGGCGTCTTATTCACCAGAAAAAAACTATTGTATCTGCCCTTGACTGTGACATCGCCAATGAAAATACTTAGTGTGTATTGCAAGGTCGATAATTTATACCCCCCCCCCCCCCCCCCCAATAATGCATTGGTGTGTCTTGCTAGGTCAATAATTATACCCCCCCCCCCTCAGTAATGCACTGGTGTGCTTTCAACCTTTCAACTATCGCGAAAGAAATTATTTAGCGTGTCTTGCTAAGACAATGATTTATATCCGCACCACACCATATATGCATTGGAGTGCTCCCAACCGCGGTCAGGTAAATGCGATTGAATTTATGTTTCAGCTTTCTACATTATATTTACATTATGGCGTATTTTCCATCGGCTATACTTATTGCACTTGCATCCGAACTGATACACCCCTAATGCACACTAGTCGTGTGTTTTACGAATGCATTTATCATTATTTAGGCCTGTCCATCTTATTATGGAATGAATTGCGTGACTGGAATCGCGGATGGGTAAATTCAACCGGATGACGACTTTGTCGCAATCCGATTGAAGTTATCCATCGGCTTTCTTTCTGGTATCATTACAGCTTCTTCTTCTTTTACACCAGATTAAATATTGTATCTGCCCAGTACTGTGGCATCGCCACCGAACATATTTAGCGTGTCTTGCTCTTTGAACACAGGGCAGCCTGTACACCGTGTAAGTTAATGTGTTGGTTCAATATTATGATTACCTCCGCTCTAACCCCACCCATCAACATGCAGTGTTATAGTTCATAAACTTCTCTGCAGTCCCCATGCAATGGCCCGATTTCAATCGCCGACAGATGGGTTTGATCGGGTGGCGATTGTGTTGCGGTCCGAACAAAGTTATCTCTCCGCTTTTCACCTTGTATCACTTCAACAATTTACTCTACGGTACAGAAGTTATTGTATTTACATGTAAACCGTGACAACCCTCATCGCAACAGTGTCGCAACCCGTTTGAACTTTTATTTCTTGTTGTTCTTAAATTCGGTATTGTGTTTCCGTCATGGCTTCAGTGTTATGGTAAGTTATGACAGCCTGGTTGCGACATAATATCGGAATTATCTCTTTTTGAACATAGGACAGTCTGTACACTGTGTATGTTAATGTGTTGTTTCAATATTATGATTACCCCCGCTCAGACCCCACCCATCCACATGCAGTGTCATAGCTGCAAAGCCGGATGGAAATCGGTAGACAGAACCAGCAGAACCAGCAAGACAGAACCAGTAATTGGCCTTGCTGGTTCTGTCTACTAACCTCCATCCACCAATATCAAGTGCTATAGTTGCAAAATGGAAAACCTCCGTTTTTCTCCCGAAAATACTGTTGCAGGTTTTGACTTCTGACTGTATTAGGGAAATATTGAAAACAGAAAGTGTTCTTCGAACCACATCAAGAGAATTGCAGGTTTGCGTCAGACTCATCAACTATAGGTGGGACGCCCTTGTTTTCTTCTTGTAAATGCTTTTATTGTTCTCATCCCTATTCACTTTGAGACATCTGTTGCAAGATGAACCTTTTAACATGGGTTGGTCCCCCTTCTCCATGCCATTATCCATACCATTCTATTACATAGGCGTAGAACTTCCTTCCAGCCAACTTTCGACACCTTTCGTGGCAGGAAGGATTTGTTTCTCCTTTTCACTTGTGACACGTTTCTGTGCTAATGGTATTTAATCCCCGATGAATCCCGCGCAACACATACTTACCATAAACAGTTCACTTCTTGTATTACATCAGTCACCAGTGGTCCAATGAGTATTTTTTTGCAGTGAGTACACCGGGTCAGGTGTACCATCCTTCACTGATTGTCAAATTGCTCTTAAACTGATACAACGAACATCATCCACGTGTCAAGGGTAAGCTTTGGCTTTGTATAAGCAGAACTACAACCCATACCTATACATAGCACAGTTATTTTGTATATACTTATCCTCGTCTCCTTTTTGTTTATTGACTCTTGTATCTTCTACCATCAACTCTAATATTTCAACACCTTATATTCTACACTACATCATTCTTTCTCAATACAACTTGAACTCAGTTTGTTCCGGAAACTAAATGCATTTACAATGTGTGCACTGGAACTATACCGCGCCAGGATTGGCAATTTCAAGCTTACAATCTATTCCAGCAGCTTAAAGCATTGCTTGCTAAAAGATATATCTACTTGTATCCTGTTTTACTTACTCTTGCGTCTCAGTGGTGTTGACCTGCACGATAGCTTTACTGCTATGTCTGCTCTGTTTTTCGTGCAATCCAGAGAAACTGATACCTCCCTCTTAGATAAGTCTGCTGAAACATTACCAAGCCGTTGCAAGTCTCCGAATCACCAGAAGGCTACGTCAATATTGAAAGCAGTAACCACGGCTATCCTGTTCACTTCGTTTTCCCTCTATGTGATCATAAGCCTATTATTGTCCGGAGACATTGAAACCAACCCTGGTCCAACCACTCTTAATTCAGATCACGACCGGAATATTCTAAAAATTGTTCATCTTAACATCCAAAGCCTTAAACCTAAACTTGATATTGTACAATGTGAATTTGCACCAAATGACATTTTGGCTCTAACCGAGACATGGCTGCAAAATGGCGATCCAACTTCCGATCTTCAACTCCATGGCTTCCATGAACCATTGAGATACAATCGCTCGTCAAGGGGAGGTGGGGTTGCCATTTATATTAAAGACGGTATCTCATTTCGACACAGACCGGACCTTGATACACCGAATACAGAGTGTCTATGGGTCGAAATATTTACAAGACAGAGCAGGTCCTTACTTTTAGGGGTATTTTACCGTCCACCTAATAGTCCTCCAGACTCATGGGATGCCATATCAGCATCCATCGAAAAAGCCAGAGACACGTTAATTAGTAAACTAATTATCACAGGTGATTTTAACGACAACCAAATGGTATCTTCGAAAAGTAGCTTTTCTGAATTAACCACTTACTTTCACCTCAAACAGATTGTGAGTGAACCAACTTGTTTCACCGAAACATCAGCTACATTGTTAGACCTCTTTGCTATCAGCGACACAATCAACGTGAAAGCATGCGAGGTCCTTGAACCACTTATTCCAGACATGATTCGCTACCATTGTCCAATCTCAATTGAAGTCGAATTCTTAAAACCTAACCCTTCCTCTTTTAAGAGAAGGATGTGGCTTTATTCTCAGGGCAATTATGAAGAATTGAACCAGGCTCTCTCCAACACCGAATGGAACTCTGTCTTTGATAATCCATGTCTTGATACTATAGTCTCTAATCTCACCGACAAAATACTTGACACTGCATCCAAACATATACCGAACAAAATAGTTACATCGAGAATGGGCCAACCAAAATGGATGCATAATGAAATAAGACTTCTGATAAGACAGAGAAAACGCTTGTATCGCACTGCTAAACGAACTAATCACCTGCACGCCTGGGACAAATATAAACTTAAACGGAATGAAGTTATATCGGCTATTAGAAAGGCCAAAGCCCTGCATCTTTCTAAAGTCCAGTCCACATTGAGAAGCAACGAAACCCCAGCATCACTGTGGTGGAAGACCCTAAAATCACTAATCAGTAGCAGTAACGCAACAGGATTTCCTACTTTGGTCTATTCAAATAAAATGTACTCATCAAGTGTTGAGAAAGCTGAAGTGTTCAACGAATATTTCAGTTCTATCTCAACAGTTGATGATTCGAATGCTTCCCTTCCAGACCCACCACCACATGCTTCACAACGTATTGATAGTATCACCCTACAGTGCAGCGAGGTATATGCTGCAATGAAATCGATAAAGGTGTCCAAGGCGTCTGGTCCTGATAAAATAAGCCCGCGTCTCCTTAAGGAATGTAAATCCTCTCTGTGCGAACCACTCTCAATCTTATTTAATATACTTCTGAAAAATTCATACTTTCCTGCACTCTGGAAAAAAGCAAATGTCACCCCTATCCTAAAAAAACAACCTTCCAACTCAGTTACTAACTATCGTCCTATATCATTGATCAGCTGTGTTGGCAAAATATTCGAAAAATGTGTTTTCAAACGCTTGTGGCAGTTTTTGATTGAAAATAATATTCTTAGTCAATTTCAGTCAGGTTTTACACCTGGAGATTCAACTGTCCTCCAACTGACTGACATATATGATGAATTTTGTCGCGCACTCGATGAAGGCAAAGAAGTAAGGGTAGTTTTCTGTGATGTTAGTAAGGCCTTCGACAAAGTATGGCATGCTGGTCTTATCTACAAGCTGGAGAGTATTGGTGTCTCAGGGGATCTACTGTTGTTTTTAAAATCGTATCTGGCAGATAGATCGCAGAGAGTTGTGATAGCCTCGGAGACATCTTTATGGAGACCCATCAATGCCGGTGTTCCCCAGGGGTCGATACTTGGGCCTTTACTGTTCTTGATATACATTAACGATATAACCAGAGACTTACTTAGTTGTATACGCCTGTTTGCAGATGATACTTCCTTATATCTAATCATTGAGAACCCAGAGCAAGCCTCAAACATAATCAACCATGATCTGGCGTCAATTGAGCATTGGGCCAAAACATGGTTGGTTGAGTTCAATCCCAACAAAACAGAGAGTATGCTAATATCACGCAAAAGCAATCCCAACTCTCATCCACCTTTATATCTGGGAAGTTCTCAGATATCGGAAGTTACCGAACATAAACATCTGGGGGTCATACTAAATAGCACATGTACATGGAACGACCACGTTGACCACATCTGCGCGAAAGCCTGGTCTCGCCTAGACATGCTGAGGAGACACAAATTTTATCTCGATCGAAGTGTCCTAGAAAAAATATACTTTGCCTTTATTAGGCCCCTTCTGGAATATGCGGATATTGTCTGGGACAATTGTTCTGTATCCAATATTGCGGACCTAGAAAAAATCCAAATTGCAGCAGCCCGAATCGTCACGGGAGCAACAGTCAGTGCTAGTAAATCTTTGCTGTATTCGGAAACACGATGGGACACCCTACAAGAAAGACGCCGCAAACATAAATTAATTCAGTTCTTCAAAATGTATCATTGCATGTTACCTCCACATATCTCCAACAAAGTCCCCCCACTCGTCTCCGAGACGAGCTCGTCACTTAGTCTTCGCTCGAGTCATAACCACCGCGTTCCCTTTTGCCGAACCCAATTGTATCAGTCATCTTTCATCCCAAACGTTACAGATCAGTGGAACAAGCTCCCCTTACCTGTTCGCGAGAACACATCACTGATCAACTTTAAAACTTTTCTGAGCGATGGGAACCAAAGACCCCCAAAGTTCTTCAGTAACGCGAAATCTCGCGCGGCTCAAATATATCATTGCAGGCTGCGACTGCATTGCAGTAGTCTTAACTCTCACCTATATGAAAATCATTTATCACCCAGCCCCTCTTGTCAGTGTGGCGAGAGCGAAACTACTGATCACTTTCTCCTGCATTGTCCAATGTTCTCAAACGCTCGTAACTATACGATTAATTTACTCCCCTTTGAAGTAGACTCATCCACACTCTTGTTTGGCTCTGAGTTCTTGAATAATGAGGACAATCGCCTTATTTTCGAAGTGGTCCATGATTTCATTCTATCAAGCAAGCGATTTCATTGAGATGCAACTCAATACTACGTCCCACCAGGCCCCATCGGGAGTTCCGTTCTGTCCACCTGGTAACATAGGATCAAATGACCAATATCATGAGTGGAAGGACATATCACGCGTTATGGCTCGACACCACTGAGGCTAGTATGCAAAACGCTTATCAAAGGAACTAAAAGTAAGAATCAAGTCGCGTAGTTATTACGATATGAAGTTTTAAGTCAATATATCCTGTATTCAAGTTGGCGGAAATAATTGTGTTCTGTTCTTTTCTCTGAACTTTCTCTTCTCTTCTTTTTTTCATCGTTTATTCCGGGACTTTCTTGTCTTTTCCCATTCAACTTAAAGTCTAAACAATCCCACGTATCGTTGCCGGACGGCCGAGGCGGCCCTCGTCTCGTATTTAAATATTATTGGCTTCCAGCAACTTTGTCTAGATTAATGTAGATTGAAGGGGAACGTGGGGGCCTCGGCCTTCATGCAACGATACGTGAGCTCTTTTGCCGATTTATACCACCTGAACGAGTAGTTTTTTAATGCGTTAGGGAGACGACTTATATAAGCTTTAAGCTTTCTGTCGAATCCCTTTTCTACACATCAACTATCTTTACTACTTCTATTTATTGGTTTCTTGTATACTACTGTATTTTGTATCTTGATGATTTATTTTTGGAACAAGTATTGTGAACTGTATACATTTAACTTATTCTTCAATAAATACTGTTTAAACTAAAAATGTGCAGAAAACCTAACAAGACCAAGGCAAGGATTGAAACAATCTTGCCAGCAAACAGCCCTTTTTTTTTTTTTTTTTTTTTTTTTTTTTTTAATCTTGCCAGCAAACAGCCCTTTTTTTTTTTTTTTTTTTTTTTGGGGGGGGGGGTGGAGGTCATTTGGAATTCCCGAAGGATAACCAGATACCTCAAAATCACATACGGCATCCTATCTCCCAGAAGGCTTGATGGATGACTCCCGGTTTTTTTCAAACAACTGTTGGAGCTTTCTCTATTCCTTTTTTGTAACCGCTATGGTCATATACCGGGGCCGCTACCAAACCGGCGTTGCTGTTTGGTTTTCTTTTTTCCTTTTCCCTTAAAATTGCCATCGCACAACATTATATTCTGGCTCGCCACCATGGTGGGACTCAAACCTCTACCATCGCCAAGCTGGAACCGAATAGAGCCCACTCTCCAATAGTCTTAATGGCGTTGAGGGTTTGGTCTTTGACAATCTATCACTCCAATGCAAACTGCCAGGAATTCTAACCGCGTGCATACCCCTTCAGGCCCCATTTGAGGCAATAGGAAATCTAGGCCTGTGTGATCCAAGATCCAAGTGAAATAAAATAAGGCTAACCGTGTCGCAAGGGATTTGTAAATCCCACATCGTCCCTGCGCGCCTTCGGCGCGCTAAAACCTTTCATTCATTCATATTGAGACTAAAGAAATAAATGAAAAAATAACGCCAAAGATCATGATGCCTCACGAATGTTATCAGTTGGAATGAATATCCCCTGCCGGAGGTTTATGACGGAAAATATTTTACACCACGTAGAAATTGTGTGTTTTACCTTCTGAACCTCCACATTGTGTGAAAGGTATGAAAAATTAAAAATAAAAATAAAAATAATAATTTAAATAAATGAATCAACCAATTAAATAAATAAATAAATAAATAAATAAATAAATAAATAAATAAATAAATAAAAATTAATAAAAAATTAAAAATAAAAATAATCAATAAATAAATATATAAATAAATAAATAATAATTTTATTTAGGAAATACATACACATGATTGAAATTAGAACCTATTTTGTTTTTGGGCATATATGAACTCTGGCACTCGCCTGTGTGTGTTTGAGGTTAAAAAATCGCACTGGCGCAGACATTTCATACTGAAACGTTTTTTTCCTTTTAATACGCCGCCGAAAAATTGTTTTCATTTACTGAACCCTGATGGGTTTCAAACATGACAAAAAATTACACAAAATTGATTTAAACTAAGTGATGAGCTTAGGAACTGGTTAAACTGACTGGCAATAATTGATGTTATTCATTGATGGGCTCTAATTTAGTCCTTACAAGGATGTTACGCAAGCTTTTGTTTTTCTTATAGGCGATGACAGGTCGAAGATTCAAAGGTTCATTTAATTTAGCATTGGTAAAATTGAATTCATCTTTTAACATTTTTGCTATTTCGATATTCATTCTGTTGTACGTTAAAGTGAAAGGAATGATGGACCTCCTTTCGCATTCGCCCTCTGATATGTTCATACCAAATGGCCAGAGGGTTTGAAGCGTATTGATCCAAAAAGCTTCACGTTTTTTTCTAAATTCATCCGTTTCTTCTAATGTGTCTTTAATTGCTGGTTGTTCAATTGGGTGGATTTCGAAATCGTCCAAAGAATGGCCAGGAAGGTTAAAATGTTGTGCTACTGGGGCATCAGCATTATGTTTTATATCCTGTTTGTGTCTAGTAGCACGTTCTCGGAAAGGATTTTGACTTTGACCAACATACTGTTTCCGACATCGCTTACAGGTGATCAAGTAAATAATGTTTGGTGAATCACAATGGAGGGGGTTACGGATCTGATAATGATTTTTCGTTTGTTCGGAGGAAAATTCCTCTTTCTGATCAGGCATAAATGTATGCAGTCTACAACGAGGCTTTTTGCAATTAAATACCGCGCCACTACTATTTTGCAATGGTCTGTTCTGTTCAATCTTCAGTGGTTCGAAATCTGTAGTTTCAGCTGGACTTTCGAGCTTTTTCAGGGTTTGGGATTTCAGGCTGCGCAAAAGGCGCAGCGAGTACCCCCTCGATCTGAGGGCGCCAAATAGAGTAGAACAAGCCTCATTGAAAATTACCTTATCACTTGAATTGCGGTGGAAACGAATGAGCTGTGATTTGATGATACCTTTAAATGTATGTTGAGGATGAAATGATTTTGTGTGCAACAATTGATGTGAATCAGTTGGTTTAAAATATACTTTATAATCTAAACGACCGGACGCCTGAAATTGCTTGCCTTTATACACGGTCACATCGAGAAAATCAACAGAATTTTCACTGATAGTAGCTTTCAATTTAATATTTGGATCGTGATTGTTCAAAATTTCTAAAAATTCATCAAAATCTTCTTTTGAATGTTCCCAAATAATAAAAATGTCATCTAAATATCTGAGATATACGAGAGGATGCTTTGCACATTTGCTTAAGGCATTTTCCTCCCATTCCGCTACATAAATGCTTGCAAAATTAGGACTGAATCTTTTGCCCATAGGACAACCCATTATTTGTAGAAAATATTCTCCATTGAATTGAAAGTCATTACCTTTTAAGCTCAGCTCTAAAAGATCCAAAATTTGTTCATCCGGGCGTTTCGCATCCGGATATTTTTCAAATGCATTTTTGACTGATTTAACACCTTTATCAATATCAATGTTCGTATACATACTGTCGATATCCAAAGTAGCCAGAATTGCGTTTTTTGATATTTTCAAGTTCGAAATTTGTGACAGGAAATCCTGTGTGTTTTTTAGATAGCTCGGATGTCTATTTGCTATAGGTTTCAGATGATAATCAATTAATTCCGAGATCGCATAAGATTCCGAATTACAATCTGATACGATTGGCCTCCCAGGTGGAGTTAAGTCATCCGTCCATGAAGAACGGTCCTTGTGGATCTTTGGTAGGATATAAAATTGTCTTGTTTGAGCACTGAGCTTACCTGTTAAATATTTCAATTGTTTTTTGGTAATGTGACCTTCGTCGAGGAGAAATTTTAAGATCTTATTGAATTTTTCGATATTACTAGGCCAAATAAGTGAATCTATTTTCTTATAATGTCTAGTATTGCTGAGTTGTCTCATGGCTTCCTTTATATAATTATCCCGAGATAGAACAACTACCGACCCACCTTTGTCGGCTGGTTTAATCACTAATTTCTTATTTTTTCGAAGTTTCGTGAGGGCTCTCCGTTCACCAGCTGTTAAATTGTCTTTATCGGAGAGTATGTTCATGCTGAACACCTTTTTGATGATTCGTTTGCTAGCCTCAATAATTTAGGGATCTACTTCACTATCTGGAGGTGACCAACCAGATGATTCTGTAAAAGGAAGTTTCCGACCGCTGGAGTTTCTAAAGCGGTCGGCTAATTTCATTTGCCTAAGAAAATTACAGTTGTATGATGGTAAATTTGTTTGGTTATCAGTTTTAGGCTTTGGTGCTGGTACAAAAGTTAAACCGCGATCTAAAAGAGATTTCTCTTGGGTTGTTAGGTCATTGGTGCCAGACAGGTTAACCACATTAGTTCCTAATCCCACATCTGTTAGGCGGCTGTTACCTTTGCCTTTACTTAGTTTAAATTTAGGTGGTTCATCCAGTGATCGTACATAATATTGGCGGTTCTCGTGGTCCAATGGATTAAATCCTGAGCAACATCAAACTTCGCGTCATCAATTTTTGGTATCACGTTAACGTCCTTCACTTTCCGAATGGTTTCGTTGATGATGCTCAGGGTTCTCCTCTCAGCCTGAGGGAGTTTTTGCGAAAAGTTTAGTTCAGCGAAATAAATTTTTGCTGATCTAAACTTGACCCTGATATCGCTAAGCATTTTCCGCAACTGCTTAACTACGAGATCAGAATTATCGTTTCGAGAATTCACGCCAATATTTAATAATATTTTTTGGGGACTGGACTGGCCCCTGTGCCCTTTAAACATAGAGCGCAGATGATTGAATTTAGTTTAAACGATATTTTATTTGTAAATAGACTACAGACATATGCATAACAGCTACAAAAATAGAAATTGACAAATGGTATAGACATATAGTAATACAAGCTGAAGCATGGCAACTGTTAAAAGAAGCTGGGGATTTGAATGTAAGCCATCGGCTTACAATATATCATTTCCCCGCGGCAGACATGTGTTCGAATTTAAGCGCAGATAGTCAGACTATTCCGATAATCAATGTTTAGCGTTTAAACTAAAAGGAAAAATCGAAAAATAAGAGACAAGAGCTAAAACAATAAGGATGAGAATGGAAAGAAGAGAATGTACAGGGTTGCCAGAATGGTGAAAGTATAATAATTAATTATTATCTAATGTCTCAGACTTACAAGACAGCGATGACGAGTTCTTGTCAGTAAATAACGTTGTTTCACAACATTCTTGGTGACCATCTGGTGTGGACTATTAAACTGTTAACGGGGCTTAAGCCTGAGTTTGCGTTTCAGCAAATATTAATTGAATCGATTGGAAAAGAGGATAAATTTGTGAACTAATAATAATAATAACTCTTTGGCCAGCCGCTGATTCGTCGCGGTCCTCATAAGAGAAGGCCATCATTCCCCCTGCACCCCACCCCCTCTTCCCCTCCTCTCCTCCCAGCATTCAGATATAAACTGCTTAATAGTGTCCCTCACTTCCTCTTTTTCAATTTCTTCAATAAGCATTCTAACCCTCTCCCTCGTGTCCCCCTTCAGCCATCTATCCTTTGTTTCTTCACCCCACTTCTGCATTATTCTTCCAGTAAATTTTATTCTATGAGGTATATACTGTGGGCATTCCAAGAGAAAATGTTCCAGGGTCTCCACTACTCCAGAGTGGCACATTTGGCATCCCTTTTCCCCATCTCTCCCAATTTTTCCCCGAAGCTCCAGTGATCTTGATCTCAGTTTGAACAGCAGTGACCCTCCAAAGGTGCCATCTAGGTACTTCTCAAAAGCTGGCTTTTCTTTATATTGTAACCCCTGCAGTGATCTTTTCACGCTAACCCCTGCTCGCCAGTTTCGATTGCAGTCTTCCATGACTCTCTCTTTGACAAACCTTTTGCCTTCTTTCATTCCTACTTCTATGTTTGTGACCTCTATAGAGTAATAGAACTGCTTCAAATATTTCATAATTCCCTATCTATAGAACTGCTTCAAATATTTCATAATTCCCCTCTTCCGTTAGGTTTCAGAACCACATAGAAGACTAGTGGTATCTGCATCAATGGGTAATCGTTCAATTGTGTTGCTTCGCACACTAGTAAACACGGGACAGTGCAGAAGGTAATGCTCAGTGGTTTCGAGATCTCCACAAACACAGAAAGGGGTAAGGGCAAAGTGATTGTTGCATAGATGGTAATTCAAATTACTGCACTGGAGGCGTAATCTACAATGGTAAATTTGGGCTTTGCGAGATTTTGCAGTACCAAAATAGCGCGGTGGTCGAAAGTGCTCCTGATTCAGAAAAGTTTTAAAATTGTGAATGGAGGGATTTTCGCGTACAATTAAAGGCACATTAGAAGAAACGGATGAATTTAGAAAAAAACGTGAAGCTTTTTGGATCAATACGCTTCAAACCCTCTGGCCATTTGGTATGAACATATCAGAGGGCGAATGCGAAAGGAGGTCCATCATTCCTTTCACTTTAACGTACAACAGAATGAATGTCGAAATAGCAAAAATGTTAAAAGATGAATTCAATTTTACCAATGCTAAATTAAATGAACCTTTGAATCTTCGACCTGTCATCGCCTATAAGAAAAACAAAAGCTTGCGTAACATCCTTGTAAGGACTAAATTAGAGCCCATCAATGAATAACATCAATTTTTGCCAGCCAGTTTAACCAGTTCCTAAGCTCATCACTTAGTTTAAATCAATTTTATGTACTTTTTTGTCAGGTTTGAAACCAATCAGGGTTCAGTAAATGAAAACAATTTTTCGGCGGTATATTAAAAGGAAAAAAAACGTTTCAGTAGGAAATGTCTGTGCCAGTGCGATTTTTTAACCTCAAACACACACAGGCGAGTGCCAGAGTTCATATATGCCCAAAAACAAAATAGGTTCTAATTTCAATCATGTGTATGTATTTCCTAAATAAAATTATTATTTATTTTTTATATTTATTTATTGATTGTTTTTATTGATTATTTTTAATTGATTATTTTTAATTGATTATTTTTAATTGATTATTTTTAATTTTTTATTCATTTTTATTTATTTATTTATTTATTTATTTATTTATTTATTTATTTCCTTGATTCATTTATTTAAATAATTATTTTTATTTTTAATTTTTCATACCTTTCACACAATGTAGAGGTTCAGAAGGTAAAACACACAATTTCTACGTGGTGTAAAATATTTTCCGTCATAAACCTC
This sequence comes from Pictodentalium vernedei, assembly GCA_031216915.1. Taxonomy (NCBI): domain Eukaryota; kingdom Metazoa; phylum Mollusca; class Scaphopoda; order Dentaliida; family Dentaliidae; genus Pictodentalium; species Pictodentalium vernedei. The sequence continues at coordinate 656,964,774 of CM062295.1, forward strand.
CGTCGGGGGATATTCATTCCAACTGATAACATTCGTGAGGCATCATGATCTTTGGCATTATTTTTTCATTTATTTCTTTAGTCTCAATATATTTTAATGAATGAATGAATGAAAGGTTTTAGCGCGCCGAAGGCGCGCAGGGACGATGTGGGATTTACAAATCCCTTGCGACCCGGTTAACCTTATTTTTTTTTCCTTGGATCACACAGGCCTAGCTTTCCTATTGCCCAAAATGGAGTCTGAGGGGGTTATATATATATATATTTTATCAAACCATTTTTTCATATTATTTTCACATACTTCTGAAGCCAGTAAAGCAAACCGCTCCCGATTGGTTTTACTTAAATGAAAGCCAACCAATAGGGCTTCATGGGGTCAGTAAAGCAAACCACTCACTGACTGATTAAAATTCAATGGAAGCCAATCAATAGGGCTTCATCTAATTTGTTTGGACGACACAAACTGAGTTGTGAAAAACAAACTTGGGACATCTCAGATTGAAAAGAATTAATTACATGAGTGACATTTGTCAGCTTGTTACCGAGTTTAATTATGTACTGAGCTGTGAAAAACACCCCCAGCCCACATATGGATATATACCATGCATGCCCTCCCAAAGTTGGAATCATTTTCCTCAAAGTCTCTTTGAAAAAGCCAAACCAGGCGAAACGCGTCGAGACAGACGGATTATTTTCTACCTTTGCTGAAGACTGCAACCAATCCAGGTATCTTCTTTAATAGGTAATATCTAATTTTCCAATTTTATTTATTTCATCACTTTATATTTTATTTATACTTAATTCAGCTACTTTCTTTAACAATGGCAAGAAAAGGACAGAGGCATCAGAAGCAGAGAGTTGCCAAGTCCGGAACTGGCCAGGAACAATCGTTCCAGGCTTATTCTAGGCTGGTCAAGGCTCTGTTTCAGGTGCTTCAATGTTTGTACCACATTGGGCTATTAGAGCACCATTTGGCAAATCGGGATTTCCCGAAACAGCTTGAGAAGAAAGTAGATGAGTTAGATGGCTTTCTAAAGCCAGCTCTTCCCACCCCACACATTTTTTCTGTTTTTCGACAGATTAGTGTGGGATGGGCCAATCAAACGTTAAATGCTTTAGTTGAGCATTATAAGATGAATTTAAACCAGTTGAAGTCTAAGATAACTTTGGCTATACGACCACCTCCTGGACTCGAAAAAATAGACTTCAACAGCGCTTCGGCGCGTGCCTTGATCTGGGCTAAAAAGAACTTTAAAAATAAGTTGACAGATAAGACGATTTCGGCTTATGAGTCTTACATTTCGGAACTTCGCCCAGCGTCTGGAGTAAGGAACAATACGGGAGGGAGCAAGCAAACTCCGGCCCGTGTTGTCCCTCTACCCCAACGCGAAAAGCAAAATAAGAAAAGATCAAGGCAAAGCACTTCTCCCTCTTCTTTTCCTTCTACTTCTTCTTTCTCTCAGAGTAAGCGCCTCAATTTGCAAACATCTCCGGTCCATATTGTGACTGAAGATGCTCGCAAATTGAGTAACGCTGTCTCGCCTCGTCTTGCTCCTCTACCTCCTACTCCTCCTCAGCCTTTCTTCTCTGGTCCTCCTAGTGCTCTTACTAGAACTCCTCCTCCTCCTTCTGTTTCTTCTCCTCCTTCTGTTTCTTCTCCTACTTCTGTTTCCTCTCCTGCTTCTGTTTCTTCTCCCCCTTCTCCTGCCTCTAGTGTGGTTCAACCAGGTATATCGTACTCAGAGAAAGTCAAATCACCGAGCCGCAACTCGGGCCGCTCATTTGATACTAAATTCTCCCAGTTTCGGCATAAAAGCGGAGTTAATTTTGACAAAAGGAATTGGCGCCTCCCCGATGTTTGTAAAAACATCCTTATGATTGGAAGTTCAAATTTAGGACGCATTGATCGAAATCCCCATCCGGACATCCAGGTGGAGTGTTACCCCGGCGCCAAATTCAATCATCTGCGCTCTATGTTTAAAGGGCACAGGGGCCAGTCCAGTCCCAAAAAAATATTATTAAATATTGGCGTGAATTCTCGAAACGATAATTCTGATCTCGTAGTTAAGCAGTTGCGGAATATGCTTAGCGATATCAGGGTCAAGTTTAGATCAGCAAAAATTTATTTCGCTGAACTAAACTTTTCGCAAAAACTCCCTCAGGCTGAGAGGAGAACCCTGAGCATCATCAACGAAACCATTCGGAAAGTGAAGGACGTTAACGTGATACCAAAAATTGATGACGCGAAGTTTGATGTTGCTCAGGATTTAATCCATTGGACCACGAGAACCGCCAATATTATGTACGATCACTGGTTGAACCACCTAAATTTAAACTAAGTAAAGGCAAAGGTAACAGCCGCCTAACAGATGTGGGATTAGGAACTAATGTGGTTAACCTGTCTTGCACCAATGACCTAACAACCCAAGAGAAATCTCTTTTAGATCGCGGTTTAACTTTTGTACCAGCACCAAAGCCTAAAACTGATAACCAAACAAATTTACCATCATACAACTGTAATTTTCTTAGGCAAATGAAATTAGCCGACCGCTTTAGAAACTCCAGCGGTCGGAAACTTCCTTTTACAGAATCATCTGGTTGGTCACCTCCAGATAGTGAAGTAGATCCCGAAATTATTGAGGCTAGCAAACGAATCATCAAAAAGGTGTTCAGCATGAACATACTCTCCGATAAAGACAATTTAACAGCTGGTGAACGGAGAGCCCTCACGAAACTTCGAAAAAATAAGAAATTAGTGATTAAACCAGCCGACAAAGGTGGGTCGGTAGTTGTTCTATCTCGGGATAATTATATAAAGGAAGCCATGAGACAACTCAGCAATACTAAACATTATAAGAAAATAGATTCACTTATTTGGCCTAGTAATATCGAAAAATTCAATAAGATCTTAAAATTTCTCCTCGACGAAGGTCACATTACCAAAAAACAATTGAAATATTTAACAGCTAAGCTCAGTGCTCAAACAAGACAATTTTATATCCTACCAAAGATCCACAAGGACCGTTCTTCATGGACGGATGACTTAACTCCACCCGGGAGGCCAATTGTATCAGATTGTAATTCGGAATCTTATGCGATGTCGGAATTAATTGATTATCATCTGAAACCTATAGCAAATAGACATCCGAGCTATCTAAAAAATACACAGGATTTCCTGTCAAAAAATTCGAAATTGAAAATATCGAAAAATGCAATTCTGGCTACTTTGGATATCGACAGTATGTATACGAACATTGATATTGATAAAGGTGTTAAATCAGTTAAAAATGCATTTGAAAAATATCCGGATGCGAAACGCCCGGATGAACAAATTTTGGATCTTTTAGAGCTGAGCTTAAAAGGTAATGACTTTCAATTCAATAGAGAATATTTTCTACAAATAATGGGTTGTCCTATGGGCAAAAGATTCAGTCCTAATTTTGCAAGCATTTATGTAGCGGAATGGGAGGAAAATGCCTTAAGCAAATGTGCAAAGCATCCTCTCGTATATCTCAGGTATTTAGATGACATTTTTATTATTTTGGAACATTCAAAAGAAGATTTTGATGAATTTTTAGAAATGTTGAACAATCACGATCCAAATATTAAATTGAAAGCTACTATCAGTGAAAATTCTGTTGATTTTCTCGATGTGACCGTGTATAAAGGCAAGCAATTTCAGGCGTCCGGTCATTTAGATTATAAAGTGTATTTTAAACCAACTGATTCACATCAATTGTTGCACACAAAATCATTTCATCCTCAACATACATTTAAAGGTATCATCAAATCACAACTCGTTCGTTTCCACCGCAATTCAAGTGATAAGGTAAATTTCAATGAGGCTTGTTCTACTCTATTTGGCGCCCTCAGATCGAGAGGGTACTCGCTGCGCCTTTTGCGTAGCCTGAAATCCCAAACCCTGAAAAAGCTCGAAAGTCCAGCTGAAACTACCGATTTCGAACCACTGAAGATTGAACACAACAGACCGTTGCAGAATGGTAGTGGCGTGGTAATTAATTGCAAAAAGCCTCGTTGTAGACTGCATACTTTTATGCCTGATCAGAAAGAGGAATTTTCCTCCGAACAAACGAAAAATCATTATCAGATCCGTAACCCCCTTCATTGTGATTCACCAAACATTATTTACCTTATCACTTGTAAGAGATGTCGGAAACAGTATGTTGGTCAAAGTCAAAATCCTTTTCGAGAACGTGCTACTAGACACAAACAGGATATAAAACATAATGCTGATGCCCCAGTAGCACAACATTTTAACCTTCCTGGCCATTCTTTGGACGATTTCGAAATCCATCCTATTGAACAACCACCAATTAAAGACACATTAGAAGAAACGGATGAATTTAGAAAAAAACGTGAAGCTTTTTGGATCAATACGCTTCAAACCCTCTGGCCATTTGGTATGAACATATCAGAGGGCGAATGCGAAAGGAGGTCCATCATTCCTTTCACTTTAACGTACAACAGAATGAATGTCGAAATAGCAAAAATGTTAAAAGATGAATTCAATTTTACCAATGCTAAATTAAATGAACCTTTGAATCTTCGACCTGTCATCGCCTATAAGAAAAACAAAAGCTTGCGTAACATCCTTGTAAGGACTAAATTAGAGCCCATCAATGAATAACATCAATTTTTGCCAGCCAGTTTAACCAGTTCCTAAGCTCATCACTTAGTTTAAATCAATTTTATGTACTTTTTTGTCAGGTTTGAAACCAATCAGGGTTCAGTAAATGAAAACAATTTTTCGGCGGCATATTAAAAGGAAAAAAAAACGTTTCAGTAGGAAATGTCTGTGCCAGTGCGATTTTTTAACCTCAAACACACACACACACACACACACACACACACACACACACACACACACACACACACACACACACACACACACACACACACACACACACACACACACACACACACACACACAGTCGTGTCTTCCCTCGGTACAGTTCTGGGAAAACAACCGAGGTAAAGTGTTTCTTTTGTCTTTTGTACCTCGGTAAGGCAAAACACTCAAACTCTTTTGTCTAGTTACCTCGTCAAGTTGGTAAGGCAAACCCCCCCCCCCCCCACACACACACACACACACACACACACACACACACACACACACACACACACACACACACACACACACACACACACACACACACACACACAGAGACACACACATACACACACTACATGCTTATATACCCTAACGTATATACAAGAGCGTATTAACATGCATGTAGATGAGTATTTACACACATTTTTCAGTAAACATATTGATGTTGATAGATAATTCATTTTCCACCGGTACACATATTATCCATACAAGATCAGGTTAGATAACAACGGGGCAGTTGTAAGTTATGGGGACCTAGACAAGACAAAAGCAGATCACTGGAAGGACTAATCACTATTGTCTACATCCCCACACTTAATGGAAGGCAGATCCACACTCTCATGCGTACACAGACACGCCTCAACACACGCACTCACAGATACTTAGATACATACAAACACGCACACACACACACACACAGAGTGACCTGGTGACACACACACGCACACACACACCTGTGTATTGTGAAATCTTAACTTGTGCGCTTGTATATTTTGATAATCATGCACGCTGGCACGCAGGAGAAACATTACAAATGTCACAGAGCCTAGCTTTTTGAGACTGAGTTAGCACTCATTTTGACACGTCAGATAGGGGCTTAGCATCTAAACAGAATTTTCTGTCAAAATACTAGGAATCATTGATTGAATTGGGCGCCGGGGTAACACTCCACCTGGATGTCCGGATGGGGATTTCGATCAATGCGTCCTAAATTTGAACTACCAATCATAAGGATGTTTTTACAAACATCGGGGAGGCGCCAATTCCTTTTGTCAAAATTAACTCCGCTTTTATGCCGAAACTGGGAGAATTTAGAATCAAATGAGCGGCCCGAGTTGCGGCTCGGTGATTTGACTTTCTCTGAGTACGATATACCTGGTTGAACCACACTAGAGGCAGGAGAAGGGGGAGAAGAAACAGAAGCAGGAGAGGAAACAGAAGCAGGAGAAGAAACAGAAGCAGAAGAAGAAACAGAAGCAGGAGAAGAAACAGAAGGAGGAGGAGGAGTTCTAGTGAGAGCACTAGGAGAACCAGAGAAGAAAGGCTGAGGAGGAGTAGGAGGTAGAGGAGCAAGACGAGGCGAGACAGCGTTACTGAATTTTCGAGCATCTTCAGTCACAATATGGACCGGAGATGTTTGCAAATTGAGGCGCTTACTCTGAGAGAAAGAAGTAGAAGTGCTTTGCCTTGATCTTTTCTTATTTTGCTTTTCGCGTTGGGGTAGAGGGACAACACGGGCCGGAGTTTGCTTGCTCCCTCCCGTATTGTTCCTTACTCCAGACGCTGGGCGAAGTTCCGAAATGTAAGACTCATAGGCCGAAATCGTCGTCTTATCTGTCAACTTATTTTTAAAGTTTTTTTGAGCCCAGATCAAGGCACGCGCACGAGCTGGCGCCGGGATTTGAATGTAAGCCATCGGCTTTCAATATATCATTTCCCCGCGGCAGACATGTGTTCGAATTTAAGCGCAGATAGGTAGTCAGACTATTCCGATAATCAATGTTTAGCGTTTAAACTAAAAGGAAAAATCGAAAAATAAGAGACAAGAGCTAAAACAATAAGGACGAGAATGGAAAGAAGAGAATGTACAGGGTTGCCAGAATGGTGAAAGTATAATAATTAATTATTATCTAATGTCTCAGACTTACAAGACGGCGATGACGAGTTCTTGTCAGTAAATAACGTTGTTTCAGAACATTCTTGGTGACCATCTGGTGTGGACTATTAAACTGTTAACGGGGCTTAAGCCTGAGTTTGCGTTTCAGCAAATATTAATTGAATCGATTGGAAAAGAGGATAAATTTGTGAACTGCTTCAAATATTTCATAATTCCCCTCTTCCGTTAGGTTTCAGAACCACATAGAAGACTAGTGGTATCTGCATCAATGGGTAATCGTTCAATTGTGTTGCTTCGCACACTAGTAAACACGGGACAGTGCAGAAGGTAATGCTCAGTGGTTTCGAGATCTCCACAAACACAGAAAGGGGTAAGGGCAAAGTGATTGTTGTATAGATGGTAATTCAAATTACTGCACTGGAGGCGTAATCTACAATGGTAAATTTGGGCTTTGCGAGATTTTGCAGTACCAAAATAGCGCGGTGGTAGAAAGTGCTCCTGATTCAGAAAAGTTTTAAAATTGTGAATGGAGGGATTTTCGCGTTCAATTAAAGGCACATTAGAAGAAACGGATGAATTTAGAAAAAAACGTGAAGCTTTTTGGATCAATACGCTTCAAACCCTCTGGCCATTTGGTATGAACATATCAGAGGGCGAATGCGAAAGGAGGTCCATCATTCCTTTCACTTTAACGTACAACAGAATGAATATCGAAATAGCAAAAATGTTAAAAGATGAATTCAATTTTACCAATGCTAAATTAAATGAACCTTTGAATCTTCGACCTGTCATCGCCTATAAGAAAAACAAAAGCTTGCGTAACATCCTTGTAAGGACTAAATTAGAGCCCATCAATGAATAACATCAATTATTGCCAGTCAGTTTAACCAGTTCCTACGCTCATCACTTAGTTTAAATCAATTTTGTGTAATTTTTTGTCATGTTTGAAACCCATCAGGGTTCAGTAAATGAAAACAATTTTTCGGCGGCGTATTAAAAGGAAAAAAACGTTTCAGTATGAAATGTCTGCGCCAGTGCGATTTTTTAACCTCAAACACACACAGGCGAGTGCCAGAGTTCATATATGCCCAAAAACAAAATAGGTTCTAATTTCAATCATGTGTATGTATTTCCTAAATAAAATTATTATTTATTTATTTATATATTTATTTATTGATTATTTATTTATTTATTTATTTGGTTGATTCATTTATTTAAATTATTATTTTCATTTTTATTTTTAATTTTTCATACCTTTCACACAATGTAGAGGTTCAGAAGGTAAAACACACAATTTCTACGTGGTGTAAAATATTTTCCGTCATAAACCTCCGTCGGGGGATATTCATTCCAACTGATAACATTCGTGAGGCATCATGATCTTTGGCGTTATTTTTTCATTTATTTCTTTAGTCTCAATATATTTTATCAAACTATTTTTTAATATTATTTTCACATACTTCTGAAGCCAGTAAAGCAAACCGCTCCCGATTGGTTTTACTTAAATCAAAGCCAACCAATAGGGCTTCATGGGGTCAGTAAAGTAAACCACTCACTGACTGATTAAAATTCTATGGAAGCCAATCAATAGGGCTTCATCTAATTTGTTTGGACGACACAAACTGAGTTGTGAAAAACAAACTTGGGACATCTCAGATTGAAAAGAATTAATTAGATGAGTGACATTTGTCAGCTTGTTACCGAGTTTAATTATGTACTGAGCTGTGAAAAACACCCCCAGCCCACATATGGATATATACCATGCATGCCCTCCCAAAGTTGGAATCATTTTCCTCAAAGTCTCTTTGAAAAAGCCAAACCAAGCGAAACGCGTCCAGACAGACGGATTATTTTCTACCTTTGCTGAAGACTACAACCAATCCAGGTATCTTCTCTAATAGGTAATATCTAGATTTCATTTTAATTTATTTCATTTCTTCATTTTAATTTCATTCTAAATTCATCTACCTATTCTTCAAATGGCTCAAAAAAGACAGAAGCATCAGGGAAAGAGAGTTGCCCAGTCTGGAAGAGGCCAGGAACAATCGTTCCAGGCCTATTCTAGATTGGTCAAGGCCCTTTTCCAGGTGATTCAGTGTATGCACCATATTGGGCTCCTAGAGCAGCATTTGGCCAACCGGGATTTCCCGAAACAGTTGGAGAAGAAAGTAGATGAGTTAGGTGGCTTTCTAAAGCCGGCTCTTCCCACCCCACACATTTTTTCTGTTTTTCGACAGATTAGTGTGGGATGGGCCAACCAAACGTTAAATGCTTTAGTTGAGCATTACAAGATAAATTTAAACCAGTTGAAGTCTAAGATAACTTTGGCTATGCGACCACCTCCTGGACTCGAAAAAATAGACTTCAACAGCGCTTCGGCGCGTGCCTTGATCTGGGCTCAAAAAAACTTTAAAAATAAGTTGACAGATAAGACGATTTCGGCCTATGAGTCTTACATTTCGGAACTTCGCCCAGCGTCTGGAGTAAGGAACAATACGGGAGGGAGCAAGCAAACTCCGGCCCGTGTTGTCCCTCTACCCCAACGCGAAAAGCAAAATAAGAAGAGATCAAGGCAAAGCACTTCTCCCTCTTCTTTTCCTTCTACTTCTTCTTTCTCTCAGAGTAAGCGCCTCAATTTGCAAACATCTCCGGTCCATATTGTGACTGAAGATGCTCGCAAATTGAGTAACGCTGTCTCGCCTCGTCTTGTTCCTCTACCTCCTACTCCTCCTCAGCCTTTCTTCTCTGGTTCTCCTAGTGCTCTCACTAGAACTCCTCCTCCTTCTGTTTCTTCTCCTGCTTCTGTTTCCTCTCCTGCTTCTGTTTCTTCTCCCCCTTCTCCTGCCTCTAGTGTGGTTCAACCAGGTATATCGTACTCAGAGAAAGTCAAATCACCGAACCGCAACTCGGGCCGCTCATTTGATTCTAAATTCTCCCAGTTTCGGCATAAAAGCGGAGTTAATTTTGACAAAAGGAATTGGCGCCTCCCCGATGTTTGTAAAAACATCCTTATGATTGGAAGTTCAAATTTAGGACGCATTGATCGAAATCCCCATCCGGACATCCAGGTGGAGTGTTACCCCGGCGCCAAATTCAATCATCTGCGCTCTATGTTTAAAGGGCACAGGGGCCAGTCCAGTCCCCAAAAAATATTATTAAATATTGGCGTGAATTCTCGAAACGATAATTCTGATCTCGTAGTTAAGCAGTTGCGGAATATGCTTAGCGATATCAGGGTCAAGTTTAGGTCAGCAAAAATTTATTTCGCTGAACTAAACTTTTCGCAAAAACTCCCTCAGGCTGAGAGGAGAACCCTGAGCATCATCAACGAAACCATTCGGAAAGTGAAGGACGTTAACGTTATACCTAAAATTGATGACGCGAAGTTTGATGTTGCTCAGGATTTAATCCATTGGACCACGAGAACCGCCAATATTATGTACGATCACTGGTTGAACCACCTAAATTTAAACTAAGTAAATGCAAAGGTAACAGCCGCCTAACAGACGTGGGATTAGGAGCTAATGTGGTTAACCTGTCTGGCACCAATGACCTAACAACCCAAGAGAAATCTCTTTTAGATCGCGGTTTAACTTTTGTACCAGCACCAAAGCCTAAAACTGATAACCAAACAAATTTACCATCATACAACTGTAATTTTCTTAGGCAAATGAAATTAGCAGACCGCTTTAGAAACTCCAGCGGTCGGAAACTTCCTTTTACAGAATCATCTGGTTGGTCACCTCCAGATAGTGAAGTAGATCCCGAAATTATTGAGGCTAGCAAACGAATCATCCAAAAGGTGTTCAGCATGAACATACTCTCCGATAAAGACAATTTAACAGCTGGTGAACGGAGAGCCCTCACGAAACTTCGAAAAAATAAGAAATTAGTAATTATACCAGCCGACAAAGGTGGGTCGGTAGTTGTTCTATCTCGGGATAATTATATAAAGGTAGCCATGAGACAACTCAGCAATACTAAACATTATAAGAAAATAGATTCACTTATTTGGCCTAGTAATATCGAAAAATTCAATAAGATCTTAAAATTTCTCCTCGACGAAGGTCACATTACCAAAAAACAATTGAAATATTTAACAGCTAAGCTCAGTGCTCAAACAAGACAATTTTATATCCTACCAAAGATCCACAAGGACCGTTCTTCATGGACGGATGACTTAACTCCACCCGGGAGGCCAATTGTATCAGATTGTAATTCGGAATCTTATGCGATGTCGGAATTAATTGATTATCATCTAAAACCTATAGCAAATAGACATCCGAGCTATCTAAAAAATACACAGGATTTCCTGTAAAAAATTTCGAAATTGAAAATATCGAAAAATGCAATTCTGGCTACTTTGGATATCGACAGTATGTATACGAACATTGATATTGATAAAGGTGTTAAATCAGTTAAAAATGCATTTGAAAAATATCCGGATGCGAAACGCCCGGATGAACAAATTTTGGATCTTTTAGAGCTGAGCTTAAAAGGTAATGACTTTCAATTCAATGGAGAATATTTTCTACAAATAATGGGTTGTCCTATGGGCAAAAGATTCAGTCCTAATTTTGCAAGCATTTATGTAGCGGAATGGGAGGAAAATGCCTTAAGCAAATGTGCAAAGCATCCTCTCGTATATCTCAGGTACTTAGATGACATTTTTATTATTTGGGAACATTCAAAGGAAGATTTTGATGAATTTTTAGAAATTTTGAACAATCACGATCCAAATATTAAATTGAAAGCTACTATCAGTGAAAATTCTGTTGATTTTCTCGATGTGACCGTGTATATCAGATCCGTAACCCCCTCCATTGTGATTCACCGAACATTATTTACCTTATCACTTGTAAGCGATGTCGGAAACAGTATGTTGGTCAAAGTCAAAATCCTTTCCGAGAACGTGCTACTAGACACAAACAGGATATAAAACATAATGCTGATGCACCAGTAGCACAACATTTTAACCTTCCTGGCCATTCGTTGGACGATTTCGAAATCCATCCTATTGAACAACCACCAATTAAAGGCACATTAGAAGAAACGGATGAATTTAGAAAAAAACGTGAAGCTTTTTGGATCAATACGCTTCAAACCCTCTGGCCATTTGGTATGAACATATCAGAGGGCGAATGCGAAAGAAGGTCCATCATTCCTTTCACTTTAACGTACAACAGAATGAATATCGAAATAGCAAAAATGTTAAAAGATGAATTCAATTTTACCAATGCTAAATTAAATGAACCTTTGAATCTTCGACCTGTCATCGCCTATAAGAAAAACAAAAGCATGCGTAACATCCTTGTAAGGACTAAATTAGAGCCCATCAATGAATAACATCAATTATTGCCAGTCAGTTTAACCAGTTCCTAAGCTCATCACTTAGTTTAAATCAATTGTGTGTAATTTTTTGTCATGTTTGAAACCCATCTGGGTTCAGAAAATGAAAACAATTTTTCGGCGGCATATTAAAAGGAAAAAACGTTTCAGTATGAAATGTCTGTGCCAGTGCGATTTTTTAACCTCAAACACACACACACAGAGAGACACACACATACACACACTACATGCTTATATACCCTAACGTATATACAAGAGCGTATTAACATGCATGTAGATGAGTATTTACACACATTTTTCAGTAAACATATTGATGTTGATAGATAATTCATTTTCCACAGGTACACATATTATCCATACAAGATCAGGTTAGATAACAACGGGGCAGTTGTAAGTTATGGGGACCTAGACAAGACAAAAGCAGATCACTGGAAGGACTAATCATTATTGTCTACATCCCCACACTTAATGGAAGGCAGATCCACCCTCTCATGCGTACACAGACACGCCTCAACACACGCACTCACAGATACTCAGATACATACAAACACGCACACACACACACACAGAGTGACCTGGTGACACACACACACACACACACACACACCTGTGTATTGTGAAATCTTAACTTGTGCGCTTGTATATTTTGATAATCATGCACGCTGGCACGCAGGAGAAACATTACAAATGTCACAGAGCCTAGCTTTTTGAGACTGAGTTAGCACTCATTTTGACACGTCAGATAGGGGCTTAGCATCTAAACAGAATTTTCTGTCAAAATACTAGGAATCATTGATTGAATTTGGCGCCGCGGTAACACTCCACCTGGATGTCCGGATGGGGATTTCGATCAATGCGTCCTAAATTTGAACTACCAATCATAAGGATGTTTTTACAAACATCGGGGAGGCGCCAATTCCTTTTGTCAAAATTAACTCCGCTTTTATGCCGAAACTGGGAGAATTTAGAATCAAATGAGCGGCCCGAGTTGCGGCTCGGTGATTTGACTTTCTCTGAGTACGATATACCTGGTTGAACCACACTAGAGGCAGGAGAAGGGGGAGAAGAAACAGAAGCAGGAGAGGAAACAGAAGCAGGAGAAGAAACAGAAGCAGAAGAAGAAACAGAAGCAGGAGAAGAAACAGAAGGAGGAGGAGGAGTTCTAGTGAGAGCACTAGGAGAACCAGAGAAGAAAGGCTGAGGAGGAGTAGGAGGTAGAGGAGCAAGACGAGGCGAGTTAGCGTTACTGAATTTGCGAGCATCTTCAGTCACAATATGGACCGGAGATGTTTGCAAATTGAGGCGCTTACTCTGAGAGAAAGAAGTAGAAGTGCTTTGCCTTGATCTTTTCTTATTTTGCTTTTCGCATTGGGGTAGAGGGACAACACGGGCCGGAGTTTGCTTGCTCCCTCCCGTATTGTTCCTTACTCCAGACGCTGGGCGAAGTTCCGAAATGTAAGACTCATAGGCCGAAATCGATGACACAGGATCAAGTAATTTATGATACAAACAGATTGTCTCGAAGAGAGGCGGTTCCTCGCTGTACGAGTAGACATCGAACCTAAAAAGGTGCCTATCCGGGCTCGATAAACTTCAGTACAACACATTATGTAATTCGACAAACAAGTGTTGCATAATGAGTGACCACATGGTTTGCTCGGACAGCACCAGCAATAACTTCAATTTCTGAGACTATTTTCAATTGAGAAACCATCATCTGTCTGGCAGGTAGGATATTTAGCAAGAAGAAAGAATAGGAAAAAGTGGGTACGGAGTGAAGAACAAAGGTAAAGTGAAGAATATTGTTCATGCTTCAATGGTGGTGGATTTTGCAACTCTTCCGTATTCATATATTACATTGCAAGTATAATGAAGAAGGGGTGCATATTAATCGTAAACTAACTGTTTATGCCGCTAATTGTGCGAGCAAGGAAGAATGACAAATATTCGAAATAGCTTTGTCGCATATTACCTGACATGGCTATTGTGAAGATAAAGAACACAGGCATTGACGTTTAAGTGATTAGCATAGGAGCAGCTTCGTGAAATCAACTCAAGATGGACAACAATGGAATTGGCTTGGTAGGCCACACCATTATTGTTCATATTGGCAAGGTCTCACAGAAGACCTCAGAGCACTGTAGATTGTAGGTAGTACAAGTAACCGGGCTTCTAACTTAAATCGTATGAAACGGAGATCACAAGAGACCGTCCGATTCCAATGCTTAACTGCCAAGCAACAGTGGAAATAAGCAAAGAGCTAAAATAAAACATATATACACACAAGAAAAAACACATGTTACAACAGGATGTTGCAATATAACACGTCACCGTCACTGCTTGGGTCCCTTTATTTGAGTCTCAAGCATTGCCACTACAGTAGGATTTCATTCTTATAATACTAATTAATTAATTAATTAATATATAATTAATATATACACACAAGAAAAAACACATGTTACAACAGGATGTTGCAATATAACACGTCACCGTCACTGCTTGGGTCCCTTTATTTGAGTCTCAAGCATTGCCACTACAGTAGGATTTCATTCTTATAATACTAATTAATTAACCAGATGAAATAGAGCTAATAGCTTATATTCATGTTCTTGTAAAGATAAGTATGCACACACACACACACACACACACACACACACACACACACACACACACACACACACACACACACACACAGAGTCTTGTCTTCCTTCGGTACAGTTCTGGGAAAACAACCGAGGTAAAGGGTTTCTTTTGTCTTTTGTACCTCGGTAAGGCAAAACACTCAAACTCTTTTGTCTAGTTACCTCGTCAAGTTGGTAAGACAAACCCACACACACACACACACAGACACACACACACACACACACACACACACACACACACACACACACACACACACACACACACACACACACACACACACACACACACACACACACACACACACACCCTATACTTGTCCGAGGTGTCAGACGGGGACGTGGCTTTTGGTCAGTACACGACCCTATAAACGGGGTCGCAGGTAACTTCTTTAATTATTAAGCTAGAAACACCAAATTTGAAATTTGAAGATCAAATCAGGTCGGAGTTTTCAAGGTATATTCGAAAAGGCTCCATACTGCACACATTGTACATTTTAGGGGCACTATGAATTTTTGTATTGGAACCGGGCACGATATGATTTTTCGCACTGGATCTGGAGACGCAATACACTCACACACTATACACACATTATACACACAGTATACACATTCCATACACAGCATGTGCTTGGCACAAAGGAAAAGCGGACGTAAGTCAAAACGGAGATATCAGCACATATTGGGTGTGATATGTGCGGTAGATAAAAGGAGAGTTGGCTATTGTTCTATTCAATAACCTGTAAAAACCGACGCTGTGGATTTTTATAGCTCATTAAGTTGGACATGTCAAGTATTGCATTTGGAGGTTAAAACGCCATGAAAGTCGACAGTTTGGAGCCGTTCAGAATAAACGGTGACACATCTGACATGATTTAATCTTCAAATGAGAAATTTGGTGTTTCTTGCTTAATAACGAGAGACATTAGCTGCGTCCCCATATACAATGTTGTGTACTAACCAACAGCCGTGTCCCCGTCTGGCACTAAAGACGCGTATAGCATACATATGCACACATTATACACATTTAATACACTGTATGAGCATTGCACGTAAGGAAAGGCGGACGTAAGTCAAAACGGGAATATCCGCACATACTGGGTGCAGTATGTACAGTAGAAAAATAACCGCGGCTGGCTATTTTAAATCGAGTTGCACCCATCAGTAGTTTATTTATTTATATATTGACAATTAACGACTCTTTCAAGACCCAGCTTCAGAGCGTGTCGGACAGTTTTACGGCTGGAGGAAGAGCTGAAGAATCCAGAGAGAACCGTCGGGCAGCGGGGATCAACACCATCACACATCCTAATATAAAAACTCGACAAAACCAATGTTACAGTGGTTGGAGGCACGCTCACCATCAACGTACAGTACGCGTTGGCACAAAGCACCATCTTACCCCCACATTGACCGAAAATTGGGATTGAGTGTCTTGACAAGAGCACACTGTCCTGATGCGGGTTAGGGTCCATCTGTCCAACTTTAGAACTTAAGCTCGGTGCTCTAACCGACGAGCCACCGCGTCTCCCAACCCATTACTTAATAAAAGTGTCTGACTCCGTTCTCTTCGGTATTTTTTATTAAAGGGGACTTATCAATGGCACACTTTACAAGCAAGAGGTGGGGGGGGGGGGGGGGACTCTGCCAAAGAATAAAAAAACAGATATCTTGGTGAATTTTTAGTTTTGATGATTTCATTTATACCACGTTTTTTTCATAATGCCTGAGCTGTGTGCGAATGGACACACGCTGGCACGTGATTTAAGATAGCAATATATATGAACAGCCCTTGTGGTATGTGGATGATTACAAAATTGGACCAAAGCAACTTGTTCTCGGATATTCCGCACAAACTAATTACGTTTAAGGTGACCTTGATCAAAGATCATGTTCATTAACCCGTTACGGTACCCCGAATACGAACTATTAGTCCGATGTTTCTACACATGTTAACTGATGTGTGGTCTCGTTGTGTACTAAAAATAGCAAAGTCCCTGTCTGGGCTCAAATACACGTATGGATGAATGTGTGTGCGTTGGTGTTGCTGAATTGCGTCTCCGGTTCCTGTGCGAAAAAATCACATAGTTCCCGATTCCTGTACGAAACTTCATAGACCACTGAAATCTACAATGCATTGGCATAGAGCGTTTCTGAACAAACATTGACACATTCAGCAATTCTATCTTCAAATGTCAAATTTGGTGTTTCCAGCTTTATAATTAGAGAAATTAGCTGCGTCCTCATATATAGGGCTGTGTACAAATCAGCAGCCGAGTCCTCGTCTGACAGAAAAGACGCTTATTAGATGTGTGTGTGTTTGTGTGTATGTGAGTGTGTGTGTGAGTGTGGGCGTGGTCGTTTTAACCGAGGATATCCTCGTTGGTTGGATGTACCCGTTAGGGGGTTGTTTATTTATATGAATGTCCCCGATTGACCACGAAGACAATTGCCCTATCATTACATTATACAAAATAAAACACTACACTTGTACTGGACTTAAAGAAAAGGCGGACTAAGTCAAAACGGAAATATCTGCACATATTGGGTGCAGTACGTACAGTAGAAAAATAACCGCGGCTGGCTATTTTAAATCGAGTTGCACCCATCAGTAATTTATTTATTTATATATACTGACAAGTAATGACTCTTTTAAGACCCAGCTTCACATCGCGTCGGACAGTTTTATGGCTGGAAGAAGAGCTGAAGAATCCTGAGAGAACCATCGAGCAGCGGGGATCAACACCATCACATATCCTAACCTACAAACTCGACAAAACCAGTGTTACAGTGGTTGGAGGCACGCTCACCATCAACGTACAGTACGCATTGGCACAAAGCATCATCTTACCACCACATTGGCTGGCAATTGGGATTGAGTGTCTTGACCAAGTGAAAACTGTCCTGATGCGGGTCAGGGTCCATCTGTCCAACTTTAGAATTTAAGCTTGGTGCTCTAACCGATGAGCCACCGCGTCTCCCAACCCATCAGTTAATAAAAGTGTCTGACTCCATTCTCTTCGGTACTTTCTGATTTAAGGGGACGTATCAATGGCACGCTTTACAAGCAAGACGTGAGGGGGGGGGGGGGGGGGGGGACTCTACCATAAAATAAGAAACAGCTATCTTGGTGAATTTTTAGTTTTGATCATTTCGTTTAGACCACGTTTTTTTCATAATGCCTGAGCTGTGTGTGAATTTAAGATAGCAATATATATGAACAGCCATTGTGGTATTTGGATGATTAGAAAATTGGAGCAAAACAACTTTTTCTCGGATATTCCGCACAAACTAATTACGTGTAAGGTTCCTTTGATCAAAGATCATGTTCATTAACCCGTTACGGTACCCCGAACCATTAGTCCTATGTTTCTACAGATTTTAACTAATGTGTGGTCAGGTTGTGTACTAAAATAGCAAGTCCCCGTCTGGCATCAAATACACGTATGGGGGATGTGTGAGCGTGGGTGTTGCTGAATTGCGTCTCCGGTTCCTGTGCGAAAAATCACATAGTTCCCGATTCCTGTACGAAACTTCATAGACCACTGAAATCTACAACGCATTGGTATGGAGCGTTTCCGAACAAACATTGACACACTCAACAATTTTATCCTCAAATGTCAAATTTGGTGTTTCCAGCTTTATAATTAGAGAAATTAGCTGCGTCCTCATATATAGGGCTGTGTACAAATCAGTAGCCGAGTCCTCGTCTGACAGCAAAGATGACGCGTATTAGATGTGTTTGTGTGTGAGGGTGTGTATGAGAGGGTGTGTTTGTGTGTGCGAGTGTGGGGGTGTTCGTTTTAACCGAGGACGTCCTCGTTGGCTGGATGTCCCCATTAGGAGGTTGTTTATTTATATGAATGTCCCCGATTCACCACGAAGACAAGTGTCCTATTCTTACATTATACAAAATAAATACACTGCACTTGTACTGGACATACGAAAAGGCGGACATAAGTCAAAACGGAAATATCTGCCCATATTGGGTGCGGTATATACAGTAGAGAAATAACCGCGGCTTCCTATTTTAAATCGAGTTGCACCCATCAGTAATTTATTTATTTATATATTGACAATTAACGAATCTTTCAATACCCAGCTTCAGGTCGTATCGGACAGTTTTTACGGCTGGAGGAAAACCTTAATAATCCTGAGAGAACGACCGAGCGGCGGGGATCAACACCATCACACATCCTAACCTACAAACTCGAGCTGGTGTGTGGCCAGGTCTCCAGGGTTGTGAACGAAAAATAGCAAAGTCTCCGACTGGCATCAAATACATGTATGGGGAATGTGTGTGTTGCTGAATTGCGTCTCCGGTTCCTGTGCGAAAAATCGCATAGTTCTCGATTCCTCTGCGAAAATTCATAGACCAATATGCAGTGGTATGGAGCGTTTCCGAACTAACGTTGACACATCCAGCAATTTTATCTTCAAATATCAAATTTGATGTTTCCAGCTTAATAATTGGAGAAATAAGCTGCGTCCCCATATATTGGGCTGTGTAGAAATCAACAGCCGAGTCCCCGTCTGATAGCAAAGACGCGTATTAGATGTGTTTGTGTGTAGGGGTGTGCGCGTGTGTGTGAGTGTGAGCATGACTGTTTTAACCGAGGACATCCTCGTTGGCTGGATGTCCCCATTAGGAAGTTGTGTATTTATATGGATGCCCCCTATTGACCCCAAAGACAAGTGCCCTATTCTCATATTATACAAATTTAATACACTGCATTTGTACTGGACATACAAAAGGCGGACGTAAGTGAAAACGGAAATACCTCCCCCTAGTTGGTGTGGTGTGTACAGTAGAAAATAACCGCGGCTGGGTATTTTAAATCGAGTTGCACCGATCAGTAATTTACTTATTTATATATTGACAATTACCGACTCTTTCAAAACCCAGCTTCAGATCGTGTAGGACAGTTTTACGACTGGAGGAAGACCTTAATAATCCTGAGAGAACCATCGAGCAGCAGGGATCAACACCATCAAATATCCTAACCTACAAACTCGACAAAACCAGTTTTACAGTGGTTGGAGGCACGCTCACCATCAACGTACAGTACGCGTTG
Organism: Pictodentalium vernedei; assembly: GCA_031216915.1. Taxonomy (NCBI): domain Eukaryota; kingdom Metazoa; phylum Mollusca; class Scaphopoda; order Dentaliida; family Dentaliidae; genus Pictodentalium; species Pictodentalium vernedei. The sequence goes on from CM062295.1 coordinate 656,984,585, forward strand.
GCACAAAGCACCACCATGTCCCCACGTTGGAAACTGGGATTGAGTGTCTTGACGAAGTGCACACTGTCCTGATGCGGGTCAGGGTCCATCTTCGAACTTTAGGCTTTAAGCTCTGTGCTCTTACCGGTGAGTCACCGCGTCTCCCAACGCATCAGTTAATAAAAGTGTTTGACTCCGTTCTCTTCGGTACTTTCTGATTTAAGGGGACGTATCAATGGCACACTATAGAAGCAAGGGTGTGTGTGTGGGGGGGGGGGGGGGGGACTCTATCATAGAATAAAAGAACACAGCTATCTTGGTGAATTTTTAGGTTTGATGATTTCATTTATACCACGTTTTTTTCCAAATGACTGAGCTGTGTGTGAATGGACACACACTGACCATGTGATTTAAGATAGCAACGTTCGGAACTATTTATTTCCTCTATTGTTCTACTTTTGGCAATGTTTCTGGGGCTGAGGGAATGTTCCCATTTATATTTAAAGGTAAAATTACAACGCAAAATTAATCTCAACAAGCTCCGAAAATCTTCAAACGTAATAAATTGTTGAATATAGCAGATCTCAGTGGTAAATAAAGTTTTAAAGTGGAACAATCTGAGACGAAAATGATTTTTCGCAACAAGAACCGGAAAATATTTTGCCGATTACAGCTGATTCTGTATCAGTGTAAGAAATGTAGTTTAATTATGAAGTCATTAAATAATATTTCATGAAGTCTTTCACCATTTATTTTTACTGACAGGTTTATTCTTGGGGCAAGCAGAAACAGAACGCAACCGATTAGGCATCGCATCGCCCGATAAATGAACAGCCCTTGTGGTATGTGGATTATTACAAAATTGGAGCATAGCAACTCGGATATTCAACACGAACTAATTACGTGTAAAGTTGCCTTGAACAATGACCATGTTCATTAACTCGTTACGGTATCCCGAATATGAACTATTAGTCCGATGTTTCTACACATTTTATCTGATGTGCGGTCAGGTCTCCAGGGTTGTGTACTAGAAAATAGCAAAGTCCCCGTCTGGCATCAAATACATGTATGTGGGATGTGTGAGTTGCTGAATTGCGTCTCCGGTTGCTGTGCGAAAAATCATAGACCAATGAAATCTATAATGCACTGGTATCGAGCGTTTCCGAACAAACATTGACACGTCCAGCAATGTTATCTTCTAATGTCAAATTTGGTGTTTCCAGCATAATAGTTAGAGAAATTAGCTGCGTCCCCATATATAGGGATGTGTACAAATCAACAGCCGAGTCCCCGTCTGACTGCAAAGACGCGTATTAGATGTGTGTGTGTGTGTGGGGGGGGGGGGGGGGGGGGGTGTATGTGATTGTGTGCGAGTGTTGGCGTCATCGTTTTAACCGAGGACGTCCTTGTTGGCTGGATATCCCAGTTAGGAGGTTGTCTATTTATACGAATGTCGCCGATTGAACCCGAAGACAAGTGCCCTATCATTACATTATACAAAATAAATACACTACACTTGTACTGGACTTAAAGAAAAGGCGGACGTAAGTCAAAACGGAAATATCTACACATATTGGGTGCGGTATGTACAGTAGAAAAATAACCGTGGCTGGCTATTTTAAATCGAGTTGCACCCATCAGTAATTTATTTATTTATATATACTGACAAGTAATGACTCTTTTAAGACCCAGCTTCACATCGTGTCGGACAGTTTTATGGCCGGAGGAAGAGCTGAAGAATCCTGAGAGAACCATCGAGCAGCGGGGATCAACACCATCACATATCCTAACCTACAAACTCGACAAAACCAGTGTTACAGTGGTTGGAGGCACGCTCACCATCAACGTACAGTACGCGTTGGCACAAAGCACCATCGTACCACCACATTGGCTGGCAATTGGGATTGAGTGTCTTGACCAAGTGAAAACTGACATGATGCGGGTCAGGGTCCATCTGTCCAACTTTAGAATTTAAGCTTGGTGCTCTAACCGATGAGCCACAGCGTCTCCCAACCCATCAGTTAATAAAAGTGTCCGACTCCGTTCTCTTCGGTACTTTCTGATTTAAGGGGACGTATCAATGGCACGCTTTACAAGCAAGACGTGGGGGGGGGGGGGGGGGGGGACTCTACCATAGAATAAAAAACAGCTATCTTGGTGAATTTTTAGTTTTGATCATTTTGTTTAGACCACGTTTTTTTCATAATGCCTGAGCCGTGTGTGAATTTAAGATAGCAATATATATGAACAGCCATTGTGGTATTTGGATGATTAGAAAATTGGAGCAAAACAACTTCTTGGATATTCCGCACAAACTAATTACGTGTAAGGTTCCTATGATCAAAGATCATGTTCATTAACCCGTTACGGTACCCCGAGTATGAACCATTAGTCCGATGTTTTTACACATTTAACTAATGTGTGGTCAGGTTGTGTACTAAAAGTAGCAATTCCCCGTCTGGCATCAAATACACGTATGGGGGATGTATGAGCGTGGGTGTTGCTGAATTGTGTCTCCGGTTCCTGTGCAAAAAATCACTTAGTTCCCGATTCCTATACGAAACTTCATAGACCACCGAAAACTACAATGCATTGGTATGGAGCGTTTCCGAACAAACATTGACACATTCAGCAATTTTATCTTCAAATGCCAAATTTGGTGTTTCCAGCTTTATAATTAGAGAAATTAGCTGCGTCCCCATATATAGGGCTGTGTACAAATCAGCAGCCGAGTCCTCGTCTGACAGCAAATACGCGTATTAGATGTGTTTGTGTGTGAGGGTGTATATGAGAGGGTGTGTTTGTGTGTGTGAGTGTGCGCGTGATCGTTTTAACCAAGGACGTCCTCTTTGGCTGGATGTCCCCATTAGGAGGTTGTTTATTTATATGAATGTCCCAGATTGACCACGAAGACAAGTTTCCTACCATTACATTATACAAAATAAACACACTACACTTGTACTGGACATACGAAAAGGCGGACATAAGTGAAAACGGAAATATCTGCCCATATTGGGTGCGGTATGTACAGTTGAGAAATAACCGCGGCTGGCTATTTTAAATCGAGTTGCACCCATCAGTAATTTATTTATTTATATATACTGATAATTAACGAATCTTTCAATACCCAGCTTCGGGTCGTATCGGACAGTTTTACGGCTGGAGGAAAACCGTAATAATTCTGAGAGAACCATCGAGCAGCGGGGATCAACACCATCATACATCCTAACCTACAAACTCGAGCTGGTGTGTTGTCAGGTCCCCAGGGTTGTGAACGAAAAATAGCAAAGTCCCCGGCTGGCATCAAATACATGTATGGGAAATGTGTGTTTTGCTGAATTTCGTCTCCGGTTCCTGTGCGAAAAATCGCATAGTTCTCGATTCCTCTGCGAAAATTCATAGACCAATGACATCTGAAATGCAGTGGTATGGAGCGTTTCCGAACAAAAGTTGACACATCCAGCAATTTTATCTTCAAATATCAAATTTGATGTTTCCAACTTAATAATTGGAGAAATAAGCTGCGTCCCCATATATTGGGCTGTGTAGAAATCAACAGCCGAGTCCCCGTCTGATAGCAAAGACGCGTATTAGATATGTGCGTGTGTATGGGTGTGTGCCTGTGTGCTAGTGTGGGCATGACCATTTTAACCGAGGACATCCTCGTTGGCTGGATGTCCCCGTTAGGAGGTTGTGTATTTAGATGGATGTCCCCTATTGACCCCAAAGACAGGTGCCCTATTCTCACATGATACAAATTTAATACACTGCACTTGTACTGGACATAAAAAGGCGGACGTAAGTCAAAACGGAAATATCTCCCCCAGTTGGTGTGGTGTGTACAGTAGACAAATAACCGCGGCTGTGTATTTTAAATCGAGTTGCATCGATCAGTAATTTATTTATTTATATATTGACAATTAACGACTCTTTCAAGACCCAGCTTGAGATCGTGTAGTATAGTTTTACGACTGGAGGAAGACCTTAATAATCCTGAGAGAACCATCTTGCAGCAGGGATCAACACCATCACACATCCTAACTTACAAACTTGACAAAACCAGTTTTACAGTGGTTGGAGGCACGCTCACCATCAACGTACAGTACGCGTTGACACTACGCATCACCTTTTCCCCACGTTGGAAATTGGGATTGAGTGTCTTGACAAAGTGCACACTGTCCTGATGTGGGTCAGGGTCCATCTTCGAACTTTAGGCTTTAAGCTCGGTGCTCTTACCGGTGAGTCACCGCGTGTCCCAACGCATCAGTTAATAAAAGTGTTTGACGCCGTTCTTTTCGGTACTTTCTGATTTAAGGGGACGTATCAATGGCACACTTTAGAAGCAAGGGTGTGTACGTGTGTGGGGTGGGGGACTCTATCATAGAATAAAAAACACAGCTATCTTGGTGAATTTTTAGTTTTGATGATTTCATTTATACCACGTTTTTTTCCAAATGACTGAGCTGTGTGTGAATGGACACACACTGACCATGTGATTTAAGATAACAACGTTCGGAACTACTTATTTCCTCTATTGCTCTACTTTTGGCAATGTTACTGGGGCTGAGGGAATGTTCCCATTTATATTTAAAGGTAAAATTACAACACAAAATTAATCTCAACAGGCTCCGAAAATCTCCAAACTTAATAAATTGTTGAATATAGCAGATCTCAGTGGTAAATAAAGTTTTAAAGTGGAACAATCTGAGACGAATATGATTTTTCGCAACAAGAACCAGAAAATATTTTGCCGATTCCAGCTGATTCTGTGTCAGTGTAAGAAATGTAGTTTAATTATGAAGTCATTAAATAATATTTCATGAAGTCTTTCACCATTTATTTTTACTGACAGGTTTATTCTTGGGGCAAGCAGAAACAGAATGCAACTGATTAGGCATTGCATCGCCCGATAAATGAACAGCCCTTGTGGTATGTGGATTATTACAAAATTGGAGCATAGCAACTCGGATATTCAACACGAACTAATTACGTGTAAAGTTGCCTTGAACAATGACCATGTTCATTAACTCGTTACGGTATCCCGAATATGAACTATTAGTCCGATGTTTCTACACATTTTAACTGACGTGCGGTCAGGTCTCCAGGGTTGTGTACTAGAAAATAGCAAAGTCCCCGTCTGGCATCAAATACATGTATGTGGGATGTGTGTGTTGCTGAATTGCGTCTCCGGTTGTTGTGCGAAAAATAACATAGTTCCCGATTCCTGTGCGAAAATTCATAGACCAATGAAATCTATAATGCACTGGTATCGAGCGTTTCCGAACAAACATTGACACGTCCAGCAATTTTATCTTCTAATGTCAAATTTGGTGTTTCCAGCATAATTAGACAAATTGGCTGCGTCCCCATATATAGGGATGTGTACAAATCAACAGCAGAGTCCCCTTCTGACTGCAAAGACGCGTATTAGATGTGTGTGTGTGTGTTCGAGTGTGGGCGTCTTCGTTTTAACCGAGGACGTCCTTGTTGGCTGGATGTCCCAGTTCGGAGGTTGTCTATACGAATGTCGCCGATTGAACCCGAAGACAAGTGACCTATTCTCACATTAAACAAATGTAATACACTGCACTTGTACTGGACGAAAGAAGAGGCGGACGTAAGTCAAAACGGAAATATCTGCCCATATTGGGTGCAGTATGTACAGTAGAAAAATAACCGCGGCTGGCCATTTTAAATCGGGTTGCACCCATCAGTAATTTATTTATTTATATATTGACAATTAACGACTCTTTCAATACCCAGCTTCAGATCGTGTAGGAAAGTCTTACGGCTGGAGGAAGACCTTAATAATCCTGAGAGAACCATCCACCAGCGGGAATGAACACCAGGACACATCCCAACCTACAAACTCGACAGAACCCATGTTACAGTGGTTGGAGGCATGCTCACCATCAACGTACAGTACGCGTTGGCACAAAGTACCACCTTGTCCCCAAGTTGGCAATTGGGATTGAGTGTCTCGATCAAGTGCACACTGTCCTGATGCGGGTCCATCTGTCCAACTTTAGGCTTTAAGCTCAGTGCTCTAACCGATGAACCACCGCATCTCCCAACCCATCAGTTAACAACAAGTGTCCGACTCCGTTCTCTTCGATACTTTCTGTCTGATTTAAGGGGTCGTATCAATGGAACACTTTACAAGCAACATAGGCGACCTCTATCATAGAATAAAAAACTGAGATATCTTGGTGAATTTTTAGTTTCGATGATTTCATTAAAACCACGTTTTTTTCCCTAATGCCCGAACTGTGTGTGAATGGACACACGCTGGCCATGTGATTTAAGATATCAACGTTCCAACTACTTACTTTCTCTATTGGTCTACTTTCGGCAATGTTTCTAAGGGTGGGGGTATGTTCCCATTTATATTTGAAGGTAAAATTACAACGCAAATCTCAACAAACTCCGAAAATCTCCAAACGTAATAAATTGTTGAATATAGCAGATCTCATTGGTAAATAAGTTTTAAAGTGGAACAATCTGAGACGAAAATGATTTTTCGCACAAGAACCAGAAAATATTTCGCCGATTCCAGCTGATTCTGTGTAAGAAATGCAGTTTAATTATGATGTCATTAAATAATATTTCATGCAGTCTTTCATCATTTATTTTTACTGGCAGGTTTATTCTTGGGATAAGCAGAAACAGAACGCAACCGATTAGGCATTGCATCGTCCGATAAATGAACAGATCTTGTGGGGTGTGGATGATTACAAAATTGGAGCATAGCAACTTATTCTCAGATATTCCGCACGAACTTATTACGTGTAACGTTGCCTTGAACAATGACAATGTTCATTAACCCCAATGTGGTATCCCGAATATGAACTATTGGTCCGATGGTTGTCTGACCAAACCCACAATCGAACTTGACCTTATCTTTACATTAGTAATATGCAGACAAAATTTGAAATTGATTGGTTGAGCCAAACAATTTTAAATGAATGGAAACCAAAAAACTAAAAAATCAACAATTTTCTAAGTAAAAAGGGACATAACTCAAGTAAATTTTGTCGCACCGAACCCAACATCGAACTTCACCTGTATTTGGACATTAATAATAAGCATATAAAATTTGAAGCCGATCGGTTCAGCCAAACAATTTTCAATGAACGGAAACCAAAACACTAAACGATTTTCCAAGTAAAAGGGGGGCATAATTCAAGTAAATTTTGTCGCACCAATCCCAAAATCGAACTGAACCTGTATTTTGACATTAATAATAAGCATATACAATTTGAAGCCGATCGGTTCAGCCAAACATTTTTACATGAACGGAAACCAAATTGGTTAGTAAGACGGAAAGCTGAATGCTAGTCCTCCGCATTTTATGTGGTGGACTAACAAACATGAACTGACATATGATGAGGAACATGCACGCCAAATTTGGACCAGTAGTTTGTGAGAAGGCGATAACGTCAAGTTCAGGGGCCACCTAATCTCAGGAACAGGTACCCAATCTCAAGAACGCAGGAACAGAGAAAAACAGGATTTTTCCACGAAACAGAATAAACTTTATTCAAATATATGCCCACCATAAGAACACACTAATTGTGGCCTTTTAACCCCCCGTGCGTCTTGTCAATATAATCGTTGGAATGTGTCTTTTTGTCTCTTTTTTCAATATCCATGTGTTTGCAACACGTTTGACTTGTTACAAGTTTTGGAAAGAGTCCCCGGTGTAGCCAGGCCAATCCCCATGAATTAAATAATTTCACTTCAAAATCAATGTGAAGGGCATCTAAAGTATATGAAGCCATTGGAGTAGATGCAGTTCATTTTATAGGATTGTTTTATTGTTAAAATTAACAATAACAATCATTGATTACCGAGTCTTAATTTTACCTATTAGAGGATTACACCAAGAAAACTATACTCTAAATTAATTTTATGGCCAATTTCATATAATGAAAAATTAAGGGTTTTTGTCCCTTGTTGGCCTCAAAGACACACGATAAACTTCACATGAAGAGGATTTAATACATACCAAACTTGCATTCATATGGGTTAACAGTTCTGGAAATATCAAAGGTAAACGCACAAGTATTTGGATACTGGGAAGTGTCAGTAGTTAGGCTTATTGTTTGTCAAGTGCACTAAGAATGGAATCTGTGGCTGTCAAATTGGAAATGTGTTAGGTGGGTTCTACTAGAAATGTACAATTTTTTTTCCATTATATGCAACCATGTCGAGATATCTATATGTGCACATGCAAAAGAACATGCTGAAACTTTTTTGAGTCAAGTGGGAGTTACAATAATGACTAAACAAATAAATATTTAAATTTGATTTATTATTCCATTGTACTAAATGGTCAAAAGTCAAACAAAAAGTCCAGCCTTCCATTTCTTTTCATGGCAGACAGAAAACAAAATGTTTTACATCAAACGAGTGTTTCGCACACTACTTTCAAAATTCAGCTTTGCTCATGAAAAAAAATATACCACAAAATTCAAACCAAATAATAAAGAATATATTTTGAGGTGAGGCTTCGAGTCGGGGGTTGGCAAACTTTACTAAATACTGAATATAGATCTGTTATTTCAAAGATCATTTCTATTTTGAAGGAAAATTTTTGTATACCGTGCATATTGAGAAACTAACACTTCACCTAACCTGAGAGAGCAAATGACACTTCCCAAAACAATTCTTGTACAATTAAAAGTTTTCATTTTTTGCTTCAAAAACATAGTTTATGACCCCTCATCAGAACAATGTTGGTGAGCTCATCCCAAAACGTGGTCATAAGCTACGTTTATGAAGCAAAAATTTTAAAAAAAGCAAACGATTAATGATAATTTTTGCATAAGCACTGGTCAGATTTTACCATTTCGCTAGTTTAAGGTATACCAAATATGAAAGAATTATGACTGATGGATCAAATAAAGATTTTTAAATTTTCTCATAATGCTCAAAATCAAACTCTGAATTTGAGATCCCACCTCCCCCAAGATATGTTGTATACCAAATATCCAACGATTCTGACAGCTAGATCTGAAGACGAATATTTTAAAGAAATTTTCTCATATTACACTAAATTAAACTTTAGGCTCACATTGGGACCCATATATTAATCCAGGCACGATTTGAAAAATCTCAGCTCCATAGAGATATTGAATACCAACTATCAAAAGATCAGGACTGATGGACCTGCAGAAGTGTTTTACAAGAAATTTCCTTTACACTGCACAAAGTTAAAGATTGGGCTGCAATACTGAGCCCAAATATTAACAAAGGGGCGATTTAACACAACATGAATCAGACTCCTCCAGAGATGTTGTATACCAAACATGAAAAGATTTGGACTGATGGATATGATGAAGATTTTTATAGCAATTTCTTGATAGCACATTAAGTTAAAATTCACATAGCGAGTCCGAATGTAAATCCAGTGACTCAATTTGAAAAAAACTTGAATCTAGGACATCTAGAGAAGTTGTATACCAAACACTAAAAGACTCTACTTGTGGACTTACAAAAAGAGAAGATTTTTCATGAAATTACTTCCTAGTGTGCCAAGTAAAACCCTGGGCTTTAATATGAAGCCCAAAAATTAATCCAGGGGCTTGATTTGAAGAAAAAAATGAAAATGATACCCATAGTGATGTTGGATAACAAATATGAAAGGATTCCGACTGGTGGATATTGGCAAGATTTTGAAAGGTGTTTCCTCATATGGCATGAAGTTGACATTCAAGCTCCCACTCGGAGCGCAAATATTAAAATAGGGACTCGATTTGAACGAATTTTCACCTAACCTGCCTAGAGATGTTATATACCGAACATCAAAAGATTCATACTGCTGGGTCTGAAAAAGATTTTAAAAGAAATGTCCTCATATTGAGAAAGAGCCCAAATAGAAATTCAGTGATGCGATGTAAACAGTCCTGAATTTGAACCCCCATAAGTATGCTGTATATCAAATGCCACCATAAGTATGCTGTATATCAAATGCCAAACACTAACCAAGACAGACCCTTTGTGTGTGTGTTTTTTGTTTTCTCAAACTGTTAACCACTTAACACAGAAATTTACAGACATATGGACATTGTCATACCATAATGCGAGCTACACATCTCAGTGGCAGTATATTGCACATAAAAACACAGGAGGCCTCTGTAGGGGTGGGGGCTGAGGGCACTAACCGTACATGGTAAACTGCATATCAACCCAAAGTCTTGATTTGAACAGGCTGTATCTGCCCATACTAAATAAACAAGAGGCCCCATGGGGCCTTATGTCACTCACCTGACATGGTAGTTTAAATATCAAACCAGGGACTTGACTTGAATAAGTTGCATATGCCCCTCGTAAGAAAAGCATATACCAACTAGATGAAGCGATTGTGCCCGCACAATATACAGGATTTCCCTTCTATTTTCAGTCCTTGCACATTCACGTCCCAAAATTGAGATAAACATAAAAAAACTTCCTTTTTTAATTTTTGTGCGAAAAGTTTCAAAATCCCAAACAAAATATTTTCAGACTAAATTTTTTTTTCTTCTTAAAGTTTACCAAAATGCTAAAAAAAAACCAACCCAAACTCAGTTCCAGATTTTTCAAAGTCCAACCCAGCCCGAGCCCAAATTGTTATTGTAAAAAAATATTTTTTTTGTCTTAAAATTGACCAAAAGCTAATTTCCAGACATTGGTTGAAAATTTTACACCCAGACACGAAATTTTTAGTGTAAAAAAAATAATGTTTTTTGTCTTAAAATTGTCCAAAACGCATAAAAAACAAAAAACTCAGGTCGTTGGATGTGAAATTTAGGTCCAATTTTTTGTGGTCCCATTGGGACCCGGACCCAAAATTTTCAGTGTCCAAAATTGTCAAAGTCCCACCAGAACCTGGACCCGGTGTCAAAAAAAATTTTGTTTGTCTTAAAATTGTCCAAAATGAATACCCCCCACCCAAAAAGAACTCTGGTCCGAAATTTTCTTGCCAAGTCTCACCAGGACCTGGACCACAAATTTTCAGCCTAGATATGAACGCAGTGACTTGGCTTGAACAAACTTCAGTCTAAGGATACTGTACACCAAATTTCAAAAGATTCTGACTGGTGGTGGTGGGAAGAAGATTTTTTAAAGTATATTCCTCATATTGCACTAATTTGAACATTTGGGCTCCCATGGGTAGCCCAAATATGGACCCAGGGATTTGATTTTAACAAATATGCATATCATTGATCCAAAAGTGTTATATGTAAAACATGAAAGCTTTTGGAACAGTGGTTTGGAAGAACATTCTTTAATGTTTTTTCCATTGCCTACAGTGTTAAATATACAGACTCCGCACTTTTTCGAAGTCCTGAAAAAGTACCATATGATAAAACCGATGGCATTTTTTTCTACCAATCCTTTCTGTTGGTCCTAGGGAAGCTTCACAAAAAATAATAATTCTCAGTGCCGTGCAGTTTTGGAGATATGGGCGTTTTATTTTTTTTCTATTTTTTTGCTCCTGTTGTTCCCATGGGGCTACAGGAAAATTCTTTTCGGCATAAATTAGGTACTTATGACCCAATAAGCCAGCACATAAAATTTGGTTCAAATCGGCCTCTTGGTTCAGAAAATAGAAATTTGGGGCGGGGCCAAAATTCTTGCCCATCCCATAACAATGGCAAATATTATCCCTCGAACTTCCCTTGAACAAACCTGAGTCTACACCTCAAAAGAATACTGCATACCATATATCAAGTCTCTGCTACTGCTGGTTCAAGAGAAGATTTTTAAAGATTTTGGTGCCCCTTGGGAACGTGGCACCACCCACGGGGAGGGGCAATTTCATTTGAACAAATCCCAATTGGCATTAGGTAATAAACAATTACCCAACATTTGAATAAAATTGGGCTAGTGGTTTTGGAGAAGTCGATAATGTAAAGTTTATGCCGGACGGACGGAAAGAAAGTGATTAGTAAATCTCGCCTTGAGCTTCGCTCAGGTGAGATAAAAACTATACAAAAACTATATCAAAAGATTCACCCCAGTAGATATAACAAAAATACTTTTTAAAGAATTCGCATCAATTTGAATCAAGTTATAAGCCCAAATATGAATCCAGGGACCTGGTTTTAACTAAACTGAATCTCGCCTTACTAAGGATGCTGTATATCAAGTATCAAAAGATACTGACTACTGAATTTGAAGAAAAACATTTTCAAGTAATTTCCCTCATAATGAACTAAGTTATAATTCAGGTTCTCACGGGGCGCCCATCTATGAATCCATGAACTTTGCTTCAACAAACTTAAATCCACCCCACCACTCCCCCCCCCCCCCCAACCCCTCCCCACCTAATGATGCTACATACCAAATGTCATATCATTCTGATTGGTACATGTAGATCTGAAGAAGATTTTTAAAGAATGTTCCTCATGCATATATTGCATTAATTTGAAAATCTGGGCTCCCATACAGAGCAAAGCAAGCCCAACTGTGGACCAGGGATTCGATTTCAACAAACAAGTGGATCAATCTTCCAAAGATGTAATATGTGGAATATGAAAGCTTCTGGGGCAGTGGTTTGGGAGAAGAAGATTCTTCAAAGTTTTTCCCATTACCTACAGTATAAAGAAATGCCAACTCAACACTTTTTCAAAGTCCTGCAAAAGTACCTTATGATAAAACCAGTGGCAATTTTTTTTATCGTTCCTTTCTGCCTGTCCTAAGGAAGCTTCACACCATATAAAAATTTTCAGTGCCATGGAGTTTTGGAGATATGGGCATTTTAATTTTTTTCTATTTTTAGCTCCGGCAGGTCCTATGTGGCAAGAGGAAAAGAATTGTTGGCTTAAACTAGGTACTTATGACCCAATAAGCCACCATATCAAATTTGGTTCAAATTGACCAATTTGAAAAAAACCCAATGCCCCTATATAACCACTAGTCATGTGAAATTCCATTAAAGTTCAGCCATTGGCTTGGGAGCAGATTAGTTTATCCTGACTTTAAGGAGAGCTAAAAACATAGAAATGTTATTCTCAGAACTGCAATCACTTCTTACATTACCAATAAATCTATTTTGAAAAGACACTGTGCTTCAATTCCATAAAATGTAACAGAAAACATGAGGCCCATGGGGGCTTTAGTTATTCAAAGGTGATAAATCCAGAATGGCACTTGCAATTATGATCAAAAGCAAACATGAGCTATATTTTGAGATCAAATGCTAAATCTGAAAAACTGAACAAAATGGGAAAAAATTAGTCAAGGCAAACTAAAGTTACCATCTGGAAATCGAAACGGATAGACAGACACATCCACATTTCCTGCCCTAATTGGTTTTTTAAACTAATTGTTTTTTGGACACATTTGACCACTTAAAGACCCAAACCACAGACAGCCCCCCCCCCCACCCTATCCTGACCATAACCCCCAACTAAACTCCTACCCGCTCTCTAACCTAAACCATTCCAGCCTTAAGCCCTACTCTTGGGCTTGTTATAAGCCTTACCCAACCCCTGAGCCTAACCAAGCCAGACCCTTTTTATTTTTATTTGTTTTTTTAAGTGGTTAACAACATAACACAGCAAATTACAGACAGACAGACACTGTCGCCATACTTTAAAATGGGCCACTCATCTGATCTGAGCAACCGTATAAAAATGAGATTTGCTTTTTGTGTGTTTTGGTGAAGAGTAAACCTAACCCTCACCATTTGCATAAAATAATAATAAAATAAAACATACACAATTGAAAGGTTCTTCTCATAACTGTAATCACTTCTAACATTAGCAAAAAAATCTATTTCTAAACGAAAAGGAAACTTTTTTAATCCATTAAATGTAACAGAAAACACAAGGCCCCATTGGACTTTAGTCACTCACCTAACAAAGCTCTTTTAGTATCACATTCAGTCACCTTGTCATGGCTAATTAAAACAACAAAGGAATGAAGGGAGAAATTATTTCCAAATGCCCACCTTTGTCACTAGTCTTGGTGACTGGATACATGTCTGCAAGATGTGGACAAGCACTGTCATCCAAGTTTAAAAAAGTGCCTCATTATTATAATTAAAATAACTATATTGTTGTCTCCTTTGTCCATAAATTCTCGTTTTTCCAGAAAAAATGAAAGCTAAAAGTTACACCCCACAACCATTCTTTGTTTAAAATGAGTTTTGAATGATTTCGAATTGATTTTATTCAAAATAGAATTTGAACCAACCCAAATCTGGTTAACTGGGCAGTTCTTGTCTTTGCATAAAATCAACTCACATCACACAAGTAACTTCAGAGCATATAAAAATGAAATTGTCAATGACACTGTATCTCAACTTGAATAGGACATGAAATATTACTTGCTGTGACCAGGTCAATAATAATGAATATGACAGGAAATAGTACTTGCGGTGGCCAAGTCAACAATAATAAAACAATTACAAGGTGGCTGCAATGGACTACAGATTAAGGGAGACACTTTTTGACGGTAAAAAGGATGGTATCTGATAAAAAAGGACGGTAAGTGTATAAAAACTGTGTTTTAAAGTACCTCTAAAGGCGTAAAAAGTTACACTTTAAGGAAAAGAATGTAAGAATATATATATATAACAAAGATTAAGTAATGTTTGTTTTATTGTGGGCTATTTTAAGCGAAAATTGATAATTTCGCTGTTGATACAGATCGACTCGCATTTTGCGAAAGAAAAATAACCAATTAGCTGAGATGCACGACGGGGTGAATTAAACCACGCTGGCTCAATGCAGGTTTAACAATTACTTGTGCGTGACATTTACATCTTTCTATTCACCCTGAGAGGATTTAACACAAAAGTTTTTTTTGGAAGAGGAAACCATTTATAATTTGAAGAATTAAACTTGTGTTGAAGCTAATTTTATTTGAAAAAGGGCGTTCATAAGCTATTTGAAACTGTTGTCGGCGTTCCGTCAAACACACGCGGACGTGATAAAAAAAATCAAACACGCAATTAATTTTATGCCATACCTTCTCCCTTATAAAAAGTACCATAGTAAACCCTGGTAAGTCCAAAATACCATTGTATTACTACGATAATACCCAGGGTATTCTAAGATTTACCATGGTACTTTTTAAGGGCGGGATACCCACCCAAAGCTTCAGGGGCCGTTAAGACCGCCCCCCCCCCCCCCCACTCAATCCATCAATCCCCATGTGTCAGCTCCCAGTGGTGGGTCGGAAGTGTGTGTTTTTTCAAATGACACAATCATGTTTTAGAGGAATTTTGAATGTTGGTTTCTGATCCCCCGCCGGGATTCGAACCCTCGGCAACACTGCCTGGCAATCAGGAGTTCAGTGTCTAAACCACTAGACCATTGCACACTGTCAAAAAACGATGGCTGGAATCTAGCTTTTTAGATGAAGTCCTCATGATTACTTGGTTCATCTTCCTTTCGGCAGCAGCATGAAAGTGTGGAACGCGCTGGCTACAGTACGGCGAAAGTGCTGTGGATGGCCTCAGACGAAGACTGGCACGGGCTTGTGTGTGTTTTTTTCAAATGACACAATCATGTTTTAGAGGAATTTTGAATGTTGGTTTCTGATCCCCCGCCGGGATTCGAACCCTCGGCAACACCGCCTGGCAATCAGGAGTTCAGCGTCTAAACCACTAGACCATTGCACACCGTCAAAAAACGATGGCTGGAATCTAGCTTTTTAGATGAAGTCCTCATGATTACTTGGTTCATCTTCCTTTCGGCAGCAGCATGAAAGTGTGGAACGCGCTGGCTACAGTACGGCGAAAGTGCTGTGGATGGCCTCAGACGAAGACTGGCACGGGCTTGTGTGTGTTTTTTCAAATGACACAATCATGTTTTAGAGGAATTTTGAATGTTGGTTTCTGATCCCCCGCCGGGATTCGAACCCTCGGCAACACCGCCTGGCAATCAGGAGTTCAGCGTCTAAACCACTAGACCATTGCACACCGTCAAAAAACGATGGCTGGAATCTAGCTTTTTAGATGAAGTCCTCATGATTACTTGGTTCATCTTCCTTTCGGCAGCAGCATGAAAGTGTGGAACGCGCTGGCTACAGTACGGCGAAAGTGCTGTGGATGGCCTCAGACGAAGACACTACCACCGTGGTTATATTGGGTCGGGGGGGGGGGGGGCTCAGTATTTAAGCTCTGTCGCGTAAAACTGTAACGTTCCCTCTTTCCCCGGGAGGCACTAATGAATACGCCAAATTGCATCGTTCAGCGCTATATCAGGCCTTTGCAATATCTCAGCGTTATATTGGGGGTGGGGGTCTGGGCGCTCCGTATTCAAACTGTCTCGTACATTTTTAACCCTCTTTTCCTGGGAGGCAATAAACTCGATTTTCCAGAGCTTTCACGTTTGAAAAAGGAAAATATCCGGGGAAAGGTCTCCAGACACACAGCCATCACCGTGGGGGAGGGAGAGTTGAATACACCAAATTGTATCGTTCAGCGCAATATCAGGCTTTTGAAATATCTCAGCGTTATATTGGGTCGGAAGGTGTGGGGGGGGGGGGGGGGGGGGGCTTGGCTGGGCATTCCGTATTCAAACTGTCGCGTAAATTTGTAACCCCCTTTCCTCAGGATGATTCTATGATTTGATGGTGGGGTGGCTACCTACCTTTATGGAGAAAGGCGCGATCTTAGGTAGTTAGATAGTTGCGGAATTTCGAGAGCCCCCCCCCCCCCCTCCAGTAACTAAGACCTTCGGTCATTTCCCCTTCCTCCCAATTTCCCTTACAAAAGTAGAAGGATGAAGAACAGTCAGAGGGGCCAAGTTAGGACTTTACATTCAGGAGAACATTAAGCAAAATTCAGTGATTCAAGTTTGCATCTGATGCAATTTTAACGTGCATGCGTAGCCTTATGGGTGGAGGGGGGCTTTGTTATGTGAAACTTATTCCACTTTGTCATGGTACCTTTGGTCCACTCCTCTCGCCTGGCCCCAGTCTCTATACTCGATCAATAATCTTCGGCCACACCACCGAGCTGTTGAATGGTATATAATTTTTCAGCTTTGATGTATAGATATTAATATATATATAGTCAGGCGGGAGGGTTGGAGTGGGAACCATGCCGAGGTTGACAAAGTTTCATACAACAAAGCCCCCTCCCCCCAATGGTCTCTAAATTGCGTCAGATTCAAGTTTGAATGACTAAATTTTGCTTAATTTTCTCTGGAAATATCCAGTCCTAACATGGACCACCTGACTGTTGCCCCATCCTCCTATTTTCCTAAATGGAAGCGTGTGTGTTTGTGTGTGTGTGTGTGTGGGGGGGGGGGGGGGGGGGGGGTCCTAGGTAGGACTAGGATCTCACAATCATGCCGAGGTTGACAACCATGGCGAGGTTGACAAAGTACCACATAGAATAGAAAAAAACAGCTTTAACACAACTTTAATTCTTCCAATTATAAATGGTTTCCTCTTCCAAAAAAAAACTTTCCATTAAATCCTTTCAAAGTGAACAGAAGTTTCTAAATGTTACGCACAAGTAATTGTTAAACCTACACTGAGCCAGTGTGATTTAATTCACCACATTGTGCACCTCAGCTAATTGGTTGTTTTTCTTTCGCAAAATGCCAGTTGATCATTATTGACAGCGAAATTATCAATTTTCGCTCGTAAATAGTCTACAATAAAACAAACATTACCTAATCTTCGTTTTATATATATATTCTTACATTCTTTTCCCCAGATTGTAACTTTTCACGCATTTAGAGGTGAATTTAGTACTTGGAAACACAGTTTTATACACTTACCGTCCTTTTTATTGGATATCGTCCCGTTTACCGGCAAAAAGTATCTCCCCAGATTAAGACCAATCGTTGAAGATAAACTTTTGAAAAAATTGTCAAGGATAATTTAAAGAAGTCACAAATTATCATGGTGGTGATAATGGAAACAATATTGTATGGCAAGCTAACAAAAAGCCCTGGTACATATGAATTCAGATAGAGCCTCTAGCCAGAGCCGCAGTGACATGTGCACTTAACTGTGTCTGTGTGGCACCGAATAAATCAAAGTTTTTCTAATTTGCATAATTTAGGCATGAGAAGAAAACTATATTATATGTGATGTATCCCATGGTACTAAACATTCATTCAAAAATTATTCTAATCAGAGCTTTTATACGGATGTTGTGCGCAAAAATGTGATTGCACCCCATTTTGCACAAAATGGCTGCTAGTGGTCATCTTGAATTTCACACTGAACCCAAAACACTTGCTCTCATCCCACAGTGATAACAATGGCAAAGGGACACAAAAAGGTTGGTGAGGATCGGTTCATAAATATGGTCTCTAGTCTGAGCTATATTGGTATTTGCACTCAAAGTGCTGAAAAGTAACACTAAATGAATCAAAGTAAAAAAAAAAACCTGTATTATATATGTAATGTATCCCATGGTAGTAAACACTATATTAAAAAATTATTCAAACCATAGATTTCATATGGAAGTTCTGCGCAAAAATCTGATTGCACCTAATTTTGTACAAAATGGCTACCAGTAGCCATCTTGAACATCAGACCTGACCCCAATTGTTAAATACCAATAAACTTATAAAACAAGGCCTCCGTGATACAGCCAATCATGCTATTAAACACTGTTAAACTATTTGCTCTGAAAATACAGCTTTTTTAACCCTTTACCTAATGTAACAGCCAAAACCGGCCAGCACTACACAGGAAAATCGCCATTCAATTTTTGTAAAATTTTCATTTTTTGCTTCCAAAACATAGGTTGTGACCCTTCATTGGAACGAGCGTGTCACGCTCGTTCCAATGAGGGGTCACAATCTATGTTTTGGAAGCAAAAAATGAAAATTTTTAGTGGTACGAGAATTTTTTTTACATGTGTCGTCTGCTACTAGCATTAGGTAAAGGGTTAACAATGTCCCATGGATTGAACTAGTAAACATACACTAACTTATTGGTGTTTAAGGTCCCATGTTTATGCATAATTGCTAATCGTGACCACAACATGGAGATCAAGTCAAGTTTTGTAAATCGTTTGTACCTATGTTGCCCTTATTAAAAGACTTCCACCCCGAGCATTGGTGACTGGGTCTTATTTTACCAATGTAACGAAACTTGAATCACATCTCCTGAAGAATGATAAACACCAAATATCAAAAGATTCAGGGTAATGGATCTGACGAAAGAGATTTTTAAAGAATATTCCTCATATGAAACAAAGTCACAATTTGGGCTCCCATAAAGAGCCCAAATATGAACCCGGGGACTTGGCTTGGCCAAACCTCCATGTCCCTTCCTTAAGGATGTTGTATACCAAATATCAAAAGATTCTGTTGGATCTGGAGGTTTTTAAAAAATATCCCTCATGTTGCACTAATTTGAACATCTGAGCTCCTAAGGAGTGTCCAAATATGGACCCAGGGGTTAAATTTCAACAACCATGTGAGCCAATCTTCAAGAGATGTTATATGTGAAACATGAAAGCTTTTGGAACAGTGGTTGAGAAGAAAAGATGATCTAATATTTTCCAATTACCTTCAGTGTTAAAAAAATGCAGACTGCATTTTTTCAAAGTCCCGAAACAGTACCTTAGGACAAATTGATATCTGTTTTGTTTTACATTTCCTTTCTATTTGTTCTATTTGCATTTTTTCCTATTTTTAGCTCCCGAGGTAACCATAGGGCAGCGTAAACAAATGTGATTACAAGGATGGTAAAGGGATAACAAAAAAATCTAAAAAGGGCATAACTTTAAGTCAAGGCCCAATAAAACCTCATAGCAAATTTGGTTCATTCCGGCCTCTTGGTTCAGAAAATAGAAATTTCCAATACTGAAAGAACTTAAGAGTTTAGGTTCCCATGGGGAGCCCAAATATCAACCCAGGGACATGGCTTGAACAAACCTGAATCTTCCTTTCTTAAGAATGCTGTATACCACATATCAAAAGATTCTGACTGTTGGATCTGAAGAAAGAGATTTTTCAAGAATATTCCACATATTGAACAATTTCATAATGTGGGCTCCCATAGGGTGCCCAAAATAAAAACCCAGGCTTGAACAAACCTGCTTCTCCCTTCCCCAAGAAAGCTGTTGACCAAATATCGAAAGATTCTGACTGTTGGATATGGTGAAGACAATTTTTAAAGAATAGCCCTCATATTGCACAAATTTGAACATTTGGTCTCCTGTAGAGTGCCCAAGTATGGACCCAGGGGTTAAATTTCAACAACCATGTGAATCACTCTTTCATAGAAATATGAAAACTTTTGGAGCAGTGGTAGAGGAGAAAAACATTATTTTATATATTCCCATTACTTCATTGTTAAATAATGCTGAGCCAGCATTTTTCAAAGTCCCGAAATTGACTTTCGGAAAAAAAACTGATAGCAATTTTTTAACATTCCTTTCCAGTGGAAAGGAAGCCTCACAGCAAATAAAAAGTTTCAGTGCCGTGTAATTTTAGACATATGGGGATTTGACTTTTTCTATTTTTAGCTCCTAGGTTCCCACAGGGCAGCAGGAAAAAGTTGGCATGAATGAAGTACTTATGGCCCAATAATACCTCAGCAAATTTGGTTCAAATCGGCCTCTCGGTTCAGAAAATGGAATTTTCAGGCAGGGCACAAAATGGGAATCATCCCGTAGCAAGCCTAAATATTGACCATGAAAAAAAGCTTGAGTACCAAAGGAACTTACATGCCAAATCATTCTGATCGGTTGTTCATAAGAAGATTTCAGGTGAAACTGATGCTTTTGGGGGCACCAACCCCACCCTGGTGGGGGCATCAAGTGCATTTTAACAAATTGGAAAGAGGATACATCCCCCTCCTCCCCCCCCCCCCCCCAACACACAAACTGCTGTATGTGAAATTTGTTGGAGCTAGGGCCAGTAGTTCTGATGGATAAGACTAGAGTTGCAAAAGTTAATGGATGACGGATGATGGAAACAACTGATGACAAAACGTCACACTGATTTTAGTCAGGTGAGCTAAAAATATTGGACAGCTGGTTCGCAATCCCATTCATTATACTATCCCCAAAATACTAAATGTTAAATTTCAGGACAATATTTTTTAACAGTTTTTTTTAAAATGTTGTGAAAACCAATGCTGGTTGACACAAAGGATGTTTGGAATTCGTTCCTATATCACCCTCGCCTTCAATGTGCAGGATTAAAAATCTCAATTTTTAACACTCGACAAATCTATTTAAAGATTTACATAATATTAGAACTTCGGCTACTGATCATAGTATATCAATCTGTGGCTTTAATAGACATGATACTGCATAAATACAAAATGGCTTCACCTTAGGTCTCATACCTTCACTTGTAAATTAAAAAATCTCTAGGGACACATCAGTGGCAATAGATTCAGATCTTTTCTCTAAATCATCTGCGGCAATGTCTAGCATTTCAGTATTCATCTGATTCTCTTCATCCAAATTTTCCAGTTTGTCTTGTTTGTTTTCATCTGAAAGAATTGTCTTATCAGGTTGTTTATATATATCATAGAAACAATGTTACTTAACCATAAGCAACAAGAGATGGTCTGGAACCAGGAGTTTTCACCCACCATAGCTTACTGTGTTGGTGACAAGGACATTCAAATGTTTTAAATAAATTAAGCAAATTGAGAGCTGTAACTGAGGAAAAAGGCCTAGATATGACTTCATTTAATCTTGATTTGAAAGTCCCTATGGTAATGAAACTTCTCACAAAATTTAATCAAGATAAGATTATTAATGGGTGAGAATCAGCATGGCACGACGAATAGATGGACCGACAGACAGATTCATGCACTAATGGAAGGAGCAACCACGCATGGACATGGCCAACCCTGTATACCCCAATTCTCTTCAAGAATGGGGGGAAAATAAACGGGAGGCCTTGGGCAACTAGCCTGAACCAGGGGCAGTTTTTTTTAAGAACTAGACATTGCATTTGAAAGTTTAACTCTATATATGAATAAATAATATAATTAAATATGGTTGTCCATGGTAAATGCTTTCTACCACTGGTCTTTGTGACTGCATCCCAATTCTAGCAGCTGTCGACATAAAACGACAAATTTCCAACAGTTGTTATGCACCTGCGGTTTCAAAGGCATGACTAATGTATTGAAAATACCAAACAAATTTGAGTGGTGGATCCGAATAAGTGGATTTTTAAATAAAATTCCTCATATTGAAGTGAGGAAGCCTAAATATTAACTTGGGGACTTGATTAGAACAAATTTTAATCTCACCTCCCAAGAGGTGTTGTATAACAAATATAAAATGATTTTGACTGGTGGATCTGAAGTAAATTTTTAAATTTTACACAAAGTTAAAAATTTGGCACCCATAGGGAACACAAATATTAACTCGGGAACTCAATTTGAACATGCGATTGTGTATACCAAATATGAAAGAATATTATGACTAGTGGATCTGAAGACGAGGATTTTTGTTAAAAGTCTTCATATTGCACTAAGTTCAAATTTGAGCCCTCATAGGGAGCCCAAATAGGAATGTGAGGATTTGATTTCAAGCTGGCCTCCCTAGAGATGTTGTATACTAATACTAAAGAGGAAAAAAATCCTTACAGATGGATCCGAAAAGATTTTAAGAATAGTCCTCATATTGCAAAGAGTTAAAATTCAGGCGCCTATAGGGCCTGGTGGATGGGAAAATTCTTTCATTTAATTTTGGAAAGACATTTATGGGTGCTATCAGAGTAATTCTCCCTGTGGGCGTGACAACTTTATTTCAACAAATTTGACTTGGCATATGATAAGGAACATGCACAGCAAATTTGATTCAATTTGGTCCTGTAGTTTGCGAGAAGTTCACGAGGGACAGAGACGGACACAGGCAGAGGACAGAAAGTGATCAGTAAAGCTCCCCTTGAGCTTTGCTCAGGTAAGCTATAAACACAGCATGCTCATATCACTAAGCAAACTGCAAAGTAAACATTGAGTCATATCGCCACCAAAATATCAAAGGATTCTGCCTTGCTGTTAACAGTTTTTAAACATATAATTGTTTTCCTTACTCAGTAAGTCAGAGTGTTCATATGTTAGGCCCCATATTGGGTACTCAATAATTTATCTGTTTATTTATTGGATTTAAAGTCACTTTCAGCATATAAGGCTACATTATAGAGGCATAATTATACTATCGAGTTTGACTGATTGCTTAAGCTGATCACTGCCCACTTTGTAGGGCTTTCAAGGCAAGAATTGGTCACTGGGCCCAATTTTATTAATAAAGCAGAACTTGGAACTTCAATCTGCTGCTTCCAAGAAAACCAAAAACCAGATATCAACAGATTCTGACAGGAGGATGGGGAAAAAAAAAGATTTTGAAAGAATATTTCTCATAATGAACTGAGTTATACATCAGGCTCCTATAAGGAACCCCAATATGAAAGCTTCTGAACCAGTGGTTTGGGGAAAGAAAATTTATTTATTTATTGGTGTTTAAGATCACATATTTATGCACAATGGCTAATCGTGACCACAACACAGAGATCAAGTCATGTTTAGTCAATTGTTTATACCCCATTTTAGAGGACTTTCATCCCAAGCACTAGTGACTGGGTCCTATTTTACTAGTCAAACTGAACTTGTTTACAATAGTAAACAAGCAATGTGACATATCCCAGGGTTCCCACGTGGGGTGGGACAAGGAAGATTCTACAATGTTTTTCCCATTACCTACATTGTTAAAAAAATGATGACTCAGTCCTGGAAAAGTACCTTATGATAAAACCAATGAAAATTTTTTTACCATTCGATTCTGTCAGTCCTAAGGAAGCTTCACACCATATAAAAGTTCTCAGCGCCATGTGATTTTAAGGGATGGGGCATTAAAAAAAAAAAATTAGCTCCAGAAGTTCTTGTGGAGAAACATAAAAAAATTCAGCATAAGTTCTCATATCAAATTTGGTTCAAATCGACCTCTTGGTTTGGAAAATGAATGCTGTACACCAAATATCAAAATATTTTGACTGATGAATCTGAAAAACTTTTTTTGAAAGGATATTTCTCATTTTGAACTAAGTTATAATTTGGAAATGGACGACAAATATGAACAGAAGAACTTGGCTTGAAAAACTGGAATCTCACCACCCTAAGCATATTGTATTCCAAATGTCAAAAGATTCTGACTAGAGGATGCGAAGAAGATTAAAAAGAATATACCCCATATTGAACTAAGTTATAATTCGGGCTCCCTGTGGGCCCGAATATGAACTCAGGGACTTGGCTGGAACAAGCACGAATCTCACCACCCCCCCCACCCCCCCCCAAAGGATGCTGCATACCAAATATCAAAAGATTCTGATTAGTGGATCTGGAGAAGATTTATAAAGCATATCCCTCATATTGCACTAATTTGAACATTTGGGCTCCCACAGGGAGCCCAAATATGGACTGAGAAATATGTGAAGCAATATTCCAAAGAAGATATATGCAAAATATGAAAGTTTTTGGAGCAGTGGTTTGGAAGAAAATGATTCTTTAACTTTTACCCATTGCCCACAGTGTTAAAAATGCCGATTCAGAATTTTTTCAAAGTCCTGAAAAAGTACCTTATGACAAAACCGATAGCATTTTTTCTTTTACCATTCCTTTCTGTTGGTCCCAAGGAAACCTCACACCAAATACAAATTATCGTTGCCGTGCAGTTTTGGGAATATGGGCATTTTGGGATTTATTTTTTATTTTTGGTTCCGGAGGTTCCCATGCAGCCACAGAATTTTTTTTTGCATAAGTGAAGTACTTATGACCTAATAATACCTCAGATTAAATTTGGTCCAGATTGGCCTCTCTGTTCAGAAAATAGAAATTCAGGGCGGGGCAAAAATTCTTGCTCCTCCCAGAACAAGGGCAATTATTGCTCGTCAAACTTCTCTTGAACACATGAATCTACACCTCAAATGGAAGCTGCATACCAAATATCAAGTCTCTGCTACATTTAATGATGGATGACGGACAGACGACGGATGAAGAGTGATAAGAAAAGCTAACCCTGACTTTCAGTCAGGTGAGCTAAAAATGTCCTCGGTTACTTTTCCTCATCAAACATGCCGATTTAAATTTATAAAATTAAAATTGTGGTCACAAGTTAAAGTTGATGAATTTTGAATCTAGCACAATTTTAAAGCTTTGGAGTCCCACTTCCATTCTAATTAAACATCTATACACAATCAATGAAAGTATCAATGACACTGTAGCTCAACTTAAATATGACAGAAATTAGTATTTGCTGTGACCAAGTCAACAATAATAAAAGAATTACAAGAAGCCCAGGGGGCCTGACGGTGCTCAGCTGACATGGTAGTCTGAATATCAAACCAGGGACTTGACTTCAAAAAGTTGCAAACGCCCCTCCTAAAAAAAGCATATACCAACTAGATGAAGCAATTGTGCCCGCATAATACACAGGATTTTCCTTCTATTTTCAGTTCCTGTGATCTTTCTTCTTAAAACTAAAAAAGCGTAAAAAACAAAAACAAGAGGCCCCAAGGGGCCTTAGGTCGCTCACCAGACATGATAGTCTAAATATCAAACCAGGGACTTGACTTGAATAAGCTGCATATGCCCCCTCCTAAGAAAAGCATGTACCAACTAGATGAAGTGATTGTGCCCTCACAATACACAGGATTGTCCTTCTATTTTCAGTTCTTGCACTTTTACGTCTCAAAATTGAGATAAACGCACAAAAACAGATTTTAAAAAAAAATTTGTGCAGAAATTTTCAAAGTCCCAAACAAAATATTTTCTCATAATTTTTTTCTTCTTCTTAAAATTTACCAAAACTCTTAAAAAAAAACCCAAAACTCAGTTCCAGATTTTTTTAAGTCCCACCCGGCTGGAGTCCAAATTTTTATTGTAAAAAAATACTTTTTTTGTCTTAAAACTGACCAAAAACACATAGAAAACACATAAAAAACACTAAAAACAAATTTACGGATTTTGGTTGAAAGTTTTACACCCGGACCCAAAACAGCTTAGGTTTTTTAAACACGATACTCTATCCACCAAGACAATGCTTTCCCTCCCACCCAAATACATGAAGTACCAATGCTGTGTCAAAACTCACTTGTTTTTCTGTACTGGTGGGTTATGCATAATTTATTGTAAGCAAATAAAACTATGGCAGATTGTCTGTCAAGCATGAAAAATCTTCAAATCATTTACTTCCAATTCAAAGATTTGTAAAATTATATATTTAAAACACTAATTTATTTTCTGTAGACCAAAAATTACTTTCACAAACAGCTATAACAGTACCAGCATATTTATAAACAAGAAACTAGTTCTACCTTGCAAATCCAAGATCACTCAAGGCAAATTATCCGGTTTGTAAAAGACTGCAGCATGTTCATATCAAAAAACAAGCTGGCAAGTGACCACTTAGAAATATGAAAAAAGTATTCAATATCAAGAACAGTTGGTTCCCCATTTGAAGTGGTATGAAAAACTTGCATGGAGAGTCTAAGAAATGTATACAAGTCCTCAGTCACATTTCAACATCCAACATGCAGATTTACATTTATACCAATGTCAAAATTGATTAATTTTGAATATAGCACAAACTTGAAGCTCTGAGGTCCCCATTTGCATTGCAATTAATCATATATACACAAATAAATAAGGAGCCTCTCCACTTACTAAACATATGCATTCCTTCCCTATTTGCACTGCAAAATGAAAGACATGCACACATTTCAAACAAACTGCCTAATTGTCAAATAGAGAATTTATTTCAAACTTTCATATAATTTCCACTTCATCAGAAACCATCAATCTTAATAAAAAAAAAGTTCAAGTAAAATTCCTTTCGGGCTGTAGAAAATAAATTAGTGAAATAAATATTTAGGAATCTCCCATTTGCATCAAACACAAAACATGTTTGCACTCTTCGTTGTTGGAAGAGTACAAACATGTTTTATATTTGATTCATTTATTTATTGGTGCATGAAGAGATTTTTATAGAATATTCCTCATAGAGAAGATTTTAGCACTCGAGCGACGCTATAATGGGACAAGAAACTCAATAATGTTGAGATACACAATAATGGCTTCCTCACAAATGTAGCAAAATGGTTTATTATGCCTACATTTACTTGAGAACTTACCATTAACTGGGGAACTATGAGAGGCGACACATTCAGTTCTGCTCTCTGTATCTCATGTCACATTATTATATGATATATCCTGATACACCAATTTGTCTGCATCACAACTTCCCAGTTCATCCCCTATGGGTTCATCTGAAAAAAATATTTTATAGCCTTGGTATATACATAACAGAAAAAATGTCACTTAACAAAACAACTTATCAATTAAAACATAAATTATTGCCAATGGACTATTAAATGTACTGTATAATGAGAGCTAGTTGTGCTTATTTCTTCTGCACTAAACACCTCTGCGCACATCTAGTGAATTAGAAGAGTAACCTAAAAATACAACATAAAGTGTCAATACTGTGTCTGAACTCAATTGGTTCTCTATACTGGTAAGTTATTCATAATTTGTTGCCATCAGATGAAACGTTTACTGGTTATTATTCAAGGGTGAAATATCAAATTGAAATATTCAAATTATTCGTTTCCAGTTCACAGATTTATACAATTACTTTCAAATAAGAGCAGCTCTATATTTATAAACAAATCATATCTTCTGCCTTTCAGCTCCAAGGTAGTGGAAGGCAACTTTCTGGTGTACATAAAACCACAGCATGTTCATATCGCAAAACAAGGTGCTGAGTGAATATTAAAAATAGGCGTGTCCCCATTTGAAGCGGTATGAATAACTGGATGTCAAATCTTAACAAGAGCAACGCGAAGCATGGCATATGCCCCCTCAGCAATGCCATGAATACAATTACAGAAGTGAAACATTTGTGAATGACAGATGGAGGATGACACACCTTTGGAGGATTGTCAAAAAAATTAAATAGTGGCCTCTCCCCCATCATACACTAACCACCATATGGAGCAATGTTAAGATTTGTCTTGTGGAACCTTTGTAAAAGAGGTGAAACAACATTTCATGTTGAAGATTATGGTGACCTTGACCTTTGACCCATCAACATAAAAAGATAGGGTTATACCTCACATCTTACAAAACCTCCATACCAAATTATATCAATATCAGTCTTGCAGAGCTGTAGTTATACATCGAAAACCAATTTCGACTGTATATAACATTGGAGGTCACTATGACCTTGGCCTTTGGCCCATCACGTTCAAAATAAATAGGCATCCTCCACTCATCAAACCTAATCCACGTGTGAAGTTTGGTAAAGATCAGCTGGCAAAATTTTAGTTAATTGACCGAATCCAGCAGAAACCCGTGTCAAGAACATTAAATGTTGAATTACAGTGATATTGACCTTTGGCAAAACAACGTCAAAATGAATATGGTTCTATGTCACATCAAACTTAGCCTCCATAATATGTTATATCAAGGTCAGTCTTGGAGAACAGTACTTATAGAACCTAAACCAATTTCAAGTGTATTCAAAATTTAAGGTCACTGTGACGTTGACCTTTGGTCCGTCATGTAAAATGAATAGGCTACTTCCACTCATCATGCCTAACACACCTATGAAGTTTACTAAAGATCCAGTTGGTAGAACTTCAGTTAATTAACAGAATATAATATTTAACATTGGAGGTCACGGTGACCTTGGCCTTTGGCACATTGTGGTCAAGATGAAGAGGCTTCTTCCACTCATCATATCTAAGCCATGTGTGAAATTTTGGTAAAGATCCAAGTGGCAAAATTTTAGTTAATTGATGAAATGCAGCTGAAACGTGTTTCGAGTATATCAAATGTTGAAGGTCAGTGACCTTGACCTTTGGCAAATCAACATCAAAATGAAGAAGGTTCTACCACACAGCATACTTAACATCCACATTGAGTTACATCAAGCTCAGACTTCCGGAACTGTAGTTATAGATTGGAAACCAATTTGAAGTGTATTTAACATTGGAGGTCACTGTGACCTTGAACTTTGGCACATCATGGTCAAAATGAATAGACTTCCTCCACTCATCATACATAACCCACATATTCATGATGTTTGGTAAAGATCCGGCTGGCAGAATCTTAATTGACGGAATGCAAAAAGTTAATGGACGGACGACAATGGACATGATGAAAACATAATGCCCCCTCCTCACGGAGGACGGGGGCATAAAAATGTATTCAAGTCCCCAGTTAGGTTTGCATATCAAACAAACATATGTACTTTACAAAAGCCTTGTATCACTGTACAACATATATCAAAGAAGTTTCATGTTGGCTTAAGACAGTAAGCATCTGTTGGTTGTTTGTTGGTTCCAAAACTTTTCATTTATAAAATGAAAATTGTGGTCACAAGTCAAAATTGACGAATTCTGAAAACAACATGAAACTAAAACTTTGGAGTCCAAACTTGCATTGCAAAGGAAGATCTAAACACAGTTAAAAACGAAGCTTCTCTACTCAGAAAAATAAATTAGTCATTTAAATTTAGGTGTCGCCCATTTGCGTCAAATACAGAACAAGTTTGTACTCTTCAAGTTCAATGTTTCTCAGCCCTGAAGGCTTCAAATATCTGTCATTGATTCTGTAGTAAAATATCTTGTGTGTTAAACATTAATTTCTTCAATATGCTTGATCTGACATGTCAAAATTCAATGCTATACATAAAACATGCCCTTCAATTAGGTATTTTTTGCATATTTTACTTCCAAACTTTAGCTCGCAATAGCTGACACACAGATCATGTGATCAAGTTCATTCAGCTATGCTGTCCCCCTCCCCCCCCCCCCCTCCACCATCCCATTGAATAATGAACTATTGCACACGAACACGGATCTAGAAGGCAGAAACTGTTTTCGTGGCCCCAGATACACGATATAATTCACTCCAACCCAAACTAAACAGCTTAGCTTTTCAAACACGATACTCTATCCACCAAGACAATGCTTTCCCTCCCACCCAAATACATGAAGTACCAATGCTGTGTCAAAACTCACTTGTTTTTCTATACTGGTGGGTTATGCATAATTTATTGTTATCAAATAAAACTATGGCAGATCGTCTGTCAAGCATGAACAATCTTGAAATCATTTACTTCTAATTCAACGATTTGTAAAATTATATATTTAAAACACTAATTTATTTTCTGTAGACCAAAAATTACTTTAACAAACAGCCATAACAGTACCAGCATATTTATAAACAAGAAACTAGTTCTATGTTGTAATTCCAAGATCTCTCAAGGCAAATTATCCGGTTTGTAAAAGACCGCAGCATGTTCATGTCAAAAAACAAGCTGGCAAGTGAACACTTAGAAATACAAGAAAAGCATTCAATATCAAGATGAGTTGGTTCCCCATTTGAAGTGGTATGAAAAACTTGCATGGAGAGTCCAAGAAATGTATACAAGTCCCCAGTTACATATCAACATCAAACATGCAGATTTACATTTATAAGATTAAAATTGTGGTCACAAGTCAAAATTGATTAATTTTGAATATACCACAAACTTAAAGCTCTGAAGTCCCCACTTGCATTGCAACTAATCATATATACACAATCAAAAAAGGAGCCTCGCCATTCACTCAACATGTGCAATTCCTTTCCTATTTGCACTGCAAAATGAAAGATATGATCAAATTTCAAACAAACTGCCTAATTGTCAAATAGAGAATTTATTTCAAACTTTCATATAATTTCCACTTCATCAGAAACCATCAATCTTAATAAAAAAAAGATCAAGTAAAATTCCTTTCGGGTTATAGAAAATAAATTAGTGAAATAAATATTTAGGAATCTCCCATTTGCATCAAACACAAAACATGTTTGCACTCTTCGTTGTTGGAAGAGTACAAACATGTTTTATATTTGATTCATTTATTTATTGGTGCATGAAGAGATTTTTATAGAATATTCCTCATAGAGAAGATTTTAGCACTCGAGTGATGCTATAATGGGACAAGAAACTCAATAATTTTGAGATACACAATAATGGCTTCCTCATAAATGTGGCAAAATGGTTTATTATGCCTACATTTCTTGAGAACTTACCATTAACTGGGGAACTATGAGAGGCAACACATTCAGTTCTGCTCTCTGTATCACATGTCCTCACATTATTATATGATATATCCTGATACACCAATTTGTCTGCATCACAACTTTCCAGTTCATTCCCTATGGTTTCATCTGAAAAAAATATTTTATAGCCTCAGTATATACATAACAGAAAAAATGTCACTTAACAAAACAACTGGTCAATTAAAACATATATTATTGCCAATGGTCTATTAAATGTATTGTATAATGAGAGCAAGTTGTGCTTATTTCTTCTGCACTAAACACCTTTGCGCACATCTAGTGAATTAGAAGAGTAACCTAAAAATACAACATAAAGTGTCGATACTGTGTCTGAACTCAATTGGTTCTCTATTCTGGTAAGTTATTCATAATTTGTTGCAATCAGATGAAACGTTTACTGGTTATTATTCAAGGGTGAAATATCAAATTGAAATATTCAAATTATTCGTTTCCAGTTCACAGATTTATACAATTACTTTCAAATAAGAGCAGCTCTATATTTATAAACAAATCATATCTTCTGCCTTCCAGCTCCAAGGTAGTGGAAGGCAACTTTCTGGTGTACATAAAACCACAGCATGTTCATATCGCAAAACAAGGTGCTGAGTGAATATTAAAAATAGGCGTGTCCCCATTTGAAGCGGTATGAATAACTGGATGTCAAATCTTAACAAGAGCAACGCGAAGCATGGCATATGCCCCCTCAGCAATGCCATGAATACAATTACAGAAGTGAAACATTTGTGAATGACAGATGGAGGATGACACACCTTTGGAGGATTGTCAAAAAAATTAAATAGTGTCCTCTCTCCCATCATACACTAACCACCACATGGAGCAAGGTTAAGATTTGTCTTGTGGAACTTTTGTAAAAGAGGTGAAACCACATTTCATGTTGAAGATTATGGTGACCTTGACCTTTGGCCCATCAACATAAAAAACATAGGGTTATACCTCACATCTTACAAAACCTCCATACCAAATTATATCAATATCAGTCTTGCAGAGCTGTAGTTATACATCGAAAACCAATTTCGACTGTATATAACATTGGAGGTCCTTATGACCTTGGCCTTTGGCCCATCACATTCAAAATAAATAGGCATCCTCCACTCATCAAACCTAATCCACGTATGAATTTTGGTAAAGATCAGCTGGCAAAATTTTAGTTAATTGACCGAATGCAGCAGAAACCCGTGTCAAGAACATTAAATGTTGAATTACAGTGATATTGACCTTTGTCAAAAAAACGTCAAAATGAATATGGTTATATGTCACATCAAACTTAGCCTCCATAATATGTTATATCAAGGTCAGTCTTGGAGAACAGTACTTATAGAACCTAAACCAATTTCAAGTGTATTCAAAATTTAAGGTCACTGTGACGTTGACCTTTGGTCCGTCATGTGAAAATGAATAGGCTACTTCCACTCATCATGCCTAACACACCTATGAAGTTTACTAAAGATCCAGTTGGTAGAACTTCAGTTAATTAACAGAATATAATATTTAACATTGGAGGTCATGGTGACCTTGGCCTTTGGCACATTGCGGTCAAGATGAAGAGGCTTCTTCCACTCATCATATCCAAGCCACATGTGAAAATTTGGTAAAGATCCAAGTGGCAAAATTTTAGTTAATTGATGAAATGCAGCTGAAACGTGTTTCGAGTATATCAAATGTTGAAGGTCAGTGACCTTGACCTTTGGCAAATCAACATCAAAATGAAGAGGGTTCTACCACACTGCATACTTAACATCCACATTGAGTTACATCAAGCTCAGACTTCCGGAACTGCAGTTATAGAGTGGAAACCAATTTGAAGTGTATTTAACATTGGAGGTCACTGTGACCTTGAACTTTGGCACATCATGGTCAAAATGAATAGACTTCCTCCACTCATCATACATAACCCACATATTCATGAAATTTGGTAAAGATCCGGCTGGCAGAATCTTAATTGACGGAATGCAAAATGTTAACGGACGGAAGACAATGGACATGATGAAAACATAATGCCCCCTCCTCACGGAGGACGGGGGCATGAAAATGTATTCAAGTCCCCAGTTAGGTTTGCATATCAAACAAACATATGTACTTTACAAAAGCCTTGTATCACTGTACAACATATATCAAAGAAGTTTCATGTTGGCTTAAGACAGTAAGCATCTGTTGGTTGTTTGTTGGTTCCAAAAATTTTCATTTATAAAATGAAAATTGTGGTCACAAGTCAAAATTGAAGAATTCTGAAAACAACATGAAACTAAAACTTTGGAGTCCAAACTTGCATTGCAAAGGAAGATCTAAACACAGTTAAAAACGAAGCTTCTCTACTCAGAAAAATAAATTAGTCATTTAAATTTAGGTGTCGCCCATTTGCGTCAAATACAGAACAAGTTTGTACTCTTCAAGTTCAATGTTTCTCAGCCTTGAAGGCTTCAAATATCTGTCATTGATTCTGTAGTAAAATATCTTGTGTGTTAAACATTAATTTCTTCAATATGCTTGATCTGACATGTCAAAATTCAATGCTATACATAAAACATGCCCTTCAATGAGGTCTTATTTGCATATTTTACTTCCAAACTTTAGCTCGCAATAGCTGACACACAGATCATGTGATCAAGTTCGTTGAGCTATGCTGTACTCCCCCACCCCCCCCCCCCCTTCCCTTTGAATAATCAGACCTATTGCACACAAACAAGGATCTAGAAGGCATAAACTGTTTTCGTGGCCCCAGATACACAATATAATTCACCACAACCCAAACTAAACAGCTTAGGTTTTCAAACACGATACTCAATCCACTAAGACAATGCTTTCCCTCCCACCCAAATACATGAAGTACCAATGCTGTGTCAAAACTCACTTGTTTTTTTCTATATTGGTCGGTTATGCATAATTTATTGTTATCAAATAAAACGTTGGCAGATCGTCAGTCAAGCATGAAAAAAATCTTTAAATAATTTACTTCCAATTCAAAGATTTGTAAAATTAAATTTTTAAATCACTAATTTATTTTCTGTAGATCAAACATTACTTTCACAACCAGCTATAGCAGTACCAGCATATTTATAAACAAGAAACTAGTTCTATTTTGAAAATCAAAGATCGGTCAAGGCAAACTATCCAATTTGTAAAAGACTGCAGCATGTTCATATCAAAAACAGTTGGTTCCCGATTGAAGTGGCATGAAAAACTTGCATGTAGAGCCTAAGAAATGTACACAAGTCCCCAGTTACATTTCAACATCAAACATGCAGATTTAGATTTAGAAGATTAGAATTGTGGTCACAAGTCAAAATTGATTAATTTTGAATATACCACAAACTTAAAGCTCTGAAGTCTCCACTTGCATTGCAACTAATCATATATACACAATCAAAAAAGGAGCCTCGCCATTTACTCAACATATGCAATTCCTTTCCTATTTGCACTGCAAAATGAAAGACATGATCACATTTCAAACAAACTGCCTAATTGTCAAATAGAGAATTTATTTCAAACTTTCATATAATTTCCACTTCATCAGAAACCATCAATCTTAATAAAAAAAAAGTTCAAGTAAAATTCCTTTCGGGCTATAGAAAATAAATTAGTGAAATAAATATTTAGGAATCTCCCATTTGCATCAAACACAAAACATGTTTGCACTCTTCGTTGTTGGAAGAGTACAAACATGTTTTATATTTGATTCATTTATTTATTGGTGCATGAAGAGATTTTTATAGAATATTCCTCATAGAGAAGATTTTAGCACTCGAGTGATGCTATAATGGGACAAGAAACTCAATAATTTTGAAATACACAATAATGGCTTCCTCATAAAGGTGGCAAAATGGTTTATTATGCCTACATTTAGTTGAGAACTTACCATTAAGTGGGGAACTATGAGAGGCAACACATTCAGTTCTGCTCTCTGTATCACATGTCCTCACATTATTATATGATATATCCTGATACACCAATTTGTCTGCATCACAACTTTCCAGTTCATTCCCTATGGTTTCATCTGAAAAAAATATTTTATAGCCTCAGTATATACATAACAGAAAACATGTCACTTAACAAAACAACTTATCAATTAAAACATATATTATTGCCAATGGTCTATTAAATGTATTGTATAATGAGAGCAAGTTGTGCTTATTTCTACTGCACTAAACACCTTTGCGCACATCTAGTGAATTAGAAGAGTAACCTAAAAATACAACATAAAGTGTCAATACTGTGTCTGAACTTAATTGGTTCTCTACAGTGGTAAGTTATTCATAATTTGTTGCAATCAGATAAACCAATTTACTGGTTATTATTCAAGTGTGTAATATGAAATTATTGGCTTCCAGTTCACAGACTTATAAAATTACTTTCAAGGAGTTATAGGTGCAGCTCTATATTTATAAACAAATCGTATCTTCTGCCTTCCAGCTCCAAAATAATGGAAAGCAACTTTCTGGTGTACATAAAACCAAAGCATGTTCATATCATAAAACAAGGTGCCAAAAGAATATTAAAAATAGGTGTGTCCCCATTTGAAGTGGTATGAATAACTGGATGTCAAACCATAAAAATGTATTCAAGTCCCCAGTTAGGTTTGCATATCAAACAAGCATATGTACTTTACTAAAGCCTTGTATCACTGTACAACATATTTCAAAGAAGTTTCACGTTGGCTTAAGACAGTAAACATCTGTTGGTTGTTCCTTGGTTCCAAAAATTTTCATATATAAAATGAAAATTGTAGTCACAAGTCCAAATTGGCAAATTCTGAAAACAACACAAAACTAAAACTTTGGAGTCCACACTAGCATTGCAAAGAAGCATCTATACACAATCAAAAATGAAGCTTCTCTACTCAGAAAAAAACATTGTGGAATTCCTATTTGCATTGAAAGATGAAACACTTGTTTACATTTCTAACTAACTTCCTCATTGCCAAAAAGAGAATTCATTTCAAACTAAATTTATTTTATTACTCATTTCCACTGCATTGCAAACCATCAATCCTAAAAAAAATCAAGTAAAATGCTTTTCGGTGTACAGAAAATAAATTAGTCATTTAAATTTAGGTGTCCCCATTTGCGTCAAATACAAAACAGGTTTGTACTCTTCAAACTCAAAGTTTCTCAGCCTTCAAATATCTGTTATTGATTCTGTAGTAAAATATCTTGTGTGTAAAACATTAATTTCTTCAATATGCTTGATCTGACATGTCAAAATTCAATGCTATTCATAAAACATGCCCTTCAATTAGGTCTTTTTTGCATATTTTACTTCCAAACTTTAGCTCGCAATAGCTGACACACAGATCATGTGATCAAGTTCATTCAGCTATGCTGTCCCCCTCCCCCCCCCCCACCCTCACATTGAATAATGAACTATTGCACACGAACAAGGATCTAGAAGGCAGAAACTGTTTTCGTGGCCCCAGATACACAATATAATTCACTCCAACCCAAACTAAACAGCTTAGGTTTTCAAACACGATACTCTATCCACCAAGACAATGCTTTCCCTCCCACCCAAATACATGAAGTACGAATTCTGTGTCAAAACTCACTTGTTTTTCTATACTGGCGGGTTATACATAATTTATTGTTATCAAATAAAACTATGGCAGATCGTCTGTCAAGCATGAAAAATCTTCAAATCATTTACTTCTAATTCAACGATTTGTAGAATTATATATTTAAAACACTAATTTATTTTCTGTAGACCAAAAATTACTTTAACAAACAGCCATAACAGAACCAGCATATTTATAAACAAGAAACTAGTTCTACGTTGTAATTCCAAGATCGCTCAAGGCAAATTATCCGGTTTGTAAAAGACCACAGCATGTTCATGTAAAAAAACAAGCTGACAAGTGAACACTTAGAAATACAAAAAAAACATTCAATATCAAGACGAGTTGGTTCCCCATTTGAAGTGGTATGAAAAACTTGCATGGAGAGTCCAAGAAATGTATACAAGTCCCCAGTTACATTTCAACATCAAACATGCAGATTTACATTTATAAGATTAAAATTGTGGTCACAAGTCAAAATTGATTAATTCTGAATATACCACAAACTTAAAGATCTGAAGTCTCCACTTGCATTGCAACTAATCATATATACACAATCAAAAAAGGAGCCTCGCCATTCACTCAACATATGCAATTCCTTTCCTATTTGCACTGCAAAATGAAAGACATGATCACATTTCAAACAAACTGCCTAATTGTCAAATAGAGAATTTATTTCAAACTTTCATATAATTTCCACTTCATCAGAAACCATCAATCTTAAGAAAAAAAAAGTTCAAGTAAAATTCCTTTCGAGCTATAGAAAATAAATTAGTGAAATGAATATTTAGGAAACATGTTTGCACTCTTCGTTGTTGGAAGAGTACAAACATGTTTTATATTTGATTCATTTATTTATTGGTGCATGAAGAGATTTTTGGAGAATATTCCTCATAGAGAAGATTTTAGCACTCGAGTGATGCTATAATGGGACAAGAAACTCAATAATTTTGAAATACACAATAATGGCTTCCTCATAAATGTGGCAAAATGGTTTATTATGCCTACATTTACTTCAGAACTTACCATTAACTGGAGAACTATGAGAGGCAACACATTCAGTTCTGCTCTCTGTATCACATGTCGTCACATTATTATATGATATATCCTGATACACCAATTTGTCTGCATCACAACTTTCCAGTTCATTCCCTATGGTTTTACCTGAAAAAAATATTTTATAGCCTCAGTATATACATAACAGAAAAAATGTCACTTAACAAAACAACTTATCAATTAAAACATATATTATTGCCAATGGTCTATTAAATGTATTGTGTAATGAGAGCAAGTTGTGCTTATTTCTTCTGCACTAAACACCTTTGCGCACATCTAGTGAATTAGAAGAGTAACCTAAAAATACAACATAGAGTGTCAATACTGTGTCTGAACTCAATTGGTTCTCTATTCTGGTAAGTTATTCATAATTTGTTGCAATCAGATGAAACGTTTACTGGTTATTATTCAAGGGTGAAATATCAAATTGAAATATTCAAATTATTCGTTTCCAGTTCACAGATTTATACAATTACTTTCAAATAAGAGCAGCTCTATATTTATAAACAAATCATATCTTCTGCCTTCCAGCTCAAAGGTAGTAGAAGGCAACTTTCTGGTGGACATAAAACCACAGCATGTTCACATCGCAAAACAAGGTGCTGAGTGAATATTAAAAATAGGTGTGTCCCCATTTGAAGCGGTATGAATACCTGGATGTCAAATCTTAACAAGAGCAACGCGAAGCATGGCATATGCCCCCTCAGCAATGCCATGAATGCAATAACAGAAGTGAAACATTTGTGAATGACAGATGGAGGATGACACACCTTTGGAGGATTGTCACAAAAATTAAATAGTGTCCTCTCTCCCATCATACACTAACCACCATATGGAGCAAGGTTAAGATTTGTCTTGTGGAACTTTTGTAAAAGAGGTGAAACCACATTTCATGTTGAAGATTATGGTGACCTTGACCTTTGGCCCATCAACATAAAAAAGATAGGGTTATACCTCACATCTTACAAAACCTCCATACCAAATTATATCAATATCAGTCTTGCGGAGCTGTAGTTATACATCAAAAACCAATTTCGACTGCATAGAACATTGGAGGTCACTATGACCTTGGTCTTTGGCCCATCACGTTCAAAATAAATAGGCATCCTCCACTCATCAAACCTAATCCACGAATGTGGTTTGGTAAAGATCAGCTGGCAAAATTTTAGTTAATTGACCGAATGCAGCAGAAACCCGTGTCAAGAACATTAAATGTTGAATTACAGTGATATTGACCTTTGGCAAAACAATGTCAAAATGAATATGGTTCTATGTCACATCAAACTTAGTCTCCATAATATGTTATATCAAGGTCAGTCTTGGAGAACAGTACTTATAGAACCTAAACCAATTTCAAGTGTATTCAAAATTTAAGGTCACTGTGACCTTGACCTTTGGTCCGTCATGTGAAAATGAATAGGCTACTTCCACTCATCATGCCTAACACACCTATGAAGTTTACTAAAGATCCAGTTGGTAGAACTTCAGTTAATTAACAGAATATAATATTTAACATTGGAGATCATGGTGACCTTGACCTTTGGCACATTGTGGTCAAGATGAAGAGGCCTCTTCCACTCATCATATCTAAGCCACATGTGAAAATTTGGTAAAGATCCAAGTGGCAAAATTTTAGTTAATTGATGAAATGCAGCTGAAACGTGTTTCGAGTATATCAAATGTTGAAGGTCAGTGACCTTGACCTTTGGCAAATCAACATCAAAATGAAGAGGGTTCTACCACACAGCATACTTAACATCCACATTGAGTTACATCAAGGTCAGACTTCCGGAACTGTAGTTATAGATTGGAAACCAATTTGAAGTGTATTTAACATTGGAGGTCACTGTGACCTTGAACTTTGGCACATCATGGTTAAAATGAATAGACATCCTCCACTCATCATACATAACCCACATATTCATGAAGTTTGGTAAAGATCCGGCTGGCAGAATCTTAATTGACGGAATGCAAAAAGTTAACGGACGGACGACAATGGACATGATGAAAACATAATGCCCCCTCCTAACGAAGGACGGGGGCATGAAAATGTATTCAAGTCCCCAGTTAGGTTTGCATATCAAACAAACATATGTACTTTACAAAAGCCTTGTATCACTGTACAACATATATCAAAGAAGTTTCATGTTGGCTTAAGACAGTAAGCATCTGTTGGTTGTTTGTTGGTTCCAAAAAATTTTATTTATAAAATGAAAATTGTGGTCACAAGTCAAAATTGACGAATTCTGAAAACAATATGAAACTCAAACTTTGGAGTCCAAACTTGCATTGCAAAGAAAGTTCTAAACACAGTTAAAAACGAAGCTTCTCTACTCAGAAAAATAAATTAGTCATTTAAATTTAGGTGTCGCCCATTTGCGTCAAATACAGAACAAGTTTGTACTCTTCAAGTTCAATGTTTCTCAGGCTTGAAGGCTTCAAATATCTGTCATTGATTCTGTAGTAAAATATCTTGTGTGTTAAACATTAATTTCTTCAATATGCTTGATCTGACATGTCAAAATTCAATGCTATACATAAAACATGCCCTTCAATGAGGTCTTATTTGCATGTTTTACTTCCAAACTTTAGCTCGCAATAGCTGACACACAGATCATGTGATCAAGTTCATTGAGCTATGCTGTACTCCCCCACCCCCCTCCCCCCTTCCCTTTGAATAATCAGAACTATTGCACACAAACAAGGATCTAGAAGGCAGAAACTGTTTTCGTGGCCCCATATACACAATATAATTCACCACAACCCAAACTAAACAGCTTAGGTTTTCAAACACGATACTCGATCCACTAAGACAATGCTTTCCCTCCCACCCAAATACATGAAGTACCAATGCTGTGTCAAAACCCACTTGTTTTTTTCTATATTGGTAGGTTATGCATAATTTATTGTTATCAAATAAAACGTTGGCAGATCGTCAGTCAAGCATGAAAAATCTTTAAATAATTTACTTCCAATTCAAAGATTTGTAAAATTAAATTTTTAAATCAATAATTTATTTTCTGTAGATCAAACATTACTTTCACAAACAGCTATAGCAGTACCAAGATATTTATAAACAAGAAACTAGTTCTATTTTGAAAATCAAAGATCGGTCAAGGCAAACTATCCAATTTGTAAAAGACTGCAGCATGTTCATATCAAAAACAGTTGGTTCCCCATTGAAGTGGCATGAAAAACTTGCATGTAGAGCCTAAGAAATGTATACAAGTCCCCAGTTACATTTCAACATCAAACATGCAGATTTACATTTATAGGATTAGAATTGTGGTCACAAGTCAAAATTTATTAATTTTGATTATAGCACAAACTTAAAGCTCTGATGTCCCCACTTGCATTGCAACTAATCATATATACACAATCAAAAAAGGAGCCTCGCCATTCACTCAACATATGCAATTCCTTTCCTATTTGCACTGCAAAATGAAAGATATGATCACATTTCAAACAAACTGCCTAATTGTCAAATAGAGAATTTATTTCAAACTTTCATATAATTTCCACTTCATCAGAAACCATCAATCTTAATAAAAAAAAAGTTCAAGTAAAATTCCTTTCAGGCTATAGAAATTAAATTAGTGAAATAAATATTTAGGAATCTCCCATTTGCATCAAACACAAAACATGTTTGCACTCTTCGTTGTTGGAAGAGTACAAACATGTTTTATATTTGATTCATTTATTTATTGGTGCATGAAGAGATTTTTATAGAATATTCCTCATAGAGAAGATTTTAGCACTCGAGTGATGCTATAATGGGACAAGAAACTCAATAATTTTGAGATACACAATAATGGCTTCCTCATAAATGTGGCTAAATGGTTTATTATGCCTATATTTACTTGAGAACTTACCATTAACTGGGGAACTATGAGAGGCAACACAATCAGTTCTGCTCTCTGTATCACATGTCACATTATTATATGATATATCCTGATACATCAATTTGTCTGCATCACAACTTTCCAGTTCATTCCCTATGGTTTCATCTGAAAAAAATATTTTATAGCCTCAGTATATACATAACTGAAAAAATGTCACTTAACAAAACAACTTATCAATTAAAACATATATTATTGCCAATGGTCTATTAAATGTATTGTATAATGAGAGCAAGTTGTGCTTATTTCTTCTGCACTAAACACCTTTGCGCACATCTAGGGAATTAGAAGAGTAACCTAAAAATACAACATAAAGTGTCGATACTGTGTCTGAACTCAATTGGTTCTCTATACTGGTAAGTTATTCATAATTTGTTGCCATCAGATGAAACGTTTACTGGTTATTATTCAAGGGTGAAATATCAAATTGAAATATTCAAATTATTCGTTTCCAGTTCACAGATTTATACAATTACTTTCAAATAAGAGCAGCTCTATATTTATAAACAAATCATATCTTCTGCCTTCCAGCTCCAAGGTAGTGGAAGGCAACTTTCTGGTGTACATAAAACCACAGCATGTTCATCTCGCAAAACAAGGTGCTGAGTGAATATTAAAAATAGGTGTGTCCCCATTTGAAGCAGTATGAATAACTGGATGTCAAATCTTAACAAGAGCAACACGAAGCATGGCATATGCCCCCTCAGCAATGCCATGAATACAATTACAGAAGTAAAACATTTGTGAATGACAGATGGAGGATGACACACCTTTGGAGGATTGTCAAAAAAATTAAATAGTGCCCTCTCTCCCATCATACAGTAACCACCATATGGAGCAAGGTTAAGATTTGTCTTGTGGAACTTTTGTAAAAGAGGTGAAACCACATTTCATGTTGAAGATTATGGTGACCTTGACCTTTGGCCCATCAACATAAAAAAGATAGGGTTATACCTCACATCTTACAAAACCTCCACACCAAATTATATCAATATCATTCTTACAGAGCTGTAGTTATACATCGAAAACCAATTTCGACTGTATATAACATTGGAGGTCACTATGACCTTGGCCTTTGGCCCATCACGGTCAAAATAAATAGGCATCCTCCACTCATCAAACCTAATCCACGTATGGAGTTTGGTAAATATCAGCTTGCAAAATTTTAGTTAATTGACCGAATGCAGCAGAAACCCGTGTCAAGAACATTAAATGTTGAATTACAGTGATATTGACCTTTGGCAAAACAACGTCAAAATGAATATGGTTCTATGTCACATCAAACTTA
This sequence comes from Pictodentalium vernedei, assembly GCA_031216915.1. Classification (NCBI taxonomy): domain Eukaryota; kingdom Metazoa; phylum Mollusca; class Scaphopoda; order Dentaliida; family Dentaliidae; genus Pictodentalium; species Pictodentalium vernedei. Next base: position 657,027,423 of record CM062295.1, read on the forward strand.
GCCTCCATAATATGTTATATCAAGGTCAGTCTTGGAGAACAGTACTTATAGAACCTAAACCAATTTCAAGTGTATTCAAAATTTAAGGTCACTGTGATGTTGACCTTTGGTCCGTCATGTGAAAATGAATAGGCTACTTCCACTCATCATGCCTAACACACCTATGAAGTTTACTAAAGATCCAGTTGGCAGAACTTCAGTTAATTAACAGAATATAATATTTAACATTGGAGGTCATGGTGACCTTGACCTTTGGCACATTGTGGTCAAGATGAAGAGGCTTCTTCCACTCATCATATCTAAGCCACATGTGAAAATTTGGTAAAGATCCAAGTGGCAAAATTTTAGTTAATTGATGAAATGCAGCTGAAACGTGTTTCGAGTATATCAAATGTTGAAGGTCAGTGACCTTGACCTTTGGCAAATCAACATCAAAATGAAGAGGGTTCTACCACACAGCATACTTAACATCCACATTGAGTTACATCAAGCTCAGACTTCCGGAACTGTAGTTATAGATTGGAAACCAATTTGAAGTGTATTTAACATTGGAGGTCACTGTGACCTTGAACTTTGGCACATCATGGTCAAAATGAATAGACTTCCTCCACTCATCATACATAACCCACATATTCATGAAGTTTGGTAAAGATCCGGCTGGCAGAATCTTTATTGACGGAATGCAAAAAGTTAACGGACGGACGACAATGGACATGATGAAAACATAATGCCCCCTCCTCACGGAGGACGGGGGCATAAAAATGTATTCAATTCCCCAGTTAGGTTTGCATATCAAACAAACATATGTACTTTACAAAAGCCTTGTATCACTGTACAACATATATCAAAGAAGTTTCATGTTGGCTTAAGACAGTAAGCATCTGTTGGTTGTTTGTTGGTTCCAAAAATTTTCATTTATAAAATGAAAATTGTGGTCACAAGTCAAAATTGACGAATTCTGAAAACAACATGAAGCTAAAACTTTGGAGTCCAAACTTGCATTGCAAAGAAAGATCTAAACACAGTTAGAAACGAAGCTTCTCTACTCAGAAAAATAAATTAGTCATTTAAATTTAGGTGTCGCCCATTTGTGTCAAATACAGAACAAGTTTGTACTCTTCAAGTTCAATGTTTCTCAGCCTTGAAGGCTTCAAATATCTGCCATTGATTCTGTAGTAAATTATCTTGTGTGTTAAACATTAATTTCTTCAATATGCTTGATCTGACATGTCAAAATTCAATGCTATACATAAAACATGCCCTTCAATGAGGTCTTATTTGCATGTTTTACTTCCAAACTTTAGCTCGCAATAGCTGACACACAGATCATGTGATCAAGTTCATTGAGCTATGCTGTACTCCCCCCACCCCCCCCCCCCTTCCCTTTGAATAATCAGAACTATTGCACACAAACAAGGATCTAGAAGGCAGAAACTGTTTTCGTGGCCCCAGATACACAATATAATTCACCACAACCCAAACTAAACAGCTTAGGTTTTCAAACACGATACTCGATCCACTAAGACAATGCTTTCCCTCCCACCCGAATACATGAAGTACCAATGCTGTGTCAAAACCCACTTGTTTTTTTCTATATTGGTAGGTTATGCATAATTTATTGTTATCAAATAAAACGTTGGCAGATCGTCAGTCAAGCATGAAAAATCTTTAAATAATTTACTTCCAATTCAAAGATTTGTAAAATTAAATTTTTAAATCAATAATTTATTTTCTGTAGATCAAACATTACTTTCACAAACAGCTATAGCAGTACCAGCATATTTATAAACAAGAAACTAGTTCTATTTTGAAAATCAAAGATCGGTCAAGGCAAACTATCCAATTTGTAAAAGACTGCAGCATGTTCATATCAAAAACAGTTGGTTCCCGATTGAAGTGGCATGAAAAACTTGCATGTAGAGCCTAAGAAATGTATACAAGTCCCCAGTTACATTTCAACGTCAAACATGCAGATTTACATTTATAAGATTAGAATTGTGGTCACAAGTCAAAATTGCTTAATTTTGATTATAGCCCAAACTTAAAGCTCTGATGTCCCCACTTGCATTGCAACTAATCATATATACACAAAAAAAAGGAGCCTTGCCATTCACTCAACATATGCAGTTCCTTTCCTATTTGCACTGCAAAATGAAAGATATGATCACATTTCAAACAAACTGCCAAATTGTCAAATAGAGAATTTATTTCAAACTTTCGTATAATTTCCACTTCATCAGAAACCATCAATCTTAATAAAAAAAAGTTCAAATAAAATTCCTTTTGGGCTATAGAAAATAAATTAGTGAAATAAATATTTAGGAATCTCCCATTTGCATCAAACACAAAACATGTTAGCACTCTTCGTTGTTGGAAGAGTACAAACATGTTTTATATTTGATTCATTTATTCATTGGTGCATGAAGAGATTTTTATAGAATATTCCTCATAGAGAAGATTTTAGCACTCAAGTGATGCTATAATGGGACAAGAAACTCAATAATTTTGAGATACACAATAATGGCTTCCTCACAAATGTAGCAAAATGGTTTATTATGCCTACATTTACTTGAGAACTTACCATTAACTGGGGAACTATGATAGGCAACACATTGAGTTCTGCTCTCTGTATCACATGTCACATTATTTTATGATATATCCTGATACACCAATTTGTCTGCATCACAACTTTCCAGTTCATTCCCTATGGCTTCATCTGAAAAAAATATTTATAGCCTCAGTATATATTTAACAGCAAAAATATCACTTAACAAAACAACTTATCAATTAAAACATAGATTACTGCCAATGGTCTATTAAATGTATTGTATAATGAGAGCAAGTTGTGCTTATTTCTACTGCACTAAACACCTTTGCGCACATCTAGTGAATTAGAAGAGTAACCTTAGAATACAACATAAAGTGTCAATACTGTGTCAGAACTCAATCGGTTCTCTATAGTGGTAAGTTATTCATAATTTGTTGCAATCAGATAAATCAATTTACTGGTTATTATTCAAGTGTGTAATATGAAATTATTGGCACCAATTCACAGACTTATACAATTACTTTCAAACAGTTATAAGTGCAGCTCTATATTTATAAACAAATCATATCTTCTGCCTTCCAGCTCCAAAATAATGGAAAGCAACTTTCTGGTGTACATAAAACCAAAGCATGTTCATATCATAAAACAAGGTGCCAAAAGAATATTAAAAATAGGTGTGTCCCCATTTGAAGAGGTATGAATAACTGGATGTCAAATTATATAAATGTATTCAAGTCCCCAGTTAGGTTTGCATATCAAACAAGCATATGTACTTTACTAAAGCCTTGTATCACTGTACAACATATTTCAAAGAAGTTTCAAGTTGGCTTAAGACAGTAAACATCTGTTGGTTGCTCCTTGGTTCCAAAAATTTTCATATATAAAATGAAAATTGTGGTCACAAGTCAAAATTGGCAAATTCTGAAAACAACACAAAACTAAATCTTTGGAGTCCACACTAGCATTGCAAAGAAACATCTATACACAATCAAAACTGAAGCTTCTCTACTCAGAAAAAAACATTTTGGGAATTCCTATTCGCATTGAAAGATGAAACACTTGTTTACATTTCTAACTAACTTCCTCATTGCCAAAAAGAGAATTCATTTCAAACTAAATTTATTTTAATACTCATTTCCACTGCATTGCAAACCATCAATCCTAACAAAAAACAAGTAAAATGCTTTTCGGTGTACAAAAAATAAATTAGTCATTTAAATTTAGGTGTCCCCATTTACGTCAAATACAAAACAAGTTTGTACTCTTCAAACTCAATGTTTTTCAGCCTTCAAATATCTTTTATTGATTCTGCAGTAAAATATCTTGTGTGTTAGACATTAATTTCTTCAATATGCTTGATCTGACATGTCAAAATTTAATGCTATACATAAAACATGCCCTTCAATTAGGTCTTTTTTGCATATTTTACTTCCAAACTTTAGCTCGCAATAGCTGACACACAGATCATGTGATCAAGTTCATTCAGCTATGCTGTCCCCCTCCCCCCCCCCCCCACCATCCCATTGAATAATGAACTGTTGCACACGAACAAGGATCTAGAAGGCAGAAACTGTTTTCGTGGCCCCAGATACACAATATAATTCACTCCAACCCAAACTAAACAGCTTAGGTTTTCAAACACGATACTCTACCCACCAAGACAATGCTTTCCCTCCCACCCAAATACATGAAGTACCAATGCTGTGTCAAAACTCACTTGTTTTTCTATACTGGTGGGTTATGCATAATTTATTGTTATCAAATAAAACTATGGCGATCGTCTGTCAAGCATGAAAAATCTTCAAATCATTTACTTCCAATTCAACGATTTGTAAAATTATATATTTAAAACACTAATTTATTTTCTGCAGACCAAAAATTACTTTCACAAACAGCCATAACAGTACCAGCATATTTATAAACAAGAAACTAGTTCTACCTTGCAAATCCAAGATCGCTCAAGGCAAATTATCCGGTTTGTAAAAGACCACAGCATGTTCATATCAAACCACAAGCTGGCAAGTGAACACTTAGAAATACAAAAAAAAGCATTCAATATCAAAAACAGTTGGTTCCCCATTGAAGTGGTTTGAAAAACTTGCATGTAGAGTCTAAGAAATGTATACAAGTCCCCAGTTACATTTCAACATCAAACATGCAGATTTACATTTATAAGATTAGAATTGTGGTCACAAGTCAAAATTGATTAATTTTGAATATAGTGCAAACTTAAAGCTCTGAAGTCCCCATTTGCATTGCAATTAATCATATATACACAAACAAATAAGGAACCTCTCCACTTACTAAACATTTGGAATTCCTTCCCTATTTGCACTGCAAAATGAAAGACATGCATACATTTCAAACAAACTGCCTAATTGTCAAATAGAGAATTTATTTCAAACTTTCATATAATTTTCACTTCATCAGAAACCATCAATCTTAATAAAAAAAGTTCAAGTAAAATTCCTTTCAGGCTATAGAAAATAAATTAGTGAAATAAATATTTAGGAATCTCCCATTTGCATCAAACACAAAACATGTTTGCACTCTTCGTTGTTGGAAGAGTACAAGCATGTTTTATATTTGATTCATTTATTTATTGGTGCATGAAGAGATTTTTATAGAATATTCCTCATAGAGAAGATTTTAGCACTCGAGTGATGCTATAATGGGACAAGAAACTCAATAATTTTGAGATACACAATAATAGCTTCCTCTTAAATGTGGCAAAATGGTTTATTATGCCAACATTTACTTGAGAACTTACCATTAACTGGGGAACTATGAGAGGCGACACATTCAGTTCTGCTCTCTGTATCACATGTCACATTATTATATGATATATCCTGATACACCAATTTGTCTGCATCACAACTTTCCAGTTCATTCCCTATGGCTTCATCTGAAAAAAATATTTTATAGCTTCAGTATATATTTAACAGAAAAAATGTCACTTAACAAAACAACTTATCAATTAAAACATAGATTACTGCCAATGGTCTATCAAATGCATTGTATAATGAGAGCAAGTTGTGCTTGTTTCTACTGCACTAAACACCTTTGCGCACATCTAGTGAATTAGAAGAGTAACCTAAAAATACAACATAAAGTGTCAATACTGTGTCTGAACTCAATTGGTTCTCTATAGTGGTAAGTTATTCATAATTTGTTGCAGTCAAATGAGGGATAATTATAATATCGAGTTTGATTGATTGTTTAAGCCTATCACTGCCCACTTTGCAGGGCTTTCAATGCAGGAATTGATTACTGGGCCCAATTTTACTACTAAAACAGAACTTGAACAAACTTCAATCTGCTGCTTCTAAGAAAACCAAAAACCCAAAACTAAAAATCACAAGATTCTGAGAGGAGAATGAGAAAAAAACATTTTTTTTAAAGAATATTTCTCATACTGAACTAAGTTATACATCAGGCTCCTATAAGGAACCCAAATATGAAAGGTTCTAATCCAGTGGTTTGGGGAAAGAAGATTTTTTCTATTTATTGGTGTTTAAGGTCACATATTTATGCACAATGGCTAATCGTTCCACAACACAGAGATAAAGTCAAGTTTAGTCAAATGTTTATACCCTATTTTAGAGGACTTTCATCCCAAGCATTGGTGACTCAGTCCTATTTTACTGGTAAAACTGAACTTGTTTACCATAGTAAACAAGCACTGTCTCACATCCCAGGTTTCCCATGGGGGCGGGAGAAGAAGATTCTACAACTTTTTTCCCATTTATTTATTTATTTATTGGTGTTTAACGTCATTTAAGCAGCTGGGCTATATAATGACACAACACAGGTATAAAATCAAAATTTGCCAATCATTTATGCATATGTTGCCCACTTACTGGGGGATTGCACCTCAGCAGAGTTGGTTACCGGGTCCTATTTTACCAGTAAAGCAGAACTTGTTTAACATTGATTCACATATATGTTGAAATCAATTCCCTCGGTCCATATTTGGGTTCCCTATGGGAGCCCAAATGTTCAAATTAGTGCAGTATGAGGAATAGTTTTTAAAATTTTCTTCTTCGGATCCACAAATCAGAATCTTTTGATATTTGGTATGCAGCATCCTTAGGGGGGTGAGATTCAAGTTTGTTCAAGCCAAGTCATTGAGTTCATATTTGGGCACCCTGTGGGAGCCCGAATTATAACTTAGTTCAATTCGAGGTATAGTCTTTGAAAATTTTCTTCTTCGCATCCACCTGTAAGAATCTTTGGATATTTGGTGTACAGTATCCTTAGGGAGGTGAGATTCAAGTTTGTTCAAGCCAGGTCCTTCAGTTCATATTTGGGCTCCCTTTGGGAGCCCAAATTATAACTTAATTATAACTTAGTTAAAAAAAATAATTTCAGATCCACCAGTCAGAATCTTTTGATATTTCGTATACAGCATTCTTAGGGGGCTGAGAGCTAGTTTGTTAAAGCCAAGTCCTTGGATTCATTTTTTTGGTTCACTGTGGGAGTCCAATTTATACCAAAATTTCTATTTTCCATATTAAGAGGTCAAGTTGAACCTAATTTGGTATGAGGGCTTATTGGGTCGTAAGCATCTAGTTTGTGCCAGAATTTTGTTTTTCTGGCATCCCACAGGAACAGCAGGAGCTAAAAATGAGAATTTTAGTTCAATATAAGGAATATTTTTTTAAAAACTTTTTTTTAGATGCATTGGTGAGAGAGAACCTTGTGATATTTGAGATGAGTTTTTCTTAGGAGGGGCAGATGCAACTTGTCAAATCAAGTCCCTGGGTTGATTCATGTATGTAGGTTACCATGTCAGGTGAGCGCTCTCAGGCCCCGTTGGGCCTCTTATTTCAGATTATTATCCCTGGTGTTACCAACATGTCTCCTTCATTTTAATATGTTGTATAAAAAAAAAAATAAAAAAAAACCTACCTACCGACCCTAATTTTTTTGAGCATGTAACCCCAATCACACTATTAATTTTTTTTGGCCTTGGGATAACCCAAGGGATTCCCCATATTTTAATATGTGTACTCGAAAGTGATTGGCTATTTTCACACACTGACGTCATAACAGCATGCTGCCCTAAAAATAGTGAGCACAGAATGTGTTGTGTTTCAACCTCAATTTCATCAAATAAACCAAAGTAATCTGTTTATGCGTCCATTGCTAAGACATTTTATTTTAGGTGTTTAGGTGTGCTAACTTCATCACTCACCGACGTGATCAATTCAAGGCGGGCTGCTTTCACATCCAGTTTTCAGAATCTCAGCTTGGACTACTGTGATTAGAAGACACCCCCTCCCCCACTGCCTTCCCCATCCACGGATATTGTTTTTATGTCGGGAATGTCATTATACATTCTCAGGGGAATGTTTTATGATCTAAACCCCAAACCGAATATGTACAACAATTTGTATGAATTAAACTTTAGAGAATTATCACAACGCAGTTTTGTTTATATCAATTTACTTCTACTTCCGATTTCGGTTGAAACTGCATTTCAGCAACCGGTCCTCTTAAAAATTGTCGGGGCCGACTAACAGGCCTCGATATTAGTGGTCTCGCGGCCGAGGCCGACCGGCCGCCACTTATTGCGAGCACTGTTGCATGTGTGAGTATGTATGTTGGGGAGGGTATTTTTTGTTATTTGACCACAAATTTCTGTGGTCTCGGCATTTGAACATGGTTATCTATACAAGTTTTTTTTTTTCAGCATCCCCCGCCGACCAATGAGGATGCATCACATTTCCAAGTTCCGATCAAACAGGCCCATTTGGAATTTGTTGAGATATACAAACTCTAGCTGGATAATTTTTCGTGAGTTTTTTCTACTCATGTTGCGATATCCAGTCAGACCAGAGAGAAAAAAATTATCAGGGGAGTGAGGGGGAAGAGCAGGGTTTTCCCTGGGTGACGACAGGGGCCGAATATGGGCCCCATTCCCAATGGTAAATAGGCTATATTTTTCCCAATTCCCAACCTAACAATTCCCAATTCACAAAATTCACCTCTCACAACTCATAATTATTAGAGTTTTTTAATTTTTGTCCATGAATAATATACGTTCCAGTGGGGCCCTTTCTCACGTGTAAGTTTTCTAGTCTGTAAAGATGGATGGAAGGAACGTTCAGTGTTTCAGCACCAAAAGTAACCACAGATACTAAATGAAACACCAACACCAGTCTGAGAGGGATGAGCGTATGGCAAAAGATTTATTTATTTATTATTTGGAGGTTGTTTATTATGATTGTACCCACTTGGCATCCGACACATAAGCACATGGACACGTAAATACAAACACTGTTTGTCAAGGTTTTCAGACGTGGATTCGGCGGTTGTTTCGTATAAAACTCTATAAATGTGAACGATATTATTCAATTCAGTTATTAAGCAAAACTATTTGAACGTTGTCCCCATTTTGAGTCTGGTCGTTTGAAATTTTGGCAATGAAATCTCCACAAAAATGTAACAAGAGCGTAATGCTGTCCTGGATAGAAAGGCCGATAATTTCGTATAGAGCTGTAGGAAGGAGCTTTGAGACGTGCACGTTTCAACGAGGGCATCACGGCTTTCGGATGTTCGAATTGACCCCATTTGGAGGTTGTTTATATTGAGAGTCCCTATTTGACACCCGACACGTGAGCACATGAACACACGCACACCCACACTGTTTGTCAGGGTTGTAGACAGGGATTCAGCTGTTGTATCATATAAAATCATATAAATGTAAACGCTGTTAATCGATACAATTATTAAGCACAATGTTTCAATTGTGTGCCCATTTTGCGGCTCATCGTTCCAATTTTGCCCATAAAATCTCTACATAAATATAACTAGATGGTGTCACTTGTGTGCAAAGCACACTATAGTGTATCCCCGCATTTGCATCCTTGACTTTGAGTGGCACAGGTGACACAGCTTCGTGCGCACCTACAGACTCCACTGCAACATTTGGGCATGGTTTTAGCGTTTCGAATTACATACATGTACCCTGGGAGCCTTTCGCCGGAAACGGTCTAAGAAAACATGAAAGTGGCAACGGTGGCACCCCAAAAATCCGAAACCTTCGTGCACATCTACAGACCCTACTGCAACTTTGAGCATAGTTTTAGCATTTCAAATTACATACTCTGGGAGCTTTTCGCCGGAAATGATCTAAGAAAACACCAAAGAAAAACGGTGGCTCTGCCACGTGGCATCTGAAAAATCTGAAACCTTTGTACGCATCTACAGACCTTACTGCAACATTTAAGCATGCGTTTAGCATTTCGAATTACATACCCTAGGAGCCTTTCGCCGGAAACAGTCTAAGAAAACACAAAAGTGGCAACGGTGACACAGCCACTTAGCACCCAAAAAATCCAAAACCTTCCTACGCATTTACAGACTCTACTGCAACATCTCAGCATGGTTTTAGCGTTTTGAATTACATACTCTAGGAGCCTTTCGCCGGAAACGGTCTAAGAAAACACGAAAGTGGCAATGGTGGCACAGCCACGTGGCACCTGAAAAATCCGAAATCTTTGTGCACATCTACAGACCCTACTGCAACATTTGAGCATGGTTTTACCATTTCGAAATACATACTGTAGGAGCCTTTTGCCGGAAATGGTCTAAGAGAACATGAAAGAGGCAACGGTAGCACAGCCACATGGCACTCCAGAAATCCAAAACCTTCGTGCGCATCTACAGACCCTACTGCAACATTTGAGCATGGTTTTAGGATTTCGAATTACATACCCTAGGAGCCTTTTGCCGGAAACGGTCTAAGAAAACATGAAAGTGGCAACAGCACAGCCACTAGGCAGCTGAAAAATCTGAAACCTTTGTGCACATCTACAGGCACCACTGAAACATTTGAGCATGGTTTTAGCATTTCGAATTACATACCCTAGGAGCCTTTCGTCGGAAACGGTCTAAGAAAACACAAAAGTGGCAACGGTGGCACAGCCACGTGGTACCTGAAAAATCCAAAACCTTCGTGCGCATCTACAGACCCTACTGCAACATTTGAGCATGGTTTTAGCGTTTCGAATTACATACCATAGGAGCCTTTCGCCGGAAACGGTCTAAGAAAACACAAAAGTGGCAACGGTGGCACGGCCACGTGGCACCTGAAAAATCGGAAACCTTTGTGCACATCTACAGACCCTACTGCAACATTTGAGCATGGTTTTAGCATTTCGAATTACATACCCTTGCAGCCTTTCGCCGGAAATGGTCTAAGAAAACCCGAAAGTGGCAATGGTGTCGCAGCCACGTGACACCTAAAAAATCCGAAACCTCCGTGCGCATCTACAGACCCCACTGCAACACTTGAGCATGGTTTTAGCATTTCGAATTACATACCCTAGGAGCCTTTCGCCGGAAACGGTCTAAGAAAACACGAAAGTGGCAACGGTAGCACAGCCACGTGGCACCTGAAAAATCCGAAACCTTCGTGCACATCTACAGACCCTACTGCAACATTTGAGCATGGTTTTAGCGTTTCGAATTACATACCCTAGGAGCCTTTTTGCCGGAAACAGTCTAATAAAACACAAAAGTGGCAACGGTGGCACAGCCACATGGCACCTAAAAAATCTGAAACCTTCGTGCACATCTAGAGACCCTACTGCAACATTTGAGCATGGTTTCAGCGTTTCAAATTACATACCCTAGGAGCCTTTCGCCGGAAACGGTCTAAGAAAACACAAAAGTGGCAATGGTGGCACAGCCACGTGGCACCTGAAAAATCGGAAACCTTCGTGCGCATCTACAGACCCCACTGCAACATTTGAGCATGGTTTTAGTGTTTCGAATTACATACCCTAGGAGCCTTTCGACGGAAACGGTCTAAAAAAACACGAAAGTGGCAATGGTGGCGCAGCCACATGGCAGCTGAAAAATCCGAAACCTTCGTGCGCATCTACAGACCCTACTGCAACATTTGAGGATGGTTTTAGCATTTCGAATTACATACCCTAGGAGCCTTTCGTCGGAAACGATCTAAGAAAACACAAAAGTGGCAACGGTGGCACAGCCACATGGCACCTGAAAAATCCGAAACCTTTGGGCGCATCTACAGACCCCACTGCAACATTTGAGCATGGTTTTAGCGTTTCGAATTACATACCCTAGGAGCCTTTCGCCGGAAACGGTCTAAGAAAACACAAAAGTGGCAACGGTGGCACAGCCACATGGCACCTAAAAAATCTGAAACCTTCGTGCGCATCTACAGACCCTACTGCAACATTTGAGCATGGTTTTAGCATTTCAAATTACATACCCTAGGAGCCTTTTGCCGCAAACAGGCTAAGAAAACACAAAAGTGGCAATGGTGGCACAGCCACGTGGCACCTGAAAAATTGGAAACCTTCGTGCACATCTACAGACCCTACTGCAACATTTGAGCATGGTTTTAGCGTTTCGAATTACATACCCTAGGAGCCTTTTGCTGGAAATGGTCTAAGAAAACACGAAAGTGGCAATGATGGCGCAGCCACGTGGCAGCTGAAAAATCCGAAACCTTCGTGCACATCTACAGACCCCACTGCAACATTTGAGCATGGTTTTAGCGTTTCGAATTACATACCCTAGGAGCGTTTCGTCGGAAACGGTCTAAGAAAACACAAAAGTGGCAACGGTGGCACAGCCACGTGGCACCTGAAAAATCCGAAACCTTCGTGCGCATCTACAGACCCCACTGCAACATTTGAGCATGGTTTTAGCGTTTCGAATTACATACCCTAGGAGCCTTTCGCCAGAAACGGTCTAAGAAAACACAAAAGTGGCTACGGTGGCACAGCCACGTGGCTCCCGAAAATGCGAAACCTTTGTGCGCATCTATAGTCCCTACTGCAAGATATGAGCATGGTTTTAGCATTTCGAATTACATTCCCTAAGAGCCTTTCGCCGGAAACGATCTAAAAAAACACGAAAGTGGCTACGGTGGCACAGCCACGTGGCACCCGAAAAATCCGAAACCTTCGTGCGCATCTATAGACCCTACTGCAACATCTGAGCATGGATTTCGCATTTCGAATTACATATCCTACGAGCCTTTTGCCGGAAACGGTCTAAGAAAACACAAAAGTGGCTACGGTGGCACAGCCACGTGGCACCTGAAAAATCCGAAACCTTCCTACATATCTACAGATCATTTAGCAACACCCTAGTGTAATTTTAGAACTCCGAATTACATAGGTTGGGACTATTCAGCAAAAAAGTGAAAAAATAATGCATTTTTTAAGTGGCTCCACAGAAGCTACCTGGTGGCACAAAAATTTAAAAGTTGTATTTTTGGGTTGCACAGACTCTATCGAACAACTGTAGAAAGTTACAGCGTTTCGAATTACAAAACCGGACGTACGGACGTACGGACGGAGATCATGACAATATCCCCGCATTTTTTAAAATGCGGGGATAAATAGAGAGTAATGCCGTCCAGGTTAGAAATAGTGACAATTTCGGAGAGGTGTACCAAAACGTTCCGGAGCAGTAACTTTTGCACCGACAATCCTTCAAGATTTAGGACATCTCGAGATTTGATGTGAGATCTCAATTCGTCTAGTTTTATTTCTCCATTAAATTATGTTGATATTATTAAAGTGTTGTTGCTGAAGATATGTTTTATGTTTGTGAAATTGATTTAGTTCTGTGATCTGATCAGCAGACCTATGTTGTGATTCTTTGGAGGAATTTGGAGGGTTATGTTTGCGTTAAGTTTTAATTAGCCTGGTGTTACTTTTATTTTTGTCGGATTAATTCTGAACTGAGTAAAAAGCTAAGATGTGTCTCTCAAGCTTGCTCCTCCAATATTATTACAAACCGTTTTGAAAAATATTTCTATCAATGTTGATTGTGGCACAAACCAATTTTCTCCCTAAAGTTGCAACACTACATACAAGGAACGTGGTTATTTCTTTCAAGATGTATTGCTGTTCAGAATGTCCGCAGATATAGCATTCAGAACATTATGGATATGTGCATGTCCGCGGTTGTCACTTGAAATTTAATAGGATGTACCGGCATGCCCGGAGTTAACATTCAGAAGCATATGTTTGTGTGTATGTTTGCGCTTATCATTTGGAATACAATGCTTACTGGTAAACATGGGGTAATATTTATTTATTTATTTATTGGGGTGTAACGATACATTAACAGCCAGGGTCATATCGTGTCGGTGACAGTTTTACGGGTAGAGGAAGCCGGAGTACCCGGAGAGAACCACCGAGCAACGACGAGCAGCTGTCAGCTCTCCAACATAGTAACTCAACTCCGCACCGCGGTACAGACAGGGTTAGAGTGGCTGAAGACATGTGCAACATCGACGTGCAGTACGCCTTAGTACACAGCGTCATCGTGCCCCCATGTGAGCAATCGGGGTTAAGTGCCTTGCTCAAGGACACAACGCGGGAGCGCGAATCAGTCGCTGAAATGGTCACCCATCCAGCTACTAACCGCGCTCGACGTTGCTTAACTTCGGTGATCTGACGAGAACCGGTTACCACGACGCCACCGCGCCCCCATGGGGTAATATGGGCGAAATAAGTGTAACAGAAGACATACGCATTTTCACCCGGTGCGTCCACATTTTCCGACTGTCCCCGTTTGAATGTTGTTTATTATGATTGTCCCGATTTGCCACCCTCCCTACGAGCACAAGCACACACGCACTATTTGTCAAAAGTTAATGAGAGGGTTTCTATGCTGTCTCATATAAAACCTTTTAAATATGAAAGGTATTTGTCGCTTCAATTATTAGGCTTAATACGACAAATTTGTTCCTAGTTTGAGGCTTATCCCTCGAAATTTTGGCAATAAAATCTCTACAAAAATATAACAAGAATGTATTGCTGTCCTGTTTAAAAATGCTAATATTTCGTAGAGCTGTATCAAGGCGTTTTGCAACAGTACGCTTTGCACGGACAATGCTGGATTAGCATTCGCAAATGCTCCTTGTTTGAGAGCAAGTGACACCATCGGTGGACGCGTTAGGGTATTGAGGAAATGGCGCGCGAGTCTTTAATGTGGGACAGGCGAACAGCCGTTGTCCATGCTTCGTTGAATTTATTTAATTTTTCGTGTTTAAATCACCGTTATGCAGTTGTGGCTTATTGGACACGCAACCTAGGTCAAAACTCAAAAGTGAAGAATAGCCCATAATTTGTGTCCATGGGGCCGATTTTAAGCGGCTTCTAACCCAGACATTGATGACCCTGACTTATTTTACCAGTAAGGCAGAACCTATTTATCCCAGTAAACAAGATTGCTTCATTTCCCCGGGTTCCCATGGAGAGCTTCATTGAATGACATCTCAAGATTCGATATGCTATCTCAATTGGTCTTGTTTTATTTGTAATGAGAAATGAGGTTGATATTATTAAAGGTTGTAAAGGGATCTTCAGGGTAATGTTTGGGATACGTTTTAATAAACCTGGTGTTACTTATACTTTTTGTCTGATTCATTCTGATAACGACAGAATGAACTAAGATGTCTCACTCACACTTGTTCTTCCAAGGATATTACAAATCGTTTTGGACAAGCTTTTCATGAACATTGATAGTGGCATTAACGAAAGTTCTATTTTAAATTTCAAAACTTAAATGAAAACTACATACATGGTAGGTGCACGGTTATTTATTGTTTCTACAATGCTTTGATATTCAAATGTCAACAATTCCGCAATTAACACTAAGAACATATGTGTTTGAGTACGCCGGGATTGAGTAAGCCGGGGTCTACAAATGGAATATAGCGTGGACCGGTATATTGAGGCAATATGAGTGTAATAACTTTTACAGGAGATCTACGCATTTCAGCCGGGATTTCCCCGTTTTCTGGCTCCCATTCTTTGGAGGTTGCTTAATTATGATTGTCCCCATTTGACACCCGACACATAAGCACATGCACACGCAAATACAAACGCTGTTTGTCAAGGTTTTCAGACGTGGATTCGGCGGTTGTTTCGTATAAAACCCTATAAATGTGAACGATATTATTCAATTCAGTTATTAAGCAAACTATTTCAACGTTGTCCCCATTTTGAGGCTGGTCGTTTGAAATGTTGGCAATGAAATCTCCACAAAATTGTAATAATAGCGTAATGCTGTCCTGGATAGAAACGCCAATAATTTTGTATAGAGCTGTGGGAGGGAGCTTTGAGGTACACGTTTCAACGAGGGCATCGCCGCTTTCGAATGTTCGAATTGTCCCCATTTGGAGGTTGTTTATATTGATTGTCCCCATTTGACACCCGACACGTGAGCACATGGACACACGCGCACCCATATTGTTTGTCAGGGTTTCAGACAGGGATTCAGATGTGGTATCGTGTAAATCATATAAATGTAAACGCTGTTAATTGCTACAATTATTAAGCAAAATATTTCAATTGTGTGCCCAATTTGCGGCTCATCGTTCCAATTTTTGTCCACAAAATCTCAACATAAATATAAATAGAGAGTAATGCCGTCCCGGTTAGAAATGATGACAATTTCGTAGAGGTGTACCAAAACGTTCCAGAACAGTACCTTTTGCGCCGACAATACTTCTATGTTTATGACATCTCGAGATTTGATGTGACATCTCAATTCGTCTAGTTTTATTTCTCCATTAAATTATGTTGATATTATTAAAGTGTTGTTGCTGAAGATATGTTTTATGTTTGTGAAATTGATTTAGTTCTGTGATCTGATCAGCAGACCTATGTTGTGATTCTATGGAGGAATTTGGAGGGTTATGTTTGCGTTAAGTTTTAATTAGCCTGGTTTTACTTTTATTTTTGTCGGATTCATTCTGAACTGAGTAAAAAGCTAACATGTGTCTCTCAAGCGTGCTCCTCGAATGTTATTACAAACCGTTTTGAAAAATGAGTTCTATCAATGTCGATTGTGGCACAAACCAATTTTCTCCCTAAAGTTGCAACACTACATACAAGGAACGTGGCCATTTCTTTCACGATGTATTGCTATTCAGAATGTCCTCAGATATAGCATTCAAAAAATTATGAATATGTGCATGTCCGCGGTTGTCACTTGACATTTAATAGAATGTACCGGCATGCCAAAGTTAACATTCAGAATCCTATGTTTCTGTGTATGTTCGCGCTTATCATTTGGAATATAATGCTTACTAGTAAACTTGGGGTAATATGGGCGTAATAAGTGTAACAGAAGGCTTACACATTTCACTCGGTGCGTCCACATTTTTCGACTGTCCCCGTTTGGATGTTGTTTATTATGATGGTCCCGATTTGCCACCCTCCATACGAGCACAAGCACACACGCACTATTTGTCAAAGGTTAATGAGAGGGTTTCTATGCTGTCTCATATAAAACCTTTTAAATATGAAAGGTATTTGTCGCTTCAATTATTAGGCTTAATACTGCAAATTTGTTCCTAGTTTGAGGCTTATCCCTCGAAATTTTGGCAATAAAATCTCTACAAAAATATAACAAGAGTGTATTGCTGTACTGTTTAAAAACGCTGATATTTCGTAGAGCTGTATCAAGGCGTTTTGCAGCAGCACGCTTTGCACGGACAGTGCTGGATTAGCATTCGCAAATGCTCCTTGTTTGAGAGCAAGCGACACCATCGGTGGACGCGGTAAGGTTTTGAGGAAATGGCGCGTGAAGCTTTAATGTGGGACAGGCGAACAAGCGTTGCCCATGCTTCGTTGAATTTATTTATTGTTTCGTGTTTAAGTCACTGTTATGCAGTTGTGTGTAATTGTGACCGCAACCTAGGTCAACAGAGTAAAGAATAGCCCATAATTTGTGTCCATGGTGCCGATTTTAAGCGGCTTCTAACCCAGACATTGATAGCCGCGTCTTATTTTACCAGTAAGGCAGAACCTATTTATCCCAGTAAACAAGATTGCTTCATTTCCCCGGGTTCCCATGGAGAGCTTCATTGAATGACATCTCAAGATTCGATATGCTATCTCAATTCGTCTTGTTTTATTTGTAATGAGAAATGAGGTTGATATTATTAAAGGTTGTAAAGGGATCTTCAGGGTAATGTTTGCGATAAGTTTTAGTAAACCTGGTGTTACTCATACTTTTTGTCTGATTCATTCTGATAACGACATAATGAACTAAAATGTCTCACTCACACTTGTTCTTCCAAGGGTATTTGAAATCGTTTTGGACAAGCTTTTCATGAACATTGATGGTGGCATTAACGAAAGTTCTATCTTAAATTTCAAAACTTAAATCAAAACTACATACATGGTAGGTGCACGGTTATTTATTGTTTCTGCAATTCTTTGATATTCAAATGTCAACATTTCCGCAATTAATACGAAGAAAATATGTGTTCGAGTACGCCGGGATTGAGTACGCCGGGGTCCACAAATGGAATATAGTGTGGACCGGTATATTGAGGCAATATGAGTGTAATAACTTTAACAGGAGATCTACGCATTTCAGTCGCACTGTCGGGATGTCCCCGTTTTCTGGCTCCCCTCTTTGGAGGTTGCTTAATTATGATTGTCCCCATTTGACACCCGACACATAAGCACGTGGACACACAAACACAAACACTGTTTGTCAAGGTTCTCAGACGTGGATTCGGCGGTTGTTTCGAATAAAATCCTATAAATGTGAACGATATTATTCAATTCAGTTATTAAGCAAACTATTTAAACGTTGTCTCCATTTTGAGGCTGGTCGCTTGAAATGGTGGCAATGAAAACTCCACAAAAATGTGATAAGAGCGTAATGCTTTCCTGGATAGAAACGCCGATCATTTCGTATAGAGCTGTAGGAAGGAGCTTAGAGACGTACACGTTTCAACGAGGGCATCACCGCTTTCGGATGTTCGAAATGTCCCCATTTGGAGGTTGTTTATATATTGATTGTCCCCATTTGACACCCGACACGTGAGCACATAAACACACCACGTACACCCACACTGTTCGTCCGGGTTTAGACAGGGATTCAGCTGTTGTATAGTATAAAACCTTATAATAGTAAACGCTGTTTATCGCTACAATTATTGAGCAATATATTTCAATTGTGCGCACATTTTGCGGCTCATCGTCCGACTTTTTGTCTATAAAATCTCTACATGAATATAACTAGAGAGTAATGCGGTCCCGGTTTGAAACGCTGATAATTTCGTAGAGGTGTACCAAAACGTTCTGGAAGCGTACCGTTTGCACCGATAATACTTCAAGATTTATGACATCTCGAGATTTGACATGAGATCTCAATTCATCTAGTTTTATTTCTCGTTATCTCGAGATTTGACGTGAGGTCTCAATTCGACTAGTTTTCTTTTTCCATTACATTATGTTAATATTATTAAATTGTTGCTGAATATATGTTTTATGTTTGTGAAATTGGTTTAGTGATGTTTAGTTCTGTGATCTGATCAGCAGACCTATGTTGTGATTCTTTGGAGGAATTTGGAGGGTTATGTTTGCGTTAAGTTTTAATTAGCCTGGTGTTACTTTTATTTTTGTCGGATTAATTCTGAACTGAGTAAAAAGCTAAGATGTGTCTCTCAAGCTTGCTCCTCCAATATTATTACAAACCGTTTTGAAAAAGATTTCTATCAATGTTGATTGTGGCACAAACCAATTTTCTCCCTAAAGTTGCAACACTACATACAAGGAACGTGGCCATTTCTTTCACGATGTATTGCTGTTCAGAATGTCCTCAGATATAGCATTCAGAAAATTATAGATATGTGCATATCCACGGTTGTCACTTGAAATTTAATAGGATGTACCGGCATGCCCGGAGTTAACACTCAGAAGCCTATGTTTATGTGTATGTTCGCGCTTATCATTCGGCATATAATGCTTACTGGTAAACATGGGGTAATATGATCGTAATAAGTGTAACAGAAGAGTTACACATTTCACCCGGTGCTTCCACATTTACCGACTGTTCCCGTTTGGATGTTGTTTATTACGATGCTCCCGATATGACGCCCTTCAAACGAGCACAACTACATAAGCACTATTTGTCAAAGTTTAGTGAGACGGTTTCTATGTCGTCTCATATAAAACCTTTTAAATATGAAAGGTATTTGTCCCTTCAATTATTAGGCTTAATACTGCAAATTTGTCCCTTGTTTGAGGCTTATCCTTCGAAATTTTGGCAATAAAATCTCTACAAAAATATAGCAAGAGTGTATTGCTGTCCTGTTTAAAAACGCTGATATTTCGTAGAGCTCTATCAAGGCGTTTTCCAACAGCACGCTTTGCACGGACAATGCTGGATTAGCATTCGCAAATGCTCCTTGTTTGAGAGCACGCGATACCATCGGTGGACGCGTTAGGGTATTGAGGAAATGGCGCGCGAGTCTTTAATGTGGAACAGGCGAACAGGCGTTGCCCATGCTTCGTTGAATTTATTTATTTTTTCGTGTTTAAATCACTGTTACGCAGTAGTGGCTTATTGAGACCGCAACCTAGGTCAAAAGTAAAGAATAGCCCATAATTTGTGTCCATGGGGCCGATTTAAGGGGCTTCTAACCCAGACATTGATAACCCTGACTTATTTTACCAGTAAGGCCAAACCTATTTATCCCAGTAAACAAGATTGCTTCATTTCCCCGGGTTCCCATGGAGAGCTTCATTGAATGACATCTCAAGATTCGATATGCTATCTCAATTCGTCTTGTTTTATTTGTAATGAGAAATGAGGTTGATATTATTAAAGGTTGTAAAGGGATCTTCAGGGTAATGTTTGGGATAAGTTTTAGTAAACCTGGTGTTACTCATACTTTTTGTCTGATTCATTCTGATAACGACATAATGAACTAAAATGTCTCACTCACACTTGTTCTTCCAAGGGTGTTTGAAATCGTTTTGGACAAGCTTTTCATGAACATTGATAGTGGCATTAACGAAAGTTCTATCTTAAATTTCAAAACTTAAATCAAAACTACATACATGGTAGGTGCACGGTTATTTATTGTTTCTACAATTCTTTGATATTCAAATGTCAACATTTCCGCAATTAATACTAAGAAAATATGTGTTCGAGTACGCCGGGATTGAGTACGCCGGGGTCCACAAATGGAATATAGCGTGGACAGGTATATTGAGGCAATATGAGTGTAATAACTTTAACAGGAGATCTACGCATTTCAGTCGCACTGTCGGGATGTCCCCGTTTTCTGGCTCCCCTCTTTGGAGGTTGCTTAATTATGATTGTCCCCATTTGACACCCGACACATAAGCACATGGACACACAAATACAAACACGGTTTGTCAAGGTTTTCAGACGTGGATTCGGCGGTTGTTTCGAATAAAATCCTATAAATGTGAACGATATTATTCAATTCAGTTATTAAGCAAACTATTTAAACGTTGTCTCCATTTTGAGGCTGGTCGCTTGAAATGTTGGCAATGAAATCTCCACAAAAATGTGATAAGAGCGTAATGCTTTCCTGGATAGAAACGCCGATCATATCGTATAGAGCTGTAGGAAGGAGCTTAGAGACGTACACGTTTCAACGAGGGCATCACCGCTTTCGGATGTTCGAAATGTCCCCATTTGGAGGTTGTTTATATATTGATTGTCCCCATTTGACACCCGACACGTGAGCACATAAACACACCACGTACACCCACACTGTTCGTCCGGGTTTAGACAGGGATTCAGCTGTTGTATCGTATAAAACCTTATAATAGTAAACGCTGTTTATCGCTACAATTATTGAGCAATATATTTCAATTGTGCGCACATTTTGCGGCTCATCGTCCGACTTTTTGTCTATAAAATCTCTACATGAATATAACTAGAGAGCAATGCGGTCCCGGTTTGAAACGCTGATAATTTCGTAGAGGTGTACCAAAACGTTCTGGAAGCGTACCGTTTGCACCGATAATACTTCAAGATTTATGACATCTCGAGATTTGACATGAGATCTCAATTCATCTAGTTTTATTTCTCCATATCTCGAGATTTGACGTGAGGTCTCAATTCGACTAGTTTTCTTTTTCCATTACATTATGTTAATATTTTTAAATTGTTGCTGAATATATGTTTTATGTTTGTGAAATTGGTTTAGTGATGTTTAGTTCTGTGATCTGATCAGCAGACCTATGTTGTGATTCTTTGGAGGAATTTGGAGGATGTGTCTCTCAAGCTTGCTCCTCCAATATTATTACAAACCGTTTTGAAAAAGATTTCTATCAATGTTGATTGTGGCACAAACCAATTTTCTCCCTAAAGTTGCAACACTACATACAAGGAACGTGGCCATTTCTTTCACGATGTATTGCTGTTCAGAATGTCCGCAGATATAGCATTCAGAAAATTATAGATATGTGCATATCCACGGTTGTCACTTGAAATTTAATAGGATGTACCGGCATGCCCGGAGTTAACACTCAGAAGCCTATGTTTGTGTGTATGTTCGCGCTTATCATTCGGCATATAATGCTTACTGGTAAACATGGGGTAATATGATCGTAATAAGTGTAACAGAAGAGTTACACATTTCACCCGGTGCTTCCACATTTCCCGACTGTTCCCGTTTGGATGTTGTTTATTACGATGCTCCCGATATGACACCCTTCAACCGAGCACAACTACATACGCACTATTTGTCAAAGTTTAGTGAGACGGTTTCTATGTCGTCTCATATAAAACCTTTTAAATATGAAAGGTATTTGTCCCTTCAATTATTAGGCTTAATACTGCAAATTTGTCCCTTGTTTGAGGCTTATCCTTCGAAATTTTGGCAATAAAATCTCTACAAAAATATAGCAAGAGTGTATTGCTGTCCTGTTTAAAAACGCTGATATTTCGTAGAGCTCTATCAAGACGTTTTCCAACAGCACGCTTTGCACGGACAATGCTGGATTAGCATTCGCAAATGCTCCTTGTTTGAGAGCACGCGACACCATCTGTGGACTCGTTAGGGTATTGAGGAAATGGCGCGCGAGTCTTTAATGTGGAACAGGCGAACAGGCGTTGCCCATGCTTCGTTGAATTTATTTATTTTTCGTGTTTAAATCACTGTTATGCAGTAGTGGCTTATTGAGACCGCAACCTAGGTCAAAAGTAAAGAATAGCCCATAATGTGTGTCCATGGGGCCGATTTAAGGGGCTTCTAACCCAGACATTGATAACCCTGACTTATTTTACCAGTAAGGCCAAACCTATTTATCCCAGTAAACAAGATTGCTTCATTTCCCCGGGTTCCCATGGAGAGCTTCATTGAATGACATCTCAAGATTCGATATGCGATCTCAATTCGTCTTGCTTTATTTGTAATGAGAAATGAGGTTGAATTTATTAAAGTTTGTAAAGGGATCTTCAGGGTAATGTTTGGGATAAGTTTTAATAAACCTGGTGTTACTTATACTTTTTGTCTGATTCATTCTGATAACGACCGAATGAACTAAGATGTCTCACTCACACTTGTTCTTCCAAGGGTATTACAAATCGTTTTGGACAAGCGTTTCATGAACATTGATAGTGGCATTAACGAAAGTTCTATCTAAAATTTCAAAACTTAAATCAAAACTACATACATGGTAGGTGCACGGTTATTTATTGTACAATGCTTTGATATTTAAATGTCAACATTTCCGCAATTAATACTAAGAAAATATGTGTTTGAGTACGCCGGGATTGAGTACGCCGGGGTCCACAAATGGAATATAGCGTGGACCGATATATTCAGGCAATATGAGTGTAATAACTTTAACAGGAGATCTACGCATTTCAGCCGGGATGTCCCCGTTTTCTGGCTCCCCCTCTTTGGAGGTTGCTTAATTATGATTGTACCCATTTGACACCCGACACATAAGCACATGGACACGCAAATACAAACACTGTTTTTCAACGTTTTGAGACGTGGATTCGGCGGTTGTTTCCTATAAAACTCTATACATGTGAACGGTATTATTCAATTCAATTATTAAGCAATTCTATTTCAACATTGTACCCATTTTGAGGCTGGTCGTTTGAAATGTTGGCAATGAAATCTTCACAAACATTGTAAAAAAATAACCACGTTCCTTGTATGTAGTTTTGCAACTTTAGAGAGAACCTTGGTTGGAACGGTTTGTAACATCCTCGGATGAACAAGTGTGAGTGACACATCTTAGCTTATTATGCAGTTCTCAGAATGAATCCCACAAAACTAAAAGTAACACCAGGCTAATTAAAACTTAACGCATACATAACCCTCCAAATTCCTCCATAGAATCACAACATGGGTCTGCTGATCAGATCACAGAACTAAACAGATCACAGAATGAAATCTTCACAAAAACGTGATAAGAGCGTAATGCTGTCCTGGATAGAAACGCCGATAATTTCGTATAGAGCTGTAGGAAGGAGCTTTTCAACGAGGGCATCACCACTTTCGGATCTTCGAATTGTCCCCATTTGGAGGTTGTTTATATTGATTGTCCCCATTTGACACCCGACACGTGAGCACATGGACACACGCACACCCATTCTGTTTGTCAGGGTTTCAGACAGGGATTCAGAGGTGGTGTGTAAAACCATATAAATGTAAACGCTGTTAATTGCTACAATTCTTAAGCAAGATATTTCAATTTTGTGCCCATTTTGTGGCTCGTCGTTCCAATTTTTGTCCATAAAATCTCTACATAAATATAAATAGAGAGTAATGCCGTCCCGGTTAGAAATGATGGCAATTTTGTAGAGGTGTACCAAAACGTTCTAGAACAGTACCTTTTGCACCGACAATACTTCTATATTTATGACATCTCGAGATTTGATGTGAGATCTCAATTCGTCTAGTTTTCTTTCTCCTATTAAATTATGTTGGTATTATTAAAGTGTTATTGCTGAAGATATGTTTTATGTTTGTGAAATTGATTTAGTTCTGTGATCTGATCAGCAGACCTATGTTGTGATTCTATGGAGGAATTTGGAGGGTTATGTATGCGTTAAGTTTTAATTAGCCTGGTGTTACTTTTAGTTTTGTGGGATTCATTCTGAGAACTGCATAATAAGCTAAGATGTGTCCCTCACACTCGTTCCTCCAAGGATGTTACAAACCGTTCCAACCAAGGTTCTCTCCAAAGTTGCAAAACTACATACAAGGAACGTTGTTATTTTTTCACAATGTTTTGCTATTTGGAATGTCCGCAGATAGCATTAAGAGCATTATGGATATGTGCGTGTCCGTTGTTGTCATTTGAAATATGAAAGGATGTACCGGCATGCCCGGATTTAACATTCAGAAGACTATGTTTGTATGCGTATTCGCGCTTCTCATTTGGAATATAATGCTTACTGGTAAATTTGGGGTAACATGGGCGTAATAAGTGTAAGAGAAGACTTACACATTTCACCCGGTGCGTCCACATTTATCGACTGTCCCCATTTGGATTATGTTTAATATGATGCCACCCCCCCACCCCCCACCCCCCATTTGACACCCTCCATCCGAGCACAAGCACTATTTGTCAAAGGTCACTGATAGGGTTTCTATGTTGTCTCATATAAAATGTTTTAAATATGAAAGTCATTTGCCCCTTCAATTATTACGCTTAATACTGCAAATTTGTCCCTAGTTTGAGGCGTATCCTTCGAACTTTTGGCAATAAAATCTGCACAAAAACCATAAAAAGAGTGCATTGCTGTCCTGGTCAAAAACGCTCATAATTTCGTAGAGATGTATCAAGGCGTTTTGCAACAGGAAGCTTTGCACGGACAGTGCTGTATTTGCTTTCGCAGATGCGCTGTGTTTTTAGAGCAAGCGACACCATCGTTGGACGCGTTAGGGTATTGCGGATGTTGTGCGTAAGTCCTTAATGTGGCGAACAGACATTGCCTATGCTTCGTTGAATCCATTTGTTTATTTATTTCTGTTTAAAGTCACTTTTATGCACCTGTGGCTAATGGCGACTACAACCTAGGTCAAAAGTCAAGTGTAGCCCATAATTTGAGCCCATGTTGCCCATTTTAAGCGGCTTCTAACCCAGTCATTGGTGACCGGGTCTTATTTTACCAGTAAGGCAGAACCTGTTTACTCCATCACAATTCGTCTTCTTTTATTTGTAATGGGGAATGAGGTTGATATTATAAGAAGTTGTAGGTGGTTTTTCAGGGTTATGGTTGGGGTAATTTTTAATTAGCCTCGTGTTATTTATATTTCTTGTCTGATTCGTTCTGGTAACTGAAGAATGAAGTAAGATGGCCCAACGACACTTATTTTTTCAAGGGTGTTACAAACCGTTTTGGACAAGCTTCTTATCAACGTTGAAAGTGGCTAAAACGAAAGGTCTATCCCAAATTGCAAAACTTAAATTAAAACTACATATATGGTAGTTCCGCGGCTATTTTATCAATACATTGCCATTCAAATTTCAACATGACGGCAGCTATAATATTCCGAAAACTGTGCATATGTGAACATCCGCGGTAATTATATCCGTCCGTGTGCCAGGTATCAAATGTGGGCAGTCATCATAAACAACCTCCAAAAGGGACAGCCCAAAAATGGAGACACGCCAGTTGAAATATGCAGGTCTCCTGTTAAATATAGCCCATCCATATATTGTCTCAAAATATCGGTACCCACTATATTCCAGTTGATGACCGCGGACGTACACATAGATATTATCTTCTGAATGTACACTTGCACACGTGCATACAAACACTTTTTCGAGAGGTTTTCGGACAAGGATTCGTCTGTTGTTTCGTATACCACCTTTACAAACGTGAACGCTGTTATTGCCTTCAGATATTAAGCAAAATATTTCAATTTTGTCCCCACTTTGGGGCTCGTAGTTCCATATTTTGGCCATTAAATCTCCACAAAAATGTAGCAAGAGTGTAATTCTGTGCTCGATAGAATCTCTGTCTCTGTTTGGCGGATCTTTATTATGACTGCCCCCGTTCGTCATTCGGCACACGGGCGCATGCACGCACGCACAACAACATAGTTTGACAATACAATCTCCACATAAATATAACTAGGGTGAAATGCTTTCCTGGCGAGACACCCTAGTAGTTTCCTAGAGGTGTGCCAAGGCGTTTTAGAACAATACCTTTTGTACCGACAATACTATTATATTTATTACTTGTATAAAATGATCCACTGAGGCTTATTCATCTAAATGTATTACAAACCATTTTGAACAAGCTTTTCATCAACGTTAATTCTAGCATCAAAGAAAGTTCTATCTAAAATTGCAAAACACCAATAAAAACTACATACAAGGCAGGTTATTTTTTACTGTGCATTGATATTCAGCATGCCCGCTGTTATTTATTTATTTATTTATTGGTGTTTAACGTCACATATGTATGCACAATAGCTAATCTTGACACAACGTGCCGATAATGTCAAGTTTAGTCAATCGTATATACCCCATGTTGCCTCTTTTAGTGGACTTCCACCTCAAACATGGGTGATTGTGTCCTATTTTACCAGTAAAGCAGAATTTGTTTACCACAATAAACAAGCACCGTTACAATTCCCGCGGTTGCCACGGGGAATGCCCGCTGTTAACATTCCGAAAACTATGCATATGGGTAAGCCCGGGGTTGTCATTTAGAATAAAAGATGCACTGGTATGGCCGCAGTTAACAATCCGAAAAATATGTACATGTGTACGTCCGCGGTTAGCATTTGAAATATAATGCGAATCGGTTAGTATTCCACATGGGATCCGGGGTATTTATCTGTCTGCGTTTACCTTTCAGAATGTAACAATTGGCGTCCGTATTTTACATGAGAACTGGGGACGTCTATATTTGGTTATGTACATGTATGATACACGCGTGTAACACAGCTTATGAAATAATATCGGTTAAGCGGGGACAGTCGTTTTTTAAGCTAAATTTTGATTGTTTCCCACTATATAGCCCATCGCGGTTCCGAAAATCGTACTAGAATTAACCGGGGACGTCCCCGTTTTAACCGGGGACGTCCCCGTTGTCGGGGTGTCCCCGTTAGAAGGGTGTGTATTGATATGATTGTCCCCGTTTGACACCTCGGACAAGTGCACACACACACACACACACACACACACACACAGAGACACACACATACACACACTACATGCTTATATACCCTAACGTATATACAAGAGCGTATTAACATGCATGTAGATGAGTATTTACACACATTTTTCAGTAAACATATTGATGTTGATAGATAATTCATTTTCCACCGGTA
The DNA here is from genome assembly GCA_031216915.1 of Pictodentalium vernedei. Classification (NCBI taxonomy): domain Eukaryota; kingdom Metazoa; phylum Mollusca; class Scaphopoda; order Dentaliida; family Dentaliidae; genus Pictodentalium; species Pictodentalium vernedei. Next base: position 657,055,073 of record CM062295.1, read on the forward strand.
CACATATTATCCATACAAGATCAGGTTAGATAACAACGGGGCAGTTGTAAGTTATGGGGACCTAGACAAGACAAAAGCAGATCACTGGAAGGACTAATCACTATTGTCTACATCCCCACACTTAATGGAAGGCAGATCCACCCTCTCATGCGTACACAGACACGCCTCAACACACGCACTCACAGATACTCAGATACATACAAACACGCACACACACACACACACACACAGAGTGACCTGGTGACACACACACACACACACCTGTGTATTGTGAAATCTTAACTTGTGCGCTTGTATATTTTGATAATCATGCACGCTGGCACGCAGGAGAAACATTACAAATGTCACAGAGCCTAGCTTTTTGAGACTGAGTTAGCACTCATTTTGACACGTCAGATAGGGGCTTAGCATCTAAACAGAATTTTCTGTCAAAATACTAGGAATCATTGATTGAATTTGGCGCCGCGGTAACACTCCACCTGGATGTCCGGATGGGGATTTCGATCAATGCGTCCTAAATTTGAACTACCAATCATAAGGATGTTTTTACAAACATCGGGGAGGCGCCAATTCCTTTTGTCAAAATTAACTCCGCTTTTATGCCGAAACTGGGAGAATTTAGAATCAAATGAGCGGCCCGAGTTGCGGCTCGGTGATTTGACTTTCTCTGAGTACGATATACCTGGTTGAACCACACTAGAGGCAGGAGAAGGGGGAGAAGAAACAGAAGCAGGAGAGGAAACAGAAGCAGGAGAAGAAACAGAAGCAGAAGAAGAAACAGAAGCAGGAGAAGAAACAGAAGGAGGAGGAGGAGTTCTAGTGAGAGCACTAGGAGAACCAGAGAAGAAAGGCTGAGGAGGAGTAGGAGGTAGAGGAGCAAGACGAGGCGAGACAGCGTTACTGAATTTGCGAGCATCTTCAGTCACAATATGGACCGGAGGTGTTTGCAAATTGAGGCGCTTACTCTGAGAGAAAGAAGTAGAAGTGCTTTGCCTTGATCTTTTCTTATTTTGCTTTTCGCGTTGGGGTAGAGGGACAACACGGGCCGGAGTTTGCTTGCTCCCTCCCGTATTGTTCCTTACTCCAGACGCTGGGCGAAGTTCCGAAATGTAAGACTCATAGGCCGAAATCGTCGTCTTATCTGTCAACTTATTTTTAAAGTTTTTTTGAGCCCAGATCAAGGCACGCGCACGAGCTGGCGCCGTGATTTGAATGTAAGCCATCGGCTTACAATATATCATTTCCCCGCGGCAGACATGTGTTCGAATTTAAGCGCAGATAGGTAGTCAGACTATTCCGATAATCAATGTTTAGCGTTTAAACTAAAAGGAAAAATCGAAAAATAAGAGACAAGAGCTAAAATAATAAGGACGAGAATGGAAAGAAGAGAATGTACAGGGTTGCCAGAATGGTGAAAGTATAATAATTAATTATTATCTAATGTCTCAGACTTACAAGACAGCGATGACGAGTTCTTGTCAGTAAATAACGTTGTTTCACAACATTCTTGGTGACCATCTGGTGTGGACTATTAAACTGTTAACGGGGCTTAAGCCTGAGTTTGCGTTTCAGCAAATATTAATTGAATCGATTGGAAAAGAGGATAAATTTGTGAACTGCTTCAAATATTTCATAATCCCCCTCTTCCGTTAGGTTTCAGAACCACATAGAAGACTAGTGGTATCTGCATCAATGGGTAATCGTTCAATTGTGTTGCTTCGCACACTAGTAAACACGGGACAGTGCAGAAGGTAATGCTCAGTGGTTTCGAGATCTCCACAAACACAGAAAGGGGTAAGGGCTAAGTGATTGTTGTATAGATGGTAATTCAAATTACTGCACTGGAGGCGTAATCTACAATGGTAAATTTGGGCTTTGCGAGATTTTGCAGTACCAAAATAGCGCGGTGGTCGAAAGTGCTCCTGATTCAGAAAAGTTTTAAAATTGTGAATGGAGGGATTTTCGCGTACAGACAACGGAAGGTTGTTCCACTGATCCGTCACTTTGGGAATAAAAGAGGACTGATAAAGTGTTGTCCTGCAGAACGGAACTCGATGAGTTTGGTCGGAACGTAAATGCATTGATGGATTTAAAATGGAGAGAGTTGGAGGAATTTTGTTGGAGATATACGATGGGGCCATACGATGGAACATTTTGAAATATTGGATTAGTTTATGCTTCCTTCGGCGTTCTTGTAATGGTTCCCAACGAGTCTCAGTGTATAAACTTGACATACTTGCGCTCACCGTTGCCCCAGTGACAATTCTTGCAGCCGCAATTTGGATTTTCTCTAATTCGTCAACTTCAGTTCCAGTACAATTGTCCCAAACAACGTCGGCATATTCAAGTAGTGGCCTAATATACGCAAAATAAATTTTTTCAAGAACACAGCGTTCAAGGTCAAATCTGTGTTTGCGCAACATATCAATGCGAGACCATGCTTTAGTACAGATATGTTTTATGTGATTGTCCCACACACACTTGTTGTTTAGAAAAACTCCTAAGTGTTTATGAAATTTGACTTCAGTTATTTGGGAATGACCATAAGCAAGGGGTGGGTGATAGGATGATGTAAGCTTTCTGGATATTAACATAGTTTCTGTTTTTTGCGGATTGAACTCAACTAGCCAAGTTGAAGCCCACTGTTGAATTCTCTCGAGGTCTTCATTTAGGATCTTAGCAGCAAGATCAGGATTTTCAACTATCAAGTACAAAGATGTGTCATCAGCAAATAAACGTATACATCTCAGTAAATCTTCCGTTATATCATTGATGTAAATCAAAAATAAAAGAGGTCCTAGTATCGATCCTTGAGGAACCCCTGCGGTTATGCGCTTCCAAGATGAGGCCTCAGCACCTAGCACTACTCTCTGGGATCTGTCGGAGAGATAGGACTCTAGAAACAGTAATAGATCGCCTTTAATACCTATTTTCCTTAATTTATAAAGCAGACCTTTATGCCAAACCTTATCGAAGGCCTTGCTAACATCACAAAATACAACCCTTACTTCTTTGCCTTCGTCGAGAGCCTTACAAAACTCATTATACATGTCTGTAAGCTGAAGTACTGTTGAATCACCTGGTGTGAAGCCAGATTGGTATTGGTTAAGAACATTATTTTGCGTAAGGAAATCCCAAAGTTGTTTAAAGACACACTTTTCAAACACTTTACCTATACAACTAAGGAGTGATATTGGTCGATAGTTAGTTACCATGTTGGACGGCTGTTTCTTTAATACGGGAAGGACGTTGGCCTTTTTCCATTCGCAGGGAAAATGGGCATTTTTCAAAAACAAGTTGAATAGACTAGTTAGTGGTTCGCACAGTGATGGCTTACATTCTTTAAGGAGCCTTGGGCTGATGAAATCAGGACCTGACGCCTTTGATATTTTTATATATGACATCGCCTCCCAAATGTCACTAACTTGGAGAGTGATTTTATCTATAGTTTTGGGTGGTTCTTTTGGGGGCGGGGGCAGTTGAGCTCGGACATCATCAACCGATAATATAGAGCTAAAAAAATCATTAAATAATTCTACCTTATCAACATTGGATGAGTACACGTTATCAGAGAAAACTATTGGGGGTGTAGCACTCGCTTTGCTAGTTCCAATGAGCGTTTTAAGCGTTTTCCACCACTCGGATGGCGACATATTATTATTGTTTTTAAGATCTGACTGTACCCTTGAAAAGTATTTCGCTTTTGCGTTACGCACGGCTGATACAACCTCATTTCTTTTCATTTTGTATTTTTGCCAGGCATTTAACGACTTGTTATTTTTTGCGATGCGATATAACCTCTGCCTCTGACGTATTAGAAGCCTGATATTGTTATGCATCCATTTAGGTTGTTCTGGGCGAATAGTCACTTCCTTTGTAGGAATATGTTTGGATGCAATATTAAGTAGAATTTCCGAAAGAGTTGAAGAAACAGAGACTATTGGACTATTTTCGAAATGTGACTCCCAATCGAAACAGGAAAGCTCATCATTCAAGGTGGAATAGTTTGCTTGATTGTAGAGCCAGATTTTTCTTATGAAAGTAGTCCGCGATTGTTTAGAGTGTTTTATAACTAAGATGATTGGACAGTGATAGCGGGTCTTATCAGGGATAATAGGTTCAAGAACACCGACTGTATCACTGACAGCGAAAAGGTCAATCAGAGTAGACGACGATTCTGTAATACTGGTTGGGTCGTTCACAAGCTGCCTCAAGTTATAATAGTCTTTTATGTCAGTGAAACATTTTTTGGAGGCATCTAATTGATTCTCATTAAAATCGCCAGTAATAATTATGTCGGAGCAATGGAAGTCTTTGGCTCTATCAATAGATGTAGATATCGCCTCCCATGTTTCAGGAGGACTGTTTGGTGGGCGATAAAATACACCTATTAATTTAGATATACCAGGAGGTGAGAGAATTTCTATCCAGATACTCTCTACGTTCACAACCTCGATCTCTGGCCGACGACGGAAAGGAATACTATTTTTAATATAAATTGCGACCCCACCCCCTCGAGTCTTCCGATCGTTTCTCACTGGCTCTTGAAACCCACTTATCAGTATGTCTGAGGACTGATCTTCATCACGAAGCCAGGTTTCAGTAAAAGCCAGAATGTCGTAGTTTTGGCATTCATACTGCAATATGTCCATTTTGGGTTTGAGGCTTTGTATATTAATATGCCAGATTTTTAGCTCCTGTGTTGTGGTACTTGAATCATTAGAGTTTGGACCAGGGTTCGGGTGAATGTCTCCACAGAGTAGGAGAAGCCTTGACACGATAAAGACGGTCAGTTGCGCGCAATTCATAACTGATTCATTAACATATTGTGCCTCAAAAGGTATGAAGTTAACGGCGAAGTCGGATTGGAGAAAAAAAAAAGAAAAATGTACACAGGCTCAGGCTCAGATAACGATCCACACCACGATGACACAGGATCAAGTAATTTATGATACAAACAGATTGTCTCGAAGAGAGGCGGTTCCTCGCTGTACGAGTAGACATCGAACCTAAAAAGGTGCCTATCCGGGCTCGATAAACTTCAGTACAACACATTATGTAATTCGACAAACAAGTGTTGCATAATGAGTGACCACATGGTTTGCTCGGACAGCACCAGCAATAACTTCAATTTCTGAGACTATTTTCAATTGAGAAATCATAATCTGTCTGGCAGGTAGGATATTTAGCAAGAAGAAAGAATAGGAAAAAGTGAGTACGGAGTGAAGAAAGGTAAAGTGAAGAATATTGTTCATGCTTCAATGGTGGTGGATTTTGCAACTCTTCCGTATTCATATATTACATTGCAAGTATAATGAAGAAGGGGTGCATATTAATCGTAAACTAACTGTTTATGCCGCTAATTGTGCGAGCAAGGAAGAATTACAAATATTCGAAATAGCTTTGTAGCATATTACCTGACATGGCTATTGTGAAGATAAAGAACACAGGCATTGACGTTTAAGTGATTAGCATAGGAGCAGCTTCGTGAAATCACGTCAAGATGGACAACAATGGAATTGGCTTGGTAGGCCACACCATTATTGTTCATATTGGCAAGGTCTCACAGAAGACCTCAGAGCACTGTAGATTGTAGGTAGTACAAGTAACCGGGCCTCTAACTTAAATCGTATGAAACGGAGATCACAAGAGACCGTCCGATTCCAATGCTTAACTGCCAAGCAAGAGTGGAAATAAGCAAAGAGCTAAAATAAAACATATATACACACAAGAAAAAACACATGTTACAACAGGATGTTGCAATATAACACGTCACCGTCACTGCTTGGGGCCCTTTATTTGAGTCTCAAGCATTGCCACTACAGTAGGATTTCATTCTTATAATACTAATTAATTAATTAATTAATTAGTATATAATTAATATATACACACAAGAAAAAACACATGTTACAACAGGATGTTGCAATATAACACGTCACCGTCACTGCTTGGGTCCCTTTATTTGAGTCTCAAGCATTGCCACTACAGTAGGATTTCATTCTTATAATACTAATTAATTAACCAGATGAAATAGAGCTAATAGCTTATATTCATGTTCTTGTAAAGATAAGTATGCACACACACACACACACACACACACACACACACACACACACACACACACACACACACACACACACACACACACACACACACACACACACACACACACACACACACACACACACACACAGAGTCTTGTCTTCCCTCGGTACAGTTCTGGGAAAACAACCGAGGTAAAGGGTTTCTTTTGTCTTTTGTACCTCGGTAAGGCAAAACACTCAAACTCTTTTGTCTAGTTACCTCGTCAAGTTGGTAAGACAAACCCACACACACACAGCCTTGATCTGGGCTCAAAAAAACTTTAAAAATAAGTTGACAGATAAGACGATTTCGGCCTATGAGTCTTACATTTCGGAACTTCGCCCAGCGTCTGGAGTAAGGAACAATACGGGAGGGAGCAAGCAAACTCCGGCCCGTGTTGTCCCTCTACCCCAACGCGAAAAGCAAAATAAGAAAAGATCAAGGCAAAGCACTTCTCCCTCTTCATTTCCTTCTACTTCTTCTTTCTCTCAGAGTAAGCGCCTCAATTTGCAAACATCTCCGGTCCATATTGTGACTGAAGATGCTCGCAAATTGAGTAACGCTGTCTCGCCTCGTCTTGCTCCTCTACCTCCTACTCCTCCTCAGGCTTTCTTCTCTGGTTTTCCTAGTGCTCTTACTAGAACTCCTCCTTCTGTTTCTTCTCCTGCTTTTGTTTCCTCTCCTGCTTCTGTTTCCTCTCCTGCTTCTGTTTCCTCTCCCCCTTCTCCGGCCTCTAGTGTGGTTCAACCAGGTATATCGTACTCAGAGAAAGTCAAATCACCGAGCCGCAACTCGGGCCGCTCATTTGATTCTAAATTCTCCCAGTTTCGGCATAAAAGCGGAGTTAATTTTGACAAAAGGAATTGGCGCCTCCCCGATGTTTGTAAAAACATCCTTATGATAGGAAGTTCAAATTTAGGACGCATTGATCGAAATCCCCATCCGGACATCCAGGTGGAGTGTTACCCCGGCGCCAAATTCAATCATCTGCGCTCTATGTTTAAAGGGCACAGGGGCCAGTCCAGTCCCCAAAAAATATTATTAAATATTGGCGTGAATTCTCGAAACGATAATTCTGATCTCGTAGTTAAGCAGTTGCGGCATATGCTTAGCGATATCAGGGTCAAGTTTAGATCAGCAAAAATTTATTTCGCTGAACTAAACTTTTCGCAAAAACTCCCTCAGGCTGAGAGGAGAACCCTGGGCATCATCAACGAAACCATTCGGAAAGTGAAGGACGTTAACGTTATACCTAAAATTGATGACGCGAAGTTTGATGTTGCTCAGGATTTAATCCATTGGACCACGAGAACCGCCAATATTATGTACGATCACTGGTTGAACCACCTAAATTTAAACTAAGTAAAGGCAAAGGTAACAGCCGCCTAACAGATGTGGGATTAGGAACTAATGTGGCTAACCTGTCTGGCACCAATGACCTAACAACCCAAGAGAAATCTCTTTTAGATCGCGGTTTAACTTTTGTACCAACACCAAAACCTAAAACTGATAACCAAACAAATTTACCATCATACAACTGTAATTTTCTTAGGCAAATGAAATTAGCAGACCGCTTAGGAAACTCCAGCCGTCGGAAACTTCCTTTTACAGAATCATCTGGTTGGTCACCTCCAGATAGTGAAGTAGATCCCGAAATTATTGAGGCTAGCAAACGAATCATCCAAAAGGTGTTCAGCATGAACATACTCTCCGATAAAGACAATTTAACAGCTGGTGAACGGAGAGCCCTCACGAAACTTCGAAAAAATAAGAAATTAGTAATTAAACCAGCCGACAAAGGTGGGTCGGTAGTTGTTCTATCTCGGGATAATTATATAAAGGAAGCCATGAGACAACTCAGCAATACTAAACATTATAAGAAAATAGATTCACTTATTTGGCCTAGTAATATCGAAAAATTCAATAAGATCTTGAAATTTCTCCTCGACGAAGGTCACATTACCAAAAAACAATTGAAATATTTAACAGCTAAGCTCAGTGCTCAAACAAGACAATTTTATATCCTACCAAAGATCCACAAGGACCGTTCTTCATGGACGGATGACTTAACTCCACCCGGGAGGCCAATTGTATCAGATTGTAATTCGGAATCTTATGCGATCTCGGAATTAATTGATTATCATCTGAAACCTATAGCAAATAGACATCCGAGCTATCTAAAAAATACACAGGATTTCCTGTCAAAAATTTCGAAATTGAAAATATCGAAAAATGCAATTCTGGCTACTTTGGATATCGACAGTATGCATACGAACATTGATATTGATAAAGGTGTTAAATCAGTTAAAAATGCATTTGAAAAATATCCGGATGCGAAACGCCCGGATGAACAAATTTTGGATCTTTTAGAGCTGAGCTTAAAAGGTAATGACTTTCAATTCAATGGAGAATATTTTCTACAAATAATGGGTTGTCCTATGGGCAAAAGATTCAGTCCTAATTTTGCAAGCATTTATGTAGCGGAATGGGAGGAAAATGCCTTAAGCAAATGTGCAAAGCATCCTCTCGTATATCTCAGGTATTTAGATGACATTTTTATTATTTGGGAACATTCAAAAGAAGAATTTGATGAATTTTTAGAAATTGTGAACAATCACGATCCAAATATTAAATTGAAAGCTACTATCAGTGAAAATCCTGTTGATTTTCTCGATGTGACCGTGTATAAAGGCAAGCAGTTTCAGGCGTCCGGTCATTTAGATTATAAAGTGTATTTTAAACCAACTGATTCACATCAATTGTTGCACACAAAATCATTTCATCCTCAACATACATTTAAAGGTATCATCAAATCACAACTCATTCGTTTCCACCGCAATTCAAGTGATAAGGTAAATTTCAATGAGGCTTGTTCTACTCTATTTGGCGCCCTCAGATCGAGAGGGTACTCGCTGCGCCTCTTGCGTAGCCTGAAATCCCAAACCCTGAAAAAGCTCGAAAGTCCAGCTGAAACTACCGATTTCGAACCATTGAAGATTGGACACAACAGACCGTTGCAGAATGGTAGTGGCGCGGTATTTAATTGCAAAAAGCCTCGTTGTAGACTGCATACTTTTATGCCTGATCAGAAAGAGGAATTTTCCTCCGAACAAACGAAAAATCATTATCAGATCCGTAACCCCCTCCATTGTGATTCACCAAACATTATTTAGCTTATCACTTGTAAGCGATGTAGGAAACAGTATGTTGGTCAAAGTCAAAATCCTTTTCGAGAACGTGCTACTAGACACAAACAGGATATAAAACGTAATGCTGATGCCCCAGTAGCACAACATTTTAACCTTCCTGGCCATTGTTTGGACGATTTCGAAATCCATCCTATTGAACAACCACCAATTAAAGACACATTAGAAGAAACGGATGAATGTAGAAAAAAACGTGAAGCTTTTTGGATCAATACGCTTCAAACCCTCTGGCCATTTGGTATGAACATATCAGAGGGCGAATGCGAAAGGAGGTCCATCATTCCTTTCACTTTAACGTACAACAGAATGAATATCGAAATAGCAAAAATGTTAAAAGATGAATTCAATTTTACCAATGCTAAATTAAATGAACCTTTGAATATTCGACCTGTCATCGCCTATAAGAAAAACAAAAGCTTGCGTAACATCCTTGTAAGGACTAAATTAGAGCCCATCAATGAATAACATCAATTATTGCCAGTCAGTTTAATCAGTTCCTAAGCTCATCACTTAGTTTAAATCAATTTTATGTAATTTTTTGTCATGTTTGAAACCCATCAGGGGTTCAGTAAATGAAAACAATTTTTCGGCGGCATATTAAAAGAAAAAAACGTTTCAGTATGAAATGTCTGTGCCAGTGCGATTTTTTAACCTCAAACACACACACACACACACACACACACACACACACACACACACACACACACACACACACACACACACACACACACACACACACACACACACACACACACACACACACACACACACGTACACACACACACAGAGAGACACACACATACACACACTACATGCTTATATACCCTAACGTATATACAAGAGCGTATTAACAGGCATGTAGATGAGTATTTACACACATTTTTCAGTAAACATATTGATGTTGATAGATAATTCATTTTCCACCGGTACACATATTATCCAGGTCAGGTTAGATCAGGTTAGATAACAACGGGGCAGTTGTAAGTTATAGGGACCTAGACAAGACAAAAGCAGATCACTGGAAGGACTAATCACTATTGTCTACATCCCCACACTTAATGGAAGGCAGATCCACCCTCTCATGCGTACACAGACACGCCTCAACACACGCACTCACAGATACTCAGATACATACAAACACGCACACACACACACACACAGAGTGACCTGGTGACACACACACGCACACACACACCTGTGTATTGTGAAATCTTAACTTGTGCGCTTGTATATTTTGATAATCATGCACGCTGGCACGCAGGAGAAACATTACAAATGTCACAGAGCCTAGCTTTTTGAGACTGAGTTAGCACTCATTTTGACACGTCAGATAGGGGCTTAGCATCTAAACAGAATTTTCTGTCAAAATACTAGGAATCATTGATTGAATTTGGCGCCGGGGTAACACTCCACCTGGATGTCCGGATGGGGATTTCGATCAATGCGTCCTAAATTTGAACTACCAATCATAAGGATGTTTTTACAAACATCGGGGAGGCGCCAATTCCTTTTGTCAAAATTAACTCCGCTTTTATGCCGAAACTGAGAGAATTTAGAATCAAATGAGCGGCCCGAGTTGCGGCTCGGTGATTTGACTTTATCTGAGTACGATATACCTGGTTGAACCACACTAGAGGCAGGAGAAGGGGGAGAAGAAACAGAAGCAGGAGAGGAAACAGAAGCAGGAGAAGAAACAGAAGCAGAAGAAGAAACAGAAGCAGGAGAAGAAACAGAAGGAGGAGGAGGAGGAGTTCTAGTGAGAGCACTAGGAGAACCAGAGAAGAAAGGCTGAGGAGGAGTAGGAGGTAGAGGAGCAAGACGAGGGAGACAGCGTTACTGAATTTGCGAGCATCTTCAGTAACAATATGGACCGGAGATGTTTGCAAATTGAGGCGCTTACTCTGAGAGAAAGAAGTAGAAGTGCTTTGCCTTGATCTTTTCTTATTTTACTTTTCCCGTTGGGGTAGAGGGACAACACGGGCCGGAGTTTGCTTGCTCCCTCCCGTATTGTTCCTTACTCCAGACGCTGGGCGAAGTTCCGAAATGTAAGACTCATAGGCCGAAATCGTCGTCTTATCTGTCAACTTATTTTTAAAGTTTTTTTGAGCCCAGATCAAGGCACGCGCCGAAGCGCTGTTGAAGTCTATTTTTTCGAGTCCAGGAGGTGGTAGCATAGCCAAAGTTATCTTAGACTTCAACTGGTTTAAATTTACCTTATAATGCTTAACTAAAGCATTTAACGTTTGGTTGGCCCATCCCACACTAATCTGTCGAAAAACAGAAAAAAATGTGTGGGGTGGGAAGAGCCGGCTTTAGAAAGCCACCTAACTCATCTACTTTCTTCTCCAACTGTTTCGGGAAATCCCGGTTGGCCAAATGCTGCTCTAGGAGCCCAATATAGTGCATACACTGAATCACATGGAAAAGGGCCTTGACCAATCTAGAATAGGCCTGGAACGATTGTTCCTGGCCTCTTCCAGACTGGGCAACTCTCTTTCCCTGATTCTTCTGTCTTTTTGAGCCATTTGAAGAATAGGTAGATGAATTTAAAATGAAATTAAAATGAAGAAATGAAATAAATTAAAATGAAATCTAGATATTACCTATTAGAGAAGATACCTGGATTGGTTGTAGTCTTCAGCAAAGGTAGAAAATAATCCGTCTGTCTCGACGCGTTTCGCTTGTTTTTGCTTCTTCAAGGAGACTTTGAGGAAAATGATTCCAACTTGGGGAGGACATGCCTGGTATATATCCATATGTGGGCTGCGGTGTTTTTCACAGCTCAGTACATAATTAAACTCGGTGACAAGCTGACAAATGTCACTCATCAAGATAATTCTTTTCAACCTGAGTGTCCCAAGTTTGTTTTCACAACTCAGTTTGTGTCGTCCAAACAAATTAGATGAAGCCCTATTGACTGGCTTTCACTGATTTTTAATCAGTCAGTGAGTGGTTTGCTTTACTGACCCCATGAAGCCCTATTGGTTGGCTTTGATTTAAGTATAACCAATCGGAGGGGTTTGCTTTACTGGCTTCAGAAGTGTGTGAAAATAATATGAAAAATGGTTTTATAAAATATATTTGCTAATTGACAGTCATACTGATCGGACGTGTCTGTGAAAGCTCCTGACTGAACACATCTCACAGCTTGGATATTAAGGGGTCGTCCAACCTAACTTTGGTCAATTTTTTGACATTTTTCCCAATGCCTCAGAAACAGATAAGAGAAGTAAGGAAAGGCAAATTATATATCAAAATAATGAGTAAAGTGCATAGAAAAGGTACATATATTTTTTTTCAGGAAAAAAAGTGAATTTTATGATTTTGAAGAAGATTAATTTGCAAATGGCATAAGTAACGAACCGGTAAAACCACAAAATAATCGGCAATTCGAAAGCCTTGTCCTCAATATAATGATAACATACTACAGACTCGGAGAAAGCATTTTTTTGACACACACTCTGGTGGGTTTTGACGTTTGAATGTAATATCACCAACACAAATTTTTGATGTTCCGGATGTGGCCATGTTTCAACGATGTTTTTCCGGTCATGTGATTACGATGTGGTTCTTGCAGAAATACTCAATTTGGGCAATCGTAAGAATGCAAGGACGTGATCACGCCCTTTATTTGTTCGAGACAATGTATGAGCGTATTTGCAAACAGGTGACAGCAAGTACTTGAGCTGTTAATGTCATAACTGCAAAATATGGTTCGAAATTCCCTCTCGTGTTTACAGGCCGTCTGAACTTTTTTGTTGACAAAAAATCTGAATTATTGCGCACTAGAAAGACAACATGAACCACTTGTAAAAAAAATAACCGAGTGTATAAAATCGGGACGATACACATAAAATAAGGCAATATTCATAACAAAGTAAGCAGAATGCTTCAGAAATCACTTTTTCACGAAGTATATTCCAAGTGACCTGGAACTATATTGAGCGTGTTAATTTCCCCCTGTCGCTGCGAAGTTATTTACGTCCTAGTAACCATGGAATTTGAAGGCGGGTATGTTTGATGTCTGCAAAGGACCGATTGAAGATGGGTTGAAAATGATGCATTCGTGCTTTTAAATAAGGTGCGCTTGGACGATGCTGAGAATTTAGTTTTTTCTTCCAACCAACCATAGTAATACAAGCGTCGATCAGTGTCTTTTATGATCGTTTTACACTGACAAATGTGACAAATCTCCTTCACGGGAAACCATCCCTCAATTTGCATATCACAATAAACATAACCGCGTGGCCGTGTGGTCAAAACCGAAACGAATTATCGAATGCACGGTCAATATTAGCTGCAATTGGCTTTTAAATAATTGAAATACACGAAATATTCGCAATTTCTTCATTATTCATGCCGAGTTACTTTTTAATCAAACCACATGCGTTCAGTTTCGTTTGTCGGCATCAAACTGATATTGTTTGTGGTAATTAAATAGTACGAGAAGGCGAAGGAAGCCAAATATTTTTACATCATCTATTATTTAATTCAAATTGATAATTTCTTTTATTTTACTGAAATTATGAACTGATAAGTTGGGTGTGTTGCGATTATTATGCCCCAGACCTGGAACTTAGTGAAAGTTGGAAAATCAAAGGTGCATCTAGGGCCGTGCAGTGGTGACCCCCTGTCCTCTTAATCTTAGTCCTACCCATTCATCATTGCATGTACCAACATTCCCCCTTGTATCTCAACCATTGCTACTCCAATTTGAAGGATATTTGGTTTTGTGATCGAGCATCATGGAGAAACAATACCTGTGTAGCTGCTGTAGCATGTGTTTCTTCCAACATTTTTTCAGAGTTGTGGTACTTTTTCACTCTTTTGAGTTAGAAAATTTTGTTTATAACTAGTTGATTTGTTACAATTTGTTGCAGAGTGCCTGCTAATACCCTCAATTGTATTGCTACAGAATTGTCTTGTGAAGATTTTGTTCCTATTACTTATCAAGCAAAAACCTAATGAATATTTTGTATAAAGCCACCAATCTGATGTTTGACACTTTTATTGGAGCTGTTTTGAAGGCTTATGGAACTCAAAATGTTGATTATGGCAGGACTTTTCTATTCACCCATTAATCGATAAATTAAGTGTTATAGTTGGAAGTAAGAAGCATGAAAGGTCCAGAACTAAAACTCTAAAAAGAATGTTTTGCAATGTAACATGATTTTTGCAGATACACTTATTTGGAGGTTTACCTGTCTGATAGTGTTTGGAACATGTGTGGCCAGGATCTTCAAAAAGGAAAAAGAGTTAAACTTTGAGAAAAAAGGCATATGCCTTGAGTGCCGGAGGTAGAGTCATACAAGGAAGAGAGTCCCCCCCCCCCCCCCAAAAAAAAAAAAAATTTCTGTGTCAAATGGAGCTCACTTGTCATCTTTTGGGGATTGCTTTGTGTACTGCGTTCTTGAAAAAAATATGTGAGACCCTCTGGATGTGCCCTTCTGATCTCAATATGTCAGTAAGCCTCCTTGGGGAAAGTACATGCCATAATGGTTATGTAAGGTTGATTTGATGTTTTTTTGAATAACAATGTACTTTTAAGTACATTAGATGGTTTATTGCAGTGACAGGTTACAGTTACCCTTATTTCTTCTTCAACAGATATCATGAGTGTATTGGTGTCCAAGAGTTAAACAAAGCTAATATACTTATTGATAAACCAGACAAATTTAACAATTTAATCACTATCAAATTGATGCATGGGATAAAAGGGGTTACAGTGCAAGGGGTTTGTAAATATATTTATTCAACTACAATGTATGACTTTGCAGTGCATTCTACATAGGAGAATATCATATTTTCTTTCCAAACCATTACAGTAACACATACATCTTGATATTGGGAGACACTCTTTTGTCCTTCCATACTTCTTCTGCTGGACTCCTTCAAGTTGACCTTTGTTGAACTCCCCAAATCAAAACATAAACAAAAGAAAATGTCTGCCTTCAATCAGTGAGCACTCCACTTATAACATTTGGTCTCAATCTTCATTACTTTCATGAATTAGGAAAAGATTTCTTCGAGTATGTACTTAAATGTTTATAGAATACAGCTGTTATTTTATTTTGAGGTATTTTATTGTAAAAATTTTGTTCTCTTACTTATGCCATAGCAGACTTTCAGGTGGTGCTATTTACACATGGCAGCAGTTCCATGGCAAATTTCAGTTTCCACATGTTCTATGTTTCATTCCAAGCATTTTGGTATATAATTTATTGGGGTTATTCATTTTGGGCCTTTTTTAGACTTGAAAGAAAATTACATGAAATTTGACCAAAGTTAGGTTGGACGTCCCCTAAACAAAGCCTATTGTTCTCTGTACCACTTCTGTGCACTCTAGTGTAATTTTGTAAGTGTTTATCTTTAACTCTATCTATTTTCTGTTTGCTTTTCTCTGTTAAAACTAAATATACTTCAACGAAATATTTTACCAATAATTTGCTGATAACTTAGACAATAACTGATAACTGATAACTGAACAGAGTGACATGGCAACTAACTCCACCACTGAACCCACTTCGGGAATGGATTTAATATCGATGATATCTGGATTTCAAAAAGAGATAGCTAGATTGAACGACACTATAGAGGGTTTGCGCTCGGATATTAGGGCTCAAAAAGAACAGTTCGAGAAAGAAAAAATGGAATTAATAAAAGCTTCGACGGAATCAAAAAAGGAAAATAAGTCGGCATCTGGAAAAAAGGGAAAAGGAAGAAATAATTCAGGTTTGGGTTCGTGCCCCAGCAACGGAAACTCTAAACAAAAGGGCAAGGGTGTGGAGTCCAACTCGTTGGGCCCTAAAACGAACACAGTTACGGATATCGCTAGTGTTTCTAAACCAGTTGAAACAACTCAGCAGTTTTCGAAAACTAATCCTAGCAAGGGGATGGTGGGCAAAACTAATCCGACACCTGTTTCGCCCTTTATAGATAATACCGCTGAGATAGGGAGACCTGTGCACGCCATCTCTTTGGAGGTACCACCAAATCAGGGCTCGGAACTCGTTACCACCAGTCAAGACAACTGGTTGCGTTCGCTCATAGAGCAAGAGGCAACTACTGTTCCCACCTGTGATGTGGTCAATCAGATTACGCCGCGCCCGAAAAGGAAATTGGATACAGACTTCCAGGAAAATGGCGAGTCCCTAGAAATAGAAACGGTGGCTAAGAAAACCCGGAAAGCGTCGACACACACCGATAACCCGGGTGTTGTTGTCGTTGAGACCTCGGACACCATGGATGTTACAGTAGTAACAACCAGTGCGGAGATCCACAATGGTGGGAAATCGGCAGACAGTCACGCAACGGAAACGATACCGGCGACGCCAACATTCACCACTGACGGTGGTGTATCTTTTGCCGACAAGGTAAGAGCCCTTTCTAAACAACCTCAAAAGGATAATACGGCCAAACACCGGACGAATAAACAACCACATCAACCGCTGCAAAACCCCTGCGTAGTCGTCACAAGGGTTCCCACAAAGATCAATGATGGGGATATTGATGAAGCCCTGTCGGGATACTCGTGGGGGAGACTAATATCTAAGACTACAGGCAACCCTACGTGGAAAATTAAAGTAAAATGCCCCAATAGAGCCATAAAACATAACTTCATTAACAAAGGTGTTTGTATAAACGGACAAAAATATGAGACTGAGGAGTATCGTGTTTTGCCTCAGCCCACACAATGTCATAAATGCCAGAAATTTGGCCATATGTCGAACAGATGCAAAGGAGAGTTGCGTTGCATGAAATGCGGCGAAAAACATATAACAAAGTCGTGCAAGGCTTCAACACTGAAATGCCCAAATTGTAACGGGCAACACCCAAGCAATTATCGGGGATGTCCCCACTACAAAAAAGTTAAAACCGACATAGAACTCAAAGCTATTAATGTCAACAGCGTAGAAAACTCAGCCTCTCCACATTCGATGTGCAGCCTAATGGCTGGTTCAATTTTTAATATAATGAACAAACACTTCGACGTCAGTCTTTCCGACATATGTAAAGAAGTTGGGAAAACAGCATCCAAATTGTATCGAACTCAAATTTCTTCCTCGCTAATAGAAGCCGCCATAAATAAAATATAAATCACACCCACAACACGTTAACTAGTAAAATTACGTCAGGTACTGAACACCTATGGATAAGTTGAAAATAATTCAGTGGAACGCTCGAAGCGTTAACTGCAAAAGCTCACAGATGTCCGATTACTTCACCAACGTAGATGTAATTGGTATCAGCGAAACATGGTTAAAGCCAAGTAAGACATTTTTGCTAAGTGGATTCAACATCATTAGACGAGACCGTCCCACACAACGTGGAGGCGGAGTCGCTCTACTCATAAGGCAGGACTTGAAATATAAAACGATATCAAGCGATCATCTCAACGCAGAGGTGATTGCCGCTGAGATTGAACTAGATCATAAAAAAGTTGCTGTAATCTCATATTATAATGAACCAAAAAAAACAGTTGACAGCAAAGTCTTTGAATTCTTTGTGAAAAATCACAAACACTGTATTTTCTTAGGTGATTTCAATGCCAAACATCAGGTTTTCGGATGCAATAAAACGGAGCCCAATGGCGACGCTCTCTTCAATATCATCGAACAATTTGATCTTTTTGTATTAAATAACGACCACGACATTACTCACGTCAGTAACAACACCCTCCACCAATCCGACATCCTTGACCTAATTATAACCAGTAAATCACTAACTAATCAAATGCAAGACATATATGTGGGGGACGATGATTTAGGTAGCGACCACCTGCCTGTTCATGCTACATTACACGGTTGCAGCGGACCCGCAAGATACCCCACAATGAGGAGGAGGAATCTATCCAAAATTGACTGGGACCTCTTCAGAAAAATAATTCAGGTTAAAATAAACAAAAACGACCCAATGAATACCTGCGAGCTCGAGCAAGCATGTACCAATCTCAGTGAAGTCATTAACAACACTCTTGATGAGATTTGTCCCAAACAGACAGTTAAACCGCGGGCCAACAGAATAACTGAAAGCACACTCCAAATAATAAAACAAAAAAAGAAAGGCCTTCCGTGCATACAAATCAGAAAAACTTCCAACTAAAAAGGTCGAACTTAAAGCCGTGTATAATCGCCTCCACGGCGAAGTTAAAAAAGCAATAGCAAACGACAATCGCGTGAGATGGAAAAAAGCAACGGAAAATCTAAATGGACTCAGGGAGACTAAAAAGTTTTGGGATACTTTTAAAACCCTTACTGGACAAAAACATAAAGACGCCAACAGTAAGGCACTAAAGATCAACGATTTAACTATGGCCCTGGATGACAAGGCGAAGGCTAGCGCCTTTGCTGAGCTCCTTAAGAAATATCATCGTCCACATGAGGGCGATAGGTTTGATGACGAGTTCAAAGAAAAAGTAAACAAATTTGTTCAAGACAACAAGACAACATTTAACGATGCCAACTCCAGCCAAACGCCCGAGGATGGGGATGGCCATGAACTCACGGAACCGATAAGCAAAGAAGAAGTGGCTAACACAATTAAAAAATGTAAGTCTTCTTCTTCCCCAGGAGGGGACGAGGTCTCATACAAAATCCTGAAACAATGTCCCAACACTTTTTTCGGTAGACTCACTAACCTCCTAAACTGCTGTCTCTCTAGTGGATACTTCCCAAAATGTTGGAAAGTAGCTACAGGAGTCATGATACCCAAACCCGACAAGGATTTGAGCAACCCAGCTAATTACCGCCCAATCAGCCTACTTAGCTGTATTGGAAAAATTTTCGAACGGATTCTCACGACTAGACTCCGCAGCCATCTCGAATCAATCAGCTTTTTCAACAAGTGGCAAAGGGCATACAGGAGCCAAAGAGAGGGAATCGAGCATGTTTATAGACTGGTAGATTATATGAAAACGGCGTTCAGTCAAAATGAAATAGGAACCGCGCTATTACTCGACGTAGAAAAAGCGTTTGACTCTGTCTGGCACAATGGCATGAGCAATAACTTCAATTTCTGAGACTATTTTCAATTGAGAAAGCATCATCTGTCTGGCAGGTAGGATATTTAGCTAGAAGAAAGAATAGGAAAAAGTGAGTACGGAGTGAAGAACAAAGGTAAAGTGAAGAATATTGTTCATGCTTCAATGGTGGTGGATTTTGCAACTCTTCCGTATTCATATATTACACTGCAAGTATAATGAAGAAGGGGTGCATATTAATCGTAAACTAACTGTTTATGCCGCTAATTGTGCGAGCAAGGAAGAATTACAAATATTCGAAATAGCTTTGTAGCATATTACCTGACATGGCTATTGTGAAGATAAAGAACACAGGCATTGACGTTTAAGTAATTAGCATAGGAGCAGCTTCGTGAAATCACGTCAAGATGGACAACAATGGAATTGGCTTGGTAGGCCACACCATTATTGTTCATATTGGCAAGGTCTCACAGAAGACCTCAGAGCACTGTAGATTGTAGGTAGTACAAGTAACCGGGCCTCTAACTTAAATCGTATGAAACGGAGATCACAAGAGACCGTCCGATTCCAATGCTTAACTGCCAAACAAGAGTGGAAATAAGCAAAGAGCTAAAATAAAACATATATACACACAAGAAAAAACGCATGTTACAACAGGATGTTGCAATATAACACGTCACCGTCACTGCTTGGGTCCCTTTATTTGAGTCTCAAGCATTGCCACTACAGTAGGATTTCATTCTTATAATACTAATTAATTAACCAGATGAAATAGAGCTAATAGCTTATATTCATGTTCTTGTAAAGATAAGTATGCACACACACACACACACACACACACACACACACACACACACACACACACACACACACACACACACACAGTCTTGTCTTCCCTCGGTACAGTTCTGGGAAAACAACCGAGGTAAAGGGTTTCTTTTGTCTTTTGTACCTCGGTAAGGCAAAACTCTTTTGTCTAGTTACCTCGTCAAGTTGGTAAGACAAACCCACACACACACACACACACACACACACACACAAAAGCGGAGTTAATTTTGACAAAAGGAATTGGCGCCTCCCCGATGTTTGTAAAAACATCCTTATGATTGGAAGTTCAAATTTAGGACACATTGATCGAAATCCCCATCCGGACATCCAGGTGGAGTGTTACCCCGGCGCCAAATTCAATCATCTGCGCTCTATGTTTAAAGGGCACAGGGGCCAGTCCAGTCCCCAAAAAATATTATTAAATATTGGCGTGAATTCTCGAAACGATAATTCTGATCTCGTAGTTAAGCAGTTGCGGAATATGCTTAGCGATATCAGGGTCAAGTTTAGATCAGCAAAAATTTATTTCGCTGAACTAAACTTTTCGCAAAAACTCCCTCAGGCTGAGAGGAGAACCCTGAGCATCATCAACGAAACCATTCGGAAAGTGAAGGACGTTAACGTTATACCTAAAATTGATGACGCGAAGTTTGATGTTGCTCAGGATTTAATCCATTGGACCACGAGAACCGCCAATATTATGTACGATCACTGGTTGAACCACCTAAATTTAAACTAAGTAAAGGCAAAGGTAACAGCCGCCTAACAGATGTGGGATTAGGAACTAATGTGGTTAACCTGTCTGGCACCAATGACCTAACAACCCAAGAGAAATCTCTTTTAGATCGCGGTTTAACTTTTGTACCAGCACCAAAGCCTAAAACTGATAACCAAACAAATTTACCATCATACAACTGTAATTTTCTTAGGCAAATGAAATTAGCAGACCGCTTTAGAAACTCCAGCGGTCGGAAACTTCCTTTTACAGAATCATCTGGTTGGTCACCTCCAGATAGTGAAGTAGATCCCGAAATTATTGAGGCTAGCAAACGAATCATCAAAAAGGTGTTCAGCATGAACATACTCTCCGATAAAGACAATTTAACAGCTGGTGAACGGAGAGCCCTCACGAAACTTCGAAAAAATAAGAAATTAGTAATTAAACCAGCCGACAAAGGTGGGTCGGTAGTTGTTCTATCTCGGGATAATTATATAAAGGAAGCCATGAGACAACTCAGCAATACTAAACATTATAAGAAAATAGATTCACTTATTTGGCCTAGTAATATCGAAAAATTCAATAAGATCTTAAAATGTCTCCTCGACGAAGGTCACATTACCAAAAAACAATTGAAATATTTAACAGCTAAGCTCAGTGCTCAAACAAGACAATTTTATATCCTACCAAAGATCCACAAGGACCGTTCTTCATGGACGGATGACTTAACTCCACCCGGGAGGCCAATTGTATCAGATTGTAATTCGGAATCTTATGCGATCTCGGAATTAATTGATTATCATCTGAAACCTATAGCAAATAGACATCCGAGCTATCTAAAAAATACACAGGGTTTCCTGTCAAAAATTTCGAAATTGAAAATATCGAAAATGCAATTCTGGCTACTTTGGATATCGACAGTATGTATACGAACATTGATATTGATAAAGGTGTTAAATCAGTTAAAAATGCATTTGAAAAATATCCGGATGCGAAACGCCCGGATAAACAAATTTTGGATCTTTTAGAGCTGAGCTTAAAAGGTAATGACTTTCAATTCAATGGAGAATATTTTCTACAAATAATGGGTTGTCCTATGGGCAAAAGATTCAGTCCTAATTTTGCAAGCATTTATGTAGCGGAATGGGAGGAAAATGCCTTAAGCAAATGTGCAAAGCATCCTCTCGTATATCTCAGGTATTTAGATGACATTTTTATTATTTGGGAACATTCAAAAGAAGATTTTGATGAATTTTTAGAAATTTTGAACAATCACGATCCAAATATTAAATTGAAAGCTACTATCAGTGAAAATTCTGTTGATTTTCTCGATGTGACCGTGTATAAAGGCAAGCAATTTCAGGCGTCCGGTCATTTAGATTATAAAGTGTATTTTAAACCAACTGATTCACATCAATTGTTGCACACAAAATCATTTCATCCTCAACATACATTTAAAGGTATCATCAAATCACAACTCATTCGTTTCCACCGCAATTCAAGTGGTAAGGTAAATTTCAATGAGGCTTGTTCTACTCTATTTGGCGCCCTCAGATCGAGAGGGTACTCGCTGCGCCTCTTGCGTAGCCTGAAATCCCAAACCCTGAAAAAGCTCGAAAGTCCAGCTGAAACTACCGATTTCGAACCACTGAAGATTGAACACAACAGACCGTTGCAGAATGGTAGTGGCGCGGTATTTAATTGCAAAAAGCCTCGTTGTAGACTGCATACTTTTATGCCTGATCAGAAAGAGGAATTTTCCTCCGAATAAACGAAAAATCATTATCAGATCCGTAACCCCCTCCATTGTGATTCACCAAACATTATTTACCTTATCACTTGTAAGCGATGTAGGAAACAGTATGTTGGTCAAAGTCAAAATCCTTTTCGAGAACGGGCTACTAGACACAAACAGGATATAAAACATAATGCTGATGCCCCAGTAGCACAACATTTTAACCTTCCTGGCCATTCTTTGGACGATTTCGAAATCCATCCTATTGAACAACCACCAATTAAAGACACATTAGAAGAAACGGATGAATTTAGTAAAAAACCTGAAGCTTTTTGGATCAATACGCTTCGAACCCTCTGGCCATTTGGTATGAACATATCAGAGGGCGAATGCGAAAGGAGGTCCATCATTCCTTTCACTTTAACGTACAACAGAATGAATATCGAAATAGCAAAAATGTTAAAAGATGAATTCAATTTTACCAATGCTAAATTAAATGAACCTTTGAATCTTCGACCTGTCATCGCCTATAAGAAAAACAAAAGCTTGCGTAACATCCTTGTAAGGACTAAATTAGAGCCCATCAATGAATAACATCAATTATTGCCAGTCAGTTTAACCAGTTCCTAAGCTCATCACTTAGTTTAAATCAATTTTGTGTAATTTTTTGTCATGTTTGAAACCCATCAGGGTTCAGTAAATGAAAACAATTTTTCGGCGGCATATTAAAAGAAAAAA
This sequence comes from Pictodentalium vernedei, assembly GCA_031216915.1. Lineage (NCBI taxonomy): Eukaryota > Metazoa > Mollusca > Scaphopoda > Dentaliida > Dentaliidae > Pictodentalium > Pictodentalium vernedei. The sequence continues at coordinate 657,078,361 of CM062295.1, forward strand.
ACGTTTCATTTTATTCAATATATTACTGAACAAATCATATTTTCCATTGTTGTGGAAAAGGGCGAATGTCACACCGATTCTAAAAAAACAACCGTCCAATTCTGTTACTAACTATAGGCCAATTTCCTTGATTAGTTGCGTTGGAAAACTACTTGAGAAATGTGTTTTTAAACGGTTATGGGAATTCCTTACTGACAATAACGTTCTCAGTCAATTTCAGTCTGGTTTTACACCAGGTGATTCGACGGTTCTTCAACTCACAGATATTTATGATGAATTTTGTCGTGCTCTGGACGAAGGCAAAGAGGTTAGAGTTGTATTTTGCGATATCAGTAAGGCCTTCGACAAAGTATGGCATGCTGGTTTAATACACAAGCTAGAAAACATCGGGGTCTCTGGTGAACTTCTGCTATTTCTTCAATCGTACCTTACAGACAGATTACAGCGAGTTGTTGTAGCGTCTGCGACATCGTCCTGGAGAAGTATAAATGCCGGTGTTCCACAAGGATCTATACTTGGTCCTTTGCTGTTCCTTATATACATTAATGACTTAACTAGTGATATTATGAGCAGCATACGCTTATTTGCGGACGATACTTCGTTATATTTAATTATTGAAAATCCAGAACAAGCCTCGAGGGTAATCAATCATGATCTGGTCTCAATTGAAAATTGGGCAAGACTATGGTTGGTTGAGTTTAATCCCAGTAAAACCGAAAGCATGTTAATATCTCGTAAAAGTAATTCTGCTATCCACCCTCCCTTGCAGTTCGTCGGTTCTACGATATCTGAGGTCCCTGATCATAAACATCTTGGAGTAATACTTAACAGCACATGTACATGGAATGATCACATCGATCATATCTGCACCAAAGCCTGTGCCAGTGCGATTTTTTAAACCTCAAACACACACAGGCGAGTGCCAGAGTTCATATATGCCCAAAATCAAAATAGGTTCCAATTTCAACCATGTTTATTTATTTCCTGAATAAAATCATTTATTTATTTATTTATTCATTTATTTATTTTTTTATTTATTTATTTATTTATTTATTTATTTATTTATTTATTTATCTATTTATTTATTTATTTACACTGTATTTTATTTTTAATTTTTAATTTTTCATTATTTATTTATTTTCACTGTATTTTATATTTAATTTTTCATACCTTTCACACAATGTAGAGGTTCAGAAGCTAAAACACACAATTTCTACGTTATGTAAAATATTTTCCGTCATAAACCTCCGTCGGGGGATATTCATTCCAACTGGTAACATTCGTGAGGCATCATAATCTTTGGCGTTATTTTTTATTTATTTCTCCAGTCTCAATATATTTTATAAAACCATTTTTCATATTATTTTCACACACTTCTGAAGCCAGTAAAGCAAACCGCTCCGATTGGTTATACTTAAATCAAAGCCAACCAATAGGGCTTCGTGGGGTCAGTAAAGCAAACCACTCACTGACTGATTAAAAATCAGTGAAAGCCAGTCAATAGGGCTTCATCTAATTTGTTTGGACGACACAAACTGAGTTGTGAAAACAAACTTTGGACACTCAGGTTGAAAAGAATTATCTTGATGAGTGACATTTGTCAGCTTGTCACCGAGTTTAATTATGTACTGAGCTGTGAAAAACACCCCAGCCCACATATGGATATATACCAGGCATGTCCTCCCCAAGTTGGAATCATTTTCCTCAAAGTCTCCTTGAAGAAGCAAAAACAAGCGAAACGCGTCGAGACAGACGGATTATTTTCTACCTTTGCTGAAGACTGCAACCAATCCAGGTATCTTCTTTAATAGGTAATATCTAATTTTCCAATTTTATTTATTTCATCACTTTTATATTTTATTTATACTTAATTCAACTACTTTCTTTAACACTGGCAAGAAAAGGGCAGAGGCATCTGAGGCAGAGAGTTGCCCAGTCCGGAACTGGCCAGGAACAATCGTTCCAGGCTTATTCTAGGCTGGTCAAGGCTTTGTTTCAGGTGCTCCAATGTTTGCACCACATTGGGCTATTAGAGCACCATTTGGCTAATCGGGATTTCCCGAAACAGCTGGAGAAGAAAGTAGATGAGTTAGGTGGCTTTCTAAAGCCTGCTCTTCCCACCCCACACTTTTTTTCTGTTTTTCGACAGATTAGTGTGGGATGGGCCAATCAAACGTTAACTGCTTTAGTTGAGCATTACAAGGTAAATTTAAACCAGTTGAAGTCTAAGATAACTTTGGCTATGCGACCACCTCCTGGACTCGAAAAAATAGACTTCAACAGCGCTTCGGCGCGTGCCTTGATCTGGGCTAAAAAGAACTTTAAAAATAAGTTGACAGATAAGACTATTTCGGCCTATGAGTCTTACATTTCGGAACTTCGCCCAGCGTCTGGAGTAAGGAACAATACGGGAGGGAGCAAGCAAACTCCGGCCCGTGTTGTCCCTCTACCCCAACGCGAAAAGCAAAATAAGAAAAGATCAAGGCAAAGCACTTCTCCCTCTTCTTTTCCTTCTACTTCTTTCTCTCAGAGTAAGCGCCTCAATTTGCAAACATCTCCGGTCCATATTGTGACTGAAGATGCTCGCAAATTGAGTAACGCTGTCTCACCTCGTCTTGCTCCTCTACCTCCAACTCCTCCTCAGCCTTTCTTCTCTGGTTCTCCTAGTGCTCTCACTAGAACTCCTGCTCCTCCTCCTTCTGTTTCTTCTCCTGCTTCTGTTTGCTCTCCTGCTTCTGTTTCTTCTTCCCCTTCTCCTGTCTCTAGTGTGGTTCAACCAGGTATATCGTACTCAGAGAAAGTCAAATCACCGAGCCGCAACTCGGGCCGCTCATTTGATTCTAAATTCTCCCAGTTTCGGCATAAAAGCGGAGTTAATTTTGACAAAAGGAATTGGCGCCTCCCCGATGTTTGTAAAAACATCCTTATGATTGGAAGTTCAAATTTAGGACGCATTGATCGAAATCCCCATCCGGACATCCAGGTGGAGTGTTACCCCGGCGCCAAATTCAATCATCTGCGCTCTATGTTTAAAGGGCACAGGGGCCAGTCCAGTCCCCAAAAAATATTATTAAATATTGGCGTGAATTCTCGAAACGATAATTCTGATCTCGTAGTTAAGCAGTTGCGGAATATGCTTAGCGATATCAGGGTCAAGTTCAGATCAGCAAAAATTTATTTCGCTGAACTAAACTTTTCGCAAAAACTCCCTCAGGCTGAGAGGAGAACCCTGAGCATCATCAACGAAACCATTCGGAAAGTGAAGGACGTTAACGTTATACCTAAAATTGATGACGCGAAGTTTGATGTTGCTCAGGATTTAATCCATTGGACCACGAGAACCGCCAATATTATGTACGATCACTGGTTGAACCACCTAAATTTAAACTAAGTAAAGGCAAAGGTAACAGCCGCCTAACAGATGTGGGATTAGGAACTAATGTGGTTAACCTGTCTGGCACCAATGACCTAACAACCCAAGAGAAATCTCTTTTAGATCGCGGTTTAACTTTTGTACCAGCACCAAAGCCTAAAACTGATAACCAAACAAATTTACCATCATACAACTGTAATTTTCTTAGGCAAATGAAATTAGCAGACCGCTTTAGAAACTCCAGCGGTCGGAAACTTCCTTTTACAGAATCATCTGGTTGGTCACCTCCAGATAGTGAAGTAGATCCCGAAATTATTGAGGCTAGCAAACGAATCATCCAAAAGGTGTTCAGCATGAACATACTCTCCGATAAAGACAATTTAACAGCTGGTGAACGGAGAGCCCTCACGAAACTTCGAAAAAATAAGAAATTAGTAATTAAACCAGCCGACAAAGGTGGGTCGGTAGTTGTTCTATCTCGGGATAATTATATAAAGGAAGCCATGAGACAACTCAGCAATACTAAACATTATAAGAAAATAGATTCACTTATTTGGCCTAGTAATATCGAAAAATTCAATAAGATCTTAAAATGTCTCCTCGACGAAGGTCACATTACCAAAAAACAATTGAAATATTTAACAGCTAAGCTCAGTGCTCAAACAAGACAATTTTATATCCTACCAAAGATCCACAAGGACCGTTCTTCATGGACGGATGACTTAACTCCACCCGGGAGGCCAATTGTATCAGATTGTAATTCGGAATCTTATGCGATCTCGGAATTAATTGATTATCATCTGAAACCTATAGCAAATAGACATCCGAGCTATCTAAAAAATACACAGGGTTTCCTGTCAAAAATTTCGAAATTGAAAATATCGAAAATGCAATTCTGGCTACTTTGGATATCGACAGTATGTATACGAACATTGATATTGATAAAGGTGTTAAATCAGTTAAAAATGCATTTGAAAAATATCCGGATGCGAAACGCCCGGATAAACAAATTTTGGATCTTTTAGAGCTGAGCTTAAAAGGTAATGACTTTCAATTCAATGGAGAATATTTTCTACAAATAATGGGTTGTCCTATGGGCAAAAGATTCAGTCCTAATTTTGCAAGCATTTATGTAGCGGAATGGGAGGAAAATGCCTTAAGCAAATGTGCAAAGCATCCTCTCGTATATCTCAGGTATTTAGATGACATTTTTATTATTTGGGAACATTCAAAAGAAGATTTTGATGAATTTTTAGAAATTTTGAACAATCACGATCCAAATATTAAATTGAAAGCTACTATCAGTGAAAATTCTGTTGATTTTCTCGATGTGACCGTGTATAAAGGCAAGCAATTTCAGGCGTCCGGTCATTTAGATTATAAAGTGTATTTTAAACCAACTGATTCACATCAATTGTTGCACACAAAATCATTTCATCCTCAACATACATTTAAAGGTATCATCAAATCACAACTCATTCGTTTCCACCGCAATTCAAGTGATAAGGTAAATTTCAATGAGGCTTGTTCTACTCTATTTGGCGCCCTCAGATCGAGAGGGTACTCGCTGCGCCTCTTGCGTAGCCTGAAATCCCAAACCCTGAAAAAGCTCGAAAGTCCAGCTGAAACTACCGATTTCGAACCACTGAAGATTGAACACAACAGACCGTTGCAGAATGGTAGTGGCGCGGTATTTAATTGCAAAAAGCCTCGTTGTAGACTGCATACTTTTATGCCTGATCAGAAAGAGGAATTTTCCTCCGAATAAACGAAAAATCATTATCAGATCCGTAACCCCCTCCATTGTGATTCACCAAACATTATTTACCTTATCACTTGTAAGCGATGTAGGAAACAGTATGTTGGTCAAAGTCAAAATCCTTTTCGAGAACGGGCTACTAGACACAAACAGGATATAAAACATAATGCTGATGCCCCAGTAGCACAACATTTTAACCTTCCTGGCCATTCTTTGGACGATTTCGAAATCCATCCTATTGAACAACCACCAATTAAAGACACATTAGAAGAAACGGATGAATTTAGTAAAAAACCTGAAGCTTTTTGGATCAATACGCTTCGAACCCTCTGGCCATTTGGTATGAACATATCAGAGGGCGAATGCGAAAGGAGGTCCATCATTCCTTTCACTTTAACGTACAACAGAATGAATATCGAAATAGCAAAAATGTTAAAAGATGAATTCAATTTTACCAATGCTAAATTAAATGAACCTTTGAATCTTCGACCTGTCATCGCCTATAAGAAAAACAAAAGCTTGCGTAACATCCTTGTAAGGACTAAATTAGAGCCCATCAATGAATAACATCAATTATTGCCAGTCAGTTTAACCAGTTCCTAAGCTCATCACTTAGTTTAAATCAATTTTGTGTAATTTTTTGTCATGTTTGAAACCCATCAGGGTTCAGTAAATGAAAACAATTTTTCGGCGGCATATTAAAAGAAAAAAACGTTTCATTTTATTCAATATATTACTGAACAAATCATATTTTCCATTGTTGTGGAAAAGGGCGAATGTCACACCGATTCTAAAAAAACAACCGTCCAATTCTGTTACTAACTATAGGCCAATTTCCTTGATTAGTTGCGTTGGAAAACTACTTGAGAAATGTGTTTTTAAACGGTTATGGGAATTCCTTACTGACAATAACGTTCTCAGTCAATTTCAGTCTGGTTTTACACCAGGTGATTCGACGGTTCTTCAACTCACAGATATTTATGATGAATTTTGTCGTGCTCTGGACGAAGGCAAAGAGGTTAGAGTTGTATTTTGCGATATCAGTAAGGCCTTCGACAAAGTATGGCATGCTGGTTTAATACACAAGCTAGAAAACATCGGGGTCTCTGGTGAACTTCTGCTATTTCTTCAATCGTACCTTACAGACAGATTACAGCGAGTTGTTGTAGCGTCTGCGACATCGTCCTGGAGAAGTATAAATGCCGGTGTTCCACAAGGATCTATACTTGGTCCTTTGCTGTTCCTTATATACATTAATGACTTAACTAGTGATATTATGAGCAGCATACGCTTATTTGCGGACGATACTTCGTTATATTTAATTATTGAAAATCCAGAACAAGCCTCGAGGGTAATCAATCATGATCTGGTCTCAATTGAAAATTGGGCAAGACTATGGTTGGTTGAGTTTAATCCCAGTAAAACCGAAAGCATGTTAATATCTCGTAAAAGTAATTCTGCTATCCACCCTCCCTTGCAGTTCGTCGGTTCTACGATATCTGAGGTCCCTGATCATAAACATCTTGGAGTAATACTTAACAGCACATGTACATGGAATGATCACATCGATCATATCTGCACCAAAGCCTGTGCCAGTGCGATTTTTTAAACCTCAAACACACACAGGCGAGTGCCAGAGTTCATATATGCCCAAAATCAAAATAGGTTCCAATTTCAACCATGTTTATTTATTTCCTGATTAAAATCATTTATTTATTTATTTATTCATTTATTTATTTTTTTATTTATTTATTTATTTATTTATTTATTTATTTATTTATTTATTTATTTATCTATTTATTTATTTATTTACACTGTATTTTATTTTTAATTTTTAATTTTTCATTATTTATTTATTTTCACTGTATTTTATATTTAATTTTTCATACCTTTCACACAATGTAGAGGTTCAGAAGCTAAAACACACAATTTCTACGTTATGTAAAATATTTTCCGTCATAAACCTCCGTCGGGGGATATTCATTCCAACTGGTAACATTCGTGAGGCATCATAATCTTTGGCGTTATTTTTTATTTATTTCTCCAGTCTCAATATATTTTATAAAACCATTTTTCATATTATTTTCACACACTTCTGAAGCCAGTAAAGCAAACCGCTCCGATTGGTTATACTTAAATCAAAGCCAACCAATAGGGCTTCGTGGGGTCAGTAAAGCAAACCACTCACTGACTGATTAAAAATCAGTGAAAGCCAGTCAATAGGGCTTCATCTAATTTGTTTGGACGACACAAACTGAGTTGTGAAAACAAACTTTGGACACTCAGGTTGAAAAGAATTATCTTGATGAGTGACATTTGTCAGCTTGTCACCGAGTTTAATTATGTACTGAGCTGTGAAAAACACCCCAGCCCACATATGGATATATACCAGGCATGTCCTCCCCAAGTTGGAATCATTTTCCTCAAAGTCTCCTTGAAGAAGCAAAAACAAGCGAAACGCGTCGAGACAGACGGATTATTTTCTACCTTTGCTGAAGACTGCAACCAATCCAGGTATCTTCTTTAATAGGTAATATCTAATTTTCCAATTTTATTTATTTCATCACTTTTATATTTTATTTATACTTAATTCAACTACTTTCTTTAACACTGGCAAGAAAAGGGCAGAGGCATCTGAGGCAGAGAGTTGCCCAGTCCGGAACTGGCCAGGAACAATCGTTCCAGGCTTATTCTAGGCTGGTCAAGGCTTTGTTTCAGGTGCTCCAATGTTTGCACCACATTGGGCTATTAGAGCACCATTTGGCTAATCGGGATTTCCCGAAACAGCTGGAGAAGAAAGTAGATGAGTTAGGTGGCTTTCTAAAGCCTGCTCTTCCCACCCCACACTTTTTTTCTGTTTTTCGACAGATTAGTGTGGGATGGGCCAATCAAACGTTAACTGCTTTAGTTGAGCATTACAAGGTAAATTTAAACCAGTTGAAGTCTAAGATAACTTTGGCTATGCGACCACCTCCTGGACTCGAAAAAATAGACTTCAACAGCGCTTCGGCGCGTGCCTTGATCTGGGCTAAAAAGAACTTTAAAAATAAGTTGACAGATAAGACTATTTCGGCCTATGAGTCTTACATTTCGGAACTTCGCCCAGCGTCTGGAGTAAGGAACAATACGGGAGGGAGCAAGCAAACTCCGGCCCGTGTTGTCCCTCTACCCCAACGCGAAAAGCAAAATAAGAAAAGATCAAGGCAAAGCACTTCTCCCTCTTCTTTTCCTTCTACTTCTTTCTCTCAGAGTAAGCGCCTCAATTTGCAAACATCTCCGGTCCATATTGTGACTGAAGATGCTCGCAAATTGAGTAACGCTGTCTCACCTCGTCTTGCTCCTCTACCTCCAACTCCTCCTCAGCCTTTCTTCTCTGGTTCTCCTAGTGCTCTCACTAGAACTCCTGCTCCTCCTCCTTCTGTTTCTTCTCCTGCTTCTGTTTGCTCTCCTGCTTCTGTTTCTTCTTCCCCTTCTCCTGTCTCTAGTGTGGTTCAACCAGGTATATCGTACTCAGAGAAAGTCAAATCACCGAGCCGCAACTCGGGCCGCTCATTTGATTCTAAATTCTCCCAGTTTCGGCATAAAAGCGGAGTTAATTTTGACAAAAGGAATTGGCGCCTCCCCGATGTTTGTAAAAACATCCTTATGATTGGAAGTTCAAATTTAGGACGCATTGATCGAAATCCCCATCCGGACATCCAGGTGGAGTGTTACCCCGGCGCCAAATTCAATCATCTGCGCTCTATGTTTAAAGGGCACAGGGGCCAGTCCAGTCCCCAAAAAATATTATTAAATATTGGCGTGAATTCTCGAAACGATAATTCTGATCTCGTAGTTAAGCAGTTGCGGAATATGCTTAGCGATATCAGGGTCAAGTTCAGATCAGCAAAAATTTATTTCGCTGAACTAAACTTTTCGCAAAAACTCCCTCAGGCTGAGAGGAGAACCCTGAGCATCATCAACGAAACCATTCGGAAAGTGAAGGACGTTAACGTTATACCTAAAATTGATGACGCGAAGTTTGATGTTGCTCAGGATTTAATCCATTGGACCACGAGAACCGCCAATATTATGTACGATCACTGGTTGAACCACCTAAATTTAAACTAAGTAAAGGCAAAGGTAACAGCCGCCTAACAGATGTGGGATTAGGAACTAATGTGGTTAACCTGTCTGGCACCAATGACCTAACAACCCAAGAGAAATCTCTTTTAGATCGCGGTTTAACTTTTGTACCAGCACCAAAGCCTAAAACTGATAACCAAACAAATTTACCATCATACAACTGTAATTTTCTTAGGCAAATGAAATTAGCAGACCGCTTTAGAAACTCCAGCGGTCGGAAACTTCCTTTTACAGAATCATCTGGTTGGTCACCTCCAGATAGTGAAGTAGATCCCGAAATTATTGAGGCTAGCAAACGAATCATCCAAAAGGTGTTCAGCATGAACATACTCTCCGATAAAGACAATTTAACAGCTGGTGAACGGAGAGCCCTCACGAAACTTCGAAAAAATAAGAAATTAGTAATTAAACCAGCCGACAAAGGTGGGTCGGTAGTTGTTCTATCTCGGGATAATTATATAAAGGAAGCCATGAGACAACTCAGCAATACTAAACATTATAAGAAAATAGATTCACTTATTTGGCCTAGTAATATCGAAAAATTCAATAAGATCTTAAAATGTCTCCTCGACGAAGGTCACATTACCAAAAAACAATTGAAATATTTAACAGCTAAGCTCAGTGCTCAAACAAGACAATTTTATATCCTACCAAAGATCCACAAGGACCGTTCTTCATGGACGGATGACTTAACTCCACCCGGGAGGCCAATTGTATCAGATTGTAATTCGGAATCTTATGCGATCTCGGAATTAATTGATTATCATCTGAAACCTATAGCAAATAGACATCCGAGCTATCTAAAAAATACACAGGGTTTCCTGTCAAAAATTTCGAAATTGAAAATATCGAAAATGCAATTCTGGCTACTTTGGATATCGACAGTATGTATACGAACATTGATATTGATAAAGGTGTTAAATCAGTTAAAAATGCATTTGAAAAATATCCGGATGCGAAACGCCCGGATAAACAAATTTTGGATCTTTTAGAGCTGAGCTTAAAAGGTAATGACTTTCAATTCAATGGAGAATATTTTCTACAAATAATGGGTTGTCCTATGGGCAAAAGATTCAGTCCTAATTTTGCAAGCATTTATGTAGCGGAATGGGAGGAAAATGCCTTAAGCAAATGTGCAAAGCATCCTCTCGTATATCTCAGGTATTTAGATGACATTTTTATTATTTGGGAACATTCAAAAGAAGATTTTGATGAATTTTTAGAAATTTTGAACAATCACGATCCAAATATTAAATTGAAAGCTACTATCAGTGAAAATTCTGTTGATTTTCTCGATGTGACCGTGTATAAAGGCAAGCAATTTCAGGCGTCCGGTCATTTAGATTATAAAGTGTATTTTAAACCAACTGATTCACATCAATTGTTGCACACAAAATCATTTCATCCTCAACATACATTTAAAGGTATCATCAAATCACAACTCATTCGTTTCCACCGCAATTCAAGTGATAAGGTAAATTTCAATGAGGCTTGTTCTACTCTATTTGGCGCCCTCAGATCGAGAGGGTACTCGCTGCGCCTCTTGCGTAGCCTGAAATCCCAAACCCTGAAAAAGCTCGAAAGTCCAGCTGAAACTACCGATTTCGAACCACTGAAGATTGAACACAACAGACCGTTGCAGAATGGTAGTGGCGCGGTATTTAATTGCAAAAAGCCTCGTTGTAGACTGCATACTTTTATGCCTGATCAGAAAGAGGAATTTTCCTCCGAATAAACGAAAAATCATTATCAGATCCGTAACCCCCTCCATTGTGATTCACCAAACATTATTTACCTTATCACTTGTAAGCGATGTAGGAAACAGTATGTTGGTCAAAGTCAAAATCCTTTTCGAGAACGGGCTACTAGACACAAACAGGATATAAAACATAATGCTGATGCCCCAGTAGCACAACATTTTAACCTTCCTGGCCATTCTTTGGACGATTTCGAAATCCATCCTATTGAACAACCACCAATTAAAGACACATTAGAAGAAACGGATGAATTTAGTAAAAAACCTGAAGCTTTTTGGATCAATACGCTTCGAACCCTCTGGCCATTTGGTATGAACATATCAGAGGGCGAATGCGAAAGGAGGTCCATCATTCCTTTCACTTTAACGTACAACAGAATGAATATCGAAATAGCAAAAATGTTAAAAGATGAATTCAATTTTACCAATGCTAAATTAAATGAACCTTTGAATCTTCGACCTGTCATCGCCTATAAGAAAAACAAAAGCTTGCGTAACATCCTTGTAAGGACTAAATTAGAGCCCATCAATGAATAACATCAATTATTGCCAGTCAGTTTAACCAGTTCCTAAGCTCATCACTTAGTTTAAATCAATTTTGTGTAATTTTTTGTCATGTTTGAAACCCATCAGGGTTCAGTAAATGAAAACAATTTTTCGGCGGCATATTAAAAGAAAAAAACGTTTCATTTTATTCAATATATTACTGAACAAATCATATTTTCCATTGTTGTGGAAAAGGGCGAATGTCACACCGATTCTAAAAAAACAACCGTCCAATTCTGTTACTAACTATAGGCCAATTTCCTTGATTAGTTGCGTTGGAAAACTACTTGAGAAATGTGTTTTTAAACGGTTATGGGAATTCCTTACTGACAATAACGTTCTCAGTCAATTTCAGTCTGGTTTTACACCAGGTGATTCGACGGTTCTTCAACTCACAGATATTTATGATGAATTTTGTCGTGCTCTGGACGAAGGCAAAGAGGTTAGAGTTGTATTTTGCGATATCAGTAAGGCCTTCGACAAAGTATGGCATGCTGGTTTAATACACAAGCTAGAAAACATCGGGGTCTCTGGTGAACTTCTGCTATTTCTTCAATCGTACCTTACAGACAGATTACAGCGAGTTGTTGTAGCGTCTGCGACATCGTCCTGGAGAAGTATAAATGCCGGTGTTCCACAAGGATCTATACTTGGTCCTTTGCTGTTCCTTATATACATTAATGACTTAACTAGTGATATTATGAGCAGCATACGCTTATTTGCGGACGATACTTCGTTATATTTAATTATTGAAAATCCAGAACAAGCCTCGAGGGTAATCAATCATGATCTGGTCTCAATTGAAAATTGGGCAAGACTATGGTTGGTTGAGTTTAATCCCAGTAAAACCGAAAGCATGTTAATATCTCGTAAAAGTAATTCTGCTATCCACCCTCCCTTGCAGTTAGTCGGTTCTACGATATCTGAGGTCCCTGATCATAAACATCTTGGAGTAATACTTAACAGCACATGTACATGGAATGATCACATCGATCATATCTGCACCAAAGCCTGTGCCAGTGCGATTTTTTAAACCTCAAACACACACAGGCGAGTGCCAGAGTTCATATATGCCCAAAATCAAAATAGGTTCCAATTTCAACCATGTTTATTTATTTCCTGAATAAAATCATTTATTTATTTATTTATTTATTTATTTATTTATTTATTTATTTATTTATTTATTTATTTATTTATTTATTTATTTACACTGTATTTTATTTTTAATTTTTAATTTTTCATTATTTATTTATTTTCACTGTATTTTATATTTAATTTTTCATACCTTTCACACAATGTAGAGGTTCAGAAGCTAAAACACACAATTTCTACGTTATGTAAAATATTTTCCGTCATAAACCTCCGTCGGGGGATATTCATTCCAACTGGTAACATTCGTGAGGCATCATAATCTTTGGCGTTATTTTTTATTTATTTCTCCAGTCTCAATATATTTTATAAAACCATTTTTCATATTATTTTCACACACTTCTGAAGCCAGTAAAGCAAACCGCTCCGATTGGTTATACTTAAATCAAAGCCAACCAATAGGGCTTCGTGGGGTCAGTAAAGCAAACCACTCACTGACTGATTAAAAATCAGTGAAAGCCAGTCAATAGGGCTTCATCTAATTTGTTTGGACGACACAAACTGAGTTGTGAAAACAAACTTTGGACACTCAGGTTGAAAAGAATTATCTTGATGAGTGACATTTGTCAGCTTGTCACCGAGTTTAATTATGTACTGAGCTGTGAAAAACACCCCAGCCCACATATGGATATATACCAGGCATGTCCTCCCCAAGTTGGAATCATTTTCCTCAAAGTCTACTTGAAGAAGCAAAAACAAGCGAAACGCGTCGAGACAGACGGATTATGTTCTACCTTTGCTGAAGACTGCAACCAATCCAGGTATCTTCTTTAATAGGTAATATCTAATTTTCCAATTTTATTTATTTCATCACTTTTATATTTTATTTATACTTAATTCAACTACTTTCTTTAACAATGGCAAGAAAAGGGCAGAGGCATCTGAGGCAGAGAGTTGCCCAGTCCGGAACTGGCCAGGAACAATCGTTCCAGGCTTATTCTAGGCTGGTCAAGGCTTTGTTTCAGGTGCTCCAATGTTTGCACCACATTGGGCTATTAGAGCACCATTTGGCTAATCGGGATTTCCCGAAACAGCTGGAGAAGAAAGTAGATGAGTTAGGTGGCTTTCTAAAGCCTGCTCTTCCCACCCCACACATTTTTTCTGTTTTTCGACAGATTAGTGTGGGATGGGCCAATCAAACGTTAACTGCTTTAGTTGAGCATTACAAGGTAAATTTAAACCAGTTGAAGTCTAAGATAACTTTGGCTATGCGACCACCTCCTGGACTCGAAAAAATAGACTTCAACAGCGCTTCGGCGCGTGCCTTGATCTGGGCTAAAAAGAACTTTAAAAATAAGTTGACAGATAAGACTATTTCGGCCTATGAGTCTTACATTTCGGAACTTCGCCCAGCGTCTGGAGTAAGGAACAATACGGGAGGGAGCAAGCAAACTCCGGCCCGTGTTGTCCCTCTACCCCAACGCGAAAAGCAAAATAAGAAAAGATCAAGGCAAAGCACTTCTCCCTCTTCTTTTCCTTCTACTTCTTTCTCTCAGAGTAAGCGCCTCAATTTGCAAACATCTCCGGTCCATATTGTGACTGAAGATGCTCGCAAATTGAGTAACGCTGTCTCACCTCGTCTTGCTCCTCTACCTCCAACTCCTCCTCAGCCTTTCTTCTCTGGTTCTCCTAGTGCTCTCACTAGAACTCCTGCTCCTGCTCCTTCTGTTTCTTCTCCTGCTTCTGTTTGCTCTCCTGCTTCTGTTTCTTCTTCCCCTTCTCCTGTCTCTAGTGTGGTTCAACCAGGTATATCGTACTCAGAGAAAGTCAAATCACCGAGCCGCAACTCGGGCCGCTCATTTGATTCTAAATTCTCCCAGTTTCGGCATAAAAGCGGAGTTAATTTTGACAAAAGGAATTGGCGCCTCCCCGATGTTTGTAAAAACATCCTTATGATTGGAAGTTCAAATTTAGGACGCATTGATCGAAATCCCCATCCGGACATCCAGGTGGAGTGTTACCCCGGCGCCATATTCAATCATCTGCGCTCTATGTTTAAAGGGCACAGGGGCCAGTCCAGTCCCCAAAAAATATTATTAAATATTGGCGTGAATTCTCGAAACGATAATTCTGATCTCGTAGTTAAGCAGTTGCGGAATATGCTTAGCGATATCAGGGTCAAGTTTAGATCAGCAAAAATTTATTTCGCTGAACTAAACTTTTCGCAAAAACTCCCTCAGGCTGAGAGGAGAACCCTGAGCATCATCAACGAAACCATTCGGAAAGTGAAGGACGTTAACGTTATACCTAAAATTGATGACGCGAAGTTTGATGTTGCTCAGGATTTAATCCATTGGACCACGAGAACCGCCAATATTATGTACGATCACTGGTTGAACCACCTAAATTTAAACTAAGTAAAGGCAAAGGTAACAGCCGCCTAACAGATGTGGGATTAGGAACTAATGTGGTTAACCTGTCTGGCACCAATGACATAACAACCCAAGAGAAATCTCTTTTAGATCGCGGTTTAACTTTTGTACCAGCACCAAAGCCTAAAACTGATAACCAAACAAATTTACCATCATACAACTGTAATTTTCTTAGGCAAATGAAATTAGCAGACCGCTTTAGAAACTCCAGCGGTCGGAAACTTCCTTTTACAGAATCATCTGGTTGGTCACCTCCAGATAGTGAAGTAGATCCCGAAATTATTGAGGCTAGCAAACGAATCATCCAAAAGGTGTTCAGCATGAACATACTCTCCGATAAAGACAATTTAACAGCTGGTGAACGGAGAGCCCTCACGAAACTTCGAAAAAATAAGAAATTAGTAATTAAACCAGCCGACAAAGGTGGGTCGGTAGTTGTTCTATCTCGGGATAATTATATAAAGGAAGCCATGAGACAACTCAGCAATACTAAACATTATAAGAAAATAGATTCACTTATTTGGCCTAGTAATATCGAAAAATTCAATAAGATCTTAAAATGTCTCCTCGACGAAGGTCACATTACCAAAAAACAATTGAAATATTTAACAGCTAAGCTCAGTGCTCAAACAAGACAATTTTATATCCTACCAAAGATCCACAAGGACCGTTCTTCATGGACGGATGACTTAACTCCACCCGGGAGGCCAATTGTATCAGATTGTAATTCGGAATCTTATGCGATCTCGGAATTAATTGATTATCACCTGAAACCTATAGCAAATAGACATCCGAGCTATCTAAAAAATACACAGGGTTTCCTGTCAAAAATTTCGAAATTGAAAATATCGAAAAATGCAATTCTGGCTACTTTGGATATCGACAGTATGTATACGAACATTGATATTGATAAAGGTGTTAAATCAGTTAAAAATGCATTTGAAAAATATCCGGATGCGAAACGCCCGGATGAACAAATTTTGGATCTTTTAGAGCTGAGCTTAAAAGGTAATGACTTTCAATTCAATGGAGAATATTTTCTACAAATAATGGGTTGTCCTATGGGCAAAAGATTCAGTCCTAATTTTGCAAGCATTTATGTAGCGGAATGGGAGGAAAATGCCTTAAGCAAATGTGCAAAGCATCCTCTCGTATATCTCAGGTATTTAGATAACATTTTTATTATTTGGGAACATTCAAAAGAAGATTTTGATGAATTTTTAGAAATTTTGAACAATCACGATCCAAATATTAAATTGAAAGCTACTATCAGTGAAAATTCTGTTGATTTTCTCGATGTGACCGTGTATAAAGGCAAGCAATTTCAGGCGTCCGGTCATTTAGATTATAAAGTGTATTTTAAACCAACTGATTCACATCAATTGTTGCACACAAAATCATTTCATCCTCAACATACATTTAAAGGTATCATCAAATCACAACTCATTCGTTTCCACCGCAATTCAAGTGATACGGTAAATTTCAATGAGGCTTGTTCTACTCTATTTGGCGCCCTCAGATCGAGAGGGTACTCGCTGCGCCTCTTGCGTAGCCTGAAATCCCAAACCCTGAAAAAGCTCGAAAGTCCAGCAGAAACTACCGATTTCGAACCACTGAAGATTGAACACAACAGACCGTTGCAGAATGGTAGTGGCGCGGTATTTAATTGCAAAAAGCCTCGTTGTAGACTACATACTTTTATGCCTGATCAGAAAGAGGAATTTTCCTCCGAACAAACGAAAAATCATTATCAGATCCGTAACCCCCTCTATTGTGATTCACCAAACATTATTAACCTTATCACTTGTAAGCGATGTAGGAAACAGTATGTTGGTCAAAGTCAAAATCCTTTTCGAGAACGGGCTACTAGACACAAACAGGATATAAAACATAATGCTGATGCCCCAGTAGTACAACATTTTAACCTTCCTGGCCATTCTTTGGACGATTTCGAAATCCATCCTATTGAACAACCACCAATTAAAGACACATTAGAAGAAACGGATGAATTTAGAAAAAAACGTGAAGCTTTTTGGATCAATACGCTTCAAACCCTCTGGCCATTTGGTATGAACATATCAGAGAGCGAATGCGAAAGGAGGTCCATCATTCCTTTCACTTTAACGTACAACAGAATGAATATCGAAATAGCAAAAATGTTAAAAGATGAATTCAATTTTACCAATGCTAAATTAAATGAACCTTTGAATCTTCGACCTGTCATCGCCTATAAGAAAAACAAAAGCTTGCGTAACATCCTTGTAAGGACTAAATTAGAGCCCATCAATGAATAACACCAATTTCTGCCAGTCAGTTTAACCAGTTGCTAAGCTCATCACTTAGTTTAAATCAATTTTGTGTACTTTTTTGTCATGTTTGAAACCAATCAGGGTTCAGTAAATGAAAACAATTTTTCGGCGGCATATTAAAAGAAAAAAACGTTTCAGTATGAAATGTCTGTGCCAGTGCGATTTTTTAACCTCAAACACACACACACACACACACACACACACACACACACACACACACACACACACACACACACACACACACACACACACACACACACACACACACACACACACACACAGAGTGACCTGGTGACACACACACGCACACACACACCTGTGTATTGTGAAATCCTAACTTGTGCGCTTGTATATTTTGATAATCATGCACGCTGGCACGCAGGAGAAACATTACAAATGTCACAGAGCCTAGCTTTTTGAGACTGAGTTAGCACTCATTTTGACACGTCAGATAGGGGCTTAGCATCTAAACAGAATTTTCTGTCAAAATACTAGGAATCATTGATTGAATTTGGCGCCGGGGTAACACTCCACCTGGATGTCCGGATGGGGATTTCGATCAATGCGTCCTAAATTTGAACTACCAATCATAAGGATGTTTTTACAAACATCGGGGAGGCGCCAATTCCTTTTGTCAAAATTAACTCCGCTTTTATGCCGAAACTGGGAGAATTTAGAATCAAATGAGCGGCCCGAGTTGCGGCTCGGTGATTTGACTTTCTCTGAGTACGATATACCTGGTTGAACCACACTAGAGGCAGGAGAAGGGGGAGAAGAAACAGAAGCAGGAGAGGAAACAGAAGCAGGAGAGAAAACAGAAGCAGGAGAAGAAACAGAAGCAGAAGAAGAAACAGAAGCAGGAGAAGAAACAGAAGGAGGAGGAGGAGTTCTAGTGAGAGCACTTGGAGAACCAGAGAAGAAAGGCTGAGGAGGAGTAGGAGGTAGAGGAGCAAGACGAGGCGAGACAGCGTTACTGAATTTTCGAGCATCTTCAGTCACAATATGGACCGGAGATGTTTGCAAATTGAGGCGCTTACTCTGAGAGAAAGAAGTAGAAGTGCTTTGCCTTGATCTTTTCTTATTTTGCTTTTCGCGTTGGGGTAGAGGGACAACACGGGCCGGAGTTTGCTTGCTCCCTCCCGTATTGTTCCTTACTCCAGACGCTGGGCGAAGTTCCGAAATGTAAGACTCATAGGCCGAAATCGTCGTCTTATCTGTCAACTTATTTTTAAAGTTTTTTTGACCCCAGATCAAGGCACGCGCCGAAGCGCTGTTGAAGACAGAAGCATCAGGGAAAGAGAGTTGCCCAGTCTGAAAGAGGCCAGGAACAATCGTTCCAGGCCTATTCTAGATTGGTCAAGGCAATTTTCCAGGTGATTCAGTGTATGCACCATATTGGGCTCTTAGAGCAGCATTTGGCCAACCGGGATTTCCCGAAACAGTTGGAGAAGAAAGTAGATTCAGATTCAGATTCAGATTCTTTATTCACGGTACACATACATGTAAAATGGTTACAAATAAACATATTGCACAAATGTAATGTGAAGTATACCGTAGGAAGTGGCATAGCCAGATTGGCTGTCTACCTGCCACCCCCTGGAAGAAGATGGGTTGATTGCAAACAGACTGTGACTGAAAGAATGAACAGAGAGCCAATTATGTGACACATGATGGAGAATGACGATCGAATCATTACTTTTCTGATATTAGAGTATTAGTGTTTCATTTTCGCCAGCGGAAAGACGGTGATTCAAGGTAGGCAAGAAGCAACCTGCCTATAGGACTCCCTCCACTACTTATCATAACACATGAGGGCGGCAACAAGTCCCATCGTGAAGTTCGTATCGTTTAGACTGCGACAAGGAGGTTGGTCATGATGTTTGGGTGTGGTGTCTACGTTAGCTGCATCATCATCGTAGGATGACGAATGTTATTGATTTATTTGTGTAGACTTTTATTTGCAAGTTCATACTTATATCCATATAGTATTTTACATAGCACCACTGTAAGGAGGAAGCGCGACAGGTTGCACAAGACGAGGATTCCAGATTTAGACGCGGACCACGACTTTGACAATTTACGAAGTTTACGAAGTGCAATCAGGACAGTAGGGATTGTTGCAGCTGACATAACTGGAATATGAGGAAATGAATGTGGAAGTTAGCTTGTTCTTAAGCATGCTTCTGTCGCTAATATTACGAGTTGTGTCGTCCAGAGCATTCCATAGTTTCGGGAAGGAGTATAAAGGAAATTTATCCAGAGTTTGAGTCCGTGTTTTTTCTATGTATAGGAGGCCTGACTGTCTAGTTCTCCTACCAGATGGATTGTCAGTAATTTTAAATATATCATTGAAAGACACCGGTAATCTGCCGTTCTGCCAGTCAAACACGAACAGTAGTGCATGTAGCCTAAACAAATCATCAACCTTGAGTATTTGGTTTTCTTTAAACAGGGGATCTGTATGAGAATTGTACTTTTTGTTATTAATTATTCGTATTGAACGTTTTTGCAGGACAGCTAGTTTTTTGATAGCTCTTGAGTTGCCCCATGCCTGGATTCCGTATACCAAATGGCTATGTATGAGGGCGTAATACAAAGTTTTCATAGCTCCGTGGGGGAGGATATTTTTAACTTTGTTTAGACTATAGTTTGCGCGTGCTATTTTCGAGCATAATCGGGATATGTGAGCCTTGTAGGATAAATGTTCATCAATGCTAATTCCCAAGAATTTAACAGATTTTTCTGTTTCGGTGGCCCCAACTTTGTTAATGTTTTGGTTATTTATTTTTACCTCTTGACAAAGATTTTTGTTCCTACCTTTGTTTGGATTAAGTATGATGTACGAGGTCTTCTTAGCATTCAGCATTAACTGGTTCACAGAGCACCATTCGAATAGTTTCTGGAGCTCGTCATTGAAATACGATGTAATGGGATTATTATCGGAGCCCGGGCAGTGTGCAGTGGTGTCATCGGCAAATGATAAAAGATTGAGTGATGTTGAGTTACTTATATCATTTATATATAAAAGAAAAAGAATAGGGCCTAAAATCGAGCCCTGTGGTACACCACAACTCTGTTTGGCTAAGTTCGATTTGTGCTCTCCGTACGTGACATATTGAGACCTGTTGGACAAGTAACTTCTAAACCAATTGTTGGTGACACCTCGGATGCCATATGTTTCCAGTTTACCTAATAGTATTTCGTGATTTATGGTGTCAAAAGCCTTTGACAAATCCAGGAACAGTGCTAAGGTGCTGTTTTTTTCTTCTTTATTATTTTCTATTGCAATGCTTTTAAGGAGCTGAAGAACTGGATGAATAGTACTATGTCGCTTTCGGAACCCATATTGGTGAGGGTATAAAATATTAAACCTATTGAGGAAACTCTCTAGCCTTACTTCCATGAGTTTTTCCATTACTTTTGAGAATACCGGAAGTATACTGATAGGTCTGTAATTTGTAAAGCTGTGCTCGTCACCCGCTTTAAATATGGGTATCACCTTCGCGATCTTCATCCTGTCTGGTACTTTGCCGTTTAGGAAAGAGTTGTTAATTACATGTGTTAGAGGATCCAATACTTCGGTTATCGTATGTTTAAGAAGACAGGTTGTGATGTCATCGCAGTCTTTAGATAATTTTGGCTTCATTTTATTTACTACTCGGTTGACTTCTGTGGGATTTGTGGGTATTAAATAGAGATTATTGGAGACATTGTTGTCCATGTAATCTGTGTAGGACTTATTAGTTTTCTGAATCTGTTCGGATGTGTTTTTTCCAATGTTGATGAAGAAATTGTTGAATTCTTCTGCGATGGCATGGGGCTCGTTTAACTCGATGTTGTCCTGGATGAAGAACGATGGTAATCTGGCTTCAGGTTTTCCTTTATTGATGGCTTCGTTTAAAATCTGCCACGTTCTTCGCATATTGTTTTTGTTTTCGTTTAGGATATCTCTATAATAGGTAGCTTTACATTGTTTTTTTACCTTGTTGAAGATTCTACAGTAGTTTTTATAGTTTTCTGAGTTCCTTTCGGTGGGAGCATGGAGTTTTTTCTTGTAGAATTTTTCTTTGTTGTTGGAGGATATTACAAGCCCCCTTGTCATCCATGGCTGTTTTTTAATAAATTTTTTGTTCTGGCTAACACGTTTGAGAGGGAATGCTCTTTCATAGGCTTCCATATAGATGTTTAGAAAGGTTTCATATGACTCATTGGGACAATTCGACTGCATTACAGGATTAAAATCACTTTGCGAGATAAGTGTTTTAAATTCAACTATTCTTTCTGCATTTATTATTCTTTTTAGTGTAAAGTGTGGTGTATCTTTTGGTTTGGGGTTTTCCTCAATATAGAAAACACCAAAATGATCTGACACGTCAGATATGACTATTCCAGGTAATGCTGCTTGTGGAACATTATTAGAGAAGATATGATCTATCAGAGTAGCAGAACGACGGGTTACTCTCGTTGGCTTGGTGATATACGGCAGAAAGCCTTGACTGAACATGAGATTAACAAATTCTTCCGTTTTTGAGTGTGTAGTTGCTTTTAAAAGGTCCAGGTTAAGATCCCCCATAATATAAACTTTTTTATTTTCGGCATTTAAAACATTCGTTATTTCATTTAATTTTGATAAGAAAAGGTTGATGTCGGCTTTAGGAGGAGTGTTGGGTCTATAAATAACGCCAATAATTCTGGGTTGGTATTTATCTTTAGTTTCAATAAACAGAGATTCGAAGACATGGGGAATAAAGAACGAAATATCATTACGAACTCTGTAGGGTATTCCTTCTTTAATATATAGACCAACCCCTCCTCGACCATCATCATTCTCGTGTCTCATACGTTTAATAATCGGGGCATAGCCATCCAGACTGAACGACATCTCTGGAGGAATTTGGAAAATTTCGGTAAGTCCTATTATGTCGAAGAAGTTCTTTCCTGTTTGTAGGTCATATAGCATGTTTTGAAAGGAATCCCAATGGGCCTTCAGGCTTTGGCAATTGAGATGGAATATTGAGAATCCTCCGTCTATTTTACAAACCATTGACTGAAAGTCTCTAGGCGAAAAGTAGTTGCAGTCAGTTGTATGGTTTTTATATGGGGATTCATCATTTTCTGTCAAGGAACATATTTTCTCATTATAGAGCTGAATAAAGTCGTACTCTGCGTCTACCTGCACCTCGTCGAGTGTAATGTTACCCGCCATAATTCACCAACGTACTACCATCCTTTCTCGCTGGATAAATATATAAAACATAACTACAATATATTGTTCCAAGATGAAGATAAAAGGAGGTTAAGTCCCAGATAAAGTTCAACTGTTGGACGGGTTGAGACGTTATTTCTTTTTCATTTCTAGTCACAGTCTGTTGCGGTAATAGTATGTAATTGGGAGTTTGTTTAGAAACGAAAATTTTCTGTACAAACAGGATAAAAACACTGTAGTTTATATACAAGTACGTCGGGTGCAACATCACCCTACCTAACATCACATCAAAGTGATATGGTATCTTGGATGAATGATTGAACAAATAAATTTACAATTAAAGGACTTTACAGTAAAACAATGGATTCAATGAGGATAGAGAATGAGTGAGTCAATTTGTAAAAGACGAGGTGGAGTAATATGAATGAATGAATGAATGAATGAATGAATGAATGAATGAATGAATGAATGAATGAATGAATGAATGAATGAATAAATGAATGAATGAATGAATGAATGAATGAATGAATGAACTATCATCATCGAGGGGGTCATAAGCCTTATTTCAGAGACAAAAAAAAAAAAAAAAAAAAAAAAAAAAAAAAAAAAAAAATCCCGAAAAACAAACAAAAGTGTACAGACCTTGAAAATTGAATAGTTGTCAATGGCGCTGAGAGTTTTGACGTTACACTTGGCAGACGGCAGACGGTCAATGATCAACCGGGTGAGAATTTGGGATTAAAGTTATTTCACTGGTACTAAGTTGACGAACTAGCGTTGGCTGTATTTCAAGATATAGTTTCACTAATTAAAAGTTCATTTGTTAATGAATAATATTGCATAATTACATCAAGGAATGTACACTTTGATAACTAACAATTAATAAACATAACAGCCCTTAAAACGACCAACAGACGACATTCATAGGAAGTATTATTGAGAGATCGATTTGTCTTCCAGCTCACGACCCCAATGATGCTAAATTGACGATTTAGCGCAAGAGGGCACTACAGGGTATAAATTATCTGATGAATTGTTTAAGTGCTCTTGATCAAAAATAAATAAGGTGGAGGTACTTTAATTTTTTACCCTAAACAGCAAGTCAGTCACACATCCACACGCTCGATCAGTCAAGCACCCACACATCCATCCATCCGATCGTCCACCCAGAAGGAAGGAAGGAAGGAACGAACGAACGACCGAATGAATGAGAGAACGAATGACTGAACGATTGAATGAATGACACTAGTAACACTATATATGAATGAATGAATGAATGAATGAATGAATGAATGAATGAATGAATGAATGAGTGAATGAATGAATGAATGAATGAATGAATGAATGAATGAATGAATGAATGAATGAATGAATGAATGAATGAATGAATGAATGAATGAATGAATGACACTAGTAACACTAATAACGAACGAATGAGTGAATGAATGAATGAATGAATGAATGAATGACACTAGGAAATAGTAAACAAGTTCTATGCTACTTGTTCCATCCGTTATGTCGAGATACACCGTCCACGGCCCCATAGGAACAGGCTCACTTTGATGAGCACGCAGATTCGGTGGTTATTTGTGAAAAGCGTTGGTCGGTTTTGGACGCTACGCAGAGCAAAGGGCGAATAGCCGAGTGAAAACTATTGTGGGCTAAAGTTATCTTGCTCGAACTAGCTTGACGAAGTGGGGCGGAAAGCACTGCGTGTGATGATGATCATTTGCAGAGCCGACGGTTGGTGAATACCCAAGTAAAAACTATTGTGGGCTAAATGTATCTTGCTCGAACTTACTTAACTAGCTCGTCAATGCAGCACCAGCGAAATAACTGTCTCAGTTATTTCACTCGTACTACATTGACGAACTAGCGTTGGCTATACTTCAAGGTATATTTTCACCGATTAAAAGTTGATTTGTTAATATAGTATTACTTAATTACATCATGGAATGTTCACTTTAATAACTGATAATTAACATACATAGCAGCCCTTATTCGAGCACGAAGAACAGACGACTCTAATAAGAAAGTTCTTGAGAGACAAATTTGTCTTCCATCCCTTGCGTCAGAAGTACAGCTTATAACCCCCACAGGCACGCGCTCGTTCCAATGAGGGGGCAAAAGCCAAACTTCCGACGCAAATGTAAGGAAATCATGAACTGCAAATGGCGGATTGATAAAAAATAAACGAGGTAGAGGTACTTTAATTTGTTATCCTAAGCAGCAAGTCAGTCACACATCCACACACTCGATCAGTCAAGCACCCACACATCAATCCATCCATCCGTCCCGCCACCCAGAACAAATGAATGAATGAATGAATGAATGAATGAATGAATGAATGAATGAATGAATGAATGAATGAATGAATGAATGAATGAATGAATGAATGAATGAATGAATGAATGAACGAATGAATGAATGAATGAATGAATGGATGAATGAATGAATGAATGAATGAATGATCCTTCATCCGGCATGGATGTTATATGACACTAGTAAATAGCAAGCAAGTTCTATGCTATTTGTTCTGTCCATTATGTCGAGATACACCGCCCACGGCCCCTACTGGAACGGGCTCACTTGATGAGTGGTCATAATCCTCATTTTCGAGAAAGAAAAAAGAAAAACCTGCTCGTTCCAATAAGGGGTCATAAGCCACATCCACATGGTCACACCTGCTCGTTCCAATAAGGGGTCATAAGCCACAAAACCACATCTCCAAGGCAACAACAAGAAAGAAATCACGAAGATTCGGTGGTTATTTGTGAAAAGCGTTGGTCGGTTTTGGACGCCACGCAGAGCAAAGGGTGAATAGCCGAGTGAAAACTATTGTGGGCTAAAGTTATCTTGCTCGAACTAGCTTGACGATCAAGGGCGGAAAGCACTGCATGTGGTGATGACGATCGTTTGCGGAACCGACGATTGGTGAATACCCTTTAAAAACTATTGTGGGCTAAAGCTATCTTGCTCGAACTTGCGCAGTTCGTCAATGTAGTACCAGCGAAATAACTGCCTCAGATATTTCACTGGTACTACATTGACGAACTAGCGTTGGCTATACTTCAAGGTATATTTTCACTGATTTGTTAACGAATAGTATTACTTGATTACATCATGGAATGTACACTTTAATAACTGATAATTAACAAACAGAACAGCCCTATTCGAGCACGAAGAACAGACGACTCTAATTAGAAAAGTTCTTGAGAGACAAATTTATCTTCCATCCCTTGCGTGTGAAACACAGCTCACAACCCCCACCGGCACGCGCTCGTTGACTTGTTAATGAATAATATTACTTTATTACATCATGGGGTGTACAATTTAATAACTGATAATTGACAAACATAACAGCCCTTGTTCGAGCACAAAGAACAAACGACTCTTATAAGAAAAGTTCTTGAGAGACAAATTTATCTTCCGTCCCTTGCGACAGAAGCACAGCTCACAACCCCCACCGGCACGCGTAGATGAGTTAGGTGGCTTTCTAAAGCCGGCTCTTCCCACCCCACACATTTTTTCTGTTTTTCGACAGATTAGTGTGGGATGGGCCAACCAAACGTTAAATGCTTTAGTTGAGCATTACAAGATAAATTTAAACCAGTTGAAGTCTAAGATAACTTTGGCTATGCGACCACCTCCTGGACTCGAAAAAATAGACTTCAACAGCGCTTCGGCGCGTGCCTTGATCTGGGCTCAAAAAAACTTTAAAAATAAGTTGACAGATAAGACGATTTCGGCCTATGAGTCTTACATTTCGGAACTTCGCCCAGCGTCTGGAGTAAGGAACAATACGGGAGGGAGCAAGCAAACTCCGGCCCGTGTTGTCCCTCTACCCCAACGCGAAAAGCAAAATAAGAAAAGATCAAGGCAAAGCACTTCTCCCTCTTCATTTCCTTCTACTTCTTCTTTCTCTCAGAGTAAGCGCCTCAATTTGCAAACATCTCCGGTCCATATTGTGACTGAAGATGCTCGCAAATTTAGTAACGCTGTCTCGCCTCGTCTTGCTCCTCTACCTCCTACTCCTCCTCAGCCTTTCTTCTCTGGTTTTCCTAGTGCTCTTACTAGAACTCCTCCTTCTGTTTCTTCTCCTGCTTTTGTTTCCTCTCCTGCTTCTGTTTCCTCTCCTGCTTCTGTTTCCTCTCCCCCTTCTCCGGCCTCTAGTGTGGTTCAACCAGGTATATCGTACTCAGAGAAAGTCAAATCACCGAGCCGCAACTCGGGCCGCTCATTTGATTCTAAATTCTCCCAGTTTCGGCATAAAAGCGGAGTTAATTTTGACAAAAGGAATTGGCGCCTCCCCGATGTTTGTAAAAACATCCTTATGATTGGAAGTTCAAATTTAGGACGCATTGATCGAAACCCCCATCCGGACATCCAGGTGGAGTGTTACCCCGGCGCCAAATTCAATCATCTGCGCTCTATGTTTAAAGGGCACAGGGGCCAGTCCAGTCCCCAAAAAATATTATTAAATATTGGCGTGAATTCTCGAAACGATAATTCTGATCTCGTAGTTAAGCAGTTGCGGAATATGCTTAGCGATATCAGGGTCAAGTTTAGATCAGCAAAAATTTATTTCGCTGAACTAAACTTTTCGCAAAAACTCCCTCAGGCTGAGAGGAGAACCCTGGGCATCATCAACGAAACCATTCGGAAAGTGAAGGACGTTAACGTGATACCTAAAATTGATGACGCGAAGTTTGATGTTGCTCAGGATTTAATCCACTGGACCACGAGAACCGCCAATATTATGTACGATCACTGGTTGAACCACCTAAATTTAAACTAAGTAAAGGCAAAGGTAACAACCGCCTAACAGATGAGGAATTAGGAACTAATGTGGTTAACCTGTCTGGCACCAATGACCTAACAACCCAAGAGAAATCTCTTTTAGATCGCGGTTTAACTTTTGTACCAACACCCAAGCCTAAAACTGATAACCAAACAAATTTACCATCATACAACTGTAATTTTTTTAGGCAAATGAAATTAGCCGACCGCTTTAGAAACTCCAGCGGTCGGAAACTTCCTTTTACAGAATCATCTGGTTGGTCACCTCCAGATAGTGAAGTAGATCCCGAAATTATTGAGGCTAGCAAACGAATCATCAAAAAGGTGTTCAGCATGAACATACTCTCCGATAAAGACAATTTAACAGCTGGTGAACGGAGAGCCCTCACGAAACTTCGAAAAAATAAGAAATTAGTAATTAAACCAGCCGACAAAGGTGGGTCGGTAGTTGTTCTATCTCGGGATAATTATATAAAGGAAGCCATGAGACAACTCAGCAATACAAAACATTATAAGAAAATAGATTCACTTATTTGGCCTAGTAATATCGAAAAATTCAATAAGATCTTAAAATTTCTCCTCGACGAAGGTCACATTACCAAAAAACAATTGAAATATTTAACAGCTAAGCTCAGTGCTCAAACAAGACAATTTTATATCCTACCAAAGATCCACAAAGACCGTTCTTCATGGACGGATGACTTAACTCCACCCGGGAGGCCAATTGTATCAGATTGTAATTCGGAATCTTATGCGATCTCGGAATTAATTGATTATCATCTGAAACCTATAGCAAATAGACATCCGAGCTATCTAAAAAATACACAGGATTTCCTGTCAAAAATTTCGAAATTGAAAATATCGAAAAATGCAATTCTGGCTACTTTGGATATCGACAGTATGTATACGAACATTGATATTGATAAAGGTGTTAAATCAGTTAAAAATGCATTTGAAAAATATCCGGATGCGAAACGCCCGGATGAACAAATTTTGGATCTTTTAGAGCTGAGCTTAAAAGGTAATGACTTTCAATTCAATGGAGAATATTTTCTACAAATAATGGGTTGTCCTATGGGCAAAAGATTCAGTCCTAATTTTGCAAGCATTTATGTAGCGGAATGGGAGGAAAATGCCTTAAGCAAATGTGCAAAGCATCCTCTCGTATATCTCAGGTATTTAGATGACATTTTTATTATTTGGGAACATTCAAAAGAAGATTTTGATGAATTTTTAGAAATTTTGAACAATCACGATCCAAATATTAAATTGAAAGCTACTATCAGTGAAAATTCTGTTGATTTTCTCGATGTGACCGTGTATAAAGGCAAGCAATTTCAGGCGTCCGGTCATTTAGATTATAAAGTGTATTTTAAACCAACTGATTCACATCAATTGTTGCACACAAAATCATTTCATCCTCAACATACATTTAAAGGTATCATCAAAACACAACTCATTCGTTTCCACCGCAATTCAAGTGATAAGGTAAATTTCAATGAGGCTTGTTCCACTCTATTTGGCGCCCTCAGATCGAGAGGGTACTCGCTGCGCCTTCTGCGTAGCCTGAAATCCCAAGCCCTGAAAAAGCTCGAAAGTCCAGCTGAAACTACCGATTTCGAACCACTGAAGATTGAACACAACAGACCGTTGCAAAATAGTAGTGGCGCGGTATTTAATTGCAAAAAGCCTCGTTGTAGACTGCATACTTTTATGCCTGATCAGAAAGAGGAATTTTCCTCCGAACAAACGAAAAATCATTATCAGATCCGTAACCCCCTCCATTGTGATTCACCAAACATTATTTACCTTATCACTTGTAAGCGATGTCGGAAACAGTATGTTGGTCAAAGTCAAAATCCTTTCCGAGAACGTGCTACTAGACACAAACAGGATATAAAACATAATTCTGATGCCCCAGTAGCACAACATTTTAACCTTCCTGGCCATTCTTTGGACGATTTCGAAATCCATCCTATTGAACAACCACCAATTAAAGACACATTAGAAGAAACGGATGAATTTAGAAAAAAAACGTGAAGCTTTTTGGATCAATACGCTTCAAACCCTCTGGCCATTTGGTATGAACATATCAGAGGGCGAATGCGAAAGGAGGTCCATCATTCCTTTCACTTTAACGTACAACAGAATGAATATCGAAATAGCAAAAATGTTAAAAGATGAATTCAATTTTACCAATGCTAAATTAAATGAACCTTTGAATCTTCGACCTGTCATCGCCTATAAGAAAAACAAAAGCTTGCGTAACATCCTTGTAAGGACTAAATTAGAGCCCATCAATGAATAACATCAATTATTGCCAGTCAGTTTAACCAGGTCCTAAGCTCATCATTTAGTTTAAATCAATTTTATGTACCTTTTTGTTACGTTTGAAACCCATCAGGGTTCAGTAAATGAAAACAATTTTTCAGCGGCATATTAAAAGAAAAAAACGTTTCAGTAGGAAATGTCTGTGCCAGTGCGATTTTTTAACCTCAAACACACACAGGCGAGTGCCAGAGTTCATATATGCCCCAAAACAAAATAGGTTCTAATTTCAATCATGTGTATGTATTTCCTAAATAAAATTATTATTTATTTATTTATATATTTATTTATTGATTATTTTTTATTTTTTAGTAATGTTTATTTATTTATTTATTTATTTATTTATTTATTTATTTATTTATTTATTTATTTATTTATTTACTTATTTATTTATTTATTTACTTATTTATTTATTTATTTACTTATTTACTTATTTGGTTGATTCATTTATTTAAATTATTATTTTCATTTTTATTTTTAATTTTTCATACCTTTCACACAATGTAGAGGTTCACAAGGTAAAAAACACAATTTCTAAGTGGTGTAAAATATTTTCCGTCATAAACCTCCGTCGGGGGATATTCATTCCAACTGATAACATTCGTGAGGCATCATGATCTTTGGCGTTATTTTTTCATTTATAGTCTCAATATATTTTATCAAACCATTTTTTCATATTATTTTCACATACTTCTGAAGCCAGTAAAGCAAACCGCTCCCGATTGGTTTTACTTAAATCAAAGCCAACCAATGGGGCTTCATGGGGTCAGTAAAGCAAACCACTCACTGACTGATTAAAATTCAATGGAAGCCAATCAATATGGCTTCATCTAATTTGTTTGGACCACACAAACTGAGTTGTGAAAAACAAACTTGGGACATCTCAGATTGAAAAGAATTAAATAGATGAGTGACATTTGTCAGCTTGTTACTGAGTTTAATTATGTACTGAGCTGTGAAAAACACCCCCAGCCCACATTTGGATATATACCATGCATGCCCTCCCAAAGTTGGATTCAATTTCCTCAAAGTCTCTTTGAAAAAGCCAAACCAAGCGAAACGCGTCGAGACAGACGGATTATTTTCTACCTTTGCTGAAGACTGGAACCAATCCAGGTATCTTCTTTAATAGGTAATATTTAATTTTCTAATTTTATTTATTTCATCACTTTTATATTTTATTTATACTTAATTCAGCTACTTTCTTTAAAAATGGCAAGAAAAGGGCAGATGCATCAGAGGCAGAGAGTTGCCCAGTCCGGAACTGGCCAGGAACTATCGTTCCAGGCTTATTCTAGGCTGGTCAAGGCTTTGTTTCAGGTGCTTCAATGTTTGCACCACATTGGGCTATTAGAACACCATTTGGCAAATCGGGATTTCCCGAAACAGCTGGAGAAGAAAGTAGATGAGTTAGGTGGCTTTCTAAAGCCAGCTCTTCCCACCCCACACATTTTTTCTGTTTTTCGACAGATTAGTGTGGGATGGGCCAATCAAACGTTAAATGCTTTAGTTGAGCATTATAAGATAAATTTAAACCAGTTGAAGTCTAAGATAACTTTGGCTATGCGACCACCTCCTGGACTCGAAAAAATAGACTTCAACAGCGCTTCGGCGCGTGCCTTGATCTGGGCTAAAAAGAACTTTAAAAATAAGTTGACAGATAAGACGATTTCGGCCTATGAGTCTTACATTTCGGAACTTCGCCCAGCGTCTGGAGTAAGGAACAATACGGGAGGGAGCAAGCAAACTCCGGCCCGTGTTGTCCCTCTACCCCAACGCGAAAAGCAAAATAAGAAAAGATCAAGGCAAAGCACTTCTCCCTCTTCTTTTCCTTCTACTTCTTCTTTCTCTCAGAGTAAGCGCCTCAATTTGCAAACATCTCCGGTCCATATTGTGACTGAAGATGCTCGCAAATTGAGTAACGCTGTCTCGCCTCGTCTTGCTCCTCTACATCCTACTCCTCCTCAGCCTTTCTTCTCTGGTTCTCCTAGTGCTCTCACTAGAACTCCTCCTCCTCCTTCTGTTTCTTCTCCTGCTTCTGTTTCCTCTCCTGTTTCTGTTTCTTCTCCCCCTTCTCCTGCTTCTAGTGTGGTTCAACCAGGTATATCGTACTCAGAGAAAGTCAAATCACCGAGCCGCAACTCGGGCCGCTCATTTGATTCTAATTTCTCCCAGTTTCGGGATAAAAGCGGAGTTAATTTTGACAAAAGGAATTGGCGCCTCCCCGATGTTTGTAAAAACATCCTTATGATTGGAAGTTCAAATTTAGGACGCATTGATCGAAATCCCCATCCGGACATCCAGGTGGAGTGTTACCCGGCGCCAAATTCAATCATCTGCGCTCTATGTTTAAAGGGCACAGGGGCCAGTCCAGTCCCCAAAAAATATTATTAAATATTGGCGTGAATTCTCGAAACGATAATTCTGATCTCGTAGTTAAGCAGTTGCGGAATATGCTTAGCGATATCAGGGTCAAGTTTAGATCCGCAAAAATTTATTTCGCTGAACTAAACTTTTCGCAAAAACTCCCTCAGGCTGAGAGGAGAACCCTGAGCATCATCAACGAAACCATTCGGAAAGTGAAGGACGTTAACGTGATACCAAAAATTGATGACGCGAAGTTTGATGTTGCTCAGGATTTAATCCATTGGACCACGAGAACCGCCAATATTATGTACGATCACTGGTTGAACCACCTAAATTTAAACTAAGTAAAGGCAAAGGTAACAGCCGCCTAACAGATGTGGGATTAGGAACTAATGTGGTTAACCTGTCTGGCACCAATGACCTAACAACCCAAGAGAAATCTCTTTTAGATCGCGGTTTAACTTTTGTACCAACACCCAAGCCTAAAACTGATAACCAAACAAATTTACCATCATACAACTGTAATTTTCTTAGGCAAATGAAATTAGCCGACCGCTTTAGAAACTCCA
Organism: Pictodentalium vernedei; assembly: GCA_031216915.1. Classification (NCBI taxonomy): domain Eukaryota; kingdom Metazoa; phylum Mollusca; class Scaphopoda; order Dentaliida; family Dentaliidae; genus Pictodentalium; species Pictodentalium vernedei. The sequence goes on from CM062295.1 coordinate 657,111,020, forward strand.
GCGGTCGGAAACTTCCTTTTACAGAATCATCTGGTTGGTCACCTCCAGATAGTGAAGTAGATCCCGAAATTATTGAGGCTAGCAAACGAATCATCAAAAAGGTGTTCAGCATGAACATACTCTCCGATAAAGACAATTTAACAGCTGGTGAACGGAGAGCCCTCACGAAACTTCGAAAAAATAAGAAATTAGTAATTAAACCAGCCGACAAAGGTGGGTCCGTAGTTGTTCTATCTCGGGATAATTATATAAAGGAAGCCATGAGACAACTCAGCAATACAAAACATTATAAGAAAATAGATTCACTTATTTGGCCTAGTAATATCGAAAAATTCAATAAGATCTTAAAATTTCTCCTCGACGAAGGTCACATTACCAAAAAACAATTGAAATATTTAACAGCTAAGCTCAGTGCTCAAACAAGACAATTTTATATCCTACCAAAGATCCACAAAGACCGTTCTTCATGGACGGATGACTTAACTCCACCCGGGAGGCCAATTGTATCAGATTGTAATTCGGAATCTTATGCGATCTCGGAATTAATTGATTATCATCTGAAACCTATAGCAAATAGACATCCGAGCTATCTAAAAAATACACAGGATTTCCTGTCAAAAATTTCGAAATTGAAAATATCGAAAAATGCAATTCTGGCTACTTTGGATATCGACAGTATGTATACGAACATTGATATTGATAAAGGTGTTAAATCAGTTTAAAATGCATTTGAAAAATATCCGGATGCGAAACGCCCGGATGAACAAATTTTGGATCTTTTAGAGCTGAGCTTAAAAGGTAATGACTTTCAATTCAATGGAGAATATTTTCTACAAATAATGGGTTGTCCTATGGGCAAAAGATTCAGTCCTAATTTTGCAAGCATTTATGTAGCGGAATGGGAGGAAAATGCCTTAAGCAAATGTGCAAAGCATCCTCTCGTATATCTCAGGTATTTAGATGACATTTTTATTATTTGGGAACATTCAAAAGAAGATTTTGATGAATTTTTAGAAATTTTGAACAATCACGATCCAAATATTAAATTGAAAGCTACTATCAGTGAAAATTCTGTTGATTTTCTCGATGTGACCGTGTATAAAGGCAAGCAATTTCAGGCGTCCGGTCATTTAGATTATAAAGTGTATTTTAAACCAACTGATTCACATCAATTGTTGCACACAAAATCATTTCATCCTCAACATACATTTAAAGGTATCATCAAATCACAACTCATTCGTTTCCACCGCAATTCAAGTGATAAGGTAAATTTCAATGAGGCTTGTTCCACTCTATTTAATAATAATAACTCTTTGGCCAGCCGCTGATTTGTCGCGGTCCTCATAAGAGAAGGCCATCATTCCCCCTGCACCCCACCCCCTCTTCCCCTCCTCTCTTCCCAGCATTCAGATATAAACTGCTTAATAGTGTCCCTCACTTCCTCTTTTTCAATTTCTTCAATAAGCATTCCTACCCTCTCCCTCGTGTCCCCCTTCAGCCATCTATCCTTTGTTTCTTCACCCCACTTCTGCATTATTCTTCCAGTAAATTTTATTCTATGAGGTATATACTGTGGGCATTCCAAGAGAAAATGTTCCAGGGTCTCCACTACTCCAGAGTGGCACATTTGGCATCCCTTTTCCCCATCTCTCCCAATTTTTCCCCGAAGCTCCAGTGATCTTGATCTCAGTTTGAACAGCAGTGACCCTCCAAAGGTGCCATCTAGGTACTTCTCAAAAGCTGGCTTTTCTTTATATTGTAACCCCTGCAGTGATCTTTTCACGCTAACCCCTGCTCGCCAGTTTCGATTGCAATCTTCCATGACTCTCTCTTTGACAAACCTTTTGCCTTCTTTCATTCCTACTTCTATGTTAGTGACCTCTATAGAGTAATTGTCCATTAGTTCCCTCACATGTTTTGACCACCCCGTTTCTATATTAGAATTCCAAATGGTATCGAGCATCAATTTGCACCACCGGTTGTCAGGCAGGTTTCTCAAGTAGTTAAAGTAACACAGTTTTCCCAAATCTACCCTGTCCTTGATTTTCATCCACCCAAGCTCCCCCCTTACTGCTTCCAAAGCTGCAGCATTACTCGACCCTGTTATCCATCTGCCGGCATCATTTTGAGTATTTTCCAACTTCTTAGTAACGGTTTGGTTTAATGGAATCACGTCCGTGCCATACGTTATACTTGGTAAACCCACCCTCTCCCACAGCGTTTTCCCCACAAAGACCTTGTTGAAACTATTTTTCCCTAAAAGTTTTAGTTGGTTCAGAATTCTTTTCCCCTTCAGAATCAGTTTGGCTGAGTAATTTCTGTACACCCCTCTTCCCGTTATATTTATGCTTACCCCTAGATACTCATACTCTCCCGTTTCTCCTACAGTGATTTGTTTGCTTTCCCCTTCGGGGATTGAGAACTCCCCCACTCTCCATCTCTTCGTCATATCTACCTTGCGTCCAACGGGTATTACCTTGCTTTTATTTTCATTTAGTTCGAGCCGCCAAGTGTTCCCATATCTACCAACAATTTCCAGCAGTTTCTCTAGCCCCTGTTCAGTTCTAGACATTAACACCATGTCGTCCGCAAAGAATAAGCCTGGTATCTTTATGTCTCCAACATTTACCCCCTCCGCACTCTGAATTAGTTCGTCCCCTAAATCTTTAACATACAATGCAAACAAAATCGGTGAAAAGATACACCCCTGCTTGAGGCCTATATCCATAGGGACTCGTTTTGTAGTGATACTCCCTAGACTGAGTTGGCTTTGCACATCTGTATACAGTGCTTTCATGATTCCCACAAAGTCACCCCCCAGTCCGATGCCCTCGAGCTTTCGCCACATACCTTCCCTCCACACTCGGTCGTACGCTTTTTTCACATCTAGAAATGCCAGAAACATCTTTTTCTTTTCAGCCTTTGTTGATTCTATCAGTTGGGTGAGTGTAAACAGGTGATCAGTGACTCTTCGTCCTTTCCTGAAACCATTTTGAATTTCTCCTAAAAAACCTTTCTCTTCTATAACTTCCTCTAGTCTACCGTATATGACCTTACAGAATACTTTTCCGATGTTACTACTAACTGATATCCCCCTATAGTTATCTAGAATTTCCTTATCCCCCTTTTTGTGTATGAACGACACCTTACTTTCCCTCCACTCTCTGGGGACCTCTTGCTTTCGCAGAGCCAGGTTGAAAAGGTTTGTCAGGACTTCAATAAGTGCCTCCCCTCCATTTTTGAGGAATTCGTTCGGAATTTCATCAGTCCCTCCCGCTTTACCATTTTTTAATTTCGAGACCACGTTCCGCACTTCTTCTGCCGTTATTTCGCTACATACACGATTGGATAGGTTCTCCTCCACCAGTGTATTTCTTTTTGGTGGGGACCCACTGCCCCATCGCCTATCGTTTATCTTTTCCCAGTGCTTGACTAACTCTGAAGCGATACGGCCTTTATCTTCTGTACTTTCCCCATCCACTTTGATACTCTGCACACTACTTTTCCCCCGTTTATTTACCCAGTTCCAAAATACGTTTGAGCTCGAACCCCTCGTTTTCTTTATTGTTCTGGCAAGACTGCAATTGCGCTCCTTCCTATTATTATCCTTTATCTCATTCACCTTTTTCCGTGCCAGTTCATATTCTCCTTTCATTAGTCTCGTGTCATTGTTATCCACCCCTTTAAGCTTCCTACTTCTTCTGTAAGCAGCGCATTTTACCTTCCTTTCTTTTATAGCCTTTTTCAGTCCCTCGTTAACCCTGTATCCAAGCTCTCTCGTTGGGACCCTCACCCTTCCTATACACTCCTTCCCTGCCTCTGTTAGGCTATTTACTATGCCATCTGAAATACTCTGGACATTTGCATCCCTAGGTATACATTCAAGATTTGGTTTTAGTTTTTCCCGAAACTGCTTCCAGTCGGCTCCTTGTTTTAGTCCCCAAACTTCCTTGAAGGTATTTCTGTCTCTATTCGTCTTTTTGCCCATAATCTTAACTGTTATCAGGTTGTGATCGCTACCCAAGTCATTTTTTCCCTCGTCATCTATTTCTACATCTATAACCTCCCTCCATACGCTAATGTCAGTGAGTATATAATCAATTATTGTTTTCTTATCGTTCCTCTCCCAGGTCCATTTACCCTTACATTTCGCGTCCCTGTTCAGGATCTTTAAACCAAGCTCTTTTGATAGGTCCAACATCTTCCTCCCATTCGTGTTAATTTTCCTATCACCTCCCTGTATGCCCTCCTCCTTATCCCCGATGTGCCCATTGAAGTCCCCCATTAGGACAATACTGAACCCTCTGCTCCCAAGCTCTGTGATATTCGATCTAAGAGTTGTATATATTGAGTCATTCCACTCGGGCTTACTTCCCTCCACTGCTAAGTATACAACACCAACGGCAACACTCCTGCTTCCTAACTTGATTTTTGCCCAGACTATTTCGTTGGATACTGGAATCTGAGTCCTTGCTTCTGTGAGATCTGTAATCAATGAGGGCTGTAATTCCTCTTTAGCGTAGATGCCAACACCCCCACCCCGTTTCTGACCCTCAGTTCGCCCAGCTCCTATCCACACGCAACCCTTCATCTGATCAACCCGCTCATCCCGTCGTATCCACGTCTCACTTAGACCCATTATATCGAAGTCTCCTTCGTCCATCATTGTTGATATTTCGCTTACTTTCTTGTGCAGACCCTGGATGTTGCAGTACCCAAACTTAATGAATCTTTGTTTTTTTGTCATCACTGGCACATTATTATAACCCTGGTATGTCCCTGTATTGTGCATGTTTGTTGTTCTTCCTATGTTCCCAGCATTTGTGCCACTCTGGGTTACCGGCTGTGGTCCCCTACCCCCCTTTTCTCCAAAAAAGGCCCAGCCACCTGTAAGATTTTTTGGCCCAACAGGTCTGTACCCATCCTACTTAAATGCAATCCGTCTCGCCCATACAACTCTCCTTGTCCCCAGAATGAATCCCAGTGGTCAATGAAATGTACTCCCAAGTCTTTGCAGTGCTCTCCCAGCTCCTCGTTTAGTGCCATAATCCGCGAGTTCCTCTCATTCCCACCACCCATAACGGGGAGCACCCCTGAAACGATGATCCGAGCATTCCTGCTAAGTAGCTTACTAATTAGGTCCTTGTATGTGTCCACCAAACGAACTGATTTCCTCTCCCTGATGTTATTGGACCCCACATGTAATACCACTACCGGATCAGGCCCCGACCCAGCTACAATACCGTCCACTCTATCCCTCAGGTCCTCCACTTTAGCCCCCGGAAAGCACAGAACTGTTCTATTTTTACTGTCCGGACCACAGACAACCTTGTCGATCCCCCGAACTATACTACTTCCCGCAACCACCAACTTACTTTTGGACCTCGCCCTATTTATCTCCTCTAGTCTCCTATTGTTTACAGCGTCCTCTTCCTCTCCAACAGCCCCACTCGGAATCAATATCGGTATCGGTATCTTTGACCTAGGATTACTCCTATCCTTGTCCCTCCGTCTCTTTCCAGGCCCTGAGCTACCTGGACTACTCCCCTGGTCTTCCCCCGGATCCCTCCTCCTTTTCCCTGGCCTAGACCCCAAGCTACTATCTGTTGCAACTACCTCCATCTCCTCCTCTGTCTCTTCCGAATCGAGCACATCAAATCTGTTTCTGGTGCTGCACTCCCCACTGCCTTTGGACTTTACACCCCTATCTACCTGCTTCTCTGGCCCCCATTTCCTACCACTTTTGATAGTCCACGCCAAACGCTTTACAGCATTGCTCCGGCCTGGGCCCCCCTCATCTGTCCTACGTACTTTTCTAGCAGTCCCCACCTCATCACCTACCTCATTCACATCAAAGGTTCTACCCCCATGTTTCCTCTTGGAACCACCGACAACCTTCCATCCTTCTCGGAAAGCCACTTTCACAGGCGTAACTCCAGACAGCCCCGCCCTACCAAGTTTTCCCTTCAGCTCAGCAATCTCCCCCTCAAACTTAACAATTGTCTCAAGTAGGCGGAGGATTTCCTGACAGTTTGCACATACCTCTCCATATCCCATCGAGCGACAGTCCCCATACATCATAGAACACTGTTTACAAACTTCAAGCCCAATATCGCCATCGGTGGCCCCACCAACCCGGCTCTGACCAACACCCCCAGTGACCTCTGTCTGCACACCAATACCTACTCCGTTGGCACCGTTGACCTGGACCGCGATATTACACGTATTTACCTCCATACTTACCTCCGTCTGAACAGATTTGCTCGCCATCATCAAGACAAAATTACGCGATCGGACAGGGAAAATTGACAAATTGATATTTCGGAACTTCGCCCAGCGTCTGGAGTAAGGAACAATACGGGAGGGAGCAAGCAAACTCCGGCCCGTGTTGTCCCTCTACCCCAACGCGAAAAGCAAAATAAGAAAAGATCAAGGCAAAGCACTTCTACTTCTTTCTCTCAGAGTAAGCGCCTCAATTTGCAAACATCTCCGGTCCATATTGTTACTGAAGATGCTCGCAAATTCAGTAACGCTGTCTCGCCTCGTCTTGCTCCTCTACCTCCTACTCCTCCTCAGCCTTTCTTCTCTGGTTCTCCTAGTGCTCTCACTAGAACTCCTCCTCCTCCTTCTGTTTCTTCTCCTGCTTCTGTTTCTTCTTCTGCTTCTGTTTCTTCTCCTGCTTCCGTTTCCTCTCCTGCTTCTGTTTCTTCTCCCCCTTCTCCTGCCTCTAGTGTGGTTCAACCAGGTATATCGTACTCAGAGAAAGTAAAATCACCGAGCCGCAACTCGGGCCGCTCATTTGATTCTAAATTCTCCCAGTTTCGGCATAAAAGCGGAGTTAATTTTGACAAAAGGAATTGGCGCCTCCCCGATGTTTGTAAAAACATCCTTATGATTGGAAGTTCAAATTTAGGACGCATTCATCGAAATCCCCATCCGGACATCCAGGTGGAGTGTTACCCCGGCGCCAAATTCAGTCATCTGCGCTCTATGTTTAAAGGGCACAGGGGCCAGTCCAGTCCCCAAAAAATATTATTAAATATTGGCGTGAATTCTCGAAACGATAATTCTGATCTCGTAGTTAAGCAGTTGCGGAATATGCTTAGCGATATCAGGGTCAAGTTTAGATCAGCAAAAATTTATTTCGCTGAACTAAACTTTTCGCAAAAACTCCCTCAGGCTGAGAGGAGAACCCTGGGCATCATCAACGAAACCATTCGGAAAGTGAAGGACGTTAACGTTATACCTAAAATTGATGACGCGAAGTTTGATGTTGCTCAGGATTTAATCCATTGGACCACGAGAACCGCCAATATTATGTACGATCACTGGTTGAACCACCTAAATTTAAACTAAGTAAAGGCAAAGGTAACAAGCGCCTAACAGATGTGGGATTAGGAACTAATGTGGTTAACCTGTCTGGCACCAATGACCTAACAACCCAAGAGAAATCTCTTTTAGATCGCGGTTTAACTTTTGTACCAACACCAAAATCTAAAACTGATAACCAAACAAATTTACCATCATACAACTGTAATTTTCTTAGGCAAATGAAATTAGCAGACCGCTTAGGAAACTCCAGCGGTCGGAAACTTCCTTTTACAGAATCATCTGGTTGGTCACCTCCAGATAGTGAAGTAGATCCCGAAATTATTGAGGCTAGCAAACGAATCATCCAAAAGGTGTTCAGCATGAACATACTCTCCGATAAAGACAATTTAACAGCTGGTGAACGGAGAGCCCTCACGAAACTTCGAAAAAATAAGAAATTAGTAATTAAACCAGCCGACAAAGGTGGGTCGGTAGTTGTTCTATCTCGGGATAATTATATAAAGGAAGCCATGAGACAACTCAGCAATACTAAACATTATAAGAAAATAGATTCACTTATTTGGCCTAGTAATATCGAAAAATTCAATAAGATCTTAAAATTTCTCCTCGACGAAGGTCACATTACCAAAAAACAATTGAAATATTTAACAGCTAAGCTCAGTGCTCAAACAAGACAATTTTATATCCTACCAAAGATCCACAAGGACCGTTCTTCATGGACGGATGACTTAACTCCACCCGGGAGGCCAATTGTATCAGATTGTAATTCGGAATCTTATGCGATCTCGGAATTAATTGATTATCATCTGAAACCTATAGCAAATAGACATCCGAGCTATCTAAAAAATACACAGGATTTCCTGTCAAAAATTTCGAAATTGAAAATATCGAAAAATGCAATTCTGGCTACTTTGGATATCGACAGTATGTATACGAACATTGATATTGATAAAGGTGTTAAATCAGTTAAAAATGCATTTGAAAAATATCCGGATGCGAAACGCCCGGATGAACAAATTTTGGATCTTTTAGAGCTGAGCTTAAAAGGTTATGACTTTCAATTCAATGGAGACTATTTTCTACAAATAATGGGTTGTCCTATGGGCAAAAGATTCAGTCCTAATTTTGCAAGCATTTATGTAGCGGAATGGGAGGAAAATGCCTTAAGCAAATGTGCAAAGCATCCTCTCGTATATCTGAGGTATTTAGATGACATTTTTATTATTTGGGAACATTCAAAAGAAGATTTTGATGAATTTTTAAAAATTTTGAACAATCACGATCCAAATATTAAATTGAAAGCTACTATCAGTGAAAATTCTGTTGATTTTCTCGATGTGACCGTGTATAAAGGCAAGCAATTTCAGGCGTCCGGTTATTTAGATTATAAAGTGTATTTTAAACCAACTGATTCACATCAATTGTTGCACACAAAATCATTTCATCCTCAACATACATTTAAAGGTATCATCAAATCACAACTCATTCGTTTCCACCGCAATTCAAGTGATAAGGTAAATTTCAATGAGGCTTGTTCTACTCTATTTGGCGCCCTCAGATCGAGAGGGTACTCGCTGCGCCTCTTGCGTAGCCTGAAATCCCAAACCCTGAAAAAGCTCGAAAGTCCAGCTGAAACTACCGATTTCGAACCACTGAAGATTGAACACAACAGACCGTTGCAGAATGGTAGTGGCGCGGTATTTAATTGCAAAAAGCCTCGTTGTAGACTGCATACTTTTATGCCTGATCAGAAAGAGGAATTTTCCTCCGAACAAACGAAAAATCATTATCAGATCCGTAACCCCCTCCATTGTGATTCACCAAACATTATTTACCTTATCACTTGTAAGCGATGTCGGAAACAGTATGTTGGTCAAAGTCAAAATCCTTTTCGAGAACGTGCTACTAGACACAAACAGGATATAAAACATAATGCTGATGCCCCAGTAGCACAACATTTTAACCTTCCTGGCCATTCTTTGGACGATTTCGAAATCCATCCTATTGAACAACCACCAATTAAAGACACATTAGAAGAAACGGATGAATTTAGAAAAAAACGTGAAGCTTTTTGGATCAATACGCTTCAAACTCTCTGGCCATTTGGTATGAACATATCAGAGGGCGAATGCGAAAGGAGGTCCATCATTCCTTTCACTTTAACGTACAACAGAATGAATATCGAAATAGCAAAAATGTTAAAAGATGAATTCAATTTTACCAATGCTAAATTAAATGAACCTTTGAATCTTCGACCTGGACTAAATTAGAGCCCATCAATGAATAACACCAATTTCTGCCAGTCAGTTTAACCAGTTCCTAAGCTCATCACTTAGTTTAAATCAATTTTGTGTACTTTTTTGTCATGTTTGAAACCAATCAGGGTTCAGTAAATGAAAACAATTTTTCGGCGGCATATTAAAAGAAAAAAACGTTTCAGTATGAAATGTCTGTGCCAGTGCGATTTTTTAACCTCAAACACACACAGGCGAGTGCCAGAGTTCATATATGCCCAAAAACAAAATAGGTTCTAATTTCAATCATGTGTATGTATTTCCTAAATAAAATTATTATTTATATATTTATTTATTGATTATTTTAAATTTTTTATTAATTTTTATTTATTTATTTATTTATTAATTTATTTATTTATTTGGTTGATTCATTTATTTAAATTATTTTATTTTTATTTTTATTTTTAATTTTTCATACCTTTCACACAATGTAGAGTTTCAGAAGGTAAAACACACAATTTCTACGTGGTGTAAAATTTTCCGTCATAAACCTCCGTCGGGGGATATTCATTCCAACTGATAACATTCGTGCGGCATCATGATCTTTGGCGTTATTTTTTCATTTATTTCTTTAGTCTCAATATATTTTATCAAACCATTTTTTCATATTATTTTCACATACTTCTGAAGCCAGTAAAGCAAACCGCTCCCGATTGGTTTTACTTAAATCAAAGCCAACCAATAGGGCTTCATGGGGTCAGTAAAGCAAACCACTCACTGACTGATTAAAATTCAATGGAAGCCAATCAATAGGGCTTCATCTAATTTGTTTGGACGACACAAACTGAGTTGTGAAAAACAAACTTGGGACATCTCAAATTGAAAAGAATTAATTAGATGAGTGACATTTGTCAGCTTGTTACCGAGTTTAATTATATACTGAGCTGTGAAAAACACCCCCAGCCCACATATGGATATATACCATGCATGCCCTCCCAAAGTTGGATTCATTCAGCGATTGTCAGTCGTACTGATCGGACGTGTCTGTGAAAGCTCCTGACTGAACACATCTCACAGCTTGGATATTAACAAAGCCTATTGTTCTCTGTACCACTTCTGTGCACTCTTGTGTAATTTTGTAAGTGTTTATCTTTAACTCTATCTATTTCTGTCTGCTTTTCTCTGTTAAAACTAAAAACTAATATTTAATTTAAGTCAATACAATTAAATTAAAATCTTTAATAACTCAAAAAATAAAATTTAGAATTTTAGAATTTTAGAATTATTTACAAATAAAAATAATGGATAAACAAAGTCAAGCTCAGTTAAACAGTTCTGCCTTTAATTCTGGTAGTCTGAGCAACAGTGGAAATTCCACTAACACTGATATGACATCGATGATGTTGATGATGTCTGGCTTCCAGAAAGAAATAGCCAGATTAAATGACACCATAGAGGGCTTGCGGTCAGAGCTTCAAGCCCAGAAGTGGCAGGCAGATAAAGAAAAGGCTGAATTGAGAAGGGAATTGGAAAAGGCAATTCTGAAAGCCAAACCAGGTAAGGAGGACAATGCTCCTCCAGTTCCTGACTTACCATGTATTGACGCTGCTACAGAAATGAGAAGACCTGCGTCCGCCGGCACACTGCCGGGGATATCTGAAATAGATTCAGATCTAATTACCCCCAGCCAGGATAACTGGCTGCGTTCCATAGTAGAAGAAGCTACCAACACGGTCGCAGTTTCCGTGGCGGTTGAAATTCAATTGGATAAAAATTCAGCTAAAGTCCCCAAATCGCAGCGACAGAAAAAATCACCAAACCAAAATCGATCGAAAAGGAAACTCTCCAATGAGTTCCGTGAAAATGATGAAACCGTGGACGTCGAAGACGAAAATGGTTTCTGTATGACTATTGATCGGCATGTCAAGAAGACAAAAATCATCAAGAAAAATTCACAGAGCACCGCTACTGGAAAGGACTCGGTGGTCACACCAAGAAATGGGGACTCTGTTAACGCAACAGAGTCTACATCACCGGAAATAGTGAATGCGACAGCTAGCCCAACCGATAGAGCGACGTACGCCGATAAAGTAAAAGCCAAAACGCCCCCTAAGGTGACCAATAAAACCAACAAGACACAGGGCCACCCGCAACCAAACCCCTGTGTCGTAATCACACGCGTCCACCCCAAAACGGAAAAAACTCGATTGATAAAGCCCTTCCAGGATGCTCGTGGGAGAGATTAATCTCCAAAGCCACGGGTAACCATACTTGGAAAATAAAAGTAAAATGCCCTAATAGAGCAACGAAATTAAATCTGATAAGCAAAGGGGTAATTATTAATGGCAAAAAATACGAAACCGAGGAATATCGTGTTCTTCCGCAACCCGTTCAGTGTCACAAGTGTCAGAAATTTGGGCACTTGTCACACAAATGCAACGGGGAGCAACGATGTATGAAATGCGATGACAAACACATCGCGAAGGCATGAAGTGCTAAAACTCTGAAATGCCCGAATTGCGGTGGTCAACACCCCAGCAACTACCGGGGTTGTAGCCACTTCAAAAAAGTTAAAACAAACATCCAGCTTAAAGCTCTAAATGTAAGTAATGTCGAGAACTCATCTTCCCCTTATCCCACGTGTACTCTAATGGCTGGCTCTATTTTCAGCGTAATGAAGAAACACTTGGACACCAGTCTTTCGGACGTTTGCAAAGAGATTAGTAAAACAGCCTCTAAGTTATTTAATACTCAAATATCTCACACGCTATTAGAAGCGGCCGTCAACAGAATATAATTATGTAACAATATTACAAATAGTAATTAAACTTAAATAAACTTTGTACAGTTATTCCTAAACCATTCATGGATACACTAAAAATAGTCCAGTGGAACGCTCGAAGCTTTAATCAGAAAAATTTGCAAATGTCACATTATTTAAAAAATACGGACGTAATTGGAATTAGCGAAACCTGGCTTAAACCAAACAAACAATTCTCGGTATGTGGTTTTGATATTATTAGAAGAGATCGCCCCGCCCAAAAAGGCGGCGGTGTCGCTCTGTTAATAAGGCAGGAGATTAAATACAAATCAATACCATGCGACCACCTCAATGCTGAAGTGATTGCAGCTGAAATTGAACTTGACCACAAACACGTGGCCATCATATCATATTATAACAAGCCGCAAGCAACAGTAGACAGTAAAGTATTTGAATTTTTTACCAACAAGTACAAGCACTGCATATTCTTGGGTGATTTCAATTCCAAACACCAGGTATTCGGTTGTCATAAGACTGAGCCTAATGGCGACGCCCTTTTCCATATCATTGAAGAACTCGATCTATTCGTGGTAAATAACGATCAAGACGTAACATACATAAGCAACAACCCACTCCATCAATCAGATATCCTAGACTTGATTATCACCAGCAAATCACTAACCAGCCAAATGCAAGACATATTTGTAGGAGATGATGATCTAGGCAGTGATCACCTGCCGGTTCACGCCACTCTGAAATGTAATACTGGTCCCGCAAGGTATCCTCCCGTGAATAGGAGGAACCTATCAAAAATTGACTGGAACCTCTTCAGAAACATTATCGAAGTAAACATAAAGGCAAATGACCCCTCAAATGTTCATGAACTAGAAAAAGCCTGCACCCACCTTAACGAGGTTATCAACAGTACGCTAGATGAAACCTGTCCCAAGCAAACAGTAAAGACGCGGATAAACAGAATAACCCAAACAACTCTTCAAATAATCAAACAAAAAAGAAAAGCCTTCCGGGCTTACCAAACAGAGAATGATCAAATGAAAAGAGCAGAACTTAAAACCGCGTATAATCGCCTTCATGGGGAAGTAGAAAAGGCCATAGCTAACGACAATCGCGTGAGATGGGAAAAAGCAACCGAAAACCTAAATGGGTTGAGAGAACCTAAGAGGTTCTGGGATACATTTAAAACTCTTACTGGCCAAAAGAGCAAAATTGCCAATAATAATGCGCTAAAGACTAGCGACGGATCTATGGCCATAGACGACAAGGCAAAGGCCAGTGCTTTTGCCGAACTTCTAAAGAAGGCACATCGTCCACAAGAAGGGAACAGATATGACAACGATTTTAAGGTACGAGTAAATAAATTTGTCCAAGATAACAACTCAATCTTCAATGAACCGAACTTCGACCAAAGGCATGAAGACGGGGACGACCATGAATTAACCGAACCAATAAGCGTAGAAGAGGTCATGGGTATAATCAGAAAATGCAGGTCATCTTCGTCCCCAGGAGAAGACGAAGTCTCTTACAAAATAATGAAACAGTGCCCCAACATCTTCTACTGCAGACTTACCAAACTCTTAAACTGCTGTCTCTCCTGTGGGTACTTCCCGAAATGCTGGAAAGTGGCCACGGGAGTCATGATACCTAAACCCGACAAAGACCTTACCAACCCTTCTAACTACCGCCCAATCAGCTTGCTTAGCTGTGTTGGGAAAATATTTGAGCGGACTCTCACTACGAGACTTCGCAGCTATCTCGAATCAATCAACTTTTTCAACAAATGGCAAAGAGCATATAGGAGTCAGAAAGAGGGAATCGAACACGTATATAGACTGGTCGATTATATGAAAACAGCATTTAGTCAAAACGAAATCGGAACCGCGCTTTTCTTGGATGTAGAAAAAGCGTTCGACTCGGTATGGCACAATGGCGTGAGATATAAACTAGCGAAAATGGGATTACCCACTAAAATTCTAAGGATCATATCATCATTTCTAACTGACCGAAAAATCAAGGTGAGGGTTAATCGCGAGGTGTCCGAGGAAGTAATACTCGAAGCGGGAACACCACAAGGGTCGGTTCTAAGTCCGCTTCTTTTCATAATATATGTGAATGATATAGAAAAAGTAGGGAAAAACTTTGTTGAACTATCGCAGTTCTCAGACGACAAAGGCATTTGGACAGCCAGCAAGTCCAGAAACATAATTAAAAATCGTCTACAGGATACCATTCGCGATCTTGAGAGCTGGTGTGCCCTGTGGCGCATCAAACTTAATGCCGCCAAAACTCAAAAAGTTACGTTCTTCAAAAAGCAAAGGAAAAAACCAGTCCCAAGTATCGATCTCCAGTTATACGATCACAAACTAGAAGCAAACAAAGAGGCCAAATTTTGGGGATTTATCCTAGATAGCAATCTCAGTCTAAACAGTCACGTAAACTCCATTACGGTTAGAGCTACTAAACGTATCAATTTTCTGAAGATGATCAGAGGTAGAAATTGGGGAGGAAACAAAGATGTGCTTCTCAAGCTCTACAAAACATTTATACGTCCGGTACTAGAATACGGTGCCATAATAACAAGCGACCTAAGCAAAACCAACATTCAGAAGCTACAGAGGGTTCAAAATTATGCCCTGCGAGTGGCACTATGCAAACCGAAATGGACACCGATAAAGGAACTTCACGAGCTAGCAAAAATAGAAACTATTGATACGCGATTAAAAGACCTACAAACCAAAACACTCAACAGACTCCAAGATAGTGAATTAATGGTTGAGCTGAACAAACACAGATCCCTTAACAGAAAAACAAAATAAGTTTCCAGAAAATAAAATAAAAAAAAAAAAAAAAAAAAAAAAAAAAAAAAAAATAATAAAATAAAATAAAATAAAAATTATACAATATAACTAAATCGCGTGGAGTCAGTGAGGATTGCCTCGCTACTCATTGGGAACTTTAGGATAGAGTCTGTGAGGACTGCCTCGCAACTCTGCTGAAGCGCGATTGAAACGCGTTTAATAAGATCTATATAACAAAACCCTCCACATACTCCAGGATAGTGAATCAATGGTGAAGCTGAACGAACACCGAACCCTAAACAGAAAAACAAAATAATCCACAGTAAATTAAAATTACTCAATAGAATTAAACTGCGTGGAGTCAGTGAGGATTGCCTCGCTACTCATGGAGATCTTTAGGATTGAGTCTGTGAGGATTGCCTCGCAACTCTGCGTGTGGGGAGTGGGCTCCGAAGAAACACACCCCTTACCCCATCCATAGCAACAATCACACAGCAGGCACAATATACAATAGCGGATACCTATCTTTCTCTCTACCTTTTACTTTTCTAACTGAACATTCTCAAATTTTCTTGCAACACTCTTATCAGGAAGACGCATGGAAATGGTAGACAAAGCGTAGGAGGAATTGGTGCAACCTACCTTTCTGCAACATATACAAGAAACCACCAAACGCTAGGCAAGGATTGAAACAAGCTTGTCTGGCTGGGAACGAGTGTACATTTGATATAAATAAACATTTGAATAAAGATTTAACAGCCCTTTTAAGGGCTTGAGGGTGTGTGTCAGTGAGTGTTTTTTTTTTTTTTTTTTTTTTGTTTTTTTTTTTTTGGGGGGGTGGGGTGGAGGAGGTCATTTGGAATTCCCGAAGGATAACCAGATACCTCAAAATCACATACGGCATCCTATCTCCCAGAAGGCTTGATGGATGACTCCCGGTTTCCTAAAACTAAACTGTTGGAGCTTTCTCCACTTCTTTTTTTGTAACCGCTATGGTCATATACCGGGGCCGCTACCAAACCGGCGTTGCTGTTTGGTTTTCTTTTCTCTTCTTCCTTTAAACTTGCCATCGCACAACATTACATTCTGGCTCGCCACCATGGTGGGACTCAAACCTCTACCATCGCCGAACTGGAACCGAATAGAGTTCGCTCTCTAATAGTTTTAAAGGCGTTGAGGGATTGAGTATTGACCATCTAACACTCCAGCGTAAACTGCCGGGTATTCTAACCGCGTGCAGAACCCCCTCAGACTCCACTTTGGGCAATGGGAAAGCTAGGCCTGTGTGATCCAAGGGAAAAAAAATAAGGTTAACCGGGTCGCAAGGGATTTGTAAATCCCACATCGTCCCTGCGCGCCTTCGGCGCGCTAAAACCTTTCATTCATTCAAAGTTGGATTCATTTTCCTCAAAGTCTCTTTGAAAAAGCCAAACCAAGCGAAACGCGTCGAGACAGACGGATTATTTTCTACCTTTGTTGAAGACTACAACCAATCCAGGTATCTTCTCTAATAGGTAATATCTAGATTTCATTTTTAATTTATTTCATTTCTTCATTTTAAATTCATCTACCTATTCTTCAAATGGCTCAAAAAAGACAGAAGCATCAGGGAAAGAGAGTTGCCCAGTCTGGAAGAAGCCAGGAACAATCGTTCCAGGCCTATTCTAGATTGGTCAAGGCCCTTTTCCAGGTGATTCAGTGTATGCACCATATTGGGCTCTTAGAGCAGCATTTGGCCAACCGGGATTTCCCGAAACAGTTGGAGAAGAAAGTAGATGAGTTAGGTGGCTTTCTAAAGCCGGCTCTTCCCACCCCACACATTTTTTCTGTTTTTCGACAGATTAGTGTGGGATGGGCCAACCAAACGTTAAATGCTTTAGTTGAGCATTACAAGATAAATTTAAACCAGTTGAAGTCTAAGATAACTTTGGCTATGCGACCACCTCCTGGACTCGAAAAAATAGACTTCAACAGCGCTTCGGCGCGTGCCTTGATCTGGGCTCAAAAAAACTTTTAAAATAAGTTGACAGATAAGACGATTTCGGCCTATGAGTCTTACATTTCGGAACTTCGCCCAGCGTCTGGAGTAAGGAACAATACGGGAGGGAGCAAGCAAACTCCGGCCCGTGTTGTCCCTCTACCCCAACGCGAAAAGCAAAATAAGAAAAGATCAAGGCAAAGCACTTCTCCCTCTTCTTTTCCTTCTACTTCTTCTTTCTCTCAGAGTAAGCGCCTCAATTTGCAAACATCTCCGGTCCATATTGTGACTGAAGATGCTCGCAAATTGAGTAACGCTGTCTCGCCTCGTCTTGTTCCTCTACCTCCTACTCCTCCTCAGCCTTTCTTCTCTGGTTCTCCTAGTGCTCTCACTAGAACTCCTCCTCCTCCTTCTGTTTCCTCTCCTGCTTCTGTTTCCTCTCCTGCTTCTGTTTCTTCTCCCCCTTCCCCTGCCTCTAGTGTGGTTCAACCAGGTATATCGTACTCAGAGAAAGTCAAATCACCGAGCCGCAACTCGGGCCGCTCATTTGATTCTAAATTCTCCCAGTTTCGGCATAAAAGCGGAGTTAATTTTGACAAAAGGAATTGGCGCCTCCCCGATGTTTGTAAAAACATACTTATGATTGGAAGTTCAAATTTAGGACGCATTGATCGAAATCCCCATCCGGACATCCAGGTGGAGTGTTACCCCGGCGCCAAATTCAATCATCTGCGCTCTATGTTTAAAGGGCACAGGGGCCAGTCCAGTCCCCCAAAAATATTATTAAATATTGGCGTGAATTCTCGAAACGATAATTCTGATCTCGTAGTTAAGCAGTTGCGGAATATGCTTAGCGATATCAGGGTCAAGTTTAGATCAGCAAAAATTTATTTCGCTGAACTAAACTTTTCGCAAAAACTCCCTCAGGATGAGAGGAGAACCCTGAGCATCATCAACGAAACCATTCGGAAAGTGAAGGACGTTAACGTTATACCTAAAATTGATGACGCGAAGTTTGATGTTGCTCAGGATTTAATCCATTGGACCACGAGAACCGCCAATATTATGTACGATCACTGGTTGAACCACCTAAATTTAAACTAAGTAAAGGCAAAGGTAACAGCCGCCTAACAGATGTGGGATTAGGAACTAATGTGGTTAACCTGTCTGGCACCAATGACCTAACAACCCAAGAGAAATCTCTTTTAGATCGCGGTTTAACTTTTGTACCAGCACCAAAGCCTAAAACTGATAACCAAACAAATTTACCATCATACAACTGTAATTTTCTTAGGCAAATGAAATTAGCCGACCGCTTCAGAAACTCCAGCGGTCGGAAACTTCCTTTTACAGAATCATCTGGTTGGTCACCTCCAGATAGTGAAGTAGATCCCGAAATTATTGAGGCTAGCAAACGAATCATCCAAAAGGTGTTCAGCATGAACATACTCTCCGATAAAGACAATTTAACAGTAGGTGAACGGAGAGCCCTCACGAAACTTCGAAAAAATAAGAAATTAGTAATTAAACCAGCCGACAAAGGTGGGTCGGTAGTTGTTCTATCTCGGGATAATTATATAAAGGAAGCCATGAGACAACTCAGCAATACTAAACATTATAAGAAAATAGATTCACTTATTTGGCCTAGTAATATCGAAAAATTCAATAAGATCTTAAAATTTCTCCTCGACGAAGGTCACATTACCAAAAAACAATTGAAATATTTAACAGCTAAGCTCAGTGCTCAAACAAGACAATTTTATATCCTACCAAAGATCCACAAGGACCGTTCTTCATGGACGGATGACTTAACTCCACCCGGGAGGCCAATTGTATCAGATTGTATTTCGGAATCTTATGCGATCTCGGAATTAATTGATTATCATCTGAAACCTATAGCAAATAGACATCCGAGCTATCTAAAAAATACACAGGATTTCCTGTCAAAAATTTCGAAATTGAAAATATCGAAAAATGCAATTCTGGCTACTTTGGATATCGACAGTATGTATACCAACATTGATATTGATAAAGGTGTTAAATCAGTTAAAAATGCATTTGAAAAATATCCGGATGCGAAACGCCCGGATGAACAAATTTTGGATCTTTTAGAGCTGAGCTTAAAAGGTAATGACTTTCAATTCAATGGAGACTATTTTCTACAAATAATGGGTTGTCCTATGGGCAAAAGATTCAGTCCTAATTTTGCAAGCATTTATGTAGCGGAATGGGAGGAAAATGCCTTAAGCAAATGTGCAAAGCATCCTCTCGTATATCTGAGGTATTTAGATGACATTTTTATTATTTGGGAACATTCAAAAGAAGATTTTGATGAATTTTTAAAAATTTTGAACAATCACGATCCAAATATTAAATTGAAAGCTACTATCAGTGAAAATTCTGTTGATTTTCTCGATGTGACCGTGTATAAAGGCAAGCAATTTCAGGCGTCCGGTTATTTAGATTATAAAGTGTATTTTAAACCAACTGATTCACATCAATTGTTGCACACAAAATCATTTCATCCTCAACATACATTTAAAGGTATCATCAAATCACAACTCATTCGTTTCCACCGCAATTCAAGTGATAAGGTAAATTTCAATGAGGCTTGTTCTACTCTATTTGGCGCCCTCAGATCGAGAGGGTACTCGCTGCGCCTCTTGCGTAGCCTGAAATCCCAAACCCTGAAAAAGCTCGAAAGTCCAGCTGAAACTACCGATTTCGAACCACTGAAGATTGAACACAACAGATCGTTGCAGAATGGTAGTGGCGCGGTATTTAATTGCAAAAAGCCTCGTTGTAGACTGCATACTTTTATGCCTGATCAGAAAGAGGAATTTTCCTCCGAACAAACGAAAAATCATTATCAGATCCGTAACCCCCTCCATTGTGATTCACCAAACATTATTTACCTTATCACTTGTAAGCGATGTCGGAAACAGTATGTTGGTCAAAGTCAAAATCCTTTTCGAGAACGTGCTACTAGACACAAACAGGATATAAAACATAATGCTGATGCCCCAGTAGCACAACATTTTAACCTTCCTGGCCATTCTTTGGGCGATTTCGAAATCCATCCTATTGAACAACCACCAATTAAAGACACATTAGAAGAAACGGATGAATTTAGAAAGAAACGTGAAGCTTTTTGGATCAATACGCTTCAAACTCTCTGGCCATTTGGTATGAACATATCAGAGGGCGAATGCGAAAGGAGGTCCATCATTCCTTTCACTTTAACGTACAACAGAATGAATATCGAAATAGCAAAAATGTTAAAAGATGAATTCAATTTTACCAATGCTAAATTAAATGAACCTTTGAATCTTCGACCTGGACTAAATTAGAGCCCATCAATGAATAACACCAATTTCTGCCAGTCAGTTTAACCAGTTCCTAAGCTCATCACTTAGTTTAAATCAATTTTGTGTACTTTTTTGTCATGTTTGAAACCAATCAGGGTTCAGTAAATGAAAACAATTTTTCGGCGGCATATTAAAAGAAAAAAACGTTTCAGTATGAAATGTCTGTGCCAGTGCGATTTTTTAACCTCAAACACTCACAGGCGAGTGCCAGAGTTCATATATGCCCAAAAACAAAATAGGTTCTAATTTCAATCATGTGTATGTATTTCCTAAATAAAATTATTATTTATATATTTATTTATTGATTATTTTAAATTTTTTATTAATTTTTATTTATTTATTTATTTATTTATTTATTTATTTATTTGGTTGATTCATTTATTTAAATTATTATTTTTATTTTTATTTTTATTTTTTAATTTTTCATACCTTTCACACAATGTAGAGGTTCAGAAGGTAAAACACACAATTTCTACGTGGTGTAAAATTTTCCGTCATAAACCTCCGTCGGGGGATATTCATTCCAACTGATAACATTCGTGCGGCATCATGATCTTTGGCGTTATTTTTTCATTTATTTCTTTAGTCTCAATATATTTTATCAAACCATTTTTTCATATTATTTTCACATACTTCTGAAGCCAGTAAAGCAAACCGCTCCCGATTGGTTTTACTAAAATCAAAGCCAACCAATAGGGCTTCATGGGGTCAGTAAAGCAAACCACTCACTGACTGATTAAAATTCAATGGAAGCCAATCAATAGGGCTTCATCTAATTTGTTTGGACGACACAAACTGAGTTGTGAAAAACAAACTTGGGACATCTCAAATTGAAAAGAATTAATTAGATGAGTGACATTTGTCAGCTTGTTACCGAGTTTAATTATATACTGAGCTGTGAAAAACACCCCCAGCCCACATATGGATATATACCATGCATGCCCTCCCAAAGTTGGATTCATTCAGCGATTGTCAGTCGTACTGATCGGACGTGTCTGTGAAAGCTCCTGACTGAACACATCTCACAGCTTGGATATTAACAAAGCCTATTGTTCTCTGTACCACTTCTGTGCACTCTAGTGTAATTTTGTAAGTGTTTATCTTTAACTCTATCTATTTCTGTCTGCTTTTCTCTGTTAAAACTAAAAACTAATATTTAATTTAAGTCAATACAATTAAATTAAAATCTTTAATAACTCAAAAAATAAAATTTAGAATTTTAGAATTTTAGAATTATTTACAAATAAAAATAATGGATAAACAAACTAAAGCTCAGTTAAACAGTTCTGCCTTTAATTCTGGTAGTCTGAGCAACAGTGGAAATTCCACTAACACTGATATGACATCGATGATGTTGATGATGTCTGGCTTCCAGAAAGAAATAGCCAGATTAAATGACACCATTGAGGGCTTGCGGTCAGAGCTTCAAGCCCAGAAGTGGCAGGCAGATAAAGAAAAGGCTGAATTGAGAAGGGAATTGGAAAAGGCAATTCTGAAAGCCAAACCAGGTAAGGAGGACAATGCTCCTCCAGTTCCTGACTTACCATGTATTGACGCTGCTACAGAAATGAGAAGACCTGCGTCCGCCGGCACACTGCCGGGGATATCTGAAATAGATTCAGATCTAATTACCCCCAGCCAGGATAACTGGCTGCGTTCCATAGTAGAAGAAGCTACCAACACGGTCGCAGTTTCCCCGGCCGTGGCGGTTGAAATTCAATTGGATAAAAATTCAGCTAAAGTCCCCAAATCGCAGCGACAGAAAAAATCACCAAACCAAAATCGTTCGAAAAGGAAACTCTCCAATGAGTTCCGTGAAAATGATGAAACCGTGGACGTCGAAGACGAAAATGGTTTCTGTATGACTATTGATCGGCATGTCAAGAAGACAAAAATCATCAAGAAAAATTCACAGAGCACCGCTATTGGAAAGGACTCGGTGGTCACACCAAGAAATGGGGACTCTGTTAACGCAACAGAGTCTACATCACCGGAAATAGTGAATGCGACAGCTAGCCCAACCGATAGAGCGACGTACGCCGATAAAGTAAAAGCCAAAACGCCCCCTAAGGTGACCAATAAAACCAACAAGACACAGGGCCACCCGCAACCAAACCCCTGTGTCGTAATCACACGCGTCCACCCCAAAAACGGAAAAAAACTCGATTGATAAAGCCCTTCCAGGATGCTCGTGGGAGAGATTAATCTCCAAAGCCACGGGTAACCATACTTGGAAAATAAAAGTAAAATGCCCTAATAGAGCAACGAAATTAAATCTGATAAGCAAAGGGGTAATTATTAATGGCAAAAAATACGAAACCGAGGAATATCGTGTTCTTCCGCAACCCGTTCAGTGTCACAAGTGTCAGAAATTTGGGCACTTGTCACACAAATGCAACGGGGAGCAACGATGTATGAAATGCGGTGACAAACACATCGCGAAGGCATGTAGTGCTAAAACTCTGAAATGCCCGAATTGCGGTGGTCAACACCCCAGCAACTACCGGGGTTGTAGCCACTTCAAAAAAGTTAAAACAAACATCCAGCTTAAAGCTCTAAATGTAAGTAATGTCGAGAACTCATCTTCCCCTTATTCCACGTGTACTCTAATGGCTGGCTCTATTTTCAGCGTAATGAAGATTAGTAAAACAGCCTCTAAGTTATATAATACTCAAATATCTCACACGCTATTAGAAGCGGCCGTCAACAGAATATAATTATGTAACAATATTACAAATAGTAATTAAACTTAAATAAACTTAGTACAGTTATTCCTAAACCATTCATGGATACACTAAAAATAGTCCGGTGGAACGCTCGAAGCGTTAATCAGAAAAATTTGCAAATGTCACATTATTTAAAAAATACGGACGTAATTGGAATTAGCGAAACCTGGCTTAAACCAAACAAACAATTCTCGGTATGTGGTTTTGATATTATTAGAAGAGATCGCCCCGCCCAAAAAGGCGGCGGTGTCGCTCTGTTAATAAGGCAGGAGATTAAATACAAATCAATACCATGCGACCACCTCAATGCTGAAGTGATTGCAGCTGAAATTGAACTTGACCACAAACACGTGGCCATCATATCATATTATAACAAGCCGCAAGCAACAGTAGACAGTAAAGTATTTGAATTTTTTACCAACAAGTACAAGCACTGCATATTCTTGGGTGATTTCAATTCCAAACACCAGGTATTCGGTTGTCATAAGACTGAGCCTAATGGTGACGCCCTTTTCCATATCATTGAAGAACTCGATCTATTCGTGGTAAATAACGATCAAGACGTAACATACATAAGCAACAACCCACTCCATCAATCAGATATCCTAGACTTGATTATCACCAGCAAATCACTAACCAGCCAAATGCAAGACATATTTGTAGGAGATGATGATCTAGGCAGTGATCACCTGCCGGTTCACGCCACTCTGAAATGTAATACTGGTCCCGCAAGGTATCCTCCCGTGAATAGGAGGAACCTATCAAAAATTGACTGGAACCTCTTCAGAAACATTATCGAAGTAAACATAAAGGCAAATGACCCCTCAAATGTTCATGAACTAGAAAAAGCCTGCACCCACCTTAACGAGGTTATCAACAGTACGCTAGATGAAATCTGTCCCAAGCAAACAGTAAAGACGCGGATAAACAGAATAACCCAAACAACTCTTCAAATAATCAAACAAAAAAGAAAAGCCTTCCGGGCTTACCAATCAGAGAATGATCAAATGAAAAGAGCAGAACTTAAAACCGCGTATAATCGCCTTCATGGGGAAGTAAAAAAGGCCATAGCTAACGACAATCGCGTGAGATGGGAAAAAGCAACCGAAAACCTAAATGGGTTGAGAGAACCTAAGAGGTTCTGGGATACATTTAAAACTCTTACTGGCCAACAGAGCAAAATTGCGAATAATAATGCGCTAAAGACTAGCGACGGATCTATGGCCATAGACGACAAGGCAAAGGCCAGTGCTTTTGCCGAACTTCTAAAGAAGGCACATCGTCCACAAGAAGGGAACAGATATGACAACGATTTTAAGGTACGAGTAAATAAATTTGTCCAAGATAACAACTCAATCTTCAATGAACCGAACTTCGACCAAAGGCATGAAGACGGGGACGACCATGAATTAACCGAACCAATAAGCGTAGAAGAGGTCATGGGTATAATCAGAAAATGCAGGTCATCTTCGTCCCCAGGAGAAGACGAAGTCTCTTACAAAATAATGAAACAGTGCCCCAACATCTTCTACTGCAGACTTACCAAACTCTTAAACTGCTGTCTCTCCTGTGGGTACTTCCCAAAATGCTGGAAAGTGGCCACGGGAGTCATGATACCTAAACCCGACAAAGACCTTACCAACCCTTCTAACTACCGCCCAATCAGCTTGCTTAGCTGTGTTGGGAAAATATTTGAGCGGATTCTCACTACGAGACTTCGCAGCTATCTCGAATCAATCAACTTTTTCAACAAATGGCAAAGAGCATATAGGAGTCAGAAAGAGGGAATCGAACACGTATATAGACTGGTCGATTATATGAAAACAGCATTTAGTCAAAACGAAATCGGAACCGCGCTTTTCTTGGATGTAGAAAAAGCGTTCGACTCGGTATGGCACAATGGCGTGAGATATAAACTAGCGAAAATGGGATTACCCACTAAAATTCTAAGGATCATATCATCATTTCTAACTGACCGAAAAATCAAGGTGAGGGTTAATCGCGAGGTGTCCGAGGAAGTAATACTCGAAGCGGGAACACCACAAGGGTCGGTTCTAAGTCCGCTTCTTTTCATAATATATGTGAATGATACAGAAAAAGCAGGGAAAAACTTTGTTGAACTATCGCAGTTCTCAGACGACAAAGGCATTTGGACAGCCAGCAAGTCCAGAAACATAATTAAAAATCGTCTACAGGATACCATTCGCGATCTTGAGAGCTGGTGTGCCCTGTGGCGCATCAAACTTAATGCCGCCAAAACTCAAAAAGTTACGTTCTTCAAAAAGCAAAGGAAAAAACCAGTCCCAAGTATCGATCTCCAGTTATACGATCACAAACTAGAAGCAAACAAAGAGGCCAAATTTTTGGGATTTATCCTAGATAGCAATCTCAGTCTAAACAGTCACGTAAACTCCATTACGGTTAGAGCTACTAAACGTATCAATTTTCTGAAGATGATCAGAGGTAGAAATTGGGGAGCAAACAAAGATGTGCTTCTCAAGCTCTACAAAACATTTATACGCCCGGTACTAGAATACACTGCCATAATAACAAGCGACCTAAGCGACCTAAGCAAAACCAACATTCAGAAGCTACAGAGGGTTCAAAATTATGCCCTGCGAGTGGCACTATGCAAACCGAAATGGACACCGATAAAGGAACTTCACGAGCTAGCAAAAATAGAAACTATTGATACGCGATTAAAAGACCTACAAACCAAAACACTCAACAGACTCCAAGATAGTGAATTAATGGTTGAGCTGAACAAACACCGATCCCTTAACAGAAAAACAAAATAAGTTTCCAGAAAATAAAATAAAAAAAAAAAAAAAAAAAAAAAAAAAAAAAAAATAATAAAATAAAATAAAATAAAAATTATACAATATAACTAAATCGCGTGGAGTCAGTGAGGATTGCCTCGCTACTCATTGGGAACTTTAGGATAGAGTCTGTGAGGACTGCCTCGCAACTCTGCTGAAGCGCGATTGAAACGCGTTTAATAAGATCTATATAACAAAACCCTCCACATACTCCAGGATAGTGAATCAATGGTGAAGCTGAACGAACACCGAACCCTAAACAGAAAAACAAAATAATCCACAGTAAATTAAAATTACTCAATAGAATTAAACTGCGTGGAGTCAGTGAGGATTGCCTCGCTACTCATGGAGATCTTTAGGATTGAGTCTGTGAGGATTGCCTCGCAACTCTGCGTGTGGGGAGTGGGCTCCGAAGAAACACACCCCTTACCCCATCCATAGCAACAATCACACAGCAGGCACAATATACAATAGCGGATACCTATCTTTCTCTCTACCTTTTACTTTTCTAACTGAACATTCTCAAATTTTCTTGCAACACTCTTATCAGGAAGACGCATGGAAATGGTAGACAAAGCGTAGGAGGAATTGGTGCAACCTACCTTTCTGCAACATATACAAGAAACCACCAAACGCTAGGCAAGGATTGAAACAAGCTTGTCTGGCTGGGAACGAGTGTACATTTGATATAAATAAACATTTGAATAAAGATTTAACAGCCCTTTTAAGGGCTTGAGGGTGTGTGTCAGTGAGTGTTTTTTTTTTTTTTTTTTTTTTTGGGGGGGGGGTGGGGTGGAGGAGGTCATTTGGAATTCCCGAAGGATAACCAGATACCTCAAAATCACATACGGCATCCTATCTCCCAGAAGGCTTGATGGATGACTCCCGGTTTCCTAAAACTAAACTGTTGGAGCTTTCTCCACTTCTTTTTTTGTAACCGCTATGGTCATATACCGGGGCCGCTACCAAACCGGCGTTGCTGTTTGGTTTTCTTTTCTCTTCTTCCTTTAAACTTGCCATCGCACAACATTACATTCTGGCTCGCCACCATGGTGGGACTCAAACCTCTACCATCGCCGAACTGGAACCGAATAGAGTTCGCTCTCTAATAGTTTTAAAGGCGTTGAGGGATTGAGTATTGACCATCTAACACTCCAGCGTAAACTGCCGGGTATTCTAACCGCGTGCAGAACCCCCTCAGACTCCATTTTGGGCAATAGGAAAGCTAGGCCTGTGTGATCCAAGGGAAAAAAATAAGGTTAACCGGGTCGCAAGGGATTTGTAAATCCCACATCGTCCCTGGGCGCCTTCGGCGCGCTAAAACCTTTCATTCATTCAAAGTTGGATTCATTTTCCTCAAAGTCTCTTTGAAAAAGCCAAACCAAGCGAAACGCGTCGAGACAGACGGATTATTTTCTACCTTTGTTGAAGACTACAACCAATCCAGGTATCTTCTCTAATAGGTAATATCTAGATTTCATTTTTAATTTATTTCATTTCTTCATTTTAAATTCATCTACCTATTCTTCAAATGGCTCAAAAAAGACAGAAGCATCAGGGAAAGAGAGTTGCCCAGTCTGGAAGAAGCCAGGAACAATCGTTCCAGGCCTATTCTAGATTGGTCAAGGCCCTTTTCCAGGTGATTCAGTGTATGCACCATATTGGGCTCTTAGAGCAGCATTTGGCCAACCGGGATTTCCCGAAACAGTTGGAGAAGAAAGTAGATGAGTTAGGTGGCTTTCTAAAGCCGGCTCTTCCCACCCCACACATTTTTTCTGTTTTTCGACAGATTAGTGTGGGATGGGCCAACCAAACGTTAAATGCTTTAGTTGAGCATTACAAGATAAATTTAAACCAGTTGAAGTCTAAGATAACTTTGGCTATGCGACCACCTCCTGGACTCGAAAAAATAGACTTCAACAGCGCTTCGGCGCGTGCCTTGATCTGGGCTCAAAAAAACTTTAAAAATAAGTTGACAGATAAGACGATTTCGGCCTATGAGTCTTACATTTCGGAACTTCGCCCAGCGTCTGGAGTAAGGAACAATACGGGAGGGAGCAAGCAAACTCCGGCCCGTGTTGTCCCTCTAGCCCAACGCGAAAAGCAAAATAAGAAAAGATCAAGGCAAAGCACTTCTCCCTCTTCTTTTCCTTCTACTTCTTCTTTCTCTCAGAGTAAGCGCCTCAATTTGCAAACATCTCCGGTCCATATTGTGACTGAAGATGCTCGCAAATTGAGTAACGCTGTCTCGCCTCGTCTTGTTCCTCTACCTCCTACTCCTCCTCAGCCTTTCTTCTCTGGTTCTCCTAGTGCTCTCACTAGAACTCCTCCTCCTCCTTCTGTTTCCTCTCCTGCTTCTGTTTCTTCTCCCCCTTCCCCTGCCTCTAGTGTGGTTCAACCAGGTATATCGTACTCAGAGAAAGTCAAATCACCGAGCCGCAACTCGGGCCGCTCATTTGATTCTAAATTCTCCCAGTTTCGGCATAAAAGCGGAGTTAATTTTGACAAAAGGAATTGGCGCCTCCCCGATGTTTGTAAAAACATCCTTATGATTGGAAGTTCAAATTTAGGACGCATTGATCGAAATCCCCATCCGGACATCCAGGTGGAGTGTTACCCCGACGCCAAATTCAATCATCTGCGCTCTATGTTTAAAGGGCACAGGGGCCAGTCCAGTCCCCAAAAAATATTATTAAATATTGGCGTGAATTCTCGAAACGATAATTCTGATCTCGTAGTTAAGCAGTTGCGGAATATGCTTAGCGATATCAGGGTCAAGTTTAGATCAGCAAAAATTTATTTCGCTGAACTAAACTTTTCGCAAAAACTCCCTCAGGCTGAGAGGAGAACCCTGAGCATCATCAACGAAACCATTCTGAAAGTGAAGGACGTTAACGTTATACCTAAAATTGATGACGCGAAGTTTGATGTTGCTCAGGATTTAATCCATTGGACCACGAGAACCGCCAATATTATGTACGATCACTGGTTGAACCACCTAAATTTAAACTAAGTAAAGGCAAAGGTAACAGCCGCCTAACAGATGTGGGATTAGGAACTAATGTGGTTAACCTGTCTGGCACCAATGACCTAACAACCCAAGAGAAATCTCTTTTAGATCGCGGTTTAACTTTTGTACCAGCACCAAAGCCTAAAACTGATAACCAAACAAATTTACCATCATACAAGTGTAATTTTCTTAGGCAAATGAAATTAGCCGACCGCTTCAGAATCTCCAGCGGTCGGAAACTTCCTTTTACAGAATCATCTGGTTGGTCACCTCCAGATAGTGAAGTAGATCCCGAAATTATTGAGGCTAGCAAACGAATCATCCAAAAGGTGTTCAGCATGAACGTACTCTCCGATAAAGACAATTTAACAGTAGGTGAACGGAGAGCCCTCACGAAACTTCGAAAAAATAAGAAATTAGTAATTAAACCAGCCGACAAAGGTGGGTCGGTAGTTGTTCTATCTCGGGATAATTATATAAAGGAAGCCATGAGACAACTCAGCAATACTAAACATTATAAGAAAATAGATTCACTTATTTGGCCTAGTAATATCGAAAAATTCAATAAGATCTTAAAATTTCTCCTCGACGAAGGTCACATTACCAAAAAACAATTGAAATATTTAACAGCTAAGCTCAGTGCTCAAACAAGACAATTTTATATCCTACCAAAGATCCACAAGGACCGTGCTTCATGGACGGATGACTTAACTCCACCCGGGAGGCCAATTGTATCAGATTGTAATACGGAATCTTATGCGATCTCGGAATTAATTGATTATCATCTGAAACCTATAGCAAATAGACATCCGAGCTATCTAAAAAATACACAGGATTTGCTGTCAAAAATTTCGAAATTGAAAATATCGAAAAATGCAATTCTGGCTACTTTGGATATCAACAGTATGTATACGAACATTGATATTGATAAAGGTGTTAAATCAGTTAAAAATGCATTTGAAAAATATCCGGATGCGAAACGCCCGGATGAACAAATTTTGGATCTTTTAGAGCTGAGCTTAAAAGGTAATGACTTTCAATTCAATGGAGAATATTTTCTACAAATAATGGGTTGTCCTATGGGCAAAAGATTCAGTCCTAATTTTGCAAGCATTTATGTAGCGGAATGGGAGGAAAATGCCTTAAGCAAATGTGCAAAGCATCCTCTCGTATATCTCAGGTATTTAGATGACATTTTTATTATTTGGGAACATCCAAAAGAAGATTTTGATGAATTTTTAAAAATTTTGAACAATCACGATCCAAATATTAAATTGAAAGCTACTATCAGTGAAAATTCTGTTGATTTTCTCGATGTGACCGTGTATAAAGGCAAGCAATTTCAGGCGTCCGGTTATTTAGATTATAAAGTGTATTTTAAACCAACTGATTCACATCAATTGTTGCACACAAAATCATTTCATCCTCAACATACATTTAAAGGTATCATCAAATCACAACTCATTCGTTTCCACCGCAATTCAAGTGATAAGGTAAATTTCAATGAGGCTTGTTCTACTCTATTTGGCGCCCTCAGATCGAGAGGGTACTCGCTGCGCCTCTTGCGTAGCCTGAAATCCCAAACCCTGAAAAAGCTCGAAAGTCCAGCTGAAACTACCGATTTCGAACCACTGAAGATTGAACACAAGAGACCGTTGCAGAATGGTAGTGGCGTGGTAATTAATTGCAAAAAGCCTCGTTGTAGACTGCATACTTTTATGCCTGATCAGAAAGAGGAATTTTCCTCCGAACAAACGAAAAATCATTATCAGATCCGTAACCCCCTTCATTGTGATTCACCAAACATTATTTACCTTATCACTTGTAAGCGATGTCGGAAACAGTATGTTGGTCAAAGTCAAAATCCTTTTCGAGAACGTGCTACTAGACACAAACAGGATATAAAACATAATGCTGATGCCCCAGTAGCACAACATTTTAACCTTCCTGGCCATTCTTTGGACGATTTCGAAATCCATCCTATTGAACAACCACCAATTAAAGACACATTAGAAGAAACGGATGAATTTAGAAAAAAACGTGAAGCTTTTTGGATCAATACGCTTCAAACTCTCTGGCCATTTGGTATGAACATATCAGAGGGCGAATGCGAAAGGAGGTCCATCATTCCTTTCACTTTAACGTACAACAGAATGAATATCGAAATAGCAAAAATGTTAAAAGATGAATTCAATTTTACCAATGCTAAATTAAATGAACCTTTGAATCTTCGACCTGTCATCGCCTATAAGAAAAACAAAAGCTTGCGTAACATCCTTGTAAGGACTAAATTAGAGCCCATCAATGAATAACACCAATTTCTGCCAGTCAGTTTAACCAGTTCCAAAGCTCATCACTTAGTTTAAATCAATTTTGTGTACTTTTTTGTCATGTTTGAAACCAATCAGGGTTCAGTAAATGAAAACAATTTTTCGGCGGCATATTAAAAGAAAAAAACGTTTCAGTATGAAATGTCTGTGCCAGTGCGATTTTTTAACCTCAAACACACACAGGCGAGTGCCAGAGTTCATATATGCCCAAAAACAAAATAGGTTCTAATTTCAATCATGTGTATGTATTTCCTAAATAAAATTATTATTTATATATTTATTTATTGATTATTTTAAATTTTTTATTAATTTTTATTTATTTATTTATTTATTTATTTATATATTTATTTATTTATTTATTTATTTATTTATTTATTTATTTATTTATTTATTTATTTGGTTGATTCATTTATTTAAATTATTATTTTTATTTTTATTTTTATTTTTAATTTTTCATACCTTTCACACAATGTAGAGGTTCAGAAGGTAAAACACACAATTTCTACGTGGTGTAAAATTTTCCGTCATAAACCTCCGTCGGGGGATATTCATTCCAACTGATAACATTCGTGCGGCATCATGATCTTTGGCGTTATTTTTTCATTTATTTCTTTAGTCTCAATATATTTTATCAAACCATTTTTTCATATTATTTTCACATACTTCTGAAGCCAGTAAAGCAAACCGCTCCCGATTGGTTTTACTTAAATCAAAGCCAACCAATAGGGCTTCATGGGGTCAGTAAAGCAAACCACTCACTGACTGATTAAAATTCAATGGAAGCCAATCAATAGGGCTTCATCTAATTTGTTTGGACGACACAAACTGAGTTGTGAAAAACAAACTTGGGACATCTCAAATTGAAAAGAATTAATTAGATGAGTGACATTTGTCAGCTTGTTACCGAGTTTAATTATATACTGAGCTGTGAAAAACACCCCCAGCCCACATATGGATATATACCATGCATGCCCTCCCAATATTAACAAAGCCTATTGTTCTCTGTACCACTTCTGTGCACTCTAGTGTAATTTTGTAAGTGTTTATCTTTAACTCTATCTATTTTCTGTTTGCTTTTCTCTGTTAAAACTAAATATACTTCAACGAAATATTTTACCAATAATTTGTTGATAACTTAGACAATAACTGATAACTGAACAGAGTGACATGGCAACTAACTCCACCACTGAACCCACTTCGGGAATGGATTTAATATCGATGATATCTGGATTTCAAAAAGAGATAGCTAGATTGAACGACACTATAGAGGGTTTGCGCTCGGATATTAGGGCTCAAAAAGAACAGTTCGAGAAAGAAAAAATGGAATTAATAAAAGCTTCGACGGAATCAAAAAAAGAAAATAAGTCGGCATCTGGAAAAAAGGGAAAAGGAAGAAATAATTCAGGTTTGGGTTCGTGCCTCAGCAACGGAAACTCTAAACAAAAGGGTAAGGGTGTGGAGTCCAACTCGTTGGGCCTTAAAACGAACACAGTTACGGATATCGCTAGTGTTTCAAAACCAGTTGATACAACTCAGCAATTTTCGAAAACTAATCCTAGCAAGGGGATGGTGGGCAAAACTAATCCGACACCTGTTTCGCCCTTTACAGATAATACCGCTGAGATGGGGAGACCTGTGCACGCCATCTCTTTGGAGGTACCACCAAATCAGGGCTCGGAACTCGTTACCACCAGTCAAGACAACTGGTTGCGTTCGCTCATAGAGCAAGAGGCAACTACTGTTCCCACCTGTGATGTGGTCAATCAGATTACGCCGCGCCCGAAAAGGAAATTGGATACAGACTTCCAGGAAAATGGCGAGTCCCTGGAAATAGAAACAGTGGCTAAGAAAACCCGGAAAGCGTCGACACACACCGATAACCCGGGTGTTGTTGTCGTTGAGACCTCGGACACCATGGATGTTACAGTAGTAACAACCAGTGCGGAGATCCACAATGGTGGGAAATCGGCAGACAGTAACGCAACGGAAACGATACCGGCGACGCCAACATTCACCACTGACGGTGGTGTATCTTTTGCCGACAAGGTAAGAGCCCTTTCTAAACAACCTCAAAAGGATAATACGGCCAAACACCGGACGAATAAACAACCACATCAACCGCTGCAAAACCCCTGCGTAGTCGTCACAAGGGTTCCCACAAAGATCAATGATGGGGATATTGATGAAGCCCTGTCGGGATACTCGTGGGGGAGACTAATATCTAAGACTACAGGCAACCCTACGTGGAAAATTAAAGTAAAATGCCCCAATAGAGCCATAAAACTTAACTTCATTAACAAAGGTGTTTGTATAAACGGACAAAAATATGAGACTGAGGAGTATCGTGTTTTGCCTCAGCCCACACAATGTCATAAATGCCAGAAATTTGGCCACATGTCGAACAGATGCAAAGGAGAGTTGCGTTGCATGAAATGCGGCGAAAAACATATAACAAAGTCGTGCAAGGTTTCAACACTGAAATGCCCAAATTGTAACGGGCAACACCCAAGCAATTATCGGGGGTGTCCCCACTACAAAAAAGTTAAAACCGACATAGAACTCAAAGCTATTAATGTCAATAGCGTAGAAAACTCAACCTCTCCACATTCGATGTGCAGCCTAATGGCTGGTTCAATTTTTAATATAATGAACAAACACTTCGACGTCAGTCTTTCCGACATATGTAAAGAAGTTGGGAAAACAGCATCCAAATTATATCGAACTCAAATTTCTTCCTCGCTAATAGAAGCCGCCATAAATAAAATATAAATCACACCCACAACACGTTAACTAGTAAAATTACGTCAGATACTGAACACTTATGGATAAGTTGAAAATAATTCAAAAGCTCACAGATGTCCGACTACTTCACCAACGTAGATGTAATTGGTATCAGCGAAACATGGTTAAAGCCAAGTAAGACATTTTTGCTAAGTGGATTCAACATCATTAGACGAGACCGTCCCACACAACGTGGAGGCGGAGTCGCTCTCCTCATAAGGCAGGACTTAAAATATAAAACGATATCAAGCGATCATCTCAACGCAGAGGTGATTGCCGCTGAGATTGAACTAGATCATAAAAAAGTTGCCGTAATCTCATATTATAATGAACCGAAAAAAACAGTTGACAGCAAAGTCTTTGAATTCTTTGTGAAAAATCACAAACACTGTATTTTCTTAGGTGATTTCAATGCCAAACATCAGGTTTTCGGATGCAATAAAACGGAGCCCAATGGCGACGCTCTCTTCAATATCATCGAACAATTTGATCTTTTTGTATTAAATAACGACCACGACATTACTCACGTCAGTAACAACACCCTCCACCAATCCGACATCCTTGACCTAATTATAACCAGTAAATCACTAACTAATCAAATGCAAGACATATATGTGGGGGACGATGATTTAGGTAGCGACCACCTGCCTGTTCATGCTACATTACACGGTTGCAGCGGACCCGCAAGATACCCCACAATGAGGAGGAGGAATCTATCCAAAATTGACTGGGACCTCTTCAGAAAAATAATTCAGGTTAAAATAAACAAAAACGACCCAATGAATACCTGCGAGCTCGAGCAAGCATGTACCAATCTCAGTGAAGTCATTAACAACACTCTTGATGAGATTTGTCCCAAACAGACAGTTAAACCGCGGGCCAACAGAATAACTGAAACCACACTCCAAATAATAAAACAAAAAAGAAAGGCCTTCCGAGCATACAAATCAGAAAAACTTCCAACTAAAAAGGTCGAACTTAAAGCCGTGTATAATCGCCTCCACGGCGAAGTTAAAAAAGCAATAGCAAACGACAATCGCGTGAGATGGAAAAAAGCAACGGAAAATCTAAATGGACTCAGGGAGACTAAAAAGTTTTGGGATACTTTTAAAACCCTTACTGGACAAAAACATAAAGACGCCAACAGTAAGGCACTAAAGATCAACGATGGAACTATGGCCCTGGATGACAAGGCGAAGGCTAGCGCCTTTGCTGAGCTCCTTAAGAAATATCATCGTCCACATGAGGGCGATAGGTTTGATGACAAGTTCAAAGAAAAAGTAAACAAATTTGTTCAAGACAACAAGACAACGTTTAACGATGCCAACTTCAGCCAAACGCCCGAGGACGGGGATGGCCATGAACTCACGGAACCGATAAGCAAAGAAGAAGTGGCTAACACAATTAAAAAATGTAAGTCTTCTTCTTCCCCAGGAGGGGACGAGGTCTCATACAAAATCCTGAAACAATGTCCCAACACTTTTTTCGGTAGACTCACTAACCTCCTAAACTGCTGTCTCTCTAGTGGATACTTCCCAAAATGTTGGAAAGTAGCTACAGGAGTCATGATACCCAAACCCGACAAGGATTTGAGCAACCCAGCTAATTACCGCCCAATCAGCCTTCTCAGCTGTATTGGAAAAATTTTCGAACGGATTCTCACGACTAGACTCCGCAGCCATCTCGAATCAATCAGCTTTTTCAATAAGTGGCAAAGGGCATACAGGAGCCAAAGAGAGGGAATCGAGCATGTTTATGGACTGGTAGATTATATGAAAACGGCGTTCAGTCAAAATGAAATAGGAACCGCGCTATTACTCGACGTAGAAAAAGCGTTTGACTCTGTCTGGCACAATGGCATGAGATACAAACTAGCTAAAATGGGGCTACCTACCAAAATTCTAAGGATCATATCATCATTTTTATCTGATCGAAAAATCAAAGTGAGAGTCAACCGCGAAGTGTCAGCCGAGGTAAAACTCGAAGCGGGCACTCCACAGGGTTCGGTTCTCAGCCCGCTTCTATTTATAATATATGTGAATGACATTGACAAACTAGGGAAGAACCATGTTGAACTATCTCAATTCTCAGACGACAAAGGAATGTGGACGGCCAGTAAGTCTGGAAACATAATACAAAACCGCCTGCAGGATACCATCCGCGACCTGCAAGACTGGTGCGCTCTGTGGCGCATCAAGCTAAATGCCACGAAAACACAAAGAATCACATTCTATAAAAAACAAAGGAAAAAGCCTGTCCCTAATATTGAGCTTAAGCTTTACGATCATAAACTTGAAGCTAGTAATGAGGCAAAGTTTCTGGGATTCAACCTGGATAGCAGTCTCAATCTAAACAATCACATAAACTCAGTCACCGTCAAAGCCACTAAACGCATCAATTTCCTGAAAATGATTAGAGGTAAAAATTGGGGAGCCAATAAAGAAATTCTCCTCAATCTTTACAAATCATATATACGCCCAGTACTAGAGTATGGGGCCATAATAACAAGTGACCTGAATAAAACCAACATTGAAAAACTACAACGGGTCCAAAATCATGCCTTGCGCGTGGCTCTACGCAAGCCCACGTGGACATCGATAAAACAACTTCACGAGATAGCAAAAATAGACACTATAGCAATGCGCTTAAAAGATCTTCAAAGCAAAACTCTAAACAGACTTCAAGACAGCGAATTAATAATAGAACTCAATGCGCATCGCGTCCTCAATAGGAAAACTAAATAATCTGGGGCATGTCTATCGAAAGGGTTAAAGATTACATCATTGTGATGGGGTGAGCCAGTTATACTGTGACCTAAATTTAGAACTGGCTGCGGGTGACACGATACGCACGAAAGCTTGCCTCTGTTACCAGTGGGAGTTGCAAACAGCGAGGAAAATCTCCACCTGCTGCCGGGTCTCCCCTCCTTGAGATATAAATCTCGGGGAAAAAATGCTGGCTTCCCCATCCAAAAGGACGGAAAAGGTGTAAATTAAAAACCGAATTGCTCTAATTTCCAGCTCTCTATCTTTTCTTCTACCTCCTCTATCTCAACAGACACACGACCAAACTGAATGACAGACTATGAGGGATTGAAACAATCCTCAAGCAAAGATGTGCAGAAAACCTAACAAGACCAAGGCAAGGATTGAAACAATCTTGCCAGCAAACAGCCCTTTTAAGGGCTTTTTTTTTTTTTTTTTTTTTTTTTTTTTTTTTTTTTTTGGGGGGGTGGGGGGTGGAGGTCATTTGGAATTCCCGAAGGATAACCAGATACCTCAAATCACATACGGCATCCTATCTCCCAGAAGGCTTGATGGATGACTCCCGGTTTTTTCAAACTAAACTGTTGGAGCTTTCTCCATTCCTTTTTTGTAACCGCTATGGTCATATACCGGGGCCGCTACCAAACCGGCGTTGCTGTTTGGTTTTCTTTTTTCTTTTTCCCTTAAAATTGCCATCGCACAACATTATATTCTGGCTCGCCACCATGGTGGGACTCAAACCTCTACCATCGCCAAGCTGGAACCGAATAGAGCCCACTCTCCAATAGTCTTAATGGCGTTGAGGGTTTGGTCTTTGACAATCTATCACTCCAATGCAAACTGCCAGGAATTCTAACCGCGTGCATACCCCTTCAGACCCCATTTGAGGCAATAGGAAAGCTAGGCCTGTGTGATCCAAGATCCAAGTGAAATAAAATAAGGCTAACCGGGTCGCAAGGGATT
Source organism: Pictodentalium vernedei (assembly GCA_031216915.1). Taxonomy (NCBI): domain Eukaryota; kingdom Metazoa; phylum Mollusca; class Scaphopoda; order Dentaliida; family Dentaliidae; genus Pictodentalium; species Pictodentalium vernedei. The sequence goes on from CM062295.1 coordinate 657,148,903, forward strand.
TGTAAATCCCACATCGTCCCTGCGCGCCTTCGGCGCGCTAAAACCTTTCATTCATTCATTCAATCAAAGTTGGATTCATTCAGCGATTGTCAGTCGTACTGATCGGACGTGTCTGTGAAAGCTCCTGACTGAACACATCTCACAGCTTGGATATTAACAAAGCCTATTGTTCTCTGTACCACTTCTGTGCACTCTAGTGTAATTTTGTAAGTGTTTATCTTTAACTCTATCTATTTCTGTCTGCTTTTCTCTGTTAAAACTAAAAACTAATATTTAAGTCAATACAATTTAAGTCAATACAATTAAATTAAAATCTTTAATAACTCAAAAAATAAAATTTAGAATTTTAGAATTTTAGAATTATTTACAAATAAAAATAATGGATAAACAAAGTCAAGCTCAGTTAAACAGTTCTGCCTTTAATTCTGGTAGTCTGAGCATCAGTGGAAATTCCACTAACACTGATATGACATCGATGATGTTGATGATGTCTGGCTTCCAGAAAGAAATAGCCAGATTAAATGACACCATAGAGGGCTTGCGGTCAGAGCTTCAAGCCCAGAAGTGGCAGGCAGATAAAGAAAAGGCTGAATTGAGAAGGGAATTGGAAAAGGCAATTCTGAAAGCCAAACCAGGTAAGGAGGACAATGCTCCTCCAGTTCTTGACTTACCATGTATTGACGCTGCTACAGAAATGAGAAGACCTGCGTCCGCCGGCACACTGCCGGGGATATCTGAAATAGATTCAGATCTAATTACCCCCAGCCAGGATAACTGGCTGCGTTCCATAGTAGAAGAAGCTACCAACACGGTCGCAGTTTCCCCGGCCGTGGCGGTTGAAATTCAATTGGATAAAAATTCAGCTAAAGTCCCCAAATCGCAGCGACAGAAAAAATCACCAAACCAAAATCGATCGAAAAGGAAACTCTCCAATGAGTTCCGTGAAAATGATGAAACCGTGGACGTCGAAGACGAAAATGGTTTCTGTATGACTATTGATCGGCATGTCAAGAAGACAAAAATCATCAAGAAAAATTCACAGAGCACCGCTACTGGAAAGGACTCGGTGGTCACACCAAGAAATGGGGACTCTGTTAACGCAACAGAGTCTACATCACCGGAAATAGTGAATGCGACAGCTAGCCCAACCGATAGAGCGATGTACGCCGATAAAGTAAAAGCCAAAACGCCCCCTAAGGTGACCAATAAAACCAACAAGACGCAGGGCCACCCGCAACCAAACCCCTGTGTCGTAATCACACGCGTCCACCCCAAAACGGAAAAAAACTCGATTGATAAAGCCCTTCCAGGATGCTCGTGGGAGAGATTAATCTCCAAAGCCACGGGTAACCATACTTGGAAAATAAAAGTAAAATGCCCTAATAGAGCAACGAAATTAAATCTGATAAGCAAAGGGGTAATTATTAATGGCAAAAAATACGAAACCGAGGAATATCGTGTTCTTCCGCAACCCGTTCAGTGTCACAAGTGTCAGAAATTTGGGCACTTGTCACACAAATGCAACGGGGAGCAACGATGTATGAAATGCGGTGACAAACACATCGCGAAGGCATGTAGTGCTAAAACTCTGAAATGCCCGAATTGCGGTGGTCAACACCCCAGCAACTACCGGGGTTGTAGCCACTTCAAAAAAGTTAAAACAAACATCCAGCTTAAAGCTCTAAATGTAAGTAACGTCGAGAACTCATCTTCCCCTCATTCCACGTGTACTCTAATGGCTGGCTCTATTTTCAGCGTAATGAAGATTAGTAAAACAGCCTCTAAGTTATATAATACTCAAATATCTCACACGCTATTAGAAGCGGCCGTCAACAGAATATAATTATGTAACAATATTACAAATAGTAATTAAACTTAAATAAACTTAGTACAGTTATTCCTAAACCATTCATGGATACACTAAAAATAGTCCGGTGGAACGCTCGAAGCGTTAATCAGAAAAATTTGCAAATGTCACATTATTTAAAAAATACGGACGTAATTGGAATTAGCGAAACCTGGCTTAAACCAAACAAACAATTCTCGGTATGTGGTTTTGATATTATTAGAAGAGATCGCCCCGCCCAAAAAGGCGGCGGTGTCGCTCTGTTAATAAGGCAGGAGATTAAATACAAATCAATACCATGCGACCACCTCAATGCTGAAGTGATTGCAGCTGAAATTGAACTTGACCACAAACACGTGGCCATCATATCATATTATAACAAGCCGCAAGCAACAGTAGACAGTAAAGTATTTGAATTGTTTACCAACAAGTACAAGCACTGCATATTCTTGGGTGATTTCAATTCCAAACACCAGGTATTCGGTTGTCACAAGACTGAGCCTAATGGTGACGCCCTTTTCCATATCATTGAAGAACTCGATCTATTCGTGGTAAATAACGATCAAGACGTAACATACATAAGCAACAACCCACTCCATCAATCAGATATCCTAGACTTGATTATCACCAGCAAATCACTAACCAGCCAAATGCAAGACATATTTGTAGGAGATGATGATCTAGGCAGTGATCACCTGCCGGTTCACGCCACTCTGAAATGTAATACTGGTCCCGCAAGGTATCCTCCCGTGAATAGGAGGAACCTATCAAAAATTGACTGGAACATCTTCAGAAACATTATCGAAGTAAACATAAAGGCAAATGACCCCTCAAATGTTCATGAACTAGAAAAAGCCTGCACCCACCTTAACGAGGTTATCAACAGTACGCTAGATGAAATCTGTCCCAAGCAAACAGTAAAGACGCGGATAAACAGAATAACCCAAACAACTCTTCAAATAATCAAACAAAAAAGAAAAGCCTTCCGGGCTTACCAATCAGAGAATGATCAAATGAAAAGAGCAGAACTTAAAACCGCGTATAATCGCCTTCATGGGGAAGTAAAAAAGGCCATAGCTAACGACAATCGCGTGAGATGGGAAAAAGCAACCGAAAACCTAAATGGGCTGAGAGAACCTAAGAGGTTCTGGGATACATTTAAAACTCTTACTGGCCAAAAGAGCAAAATTGCCAATAATAATGCGCTAAAGACTAGCGACGGATCTATGGCCATAGACGACAAGGCAAAGGCCAGTGCTTTTGCCGAACTTCTAAAGAAGGCACATCGTCCACAAGAAGGGAACAGATATGACAACGATTTTAAGGTACGAGTAAATAAATTTGTCCAAGATAACAACTCAATCTTCAATGAACCGAACTTCGACCAAAGGCATGAAGACGGGGACGACCATGAATTAACCGAACCAATAAGCGTAGCAGAGGTCATGGGTATAATCAGAAAATGCAGGTCATCTTCGTCCCCAGGAGAAGACGAAGTCTCTTACAAAATAATGAAACAGTGCCCCAACATCTTCTACTGCAGACTTAACAAACTCTTAAACTGCTGTCTCTCCTGTGGGTACTTCCCAAAATGCTGGAAAGTGGCCACGGGAGTCATGATACCTAAACCCGACAAAGACCTTACCAACACTTCTAACTACCGCCCAATCAGCTTGCTTAGCTGTGTTGGGAAAATATTTGAGCGGATTCTCACTACGAGACTTCGCAGCTATCTCGAATCAATCAACTTTTTCAACAAATGGCAAAGAGCATATAGGAGTCAGAAAGAGGGAATCGAACACGTATATAGACTGGTCGATTATATGAAAACAGCATTTAGTCAAAACGAAATCGGAACCGCGCTTTTCTTGGATGTAGAAAAAGCGTTCGACTCGGTATGGCACAATGGCGTGAGATATAAACTACGAAAATGGGATTACCCACTAAAATTCTAAGGATCATATCATCATTTCTAACTGACCGAAAAATCAAGGTGAGGGTTAATCGCGAGGTGTCCGAGGAAGTAATACTCGAAGCGGGAACACCACAAGGGTCGGTTCTAAGTCCGCTTCTTTTCATAATATATGTGAATGATATAGAAAAAGTAGGGAAAAACTTTGTTGAACTATCGCAGTTCTCAAACGACAAAGGCATTTGGACAGCCAGCAAGTCCAGAAACATAATTAAAAATCGTCTACAGGATACCATTCGCGATCTTGAGAGCTGGTGTGCCCTGTGGCGCATCAAACTTAATGCCGCCAAAACTCAAAAAGTTACGTTCTTCAAAAAGCAAAGGAAAAAACCAGTCCCAAGTATCGATCTCCAGTTATACGATCACAAACTAGAAGCAAACAAAGAGGCCAAATTTTTGGGATTTATCCTAGATAGCAATCTCAGTCTAAACAGTCACGTAAACTCCATTACGGTTAGAGCTACTGAACGTATCAATTTTCTGAAGATGATCAGAGGTAGAAATTGGGGAGCAAACAAGCTCTACAAAACATTTATACGTCCGGTACTAGAATACGGTGCCATAATAACAAGCGACCTAAGCAAAACCAACATTCAGAAGCTACAGAGGGTTCAAAATTATGCCCTGCGAGTGGCACTAAGCAAACCGAAATGGACACCGATAAAGGAACTTCACGAGCTAGCAAAAATAGAAACTATTGATACGCGATTAAAAGACCTACAAACCAAAACCATCAACAGACTCCAAGATAGTGAATTAATGGTTGAGCTGAACAAACACCGATCCCTTAACAGAAAAACAAAATAAGTTTCCAGAAAATAAAATAAAAAAAAAAAAAAAAAAAAAAAAAAAAAAAAAAATAATAAAATAAAATAAAATAAAAATTATACAATATAACTAAATCGCGTGGAGTCAGTGAGGATTGCCTCGCTACTCATTGGGAACTTTAAGATAGAGTCTGTGAGGACTGCCTCGCAACTCTGCTGAAGCGCGATTGAAACGCGTTTAATAAGATCTATATAACAAAACCCTCCACATACTCCAGGATAGTGAATCAATGGTGAAGCTGAACGAACACCGAACCCTAAATAGAAAAACAAAATAATCCACAGTAAATTAAAATTACTCAATAGAATTAAACTGCGTGGAGTCAGTGAGGATTGCCTCGCTACTCATGGAGATCTTTAGGATTGAGTCTGTGAGGATTGCCTCGCAACTCTGCGTGTGGGGAGTGGGCTCCGAAGAAACACACCCCTTACCCCATCCATAGCAATAATCACACAGCAGGCACAATATACAATAGCGGATACCTATCTTTCTCTCTACCTTTTACTTTTCTAACTGAACATTCTCAAATTTTCTTGCAACACTCTTATCATGAAGACGCATGGAAATGGTAGACAAAGCGTAGGAGGAATTGGTGCAACCTACCTTTCTGCAACATATACAAGAAACCACCAAACGCTAGGCAAGGATTGAAACAAGCTTGTCTGGCTGGGAACGAGTGTACATTTGATATAAATAAACATTTGAATAAAGATTTAACAGCCCTTTTAAGGGCTTGAGGGTGTGTGTCAGTGAGTGTTTTTTTTTTGGGGTGGGGGGTGGGGTGGAGGAGGTCATTTGGAATTCCCGAAGGATAACCAGATACCTCAAAATCACATACGGCATCCTATCTCCCAGAAGGCTTGATGGATGACTCCCGGTTTCCTAAAACTAAACTGTTGGAGCTTTCTCCACTTCTTTTTTGTAACCGCTATGGTCATATACCGGGGCCGCTACCAAACCGGCGTTGCTGTTTGGTTTTCTTTTCTCTTCTTCCTTTAAACTTGCCATCGCACAACATTACATTCTGGCTCGCCACCATGGTGGGACTCAAACCTCTACCATCGCCGAACTGGAACCGAATAGAGTTTTAAAGGCGTTGAGGGATTGAGTATTGAGCATCTAACACTCCAGCCTAAACTGCCGGGTATTCTAACCGCGTGCAGAACCCCCTCAGACTCCATTTTGGGCAATAGGAAAGCTAGGCCTGTGTGATCCAAGGGAAAAAAAATAAGGTTAACCGGGTCGCAAGGGATTTGTAAATCCCACATCGTCCCTGCGCGCCTTCGGCGCGCTAAAACCTTTCATTCATTCAAAGTTGGATTCATTTTCCTCAAAGTCTCTTTGAAAAAGCCAAACCAAGCGAAACGCGTCGAGACAGACGGATTATTTTCTACCTTTGTTGAAGACTACAACCAATCCAGGTATCTTCTCTAATAGGTAATATCTAGATTTCATTTTTAATTTATTTCATTTCTTCATTTTAAATTCATCTACCTATTCTTCAAATGGCTCAAAAAAGACAGAAGCATCAGGGAAAGAGAGTTGCCCAGTCTGGAAGAGGCCAGGAACAATCGTTCCAGGCCTATTCTAGATTGGTCAAGGCCCTTTTCCAGGTGATTCAGTGTATGCACCATATTGGGCTCTTAGAGCAGCATTTGGCCAACCGGGATTTCCCGAAACAGTTGGAGAAGAAAGTAGATGAGTTAGGTGGCTTTCTAAAGCCGGCTCTTCCCACCCCACACATTTTTTCTGTTTTTCGACAGATTAGTGTGGGATGGGCCAACCAAACGTTAAATGCTTTAGTTGAGCATTACAAGATAAATTTAAACCAGTTGAAGTCTAAGATAACTTTGGCTATGCGACCACCTCCTGGACTCGAAAAAATAGACTTCAACAGCGCTTCGGCGCGTGCCTTGATCTGGGCTCAAAAAAACTTTAAAAATAAGTTGACAGATAAGACGATTTCGGCCTATGGATCTTACATTTCGGAACTTCGCCCAGCGTCTGGAGTAAGGAACAATACGGGAGGGAGCAAGCAAACTCCGGCCCGTGTTGTCCCTCTAGCCCAACGCGAAAAGCAAAATAAGAAAAGATCAAGGCAAAGCACTTCTCCCTCTTCTTTTCCTTCTACTTCTTCTTTCTCTCAGAGTAAGCGCCTCAATTTGCAAACATCTCCGGTCCATATTGTGACTGAAGATGCTCGCAAATTGAGTAACGCTGTCTCGCCTCGTCTTGTTCCTCTACCTCCTACTCCTCCTCAGCCTTTCTTCTCTGGTTCTCCTAGTGCTCTCACTAGAACTCCTCCTCCTCCTTCTGTTTCCTCTCCTGCTTCTGTTTCCTCTCCTGCTTCTGTTTCTTCTCCCCCTTCCCCTGCCTCTAGTGTGGTTCAACCAGGTATATCGTACTCAAAGAAAGTCAAATCACCGAGCCGCAACTCGGGCCGCTCATTTGATTCTAAATTCTCCCAGTTTCGGCATAAAAGCGGAGTTAATTTTGACAAAAGGAATTGGCGCCTCCCCGATGTTTGTAAAAACATCCTTATGATTGGAAGTTCAAATTTAGGACGCATTGATCGAAATCCCCATCCGGACATCCAGGTGGAGTGTTACCCCGGCGCCAAATTCAATCATCTGCGCTCTATGTTTAAAGGGCACAGGGGCCAGTCCAGTCCCCAAAAAATATTATTAAATATTGGCGTGAATTCTCGAAACGATAATTCTGATCTCGTAGTTAAGCAGTTGCGGAATATGCTTAGCGATATCAGGGTGAAGTTTAGATCAGCAAAAATTTATTTCGCTGAACTAAACTTTTCGCAAAAACTCCCTCAGGCTGAGAGGAGAACCCTGAGCATCATCAACGAAACCATTCGGAAAGTGAAGGACGTTAACGTTATACCTAAAATTGATGACGCGAAGTTTGATGTTGCTCAGGATTTAATCCATTGGACCACGAGAACCGCCAATATTATGTACGATCACTGGTTGAACCACCTAAATTTAAACTAAGTAAAGGCAAAGGTAACAGCCGCCTAACAGATGTGGGATTAGGAACTAATGTGGTTAACCTGTCTGGCACCAATGACCTAACAACCCAAGAGAAATCTCTTTTAGATCGCGGTTTAACTTTTGTACCAGCACCAAAGCCTAAAACTGATAACCAAACAAATTTACCATCATACAACTGTAATTTTCTTAGGCAAATGAAATTAGCCGACCGCTTCAGAAACTCCAGCGGTCGGAAACTTCCTTTTACAGAATCATCTGGTTGGTCACCTCCAGATAATAATAATAACTCTTTGGCCAGCCGCTGATTTGTCGCGGTCCTCATAAGAGAAGGCCATCATTCCCCCTGCACCCCACCCCCTCTTCCCCTCCTCTCCTCCCAGCATTCAGATATAAACTGCTTAATAGTGTTCCTCACTTCCTCTTTTTCAATTTCTTCAATAAGCATTCCTACCCTCTCCCTCGTGTCCCCCTTCAGCCATCTATCCTTTGTTTCTTCACCCCACTTCTGCATTATTCTTCCAGTAAATTTTATTCTATGAGGTATATACTGTGGGCATTCCAAGAGAAAATGTTCCAGGGTCTCCACTACTCCAGAGTGGCACATTAGGCATCCCTTTTCCCCATCTCTCCCAATTTTTCCCCGAAGCTCCAGTGATCTTGATCTCAGTTTGAACAGCAGTGACCCTCCAAAGGTGCCATCTAGGTACTTCTCAAAAGCTGGCTTTTCTTTATATTGTAACCCCTGCAGTGATCTTTTCACGCTAACCCCTGCTCGCCAGTTTCGATTGCAATCTTCCATGACTCTCTCTTTGACAAACCTTTTGCCTTCTTTCATTCCTACTTCTATGTTTGTGACCTCTATAGAGTAATTGTCCATTAGTTCCCTCACATGTTTTGACCACCCCGTTTCTATATTAGAATTCCAAATGGTATCGAGCATCAATTTGCACCACCGGTTGTCAGGTAGGTTTCTCAAGTAGTTAAAGTAACACAGTTTTCCCAAATCTACCCTGTCCTTGATTTTCATCCACCCAAGCTCCCCCCTTACTGCTTCCAAAGCTGCAGCATTACTCGACCCTGTTATCCATCTGCCGGCATCGTTTTGAGTATTTTCCAACTTCTTAATAACGGTTTGGTTTAATGGAATCACGTCCGTGCCATACGTTATACTTGGTAAACCCACCCTCTCCCACAGTGTTTTCCCCACAAAGACCTTGTTGAAACTATTTTTCCCTAAAAGTTTTAGTTGGTTCAGAATTCTTTTCCCCTTCAGAATCAGTTTGGCTGAGTAATTTCTGTACACCCCTCTTCCCGTTATATTTATGCTTACCCCTAGATACTCATACTCTCCCGTTTCTCCTACAGTGATTTGTTTGCTTTCCCCTTCGGGGATTGAGAACTCCCCCACTCTCCATCTCTTCGTGATATCTACCTTGCGTCCAACGGGTATTACCTTGCTTTTATTTTCATTTAGTTCTAGCCGCCAAGTGTTCCCATATCTACCAACAATTTCCAACAGTTTCTCTAGCCCCTGTACAGTTCTAGACATTAACACCATGTCGTCCGCAAAGAATAAGCCTGGTATCTTTATGTCTCCAACATTTACCCCCTCCGCACTCTGAATTAGTTCGTCCCCTAAATCTTTAACATACAATGCAAACAAAATCGGTGAAAAGATACACCCCTGCTTCAGGCCTATATCCATAGGGACTCGTTTTGTAGTGATACTCCCTAGGCTGAGTTGGCTTTGCACATCTGTATACAGTGCTTTCATGATTCCCACAAAGTCACCCCCCAGTCCGATGCCCTCGAGCTTTCGCCACATACCTTCCCTCCACACTCGGTCGTACGCTTTTTTCACATCCAGAAATGCCAGAAACATCTTTTTCTTTTCAGCCTTTGTTGATTCTATCAGTTGGGTGAGTGTAAATAGGTGATCAGTGACTCTTCGTCCTTTCCTGAAACCATTTTGAATTTCTCCTAAAAAACCTTTCTCTTCAATAACTTCCTCTAGTCTGCCGTATATGACCTTACAGAATACTTTTCCGATGTTACTACTAACTGATATCCCCCTATAGTTATCTAGAACTTCCTTATCCCCCTTTTTGTGTATGAACGACACCTTACTTTCCCTCCACTCTCTGGGGACCTCTTGCTTTCGCAGAGCCAGGTTGAAAAGGTTTGTCAGGACTTCAATAAGTGCCTCCCCTCCATTTTTGAGGAATTCGTTCGGAATTTCATCAGTCCCTCCCGCTTTACCATTTTTTAATTTCGAGACCACGTTCCGCACTTCTTCTGCCGTTATTTCGCTACATACACGATTGGATAGGTTCTCCTCCACCAGTGTATTTCTTTTTGGTGGGGACCCACTGCCCCATCGCCTATCGTTTATCTTTTCCCAGTGCTTGACTAACTCTGAAGCGATACGGCCTTTATCTTCTGTACTTTCCCCATCCACTTTGATACTCTGCACACTACTTTTCCCCCGTTTATTTACCCAGTTCCAAAATACGTTTGAGCTCGAACCCCCCGTTTTCTTTATTGTTCTGGCAAGACTGCAATTGTGCTCCTTCCTATTATTATTCTTTATCTCATTCACCTTTTTCCGTGCCAGTTCATATTCTCCTTTCATTAGTCTCGTGTCATTGTTATCCACCCCTTTAAGCTTCCTACTTCTTCTGTAAGCAGCGCATTTTACCTTCCTTTCTTTTATAGCCTTTTTCAGTCCCTCGTTAACCCTGTATCCAAGCTCTTTCATTGGGACCCTCACCCTTCCTATACACTCCTTCCCTGCCTCTGATAGGCTATTTACTATGCCATCTGAAATACTCTGGACATTTGCATCCCTAGGTATACATTCAAGATTTGGTTTTAGTTTTTCCCGAAACTGCTTCCAGTCGGCTCCTTGTTTTAGTCCCCAAACTTCCTTGAAGGTATTTCTGTCTCTATTCGTCTTTTTGCCCATAATCTTAACTGTTATCAGGTTGTGATCACTACCCAAGTCATTTTTTCCCTCGTCATCTATTTCTACATCTATAACCTCCCTCCATACGCTAATGTCAGTGAGTATATAATCAATTATTGTTTTCTTATCGTTCCTCTCCCAGGTCCATTTACCCTTACATTTCGCATCCCTGTTCAGGATCTTTAAACCAAGCTCTTTTGATAGGTCCAACATCTTCCTCCCATTCGTGTTAATTTTCCTATCACCTCCCTGTATGCCCTCCTCCTTATCCCCGATGTGCCCATTGAAGTCCCCCATTAGGACAATACTGAACCCTCTGCTCCCAAGCTCTGTGATATTCGATCTAAGAGTTGTATATATTGAATCATTCCACTCGGGCTTACTTCCCTCCACTGCTAAGTATACAACACCAACGGCAACACTCCTGTTTCCTAACTTGATTTTTGCCCAGACTATTTCGTTGGATACTGGAATCTGAGTCCTTGCTTCTGTGAGATCTGTAATCAATGAGGGCTGTAATTCCTCTTTAGCGTAGATGCCAACACCCCCACCCCGTTTCTGACCCTCAGTTCGCCCAGCTCCTATCCACACGCAACCCTTCATCTGATCAACCCGCTCATCCCGTCGTATCCACGTCTCACTTAGACCCATTATATCGAAGTCTCCTTCGTCCATCATTGTTGATATTTCGCTTACTTTCTTGTGCAGCCCCTGGATGTTACAGTACCCAAACTTAATGAATCTTTGTTTTTTTGTCATCACTGGCACATTATTATAACCCTGGTATGTCCCTGTATTGTGCATGTTTGTTGTTCTTCCCATGTTCCCAGCATTTGTGCCACTCTGGGTTACCGGCTGTGGTCCCCTACCCCCCTTTTCTCCAAAAAAGGCCCAGCCACCTGTAAGATTTTTTGGCCCAACAGGTCTGTACCCATCCTACTTAAATGCAATCCGTCTCGCCCATACAACTCTCCTTGTCCCCAGAATGAATCCCAGTGGTCAATGAAATGTACTCCCAAGTCTTTGCAGTGCTCTTCCAGCTCCTCGTTTAGTGCCATAATCCGCGAGTTCCTCTCATTTCCACCACCCATAACGGGGAGCACCCCTGAAACGATGATCCGAGCATTCCTGCTAAGTAGCTTACTAATTAGGTCCTTGTATGTGTCCACCAAACGAACTGATTTCCTCTCCCTGATGTTATTGGACCCCACATGTAATACCACTACCGGATCAGGCCCCGACCCAGCTACAATACCGTCCAATCTATCCCTCAGGTCCTCCACTTTAGCCCCCGGAAAGCACAGAACTGTTCTATTTTTACTGTCCGGACCACAGACAACCTTGTCGATCCCCCGAACTATGCTACTTCCCGCAACCACCAACTTACTTTTGGACCTCGCCCTATTTATCTCCTCTAGTCTCCTATTGTTTACAGCGTCCTCTTCCTCTCCAACAGCCCCACTCGGACTCAATATCGGTATCGGTATCTTTGACCTAGGATTACTCCTATCCTTGTCCCTCCGTCTCTTTCCAGGCCCTGAGCTACCTGGACTACTCCCCTGGTCTTCCCCCGGATCCCTCCTCCTTTTTCCTGGCCTAGACCCCAAGCTACTATCTGTTGCAACTACCTCCATCTCCTCCTCTGTCTCTTCCGAATCGAGCACATCAAATCTGTTTCTGGTGCTGCACTCCCCACTGCCTTTGGACTTTACACCCCTATCTACCTGCTTCTCTGGCCCCCCTTTCCTACCACTTTTGGTAGTCCACGCCAAACGCTTTACAGCATTGTTCCGGCCTGGGCCCCCCTCATCTGTCCTACGTACTTTTCTAGCAGCCCCCACCTCATCACCTACCTCATTCACATCAAAGGTTCTACCCCCATGTTTCCTCTTGGAACCACCGACAACCTTCCATCCTTCTCGGAAAGCCACTTTCACAGGCGTAACTCCAGACAGCCCCGCCCTACCAAGTCTTCCCTTCAGCTCAGCAATCTCCCCCTCAAACTTAACAATTGTCTCAAGTAGGCGGAGGATTTCCTGACAGTTTGCACATACCTCTCCATATCCCATCGAGCGACAGTCCCCATACATCATAGAACACTGTTTACAAACTTCAAGCCCAATATCGCCATCGGTGGCCCCACCAACCCGGCTCTGACCGACACCCCCAGTGACCTCTGTCTGCACACCAATACTTACTCCGTTGGCACCGTTGACCTGGACCGCGATATTACACGTATTTACCTCCATACTTACCTCCGTCTGAACAGACCTGCTCGCCATCATCAAGACAAAATTACGCGATCGGACAGGGAAAATTGTAAACACGCGACACGCGACAAAAGGCAACACGACGAACCGTTCGACAACTTAGCGCTCACAGTTTTATTTAAGGCCTCCTAACTTTGTCCCAGTTACTATACTAAACTAACTCCCCACAAAGTTGAATAAAATAACCTGAAAATGAAATATATATGATTAGTAAACAATAAAAATACTTAATTTCGATTCGTAACCAAGGAGACTTCTTCTGTATAGACAGACGAGGAAGAAAGGTAGTGAAGTAGATCCCGAAATTATTGAGGCTAGCAAACGAATCATCCAAAAGGTGTTCAGCATGAACATACTCTCCGATAAAGACAATTTAACAGTAGGTGAACGGAGAGCCCTCACGAAACTTCGAAAAAATAAGAAATTAGTAATTAAACCAGCCGAGAAAGGTGGGTCGGTAGTTGTTCTATCTCGGGATAATTATATAAAGGAAGCCATGAGACAACTCAGCAATACTAAACATTATAAGAAAATAGATTCACTTATTTGGCCTAGTAATATCGAAAAATTCAATAAGATCTTAAAATTTCTCCTCGACGAAGGTCACATTACCAAAAAACAATTGAAATATTTAACAGCTAAGCTCAGTGCTCAAACAAGACAATTTTATATCCTACCAAAGATCCACAAGGACCGTTCTTCATGGACGGATGACTTAACTCCACCCGGGAGGCCAATTGTATCAGATTGTAATTCGGAATCTTATGCTATCTCGGAATTAATTGATTATCATCTGAAACCTATAGCAAATAGACATCCGAGCTATCTAAAAAATACACAGGATTTCCTGTAAAAAATTTCGAAATTGAATATATCGAAAAATGCAATTCTGGCTACTTTGGATATCGACAGTATGTATACGAACATTGATATTGATAAAGGTGTTAAATCAGTTAAAAATGCATTTGAAAAATATCCGGATGCGAAACGCCCGGGTGAACAAATTTTGGATCTTTTAGACCTGAGCTTAAAAGGTAATGACTTTCAATTCAATGGAAAATATTTTCTACAAATAATGGGTTGTCCTATGGGCAAAAGATTCAGTCCTAATTTTGCAAGCATTTATGTAGCGGAATGGGAGGAAAATGCCTTAAGCAAATGTGCAAAGCATCCTCTCGTATATCTGAGGTATTTAGATGACATTTTTATTATTTGGGAACATTCAAAAGAAGATTTTGATGAATTTTTAAAAATTTTGAACAATCACGATTCAAATATTAAATTGAAAGCTACTATCAGTGAAAATTCTGTTGATTTTCTCGATGTGACCGTGTATAAAGGCAAGCAATTTCAGGCGTCCGGTTATTTAGATTATAAAGTGTATTTTAAACCAACTGATTCACATCAATTGTTGCACACAAACTCATTTCATCCTCAACATACATTTAAAGGTATCATCAAATCACAACTCATTCGTTTCCACCGCAATTCAAGTGATAAGGTAAATTTCAATGAGGCTTGTTCTACTCTATTTGGCGCCCTCAGATCGAGAGGGTACTCGCTGCGCCTCTTGCGTAGCCTGAAATCCCAAACCCTGAAAAAGCTCGAAAGTCCAGCTGAAACTACCGATTTCGAACCACTGAAGATTGAACACAACAGACCGTTGCAGAATGGTAGTGGCGTGGTAATTAATTGCAAAAAGCCTCGTTGTAGACTGCATACTTTTATGCCTGATCAGAAAGAGGAATTTTCCTCTGAACAAACGAAAAATCATTATCAGATCCGTAACCCCCTTCATTGTGATTCACCAAACATTATTTACCTTATCACTTGTAAGCGATGTCGGAAACAGTATGTTGGTCAAAGTCAAAATCCTTTTCGAGAACGTGCTACTAGACACAAGCAGGACATAAAACATAATGCTGATGCCCCAGTAGCACAACATTTTAACCTTCCTGGCCATTCTTTGGACGATTTCGAAATCCATCCTATTGAACAACCACCAATTAAAGACACATTAGAAGAAACGGATGAATTTAGAAAAAAACGTGAAGCTTTTTGGATCAATACGCTTCAAACTCTCTGGCCATTTGGTATGAACATATCAGAGGGCGAATGCGAAAGGAGGTCCATCATTCCTTTCACTTTAACGTACAACAGAATGAATATCGAAATAGCAAAAATGTTAAAAGATGAATTCAATTTTACCAATGCTAAATTAAATGAACCTTTGAATCTTCGACCTGTCATCGCCTATAAGAAAAACAAAAGCTTGCGTAACATCCTTGTGTGTGTGTGTGTGTGTGTGTGTGTGTGTGTGTGTGTGTGTGTGTGTGTGTGTGTGTGTGTGTGTGTGTGTTGAGGTTAAAAAATCGCACTGGCACAGACATTTCCTACTGAAACGTTTTTTTCTTTTAATATGCCGCCGAAAAATTGTTTTCATTTACTGAACCCTGATTGGTTTCAAACATGACAAAAAAGTACATAAAATTGATTTAAACTAAGTGATGAGCTTAGGAACTGGTTAAACTGACTGGCAAAAATTGATGTTATTCATCGATGGGCTCTAATTTAGTCCTTACAAGGATGTTACGCAAGCTTTTGTTTTTCTTATAGGCGATGACAGGTCGAAGATTCAAAGGTTCATTTAATTTAGCATTGGTAAAATTGAATTCATCTTTTAACATTTTTACTATTTCGATATTCATTCTGTTGTATGTTAAAGTGAAAGGAATGATGGACCTCCTTTCGCATTCGCCCTCTGATATGTTCATACCAAATGGCCAGAGGGTTTGAAGCGTATTGATCCAAAAAGCTTCACGTTTTTTTCTAAATTCATCCGTTTCTTCTAATGTGTCTTTAATTGGCGGTTGTTCAATAGGATGGATTTCGAAATCGTCCAAAGAATGGCCAGGAAGGTTAAAATGTTGTGCTACTGGGGCATCAGCATTATGTTTTATATCCTGTTTGTGTCTAGTAGCACGTTCTCGGAAAGGATTTTGACTTTGACCAACATACTGTTTCCGACATCGCTTACAAGTGATAAGGTAAATAATGTTTGGTGAATCACAATGGAGGGGGTTACGGATCTGATTATGATTTTTCGTTTGTTCTGAGGAAAATTCCTCTTTTTGATCAGGCATAAAAGTATGCAGTCTACAACGAGGCTTTTTGCAATTAAATACCGCGCCACTACCATTTTGAAACGGTCTGTTGTGTTCAATCTTCAGTGGTTCGAAATCGGTACTTTCAGCTGGACTTTGGAGCTTTTTCAGGGTTTGGGATTTCAGGCTACGCAAAAGGCGCAGCGAGTACCCTCTCGATCTGAGGGCGCCAAATAGAGTAGAACAAGCCTCATTGAAATTTACCTTATCACTTGAATTGCGGTGGAAACGAATGAGCTGTGATTTGATGATACCTTTAAATGTATGTTGAGGATGAAATGATTTTGTGTGCAACAATTGATGTGAATCAGATGGTTTAAAATACACTTTATAATCTAAATGACCGGACGCCTGAAATTGCTTGCCTTTATACACGGTCACATCGAGAAAATCAACAGAATTTTCACTGATAGTAGCTTTCAATTTAATATTTGGATCGTGATTGTTCAAAATTTCTAAAAATTCATCAAAATCTTCTTTTGAATGTTCCCAAATAATAAAAATGTCATCTAAATACCTGAGATATACGAGAGGATGCTTTGCACATTTGCTTAAGGCATTTTCCTCCCATTCCGCTACATAAATGCTTGCAAAATTAGGACTGAATCTTTTGCCCATAGGAAAACCCATTATTTGTAGAAAATATTCTCCATTGAATTGAAAGTCATTACCTTTTAAGCTCAGCTCTAAAAGATCCAAAATTTGTTCATCCGGGCGTTTCGCATCCGGGTATTTTTCAAATGCATTTTTAACTGATTTAAGACCTTTATCAATGTCAATGTTCGTATACATACTGTCGATATCCAAAGTAGCCAGAATTGCATTTCTCGATATTTTCAATTTCGAAATTTTGGACAGGAAATCCTGTGTATTTTTTAGATAGCTCGGATGTCTATTTGCTATAGGTTTCAGATGATAATCAATTAATTCCGAGATCGCATAAGATTCCGAATTACAATCTGATAGAATTGGCCTTCCGGGTGGAGTTAAGTCATCCGTCCATGAAGAACGGTCCTTGTGGATCTTTGGTAGGATATAAAATTGTCTTGTTTGAGCACTGAGCTTAGCTGTTAAATATTTCAATTGTTTTTTGGTAATGTGACCTTCGTTGAGGAGAAATTTTAAGATCTTATTGAATTTTTCGATATTACTAGGCCAAATAAGTGAATCTATTTTCTTATAATGTTTAGTATTGCTGAGTTGTCTCATGGCTTCCTTTATATAATTATCCCGAGATAGAACAACTACCGACCCACCTTTGTCGGCTGGTTTAATTACTAATTTCTTATTTTTTCGAAATTTCGTGAGGGCTCTCCGTTCACCAGCTGTTAAATTGTCTTTATCGGAGAGTATGTTCATGCTGAACACCTTTTGGATGATTCGTTTGCTAGCCTCAATAATTTCGGGATCTACTTCACTATCTGGAGGTGACCAACCAGATGATTCTGTGAAAGGAAGTTTCCGACCGCTGGAGTTTCTAAAGCGGTCAGCTAATTTCATTTGCCTAAGAAAATTACAGTTGTATGATGGTAAATTTGTTTGGTTATCAGTTTTTGGCTTTGGTGCTGGTACAAAAGTTAAGCCGCGATCTAAAAGAGATTTATCTTGGGTTGTTAGGTCATTGGTGCCAGACAGGTTAACCACATTAATTCCTAATCCCACATCTGTTAGGCGGCTGTTACCTTTGCCTTTACTTAGTTTAAATATAGGTGGTTCAACCAGTGATCGTACATAATATTGGCGGTTCTCGTGGTCCAATGGATTAAATCCTGAGCAACATCAAACTTCGCGTCATCAATTTTTGGTATCACGTTAACGTCCTTCACTTTCCGAATGGTTTCGTTGATGATGCTCAGGGTTCTCCTCTCAGCCTGAGGGAGTTTTTGCGAAAAGTTTAGTTCAGCGAAATAAATTTTTGCTGATCTAAACTTGACCCTGATATCGCTAAGCATATTCCGCAACAGCTTAACTACGAGCTCAGAATTATCGTTTCGAGAATTCACGCCAATATTTAATAATATTTTTTGGGGACTGGACTGGCCCCTGTGCCCTTTAAACATAGAGCGCAGATGATTGAATTTGGCGCCAGGGTAACACTCCACCTGGATGTCCGGATGGGGATTTCGATCAATGCGTCCTAAATTTGAACTTCCAACCATAAGGATGTTTTTACAAACATCGGGGAGGCGCCAATTCCTTTTGTCAAAATTAACTCCGCTTTTATGCCGAAACTGGGAGAATTTAGAATCAAATGAGCGGCCCGAGTTGCGGCTCGGTGATTTGACTTTCTCTGAGTACGATATACCTGGTTGAACCACACTAGAGGCAGGAGAGGGGGCAGAAGAAACAGAAGCAGGAGAGGAAACAGAAGCAGGAGAAGAAACAGAAGGAGGAGGAGGAGTTCTAGTGAGAGCACTAGGAGAACCAGAGAAGAAAGGCTGAGGAGGAGTAGGAGGTAGAGGAACAAGACGAGGCGAGACAGCGTTGCTCAACTTGCGAGCATCTTCAGTCACAATATGGATCGGAGATGTTTGCAAATTGAGGCGCTTACTCTGAGAGAAAGAAGAAGTAGAAGGAAAAGAAGAGGGAGAAGTGCTTTGCCTTGATCTTTTCTTATTTTGCTTTTCGCGTTGGGGTAGAGGGACAACACGGGCCGGAGTTTGCCTGCTCCCTCCCGTATTGTTCCTTACTCCAGACGCTGGGCGAAGTTCCGAAATGTAAGACTCATAGGCCGAAATCGTCTTATCTGTCAACTTATTTTTAAAGTTCTTTTTAGCCCAGATCAAGGCACGCGCCGAAGCGCTGTTGAAGTCTATTTTTTCGAGTCCAGGAGGTGGTCGCATAGCCAAATTTATCTTAGACTTCAACTGGTTTAAATTTATCTTATAATGCTCAACTAAAGCATTTAACGTTTGATTGGCCCATCCCACACTAATCTGTCGAAAAACAGAAAAAATGTGTGGGGTGGGAAGAGCTGGCTTTAGAAAGCCACCTAACTCATCTACTTTCTTCTCCAGCTGTTTCGGGAAATCCCGATTTGCCGAATGGTGCTCTAATAGCCCAATGTGGTGCAAACATTGAAGCACCTGAAACAAAGCCTTGACCAGCCTAGAATAAGCCTGGAACGATAGTTCCTGGCCAGTTCCGGACTGGGCAACTCTCTGCCTCTGATGCATCTGCCCTTTTCTTGCCATTGTTAAAGAAAGTAGCTGAATTAAGTATAAATAAAATATAAAATTGATGAAATAAATAAAATTGGAAAATTAGATATTACCTATTAAAGAAGATACCTGGATTGGTTGCAGTCTTCAGCAAAGGTAGAAAATAATCCGTCTGTCTCGACGCGTTTCGCTTGGTTTGGCTTTTTCAAAGAGACTTTGAGGAAAATGAATCCAACTTTGGGAGGGCATGCATGGTATATATCCATATGTGGGCTGGGGGTGTTTTTCACAGCTCAGTATATAATTAAACTCGGTAACAAGCTGACAAATGTCACTCATCTAATTAATTCTTTTCAATCTGAGATGTCCCAAGTTTGTTTTTCACAACTCAGTTTGTGTCGTCCAAACAAATTAGATGAAACCCTATTGATTGGCTTCCATTGAATTTTAATCAGTCAGTGAGTCGTTTGCTTTACTGACCCCATGAAGCCTTATTGGTTGGCTTTGGTTTAAGTAAAACCAATCTGGAGCGGTTTGCTTTACTGGCTTCAGAAGTATGTGAAAATAATATGAAAAAATGGTTTGATAATATATTGAGACTAAAGAAATAAATGAAAAAACAACGCCAAAGATCAAGATGCCTCACGAATGGTATAAGTTGGAATGAATATCCCCCGACTGAGTTTTATGACGGAAAATATTTTACACCACGTAGAAATTGTGTGTTTTACCTTCTGAACCTCTACATTGTGTGAAAGGTATGAAAAATTAAAAATAAAAATAATAAAAAAATAATAAATAAATAGATAAATAAATAAATAAATAAATAAATAAATAAATAAATAAATAAATAAATAAATAAATAAAAAATAAAAAATAAAAAAATAAAAATAATAAATATAATAAATAAATTAATATATAAATAAATGATAATTTTATTTAAGAAATACATACACATGATTGAAATTGGAACCTATTTTGTTTTGGGGCATATATGAACTCTGGCACTCGCCTGTGTGTGTTTGAGGTTAAAAAATCGCACTGGCACAGACATTTCCTACTGAAACGTTTTTTTCTTTTAATATGCCGCCGAAAAATTGTTTTCATTTACTGAACCCTGATTGGTTTCAAACATGACAAAAAAGTACATAAAATTGATTTAAACTAAGTGATGAGCTTAGGAACTGGTTAAACTGACTGGCAAAAATTGATGTTATTCATCGATGGGCTCTAATTTAGTCCTTACAAGGATGTTACGCAAGCTTTTGTTTTTCTTATAGGCGATGACAGGTCGAAGATTCAAAGGTTCATTTAATTTAGCATTGGTAAAATTGAATTCATCTTTTAACATTTTTGCTATTTCGATATTCATTCTGTTATATGTTAAAGTGAAAGGAATGATGGACCTCCTTTCGCATTCGCCCTCTGATATGTTCATACCAAATGGCCAGAGGGTTTGAAGCGTATTGATCCAAAAAGCTTCACGTTTTTTTCTAAATTCATCCGTTTCTTCTAATGTGCCTTTAATTGGTGGTTGTTCAATAGGATGGATTTCGAAATCGTCCAAAGAATGGCCAGGAAGGTTAAAATGTTGTGCTACTGAGGCATCAGCATTATGTTTTATATCCTGTTTGTGTCTAGTAGCACGTTCTCGAAAAGGATTTTGACTTTGACCAACATACTGTTTCCTACATCGCTTACAAGTGATAAGGTAAATAATGTATGGTGAATCTCAATGGAGGGGGTTACGGATCTGATAATGATTTTTCGTTTGTTCGGAGGAAAATTCCTCTTTCTGATTAGGCATAAAAGTATGCAGTCTACAACGAGGCTTTTTGCAATTAAATACCGCGCCACTACCGTTCTGCAACGGTCTGTTGTGTCCAATCTTCAATGGTTCGAAATCGGTAGTTTCAGCTGGACTTTCGAGCTTTTTCAGGGTTTGGGATTTCAGGCTACGCAAGAGGCGCAGCGAGTACCCTCTCGATCTGAGGGCGCCAAATAGAGTAGAACAAGCCTCATTGAAATTTACCTTATCACTTGAATTGCGGTGGAAACGAATGAGTTGTGATTTGATGATACCTTTAAATGTATGTTGAGGATGAAATGATTTTGAGTGCAACAATTGATGTGAATCAGTTGGTTTAAAATACACTTTATAATCTAAATGACCGGACGCCTGAAACTGCTTGCCTTTATACACGGTCACATCGAGAAAATCAACAGAATTTTCACTGATAGTAGCTTTCAATTTAATATTTGGATCGTGATTGTTCAAAATTTCTAAAAATTCATCAAAATCTTCTTTTGAATGTTCCCAAATAATAAAAATGTCATCTAAATACCTGCAATATACGAGAGGATGCTTTGCACATTTGCTTAAGGCATTTTCCTCCCATTCCGCTACATAAATGCTTGCAAAATTAGGACTGAATCTTTTGCCCATAGGACAACCCATTATTTGTAGAAAATATTCTCCATTGAATTGAAAGTCATTACCTTTTAAGCTCAGCTCTAAAAGATCCAAAATTTGTTCATCCGGGCGTTTCGCATCCGGATATTTTTCAAATGCATTTTTAACTGATTTAACACCTTTATCAATATCAATGTTCGTATACATACTGTCGATATCCAAAGTAGCCAGAATTGCATTTTTCGATATTTTCAATTTCGAAATTTTTGACAGGAAATCCTGTGTATTTTTTAGATAGCTCGGATGTCTATTTGCTATAGGTTTCAGATGATAATCAATTAATTCCGAGATCGCATAAGATTCCGAATTACAATCTGATACAATTGGCCTCCCGGGTGGAGTTAAGTCATCCGTCCATGAAGAACGGTCCTTGTGGATCTTTGGTAGGATATAAAATTGTCTTGTTTGAGCACTGAGCTTAGCTGTTAAATATTTCAATTGTTTTTTGGTAATGTGACCTTCGTCGAGGAGAAATTTCAAGATCTTATTGAATTTTTCGATATTACTAGGCCAAATAAGTGAATCTATTTTCTTATAATGTTTAGTATTGCTGAGTTGTCTCATGGCTTCCTTTATATAATTATCCCGAGATAGAACAACTACCGACCCACCTTTGTCGGCTGGTTTAATCACTAATTTCTTATTTGTTCGAAGTTTCGTGAGGGCTCTCCGTTCACCAGCTGTTATATTGTCTTTATCGGAGAGTATGTTCATGCTGAACACCTTTTTGATGATTCGTTTGCTAGCCTTAATAATTTCGGGATCTACTTCACTATCTGGAGGTGACCAACCAGATGATTCTGTAAAAGGAAGTTTCCGACCGCTGGAGTTTCTAAAGTGGTCGGCTAATTTCATTTGCCTAAGAAAATTACAGTTGTATGATGGTAAATTTGTTTGGTTATCAGTTTTAGGCTTTGGTGCTGGTACAAAAGTTAAACCGCGATCTAAAAGAGATTTCTCTTGGGTTGTTAGGTCATTGGTGCCAGACAGGTTAACCACATTAGTTCCTAATCCCACATCTGTTAGGCGGCTGTTACCTTTGCCTTTACTTAGTTTAAATTTAGGTGGTTCAACCAGTGATCGTACATAATATTGGCGGTTCTCGTGGTCCAATGGATTAAATCCTGAGCAACATCAAACTTCGCGTCATCAATTTTTGGTATCACGTTAACGTCCTTCACTTTCCGAATGGTTTCGTTGATGATGCTCAGGGTTCTCCTCTCAGCCTGAGGGAGTTTTTGCGAAAAGTTTAGTTCAGCGAAATAATTTTTTGCTGATCTAAACTTGACCCTGATATCGCTAAGCATATTCCGCAACTGCTTAACTACGAGATCAGAATTATCGTTTCGAGAATTCACGCCAATATTTAATAATATTTTTTGGGGACTGGACTGGCCCCTGTGCCCTTTAAACATAGAGCGCAGATGATTGAATTTGGCGCCGGGGGTAACACTCCACCTGGATGTCCGGATGGGGATTTCGATCAATGCGTCCTAAATTTGAACTACCAATCATAAGGATGTTTTTACAAACATCGGGGAGGCGCCAATTCCTTTTGTCAAAATTAACTCCGCTTTTATGCCGAAACTGGGAGAATTTAGAATCAAATGAGCGGCCCGAGTTGCGGCTCGGTGATTTGACTTTCTCTGAGTACGATATACCTGGTTGAACCACACTAGAGGCAGGAGAAGGGGGAGAAGAAACAGAAGCAGGATAGGAAACAGAAGCAGGAGAAGAAACAGAAGCAGAAGAAGAAACAGAAGCAGGAGAAGAAACAGAAGGAGGAGGAGGAGTTCTAGTGAGAGCACTAGGAGAACCAGAGAAGAAAGGCAGAGGAGGAGTAGGAGGTAGAGGAGCAAGACGAGGCGAGACAGCGTTACTGAATTTGCGAGCATCTTCAGTAACAATATGGACCGGAGATGTTTGCAAATTGAGGCGCTTACTCTGAGAGAAAGAAGTAGAAGTGCTTTGCCTTGATCTTTTCTTATTTTGTTTTTCGCGTTGGGGTAGAGGGACAACACGGGCCGGAGTTTGCTTGCTCCCTCCCGTATTGTTTCTTACTCCAGACGCTGGGCGAAGTTCCGAAATGTAAGACTCATAAGCCGAAATCGTCGTCTTATCTGTCAACTTATTTTTAAAGTTTTTTTGAGCCCAGATCAAGGCACGCGCCGAAGCGCTGTTGAAGTCTATTTTTTCGAGTCCAGGAGGTGGTCGCATAGCCAAAGTTATCTTAGACTTCAACTGGTTTAAATTTACCTTATAATGCTTAACTAAAGCATTTAACGTTTGGTTGGCCCATCCCACACTAATCTGTCGAAAAACAGAAAAAATGTGTGGGGTGGGAAGAGCCGGCTTTAGAAAGCCACCTAACTCATCTACTTTCTTCTCCAACTGTTTCGGGAAATCTCGGTTGGCCAAATGCTGCTCTGGGAGCCCAATATAGTGCATATACTGAATCACCTGGAAAGGGGCCTTGACCAATCTAGAATAGGCCTGGAACGATTGTTCCTGGCCTCTTCCAGACTGGGCAACTCTCTTTCCCTGATTCTTCTGTCTTTTTTGAGCCATTTGAAGAATAGGTAGATGAATTTAAAATGAAATTAAAATGAAGAAATGAAATAAATTAAAATGAAATCTAGATATTACCTATTAGAGAAGATACCTGGATTGGTTGTAGTCTTCAGCAAAGGTAGAAAATAATCCGTCTGTCTCGACGCGTTTCGCTTGTTTTTGCTTCTTCAAGGAGACTTTGAGGAAAATGATTCCAACTTGGGGAGGACATGCCTGGTATATATCCATATGTGGGCTGGGGTGTTTTTCACAGCTCAGTACATAATTAAACTCGGTGACAAGCTGACAAATGTCACTCATCAAGATAATTCTTTTCAACCTGAGTGTCCCAAGTTTGTTTTCACAACTCAGTTTGTGTCGTCCAAACAAATTAGATGAAGCCCTATTGACTGGCTTTCAGTGATTTTTAATCAGTCAGCTGAGTGGTTTGCTTTACTGACCACATGAAGCCCTATTGGTTGGCTTTGATTTAAGTATAACCAATCGGAGGGGGTTTGCTTTACTGGCTTCAGAAGTGTGTGAAAATAATATGAAAAATGGTTTTATAAAATATATTTGCTAATTGACAGTCATACTGATCGGACGTGTCTGTGAAAGCTCCTGACTGAACACATCTCACAGCTTGGATATTAACAAAGCCTATTGTTCTCTGTACCACTTCTGTGCACTCTAGTGTAATTTTGTAAGTGTTTATCTTTAACTCTATCTATTTTCTATTTGCTTTTCTCTGTTAAAACTAAATATACCTCAACGAAATATTTTACCAATAATTTGCTGATAACTTAGACAATAACTGATAACTGATAACTGATAACTGAACAGAGTGACATGGCAACTAACTCCACCACTGAACCCACTTCGGGAATGGATTTAATATCGATGATATCTGGATTTCAAAAAGAGATAGCTAGATTGAACGACACTATAGAGGGTTTGCGCTCGGATATTAGGGCTCAAAAAGAACAGTTCGAGAAAGAAAAAATGGAATTAATAAAAGCTTCGACGGAATCAAAAAAGGAAAATAAGTCGGCATCTGGAAAAAAGGGAAAAGGAAGAAATAATTCAGGTTTGGGTTCGTGCCCCAGCAACGGAAACTCTAAACAAAAGGGCAAGGGTGTGGAGTCCAACTCGTTGGGTCCTAAAACGAACACAGTTACGGATATCGCTAGTGTTTCTAAACCAGTTGAAACAACTCAGCAGTTTTCGAAAACTAATCCTAGCAAGGGGATGGTGGGCAAAACTAATCCGACACCTGTTTCGCCCTTTATAGATAATACCGCTGAGATAGGGAGACCTGTGCACGCCATCTCTTTGGAAGTACCACCAAATCAGGGCTCGGAACTCGTTACCACCAGTCAAGACAACTGGTTGCGTTCGCTCATAGAGCAAGAGGCAACTACTGTTCCCACCTGTGATGTGGTCAATCAGATTACGCCGCGCCCGAAAAGGAAATTGGATACAGACTTCCAGGAAAATGGCGAGTCCCTAGAAATAGAAACGTTGGCTAAGAAAACCCGGAAAGCGTCGACACACACCGATAACCCGGGTGTTGTTGTCGTTGAGACCTCGGACACCATGGATGTTACAGTAGTAACAACCAGTGCGGAGATCCACAATGGTGGGAAATCGGCAGACAGTCACGCAACGGAAACGATACCGGCGACGCCAACATTCACCACTGACGGTGGTGTATCTTTTGCCGACAAGGTAAGAGCCCTTTCTAAACAACCTCAAAAGGATAATACGGCCAAACACCGGACGAATAAACAACCACATCAACCGCTGCAAAACCCCTGCGTTGTCGTCACAAGGGTTCCCACAAAGATCAATGATGGGGATATTGATGAAGCCCTGTCGGGATACTCGTGGGGGAGACTAATATCTAAGACTACAGGCAACCCTACGTGGAAAATTAAAGTAAAATGCCCCAATAGAGCCATAAAACTTAACTTCATTAACAAAGGTGTTTGTATAAACGGACAAAAATATGAGACTGAGGAGTATCGTGTTTTGCCTCAGCCCACACAATGTCATAAATGCCAGAAATTTGGCCATATGTCGAACAGATGCAAAGGAGAGTTGCGTTGCATGAAATGCGGCGAAAAACATATAACAAAGTCGTGCAAGGTTTCAACACTGAAATGCCCAAATTGTAACGGGCAACACCCAAGCAATTATCGGGGATGTCCCCACTACAAAAAAGTTAAAACCGACATAGAACTCAAAGCTATTAATGTCAACAGCGTAGAAAACTCAGCCTCTCCACATTCGATGTGCAGCCTAATGGCTGGTTCAATTTTTAATATAATGAACAAACACTTCGACGTCAGTCTTTCCGACATATGTAAAGAAGTTGGGAAAACAGCATCCAAATTATATCGAACTCAAATTTCTTCCTCGCTAATAGAAGCCGCCATAAATAAAATATAAATCACACCCACAACACGTTAACTAGTAAAATTACGTCAGGTACTGAACACCTATGGATAAGTTGAAAATAATTCAGTGGAACGCTCGAAGCGTTAACTGCAAAAGCTCACAGATGTCCGATTACTTCACCAACGTAGATGTAATTGGTATCAGCGAAACATGGTTAAAGCCAAGTAAGACATTTTTGCTAAGTGGATTCAACATCATTAGACGAGACCGTCCCACACAACGTGGAGGCGGAGTCGCTCTACTCATAAGGCAGGACTTGAAATATAAAACGATATCAAGCGATCATCTCAACGCAGAGGTGATTGCCGCTGAGATTGAACTAGATCATAAAAAAGTTGCCGTAATCTCATATTATAATGAACCAAAAATGAGTTGACAGCAAAGTCTTTGAATTCTTTGTGAAAAATCACAAACACTGTATTTTCTTAGGTGATTTCAATGCCAAACATCAGGTTTTCGGATGCAATAAAACGGAGCCCAATGGCGACGCTCTCTTCAATATCATCCAACAATTTGATCTTTTTGTATTAAATAACGACCACGACATTACTCACGTCAGTAACAACACCCTCCACCAATCCGACATCCTTGACCTGATTATAACCAGTAAATCACTAACTAATCAAATGCAAGACATATATGTGGGGGACGATGATTTAGGTAGCGACCACCTGCCTGTTCATGCTACATTACACGGTTGCAGCGGACCCGCAAGATACCCCACAATGAGGAGGAGGAATCTATCCAAAATTGACTGGGACCTCTTCAGTAAAATAATTCAGGTTAAAATAAACAAAAACGACCCAATGAATACCTGCGAGCTCGAGCAAGCATGTACCAATCTCAGTGAAGTCATTAACAACACTCTTGATGAGATTTGTCCCAAACAGACAGTTAAACCGCGGGCCAACAGAATAGAGACCACACTCCAAATAATAAAACAAAAAAAGAAAGGCCTTCCGTGCATACAAATCAGAAAAACTTCCAACTAAAAAGGTCGAACTTAAAGCCGTGTATAATCGCCTCCACAGCGAAGTTAAAAAAGCAATAGCAAACGACAATCGCGTGAGATGGAAAAAAGCAACGGAAAATCTAATGGACTCAGGGAGACTAAAAAGTTTTGGGATACTTTTAAAACCCTTACTGGACAAAAACATAAAGACGCCAACAGTAAGGCACTACAGATCAACGATGGAACTATGGCCCTGGATGACAAGGCGAAGGCTAGCGCCTTTGCTGAGCTCCTTAAGAAATATCATCGTCCACATGAGGGCGATAGGTTTGATGACGAGTTCAAAGAAAAAGTAAACAAATTTGTTCAAGACAACAAGACAACATTTAACGATGCCAGCTTCAGCCAAACGCCCGAGGACGGGGATGGCCATGAACTCACGGAACCGATAAGCAAAGAAGAAGTGGCTAATACAATTAAAAAATGTAAGTCTTCTTCTTCCCAGGAGGGGACGAGGTCTCATACAAAATCCTGAAACAATGTCCCAACACTTTTTTCGGTAGACTCACTAACCTCCTAAACTGCTGTCTCTCTAGTGGATACTTCCCAAAATGTTGGAAAGTAGCTACAGGAGTCATGATACCCAAACCCGACAAGGATTTGAGCAACCCAGCTAATTACCGCCCAATCAGCCTACTCAGCTGTATTGGAAAAATTTTCGAACGGATTCTGACGACTAGGCTCCGCAGCCATCTCGAATCAATCAGCTTTTTCAACAAGTGGCAAAGGGCATACAGGAGCCAAAGAGAGGGAATCGAGCATGTTTATGGACTGGTAGATTATATGAAAACGGCGTTCAGTCAAAATGAAATAGGAACCGCGCTATTACTCGACGTAGAAAAAGCGTTTGACTCTGTCTGGCACAATGGCATGAGATACAAACTAGCTAAAATGGGGGCTACCTACCAAAATTCTAAGGATCATATCATCATTTTTATCTGATCGAAAAATCAAAGTGAGAGTCAACCGCGAAGTGTCAGCCGAGGTAAAACTCGAAGCAGGCACTCCACATGGTTCGGTCCTCAGCCCGCTCCTATTTATAATATATTTGAATGACATTGACAAACTAGGGAAGAACCATGTTGAGCTATCTCAATTCTCAGACGACAAAGGAATGTGGACGGCCAGTAAGTCTGGAAACATAATACAAAACCGCCTGCAGGATACCATCCGCGACCTGCAAGACTGGTGCGCTCTGTGGCGCATCAAGCTAAATGCCACGAAAACACAAAGAATCACATTCTATAAAAAACAAAGGAAAAAGCCTGTCCCTAATATTGAGCTTAAGCTTTACGATCATAAACTTGAAGCTAGTAATGAGGCAAAGTTTCTGGGATTCAACCTGGATAGCAGTCTCAATCTAAACAATCACATAAACTCAGTCACCGTCAAAGCCACTAAACGCATCAATTTCCTGAAAATGATCAGAGGTAAAAATTGGGGAGCCAATAAAGAAATTCTCCTCAATCTTTACAAATCATATATTACGCCCAGTACTAGAGTATGGGGGCCATAATAACAAGTGACCTGAATAAAACCAACATTGAAAAACTACAACGGGTCCAAAATCATGCCTTGCTCGTGGCTCTGCGCAAGCCCACGTGGACATCGATAAAACAACTTCACGAGATAGCAAAAATAGACACTATAGCAATGCGCTTAAAAGATCTTCAAAGCAAAACTCTAAATAGACTTCAAGACAGCGAATTAATAATAGAACTCAATGCGCATCGCGTCCTCAATAGGAAAACTAAATAATCTGGGGCATGTCTATCGAAAGGGTTAAAGATTACATCATTGTGATGGGGTGAGCCAGTTATTCTGTGACCTAAATTTAGAACTGGCTGCGGGTGACACGATACGCACGAAAGCTTGCCTCTGTTACCAGTGGGAGTTGCAAACAGCGAGGAAATCTCCACCTGCTGCCGGGTCTCCCCTCCTTGAGATATAAATCTCGGGGAAAAAATGCTGGCTTCCCCATCCAAAAGGACGGAAAAGGTGTAAATTAAAAACCGAATTGCTCTAATTTCGAGCTCTCTATCTTTTCTCCCTCCTCTATCTCATCAGACACACGACCAAACTGAATGACATACTATGAGGGATTGAAACAATCCTCAAGCAAAGATGTGCAGAAAACCTAACAAGACCAAGGCAAGGATTGAAACAATCTTGCCAGCAAACAGCCCTTTTAAGGGCTTTTTTTTTTTTTTTTTTTTGGGGGGGGGGGGGGGGGGTGGAGGTCATTTGGAATTCCCGAAGGATAACCAGATACCTCAAAATCACATACGGCATCCTATCTCCCAGAAGGCTTGATGGATGACTCCCGGATTTTTTCAAACAACTGTTGGAGCTTTCTCCATTCCTTTTTTGTAACCGCTATGGTCATATACCGGGGCCGCTACCAAACCGGCGTTACTGTTTGGTTTTCTTTTTTCCTTTTCCTTAAAATTGCCATCGCACAACATTATATTCTGGCTCGCCTTTGGGGGGGGGGGGGGGGGGTGGAGGTGATTTGGAATTCCCGAAGGATAACCAGATACCTCAAAATCACATACGGCATCCTATCTCCCAGAAGGCTTGATGGATGACTCCCGGATTTTTTCAAACAACTGTTGGAGCTTTCTCCATTCCTTTTTTGTAACCGCTATCGTCATATACCGGGGCCGCTACCAAACCGGCGTTGCTGTTTGGTTTTCTTTTTTCCTTTTCCCTTAAAATTGCCATCGCACAACATTATATTCTGGCTCGCCACCATGGTGGGACTCAAACCTCTACCATCGCCAAGCTGGAACCGAATAGAGCCCACTCTCCAATAGTCTTAATGACGTTGAGGGTTTGGTCTTTGACAATCAATCACTCCAATGCAAACTGCCAGGAATTCTAACCGCGTGCATACCCCTTCAGAATAAATAAATAAATAAATAAATAAATAAATAAATAAATAAATAAATAAATAAATAAATAAAAAATAAAAATAAAAAAATAAAAATAATAAATATAATAAATAAATTAATATATAAATAAATGATAATTTTATTTAAGAAATACATACACATGATTGAAATTGGAACCTATTTTGTTTTGGGGCATATATGAACTCTGGCACTCGCCTGTGTGTGTTTGAGGTTAAAAAATCGCACTGGCACAGACATTTCCTACTGAAACGTTTTTTTCTTTTAATATGCCGCCGAAAAATTGTTTTCATTTACTGAACCCTGATTGGTTTCAAACATGACAAAAAAGTACATAAAATTGATTTAAACTAAGTGATGAGCTTAGGAACTGGTTAAACTGACTGGCAAAAATTGATGTTATTCATCGATGGGCTCTAATTTAGTCCTTACAAGGATGTTACGCAAGCTTTTGTTTTTCTTATAGGCGATGACAGGTCGAAGATTCAAAGGTTCATTTAATTTAGCATTGGTAAAATTGAATTCATCTTTTAACATTTTTGCTATTTCGATATTCATTCTGTTATATGTTAAAGTGAAAGGAATGATGGACCTCCTTTCGCATTCGCCCTCTGATATGTTCATACCAAATGGCCAGAGGGTTTGAAGCGTATTGATCCAAAAAGCTTCACGTTTTTTTCTAAATTCATCCGTTTCTTCTAATGTGCCTTTAATTGGTGGTTGTTCAATAGGATGGATTTCGAAATCGTCCAAAGAATGGCCAGGAAGGTTAAAATGTTGTGCTACTGAGGCATCAGCATTATGTTTTATATCCTGTTTGTGTCTAGTAGCACGTTCTCGAAAAGGATTTTGACTTTGACCAACATACTGTTTCCTACATCGCTTACAAGTGATAAGGTAAATAATGTATGGTGAATCTCAATGGAGGGGGTTACGGATCTGATAATGATTTTTCGTTTGTTCGGAGGAAAATTCCTCTTTCTGATTAGGCATAAAAGTATGCAGTCTACAACGAGGCTTTTTGCAATTAAATACCGCGCCACTACCGTTCTGCAACGGTCTGTTGTGTCCAATCTTCAATGGTTCGAAATCGGTAGTTTCAGCTGGACTTTCGAGCTTTTTCAGGGTTTGGGATTTCAGGCTACGCAAGAGGCGCAGCGAGTACCCTCTCGATCTGAGGGCGCCAAATAGAGTAGAACAAGCCTCATTGAAATTTACCTTATCACTTGAATTGCGGTGGAAACGAATGAGTTGTGATTTGATGATACCTTTAAATGTATGTTGAGGATGAAATGATTTTGAGTGCAACAATTGATGTGAATCAGTTGGTTTAAAATACACTTTATAATCTAAATGACCGGACGCCTGAAACTGCTTGCCTTTATACACGGTCACATCGAGAAAATCAACAGAATTTTCACTGATAGTAGCTTTCAATTTAATATTTGGATCGTGATTGTTCAAAATTTCTAAAAATTCATCAAAATCTTCTTTTGAATGTTCCCAAATAATAAAAATGTCATCTAAATACCTGCAATATACGAGAGGATGCTTTGCACATTTGCTTAAGGCATTTTCCTCCCATTCCGCTACATAAATGCTTGCAAAATTAGGACTGAATCTTTTGCCCATAGGACAACCCATTATTTGTAGAAAATATTCTCCATTGAATTGAAAGTCATTACCTTTTAAGCTCAGCTCTAAAAGATCCAAAATTTGTTCATCCGGGCGTTTCGCATCCGGATATTTTTCAAATGCATTTTTAACTGATTTAACACCTTTATCAATATCAATGTTCGTATACATACTGTCGATATCCAAAGTAGCCAGAATTGCATTTTTCGATATTTTCAATTTCGAAATTTTTGACAGGAAATCCTGTGTATTTTTTAGATAGCTCGGATGTCTATTTGCTATAGGTTTCAGATGATAATCAATTAATTCCGAGATCGCATAAGATTCCGAATTACAATCTGATACAATTGGCCTCCCGGGTGGAGTTAAGTCATCCGTCCATGAAGAACGGTCCTTGTGGATCTTTGGTAGGATATAAAATTGTCTTGTTTGA
This sequence comes from Pictodentalium vernedei, assembly GCA_031216915.1. Classification (NCBI taxonomy): domain Eukaryota; kingdom Metazoa; phylum Mollusca; class Scaphopoda; order Dentaliida; family Dentaliidae; genus Pictodentalium; species Pictodentalium vernedei. The sequence goes on from CM062295.1 coordinate 657,181,589, forward strand.
GCACTGAGCTTAGCTGTTAAATATTTCAATTGTTTTTTGGTAATGTGACCTTCGTCGAGGAGAAATTTCAAGATCTTATTGAATTTTTCGATATTACTAGGCCAAATAAGTGAATCTATTTTCTTATAATGTTTAGTATTGCTGAGTTGTCTCATGGCTTCCTTTATATAATTATCCCGAGATAGAACAACTACCGACCCACCTTTGTCGGCTGGTTTAATCACTAATTTCTTATTTGTTCGAAGTTTCGTGAGGGCTCTCCGTTCACCAGCTGTTATATTGTCTTTATCGGAGAGTATGTTCATGCTGAACACCTTTTTGATGATTCGTTTGCTAGCCTCAATAATTTCGGGATCTACTTCACTATCTGGAGGTGACCAACCAGATGATTCTGTAAAAGGAAGTTTCCGACCGCTGGAGTTTCTAAAGTGGTCGGCTAATTTCATTTGCCTAAGAAAATTACAGTTGTATGATGGTAAATTTGTTTGGTTATCAGTTTTAGGCTTTGGTGCTGGTACAAAAGTTAAACCGCGATCTAAAAGAGATTTCTCTTGGGTTGTTAGGTCATTGGTGCCAGACAGGTTAACCACATTAGTTCCTAATCCCACATCTGTTAGGCGGCTGTTACCTTTGCCTTTACTTAGTTTAAATTTAGGTGGTTCAACCAGTGATCGTACATAATATTGGCGGTTCTCGTGGTCCAATGGATTAAATCCTGAGCAACATCAAACTTCGCGTCATCAATTTTTGGTATCACGTTAACGTCCTTCACTTTCCGAATGGTTTCGTTGATGATGCTCAGGGTTCTCCTCTCAGCCTGAGGGAGTTTTTGCGAAAAGTTTAGTTCAGCGAAATAATTTTTTGCTGATCTAAACTTGACCCTGATATCGCTAAGCATATTCCGCAACTGCTTAACTACGAGATCAGAATTATCGTTTCGAGAATTCACGCCAATATTTAATAATATTTTTTGGGGACTGGACTGGCCCCTGTGCCCTTTAAACATAGAGCGCAGATGATTGAATTTGGCGCCGGGGTAACACTCCACCTGGATGTCCGGATGGGGATTTCGATCAATGCGTCCTAAATTTGAACTACCAATCATAAGGATGTTTTTACAAACATCGGGGAGGCGCCAATTCCTTTTGTCAAAATTAACTCCGCTTTTATGCCGAAACTGGGAGAATTTAGAATCAAATGAGCGGCCCGAGTTGCGGCTCGGTGATTTGACTTTCTCTGAGTACGATATACCTGGTTGAACCACACTAGAGGCAGGAGAAGGGGGAGAAGAAACAGAAGCAGGATAGGAAACAGAAGCAGGAGAAGAAACAGAAGCAGAAGAAGAAACAGAAGCAGGAGAAGAAACAGAAGGAGGAGGAGGAGTTCTAGTGAGAGCACTAGGAGAACCAGAGAAGAAAGGCAGAGGAGGAGTAGGAGGTAGAGGAGCAAGACGAGGCGAGACAGCGTTACTGAATTTGCGAGCATCTTCAGTAACAATATGGACCGGAGATGTTTGCAAATTGAGGCGCTTACTCTGAGAGAAAGAAGTAGAAGTGCTTTGCCTTGATCTTTTCTTATTTTGTTTTTCGCGTTGGGGTAGAGGGACAACACGGGCCGGAGTTTGCTTGCTCCCTCCCGTATTGTTTCTTACTCCAGACGCTGGGCGAAGTTCCGAAATGTAAGACTCATAAGCCGAAATCGTCGTCTTATCTGTCAACTTATTTTTAAAGTTTTTTTGAGCCCAGATCAAGGCACGCGCCGAAGCGCTGTTGAAGTCTATTTTTTCGAGTCCAGGAGGTGGTCGCATAGCCAAAGTTATCTTAGACTTCAACTGGTTTAAATTTACCTTATAATGCTTAACTAAAGCATTTAACGTTTGGTTGGCCCATCCCACACTAATCTGTCGAAAAACAGAAAAAATGTGTGGGGTGGGAAGAGCCGGCTTTAGAAAGCCACCTAACTCATCTACTTTCTTCTCCAACTGTTTCGGGAAATCTCGGTTGGCCAAATGCTGCTCTGGGAGCCCAATATAGTGCATATACTGAATCACCTGGAAAGGGGCCTTGACCAATCTAGAATAGGCCTGGAACGATTGTTCCTGGCCTCTTCCAGACTGGGCAACTCTCTTTCCCTGATTCTTCTGTCTTTTTTGAGCCATTTGAAGAATAGGTAGATGAATTTAAAATGAAATTAAAATGAAGAAATGAAATAAATTAAAATGAAATCTAGATATTACCTATTAGAGAAGATACCTGGATTGGTTGTAGTCTTCAGCAAAGGTAGAAAATAATCCGTCTGTCTCGACGCGTTTCGCTTGTTTTTGCTTCTTCAAGGAGACTTTGAGGAAAATGATTCCAACTTGGGGAGGACATGCCTGGTATATATCCATATGTGGGCTGGGGTGTTTTTCACAGCTCAGTACATAATTAAACTCGGTGACAAGCTGACAAATGTCACTCATCAAGATAATTCTTTTCAACCTGAGTGTCCCAAGTTTGTTTTCACAACTCAGTTTGTGTCGTCCAAACAAATTAGATGAAGCCCTATTGACTGGCTTTCAGTGATTTTTAATCAGTCAGTGAGTGGTTTGCTTTACTGACCACATGAAGCCCTATTGGTTGGCTTTGATTTAAGTATAACCAATCGGAGGGGTTTGCTTTACTGGCTTCAGAAGTGTGTTAAAATAATATGAAAAATGGTTTTATAAAATATATTTGCTAATTGACAGTCATACTGATCGGACGTGTCTGTGAAAGCTCCTGACTGAACACATCTCACAGCTTGGATATTAACAAAGCCTATTGTTCTCTGTACCACTTCTGTGCACTCTAGTGTAATTTTGTAAGTGTTTATCTTTAACTCTATCTATTTTCTATTTGCTTTTCTCTGTTAAAACTAAATATACCTCAACGAAATATTTTACCAATAATTTGCTGATAACTTAGACAATAACTGATAACTGATAACTGATAACTGAACAGAGTGACATGGCAACTAACTCCACCACTGAACCCACTTCGGGAATGGATTTAATATCGATGATATCTGGATTTCAAAAAGAGATAGCTAGATTGAACGACACTATAGAGGGTTTGCGCTCGGATATTAGGGCTCAAAAAGAACAGTTCGAGAAAGAAAAAATGGAATTAATAAAAGCTTCGACGGAATCAAAAAAGGAAAATAAGTCGGCATCTGGAAAAAAGGGAAAAGGAAGAAATAATTCAGGTTTGGGTTCGTGCCCCAGCAACGGAAACTCTAAACAAAAGGGCAAGGGTGTGGAGTCCAACTCGTTGGGTCCTAAAACGAACACAGTTACGGATATCGCTAGTGTTTCTAAACCAGTTGAAACAACTCAGCAGTTTTCGAAAACTAATCCTAGCAAGGGGATGGTGGGCAAAACTAATCCGACACCTGTTTCGCCCTTTATAGATAATACCGCTGAGATAGGGAGACCTGTGCACGCCATCTCTTTGGAAGTACCACCAAATCAGGGCTCGGAACTCGTTACCACCAGTCAAGACAACTGGTTGCGTTCGCTCATAGAGCAAGAGGCAACTACTGTTCCCACCTGTGATGTGGTCAATCAGATTACGCCGCGCCCGAAAAGGAAATTGGATACAGACTTCCAGGAAAATGGCGAGTCCCTAGAAATAGAAACGTTGGCTAAGAAAACCCGGAAAGCGTCGACACACACCGATAACCCGGGTGTTGTTGTCGTTGAGACCTCGGACACCATGGATGTTACAGTAGTAACAACCAGTGCGGAGATCCACAATGGTGGGAAATCGGCAGACAGTCACGCAACGGAAACGATACCGGCGACGCCAACATTCACCACTGACGGTGGTGTATCTTTTGCCGACAAGGTAAGAGCCCTTTCTAAACAACCTCAAAAGGATAATACGGCCAAACACCGGACGAATAAACAACCACATCAACCGCTGCAAAACCCCTGCGTTGTCGTCACAAGGGTTCCCACAAAGATCAATGATGGGGATATTGATGAAGCCCTGTCGGGATACTCGTGGGGGAGACTAATATCTAAGACTACAGGCAACCCTACGTGGAAAATTAAAGTAAAATGCCCCAATAGAGCCATAAAACTTAACTTCATTAACAAAGGTGTTTGTATAAACGGACAAAAATATGAGACTGAGGAGTATCGTGTTTTGCCTCAGCCCACACAATGTCATAAATGCCAGAAATTTGGCCATATGTCGAACAGATGCAAAGGAGAGTTGCGTTGCATGAAATGCGGCGAAAAACATATAACAAAGTCGTGCAAGGTTTCAACACTGAAATGCCCAAATTGTAACGGGCAACACCCAAGCAATTATCGGGGATGTCCCCACTACAAAAAAGTTAAAACCGACATAGAACTCAAAGCTATTAATGTCAACAGCGTAGAAAACTCAGCCTCTCCACATTCGATGTGCAGCCTAATGGCTGGTTCAATTTTTAATATAATGAACAAACACTTCGACGTCAGTCTTTCCGACATATGTAAAGAAGTTGGGAAAACAGCATCCAAATTATATCGAACTCAAATTTCTTCCTCGCTAATAGAAGCCGCCATAAATAAAATATAAATCACACCCACAACACGTTAACTAGTAAAATTACGTCAGGTACTGAACACCTATGGATAAGTTGAAAATAATTCAGTGGAACGCTCGAAGCGTTAACTGCAAAAGCTCACAGATGTCCGATTACTTCACCAACGTAGATGTAATTGGTATCAGCGAAACATGGTTAAAGCCAAGTAAGACATTTTTGCTAAGTGGATTCAACATCATTAGACGAGACCGTCCCACACAACGTGGAGGCGGAGTCGCTCTACTCATAAGGCAGGACTTGAAATATAAAACGATATCAAGCGATCATCTCAACGCAGAGGTGATTGCCGCTGAGATTGAACTAGATCATAAAAAAGTTGCCGTAATCTCATATTATAATGAACCAAAAATGAGTTGACAGCAAAGTCTTTGAATTCTTTGTGAAAAATCACAAACACTGTATTTTCTTAGGTGATTTCAATGCCAAACATCAGGTTTTCGGATGCAATAAAACGGAGCCCAATGGCGACGCTCTCTTCAATATCATCCAACAATTTGATCTTTTTGTATTAAATAACGACCACGACATTACTCACGTCAGTAACAACACCCTCCACCAATCCGACATCCTTGACCTGATTATAACCAGTAAATCACTAACTAATCAAATGCAAGACATATATGTGGGGGACGATGATTTAGGTAGCGACCACCTGCCTGTTCATGCTACATTACACGGTTGCAGCGGACCCGCAAGATACCCCACAATGAGGAGGAGGAATCTATCCAAAATTGACTGGGACCTCTTCAGTAAAATAATTCAGGTTAAAATAAACAAAAACGACCCAATGAATACCTGCGAGCTCGAGCAAGCATGTACCAATCTCAGTGAAGTCATTAACAACACTCTTGATGAGATTTGTCCCAAACAGACAGTTAAACCGCGGGCCAACAGAATAGAGACCACACTCCAAATAATAAAACAAAAAAAGAAAGGCCTTCCGTGCATACAAATCAGAAAAACTTCCAACTAAAAAGGTCGAACTTAAAGCCGTGTATAATCGCCTCCACAGCGAAGTTAAAAAAGCAATAGCAAACGACAATCGCGTGAGATGGAAAAAAGCAACGGAAAATCTAAATGGACTCAGGGAGACTAAAAAGTTTTGGGATACTTTTAAAACCCTTACTGGACAAAAACATAAAGACGCCAACAGTAAGGCACTACAGATCAACGATGGAACTATGGCCCTGGATGACAAGGCGAAGGCTAGCGCCTTTGCTGAGCTCCTTAAGAAATATCATCGTCCACATGAGGGCGATAGGTTTGATGACGAGTTCAAAGAAAAAGTAAACAAATTTGTTCAAGACAACAAGACAACATTTAACGATGCCAGCTTCAGCCAAACGCCCGAGGACGGGGATGGCCATGAACTCACGGAACCGATAAGCAAAGAAGAAGTGGCTAATACAATTAAAAAATGTAAGTCTTCTTCTTTCCCAGGAGGGGACGAGGTCTCATACAAAATCCTGAAACAATGTCCCAACACTTTTTTCGGTAGACTCACTAACCTCCTAAACTGCTGTCTCTCTAGTGGATACTTCCCAAAATGTTGGAAAGTAGCTACAGGAGTCATGATACCCAAACCCGACAAGGATTTGAGCAACCCAGCTAATTACCGCCCAATCAGCCTACTCAGCTGTATTGGAAAAATTTTCGAACGGATTCTGACGACTAGGCTCCGCAGCCATCTCGAATCAATCAGCTTTTTCAACAAGTGGCAAAGGGCATACAGGAGCCAAAGAGAGGGAATCGAGCATGTTTATGGACTGGTAGATTATATGAAAACGGCGTTCAGTCAAAATGAAATAGGAACCGCGCTATTACTCGACGTAGAAAAAGCGTTTGACTCTGTCTGGCACAATGGCATGAGATACAAACTAGCTAAAATGGGGCTACCTACCAAAATTCTAAGGATCATATCATCATTTTTATCTGATCGAAAAATCAAAGTGAGAGTCAACCGCGAAGTGTCAGCCGAGGTAAAACTCGAAGCAGGCACTCCACATGGTTCGGTCCTCAGCCCGCTCCTATTTATAATATATTTGAATGACATTGACAAACTAGGGAAGAACCATGTTGAGCTATCTCAATTCTCAGACGACAAAGGAATGTGGACGGCCAGTAAGTCTGGAAACATAATACAAAACCGCCTGCAGGATACCATCCGCGACCTGCAAGACTGGTGCGCTCTGTGGCGCATCAAGCTAAATGCCACGAAAACACAAAGAATCACATTCTATAAAAAACAAAGGAAAAAGCCTGTCCCTAATATTGAGCTTAAGCTTTACGATCATAAACTTGAAGCTAGTAATGAGGCAAAGTTTCTGGGATTCAACCTGGATAGCAGTCTCAATCTAAACAATCACATAAACTCAGTCACCGTCAAAGCCACTAAACGCATCAATTTCCTGAAAATGATCAGAGGTAAAAATTGGGGAGCCAATAAAGAAATTCTCCTCAATCTTTACAAATCATATATACGCCCAGTACTAGAGTATGGGGGCCATAATAACAAGTGACCTGAATAAAACCAACATTGAAAAACTACAACGGGTCCAAAATCATGCCTTGCTCGTGGCTCTGCGCAAGCCCACGTGGACATCGATAAAACAACTTCACGAGATAGCAAAAATAGACACTATAGCAATGCGCTTAAAAGATCTTCAAAGCAAAACTCTAAATAGACTTCAAGACAGCGAATTAATAATAGAACTCAATGCGCATCGCGTCCTCAATAGGAAAACTAAATAATCTGGGGCATGTCTATCGAAAGGGTTAAAGATTACATCATTGTGATGGGGTGAGCCAGTTATTCTGTGACCTAAATTTAGAACTGGCTGCGGGTGACACGATACGCACGAAAGCTTGCCTCTGTTACCAGTGGGAGTTGCAAACAGCGAGGAAATCTCCACCTGCTGCCGGGTCTCCCCTCCTTGAGATATAAATCTCGGGGAAAAAATGCTGGCTTCCCCATCCAAAAGGACGGAAAAGGTGTAAATTAAAAACCGAATTGCTCTAATTTCGAGCTCTCTATCTTTTCTCCCTCCTCTATCTCATCAGACACACGACCAAACTGAATGACATACTATGAGGGATTGAAACAATCCTCAAGCAAAGATGTGCAGAAAACCTAACAAGACCAAGGCAAGGATTGAAACAATCTTGCCAGCAAACAGCCCTTTTAAGGGCTTTTTTTTTTTTTTTTTTTTTGGGGGGGGGGGGGGTGGAGGTCATTTGGAATTCCCGAAGGATAACCAGATACCTCAAAATCACATACGGCATCCTATCTCCCAGAAGGCTTGTTGGATGACTCCCGGATTTTTTCAAACAACTGTTGGAGCTTTCTCCATTCCTTTTTTGTAACCGCTATGGTCATATACCGGGGCCGCTACCAAACCGGCGTTACTGTTTGGTTTTCTTTTTTCCTTTTCCCTTAAAATTGCCATCGCACAACATTATATTCTGGCTCGCCTTTGGGGGGGGGGGGGGGTGGAGGTCATTTGGAATTCCCGAAGGATAACCAGATACCTCAAAATCACATACGGCATCCTATCTCCCAGAAGGCTTGATGGATGACTCCCGGATTTTTTCAAACAACTGTTGGAGCTTTCTCCATTCCTTTTTTGTAACCGCTATCGTCATATACCGGGGCCGCTACCAAACCGGCGTTGCTGTTTGGTTTTCTTTTTTCCTTTTCCCTTAAAATTGCCATCGCACAATATTATATTCTGGCTCGCCACCATGGTGGGACTCAAACCTCTACCATCGCCAAGCTGGAACCGAATAGAGCCCACTCTCCAATAGTCTTAATGACGTTGAGGGTTTGGTCTTTGACAATCAATCACTCCAATGCAAACTGCCAGGAATTCTAACCGCGTGCATACCCCTTCAGACCCCATCTGAGGCAATAGGAAAGCTAGGCCTGTGTGATCCAAGATCCAAGTGAAATAAAATAAGGCTAACCGGGTCGCAAGGGATTTGTAAATCCCACATCGTCCCTGCGCGCCTTCGGCGCGCTAAAACCTTTCATTCATTCAAATAAATAAAAAATAACGCCAAAGATTATGATGCCTCACGAATGTTATCAGTTGGAATGAATATCCCCCGACGGAGGTTGGATGGAAAATATTTTACATAACGTAGAAATTGTGTGTTTTAGCTTCTGAACCTCTACATTGTGTGAAAGGTATGAAAAATTAAAGATAAAATACAGTGAAAATAAATAAATAATGAAAAATTAAAAATTAAAAATTAAAAATAAAATACAGTGTAAATAAATAATAAATAAATAAATAAATAAATAAATAAATAAATAAATAAATAAATAAATAAATAAATAAATAAATAAATAAATAAATAATTTTATTTAGGAAATAAATAAACATGGCTGAAATTGGAACCTATTTTGATTTTGGGCATATATGAACTCTGGCACGCGCCTGTGTGTGTTTGAGGTTAAAAAATCGCACTGGCACAGACATTTCCTACTGAAACGTTTTTTTCTTTTAATATGCCGCCGAAAAGTTGTTTTCATTTACTGAACCCTGATGGGTTTCAAACACGACAAAAAATTACATAAAATTGATTTAAACTAAGTGATGAGCTTAGGAACTGGTTAAACTGACTGGCAATAATTGGTTATTCATTGATGGGATCTAATTTAGTCCTTACAAGGATGTTACGCAAGCTTTTGTTTTTCTTATAGGCGATGACAGGTCGAAGATTCAAAGGTTCATTTAATTTACCATTGGTAAAATTGAATTCATCTTTTAACATTTTTGCTGTTTCGATATTCATTCTGTTGTACGTTAAAGTGAAAGGAATGATGGACCTCCTTTCGCATTCGCCCTCTGATATGTTCATACCAAATGACCAGAGGGTTTGAAGCGTATTGATCCAAAAAGCTTCACGTTTTTTTCTAAATTCATCCGTTTCTTCTAATGTGTCTTTAATTGGTGGTTGTTCAATTGGGTGGATTTCGAAATCGTCCAAAGAATGGCCAGGAAGGTTAAAATGTTGTGCTACTGGGGCATCAGCATTATGTTTTATATCCTGTTTGTGTCTAGTAGCACGTTCTCGGAAAGGATTTTGACTTTGACCAACATACTGTTTCCGACATCGCTTACAAGTGATAAGGTAAATAATGTTTGGTGAATCACAATGGAGGGGGTTACGGATCTGATAATGATTTTTCGTTTGTTCGGAGGAAAATTCCTCTTTCTGCTCAGGCATAAAAGTATGCAGTCTACAACGAGGCTTTTTGCAATTAAATACCGCGCCACTACTATTTTGCAACGGTCTGTTGTATGTATGTATGTGTGTGTGTGTGTGTGTGTGTGAGGGTGTGTGTGTGTGTGTGCGTGTGTGTGTGTGTGTGTGTGTGTGTGTGTATGTATGTATGTATGTATGTATGTATGTATGTATGTATGTATGTGTGTGTGTGTGTGTGTGTGTGTGTGTGTGTGTGTGTGTGTGTGTGTGTGTGTGTGTGTGTGTGTGTGTGTGCATATGTATGTATATAAACAAATAGCCCATAACAGAGTCGATATTCCTTGTAGAATTGGTCGCCTTGGATCTTTATGCGGGAGAACAACATTTAAATTCGATGAATTGCCCTCTCATCTCCTTCCTATCTACGTTATTTAATATAAAGCGCAACACCTGGAAGGCTATTACCCCTCACATATAATTAACAATAATGCAATGACGCAATGATGCATCGTGAACAACTGTTAGTTTGATTGACAAGTGTTTGTCTACGTGGAACAATCGAGATATTATCTATTCAAATATAGGAGTCCCGATGTTCCATCGTTATTCTACTTCCTCGGATGCTCGGTGAGTACACACATCTGCACATTATTTCAAGATTCTACTAAAATGTTAGGTGTTCTAAAATAGTTTTTAAAAACAGTTGACACTCTCTCACGATGTTTTGCTGAGATAAATATATCTTTTGAAGATGAGTGTTTATAATGCTGTTATCTCAAAGGTCATATTCTGAGGAGAATGTTGCTATTGTAGTATACACGTTGGTCGAAGCTGGACAGACAACTACTCCCGTTCTTGAAACCTCATCAAGACTGTCTCTAGAAATAAATGCAGTTGTATCTTATTTGTTTTACCACAGAGGGTGCATAGCTTTGGCACCAAAAGTGTACATTTGAAAAGCTTCGAATTTGTGAACAATTTTATACTGTAAACTCTTCAAGTATGTGGCATTTTTAATTGCGGCTAAACACCTGTGTGTCAGCACAAGCCCTCGAACCAGCAGTAACATGCTGTATGGCATCCGACGCTGACATGGCTTGGAACCAGTCTAGCCATTAAAAGGCCCGTAAGCTATCTTTAAATTCGCACGTACGGCCTGGTCACTTTCCACAGGTCGGCAATATTCTCACCCACGCAATAACATTAGATTCCAAAAACTAATTATAGGAATAATCATCAACAATTTAATTAATGAAGCACCTGGTAAACCCATACGTTGACGTCACTGCCCATGCGTGGATTACGACCAATCCACGGCGATTGTACTGTATTTTAGTTGGTCGGAAGTGCTAATCAGTTCGCCTTTCCGAGTAACAGAAATATTCCATTGAATTTAAAAAAACCCACAATATTTATTTTATTTGAATCAAACTGGAGCGCGAAAGACTATATGTATATACGTATATTCATTGGTCTTTTAACAAACAGCCCATAACGGCGTCGAATTTTGTAAGAATTTGGGCTACTGGCCTGAGAGCTGAGCGTTAGCGGTCAATCATGTGATTGCAAATTGATATCCAAATGCTGATTTAATTTTATTAATTTTTTGGAGGGAGTGGGGGTGTGGTGGGGATGGGCGGTGAGAAGGTAACCTTGCAGACAGTTGTAAAACTTCAAGTAGTACGTTTCAAAAGCTTTCAGTCTTTTTTTTTCCTGAGATCGAATCTGGAATATTCAGCTATAATGCAGAATTTCAGTATAATGCCTCAAAAGTTTTTTAATTCCATATATTTTTCCGAGGCTGCTCAGTTTCGGATATTGCACCATATAAGAGTGTCACCTCTTCCCATAGCAAGTAACTTTAATTCAAATATAACCCTTTACCCAACGCAGGCGATATCAAAATTTATTATTTTAAAAATCATTTTTTCAAATTTTTCAAAAAATGTCAACAAAACCATATCATGTGACCCCTCGTTGGAACGAGCTCGGGTCACATGATATGGTTTTGTTGAAATTTTTTGAAAAATAATATTTTTTCAACTGCTGAATTTGCATATTATGCGGGCTGATTGGGGCGATTCATTGGGTAAAGGGTTAAACGTATAAATGGCCTAACCCTATCTCAAATACAGTCGTTTCTGTCTCGTTTAACCACAAGAACAGTGGTATTCAAACCGTCCAGAAGCAACATGAATCTCATGTTTTTATTGGTGTTGCACCTATAAAACCGTATTTTACCTTAACGGTTATTGTGAACTTTTATTCCACCTACTGGTGTGGTAACAATATACCAAGAAATATGGCTCTCGGTATGCCAGTTTTCATGCAAACTGATTTAACATTTAGTTAATGTTGGCAGAAATAAGCTTTTTGTTTATCAAACTTCTCATTAGGCTTTCCCAAACCCAGTTTGGGAAAGACTATTGTTATTCTTCTTTTTCAAAATTTTTCTTCTCTATTTTTTATTTTTGTTTTTCCTCCCTGAATTTTGTCTGTTGAACCACTCGAAAACAAGTTGTACGATTTTGACCAAATTTGGCACACTTATGTACTGTCATAAAATCTAGTGAAATGCGGTATCGTCATATCTGTGAAAACGCGTATTTTCAAAATATTCTGCCAAAACCTTCAAAATTTCACCATTTTTCGAATGTCTCAAAATTGTTTACAGTTATTTCGCTCAAATTTTCCACACATTTAGAGCATAATATGATACACCACAATCACCACTCAAATCTTTCAACGTTAACCCCCACTGGCCAAAAATGACATGAATATAGATTTTTTCTTCAAAATTGACCAACTTCAAGGGCAAATTTCTCTAATAACAAGGTTGTTGTAACAATTATTTTGGTTTGGATAGACGCAACAATGATTGCGGAATAAAGTTACTGTTAGTAGGTGAAAATTGCGGATTCACGACCACTTTGTACATGTACGTGTACAAAATACGTACACGATGCATTTACCAACGTGGGATTCAGTGTTAAATCACAAAAGTGTTCAGTGGTCTTGAATTCGCTGTTTTTTTGTGACTCCTAGATCGCACTTTTAACGTTCAAATACTCGTGGTGAACGTTGAATGTTACGCATTTTTAAAAAAAAAGTGAAATTGTACATTTTCACTTTTTTTTTTACTTTAAAAAATTTTGTCAACGTTCCCATCGCAGATCAGACCATCGATCCGTCGTTGGTGAACGCGAGCAAAAATTCTGGGCTAGCATCAAAAAACGGTTTGCGGATTCTGGACCAGTGGTCCAGAATCCGCAATTGTTTTGAGGCGGTGGGTTTTTCCCATTTATGACGTAAGTAGGGGAATACCTATAGTGGGATTTTCCAAACTCATCTAATTAACCAATCAGATTGCTTGATTCTCCGCTAATTAACCAATCAGATTGCTTGATTCTCATAAACTTAATCATACAGAGTTATCTCCCCTCGTCGTGGGGTGGGGGGAATACTCGTTTTTTTGTTTTTTTTCCAAAAAAAATTAACAGACAACTATTGAACGCTTCCATTTCTGACGTGAGTGGGGGGAATACCCGAGGAAATAAGAAAAAGTGATCGATATATATAGGAGAGAAAAAAATATATATAAATAATAGTTATTTAAAAAAATAAATATATCAAATCGAATAGATAATAAAAAAATACGTAAATCATGTGCGCTTCCCAGACTATTAGAGCGAGGTTTCTTTTAAACATGCTGATGAGAGCATACGCAATCTGCGTGAACGAAGAACTACGTCCCATCTTGTTAGAACGATGCGTCAGATGTTGGGATCATCTAGACTTCGATCACGAGAATCATTCGTGTCTGACGATGGACAGGGAAGATATGGTCGTCAAGTATTTCGAACCGGCGTTCGAACGCGTTAGATTCAACGATGTGATCACGCTTTGGAAGAGATTAGTCTTCTGTAAGAATCAAGACAAGCCTACAGTTTCGGAAGAACCGAAATTGGCGCGTAGAAGTCTGACTTTAGAAGACAAGGGATGCATCATGAAATTATTGTTCAATGAAGCATACGTCTAAGTTTTCTCGTTGATATGGGAGAATAGAAAATTAAAATAAATACACATAAAATTTTTTATCTAATATTAGAAAGAAAAAAAAACACAAAAATGAGAACCGAAAATAAATTCTATCCGACGTTAGTAGACGATGAGGATGAGAAGCTGATCAACGTTTTGCCGACGACATAGTCGCTAGAAGAAAGAGAAAGAGGAGAGAGGTATCGCATCGATCAAATCAGTAGAATCCAAGAGTATGTAACTCGAGAGAGAGATTCTCGTCAATCCCTCAAGAAGAAGTATTCGCGTTTCATGAAATTCGTCAACGCGATCGACACGACACTCATCATGATTTCCATGGGTTTACACACGGCCGGCATCAGATTGTTGTCAACCGTGGTCGGCATTCCGATCGTGTTGACTGTAGGAGTGGCTCTCGCCGCCGGATTGTTTAGCACGCTCGGAAACTTTTTGAAAAGGAAATTATATCTGAAGGCAAGGAAACGCGACAAGATTCGCGTCTTGGCCGACTCCAAGATCGACACGATATCCGAAATGATCTCTATGGCGTTGAAAGACGGTAGGATATCGGACGGAGAATACTTCGCGATATTGAGCGAGAAAACGAAATACGATGCCATGAAAGAAGCCGTGAGAATCAAGACTCGTCAGATCATCAAGGAAGAGATGAAGGATTATCTCGTGGAAAAGGGGAGGACAGAGGCCAGGGTGGAATTCAGTAAGATGATAGAACTCAAGAGCAGCGATTGAAAAAAAAAATATATATATATAATAAGAACAGAATTAATTAATTATTAAATTTATATATAAAATAAAAAACGAAATTAATTTAAATAACTCTTAAAAAATGTATTACGTATAATGTAAGAGAGTTACCGAGACGAGTAATTCTAGAGAAGTGCGAACTAAAAACGACAGACAGATGCTTCGCGGAATTTGCGACGTGTGTGGTTCTATCAGGACTAGATTCGTCAAAAAAAAGAACACGAGCAAAGGTAAAGGCATCGTGAATAAAATGATCAATAATCTACCTTTCGAAATGCATCTGCCCGGTCACAGTTTCACGGGACCCGGAACGAAATTGAACAAGAGACTCAACGCCGATCTGACTCCCAAATCTTGGAACAAATCTGTGAATAGGGTGGACGCGGCCGCGTATGATCACAATCTGTGCTACGCTGGACATCCCGACACCAAGACTCGCAACGACGTCTGCGATAAAAACATGTTGTGAAATTGAGAGGCATATCGAATCCGACCAGGAGAGAGAAGATAGAACGTTCGCTGGTCGGCAATCTGATCGGTGCGAAACGTCGATTCGGATGGGGCGTTAAAAAAAAAAGCGCATCGGAAAAGAAGAAGAAACGATTATTGACGAGCGAATTGGCCGAGGAGTTACACAAACCCATAGTGCGTAAATTTCGAAAGAGAAGGGTGTTCGTGAAGGGTCTGGATGATATTTGATCTGCCGACTTGGTCGACATGAGATCGTTTTCGAGGTGGAACGAGGGCGTCAAATATCTATTGACGGTCATCGACGTGTTTTCCAAATATGGTTGGATCAGAGCTTTGAAGAATAAATCGGGACTTTGCGTCGCCGAGGCTCTGAAGAGCGTGTTCGACTCGTCTTCTCGAAAACCCAGTAAATTGTGGGTGGATAAGGGAAAGGAATTCTACAACAAGCACGTTCATCGATTGGTAGACCTCTACTCGATCGAAAACGAAGAGAAAGCCAGCGTGGTGGAACGTTGGAATCGAACGATGAAGGAAAAGATGCACCGATACTTCACGGCGAATTCAACCAAGAAATACATATACGCTCTGAACGGTCTGGTTAAAGATTACAACAACACCCGACACAGATCGATCAAGATGACTCCCGCGGAAGCTAGCGATCCTCGAAACGAAAAACAGGTCTACGCGAATCTATATCCTGAGAGATCTAAGATCAGGAAGAAGTCTAGAACGCCGAAATTTGCGGTTGGTGATCGAGTGAGAATTTACGCTTATAAGAAGCACTTCGAAAAGGGTTATACTCCTCGATGGACCTCGGAAATCTTCGAGATAATCAAAATATTTCACACCGATCCGGTGACTTACGAAATCGAAGCTTTGGATGGAGAAGAGATCATCGGAAAGTTTTACGAACAACAATTACAGAAGACAAAGTTTTGATAAAGAAAACAATTTTTTTTATTTACTCTCTTTAACATTTTCTTGTTTACACACATAAATATAATAGAGAAAAAAATAATAATAAAAAATAATTAAAAACTATTTTTTAGATAAAGAAAGCAAGTTAATTAATAAACAAAAAAACTAAAAATCCTTTAAAATGACAAATATACTAGATATAGCACAAAGCATAGTGAAAGATGAAAGTATTCAAGAATATGAGGTTCACGAATACGAACCGGTAACCGGAACGAGTTTGAACAATGCGGGAGAGATAAGAATCAACGTCGAAACTCAAGATCTATTCATACATCCTAGCGAGAGTTACATAGTGGTGCAGGGACGTCTCACCAAGGAAGATGGGAGCGACTACGCCGACGACGACACGTTTTACTCTAGCCAATAATGGCATCATGCATCTATTCAGTAACATAAAATACATGCTATCCGGACAAGAGATAGAATCTGTGTTTCATCCCGGTCAGGCCACCACGATGTTCGGACTCTTGACGTATCCTGATGATTTTCGAAATCCAGAGGACTTAATCAGTTGTGGGTGAAAGACACCATCGGCCCTGCTAGCGCCGGCGCCGCCTTGATATTCGACTACGTCGTCAAGACGTCCAGACCTAAAGGAACGTTTTCGTTCAGGATACCTTTGAAACACATCTTCGGATTTGCGGACAATTACAACAAGATCATGTACTGATTCAAACACAATCTGACGCTGATTCGAAAAGGAGACGACGACGCAATAGTGAGACTCACTGCGACCAATGCGGGTAAGATAACTCTACACAAGATATCGTGGTTCGTTCCGCACGTGGAGCCTTCGATCATGGAGAAAGCGCGTCTCTACAAGATCATAGAATCCAAGAGTAAATTACCCATGGGATTTAGAATGAGACAGTGCGACACAGCTAGCATTCCTCCCTCCACGAATCACTTCGATTGGAGATTGATGGTGAAATCCGCTTCCGAGAGACCGCGTTTCATCGTGGTTGCGTTTCAGACCGATAGGGACAGGTCTCAGGAAAAGAATGCGTCGCTGTTCAATCACTGCCATTTGAGAAACATGGAAGTATTTCTGAGCGCCACGAGATATCCAGCAATTGATTACAATGCGTCATTCGACAAGAACGATTTCTGCAGACTGTATGGCGATGCCGCTGATTTTAGAAAGAAGTATCACGGTCTAGACGAATTGATGAGCAACCCTAACATATCTCCCGGCAAATACAAGTCGATGTATCCCATGTTCGTATTCGACGTCAGTAAACAGAGTGAACGACTCAAGAGTAGCGTCTTAGATATTCAGATCAAGATGTAATTCGATAGAAACGTTCCGAGAAAAACCGAAGCCTTCGCCCTGGTCCTGTCAGACAGAGAATTACAATTCGAATTGGACGGAAATAAGATGTCGATCAATCGATGAGAGACAAGTGTGTGAAAACTGGAGCTTGATATATTAGTGGCATCGTTTATTTGGTATTTTTTCTTTCGCGATTTTGGATGATATTTTTGAGGTTTTTTTTACTTATTTTTGCATCATTAAAAAAAAATAACGCAAAAAATCGTAAAAAAAAAAAAAAAATAAATTCGTTTTTAATGATATTTTTTTAACAAAAAAAAAGTTTCATTCGAGAAAAAAATCGTCGTTTTTCAACATTCTCGACGTACAAAATGTTACAATTTGTAAGTAGTCACGTAGAAAACGAAATACACATTCCATTTTCGCGTTTGAAAAAAAAAGATTTTTACGATTACGTTCTGAATTATTTAAAAGATCGCGTGCTATTCACTCGAGAGAAACAAAAAGGATATTTCGTGATGAAGATATTAAAACTCGAACAGATCTTAGATTGTTCGATCCTGTGCGATCGTCTCTCCGTTTCCATTAGATGTTCCATCCTGTGTTGCAAGCCAAAAAACAAAAAAAAGATGTGGAAAAATGGTTAGATAAACAGCGGGATAGACGGTTGGAAATGAAAAGAATGAGACGCTTTCCACCGTCACCACTACCTTCTGAAGAGAATGGTAATGATGTGAGTGTTACCAAGAGATGCACAACATTCGTTCATAATTATGATTCGGATAAACAAAAATGTTGTTATAAACGTATCATATCACAAAAAAAGAAAAAAAGAAAAGAAGAATCGACGCTGAAATTTGAGAAAAAAGGAAACGTTATTATAATATATGGTGATAGTGAAGAAGAAGGAAAACAAAAAAAATGAGATCTAAAGATGATCTCATTACTTTTTTTGTGTTTTTTTAATAATCACACATTATTTTTTTCAATTAATTATTTTCCATGCGTTCACTGTTTGTTCAAAGGAACTAGTTCGATCAGTAGACTCACCATGGAAGTGGCGGCTTCGGGATTATTGGTTTTCATAATGAAATTAATCCTGTCTCCGGCGTTCATTTTGAGAGGCATGCCGAACGTGCTAACATTCACGTGTTGATTCTCAGTCTTTTCGATGCTGTATCTCTTATCGCTCTCTACACCATTCACCATGAGATTGACGACCGCTCTGTTATTCAAATTCGAGGAAGCTAGACTCATTCAAAGGATTTCACCTCCCAGTGGCATTTGATATCCCACCTGACCATGTTTCGATCCGCTACCTCCATTTCCGAAAGACTACTCAGCTTTTCCCTCATCTAAGGTGCCGGCCTCTTCGGCCCATACAGTGATCAATTGTCTAGCATATTTGACTTTCTCCACCACTGAAATCAGGGTGCAGGCATCTGTCATGTTCACGGGATCCGGTCGATTCGTGAGCGTGTGTCCACCCATGTCTAGTTTACCTTCCATGATGTCACCCTTTCTCCAGACCGAGTTGTCGTCTATGTACTTCCTGCTGACTGTGCTGGAATCGAATTCGGGATCGTGATCAAGACCGAATAAATTCTTACCATTCATGTCGATGCCACCCTCCATGGTTCCGCCAGATTGTTTGTTCAGGTAGAGATCGTCCACTTACGATTCTAGGTATTCTTGTGATCGTATCACGGCAGAATCTACGTAGCCCTTGTTGACCGCAGTTGAGTCCGCATCCGTGTCGTCAACCTTCGACAGATTCAATATCTTGTTGAATCCCGCATTCAGATCCGATTTCATTTCTCGTCTGTCAGACTTTCTCTGTTCCAGATCTACATAGTGTTTGGTCGCCATGTCCTTGAGATTCGTGGGAGTGGCCACGTTCGTTATCTTGTTAGAATTGGCGTTCAATTCCGAGTGCATCGTTTTCTGAACGTATCTATTTCTCAGGTGTTCACTGAATCTCGCGTGAGAGTTGTCCGCGTATTTCTTGGTCGCGGCATCGGTGGGATCTATGGGATTCGTGACGTTCACCAAACGTTTGGATTTCAGATCGAGATCGTCGGTCATGGTTTTATCCACGTAATTATCTAGCAGGATTCGTTCGAAATTGGCGTTCCCCCTGTCGACATATTTTTTAGTCGCAGCATCTGCGAGATCTATCAGCTCAGGAAGATTGTAGAGCTTCTTATCATTCATGTTCAAAGGTTCTTTTCGAGGTTCGTATCTCCGAACATAACGTTCGTCCAAGTTGGCAACGTCGTAACCATCGTCGACTTCGAACGTCTTCCTCTTCTTTCTTGGGTTGACTTTTTCGTCGTCACTTCTACCAAATTTATTGACTGGCATGTTGTTGTGGGATTTTTTGTTTTTAGAAAAATATATTCAAAACGCAGTTTATTAAAAATGAACTATGTTATTTTATTTTTCGTTTTTATTCGATTAAATTTTTTTTAAATAATTTTTTATCTTTATATATACTATAAAAAAAAAATCTCTCTCTAATGTAAATCATTGAGAATGTCTTGAAATCGATCTCCTTCAGACCATCTCTTGAGAATGTAGAGACACAGGTGACCGCAAAACACTTGATCTGGTGATTGCACTTGTTCCGTGTTGTAACGAACCATCGATTTGCTGAAATAGTTCTTTATTTCTTTTGGCAGCGAGATTCCGTAGCTGTGGAAATAATAATTTTTCTTTAACCAGACCGTTCAGAGCGTTCTTGATCCATGCCACCCAGTGAGTACCTTCACCTGATGAATCGTCTAGATTTAAAATTCCGCATTCCGATTGTCGAGGTCTTCTCTTCGGCAAGGCATCTCTGGAAAACACGCCTAGAAAATCTTTGATTTTCAAATCTTTTGCCGCATTCAACAGATCGATGTTGGATAGGGGTTCGTTAGGTAAGACGACACCTTCTACGGATATCTTTATTTTCTTATTCATAAATGCGTATATATATTTTTTCTTTAATTATTTATTTTATTATAATTCACTAAAATGATGTTATTTTTTTTTAATTTATTTTTTTCTTTTTAAACTAACATTCTCAATGTCTCTATCGATTTCCATAATCTTGAATCCATCTAATTCCTCTTGATTTTCTGGACTCTCGATGTCTCTATCGATTTCTATAATTTTGAATCCATCTAATTCCTCTTGATTTTCTGGAATCCTATCATCCACAATCGTATCTGGAATCCAATCATCCACATTCATATCGTCTCTAATTAGATCTAAAGTCCAATGTCCGAGTGCCAAAGTGCTTATTTTATCGTCTAACACGAATCTCTTATCATCGTTGGCCGTCAGCGAAATCTTGTTGACTATTTCGGTATACAAGTCATGATTTTCGCTTCGAATCGATTTCATAATCTTATACACCAGACCACTTCCTAACAGACAATCTTTATACTCTTGGAAAGAGATGTTTTTCTTCACCATGCACACTTTAACTCCTTTGCACTTCTTGATCTCTTCATCATCTTCTAGACGATAAGCATACAGTTTGGGTCTCAAGCCCACGAATTCGACGATTTGTTTACCACCGTTCTCATCCTTAAATTTACCCAACACCTTCTTGTTGTCGTTCGATTGAATGTTGGATGGGTGATCGACGGGATAATTGCTCGTGTCGAACTACTCGGCCACGTCCTGAGATATATCTCAGTAGACGTCTTTCATCTCTATCTCGTAAACTAAACTGTCCGTGTCGGTGAACAGTAGTTTGGCTTTATCACCAAATTTTCGTTTGACGTAATCGTAGTGAAACTCGTACATCAATCGCTTGCTGACATCTAAGATGATCGGTCCGAGATAATACGGTTTGTCGAACTTCAGGTGCATCTTTTGCATGTGAACGGCCACTAGATTTTCGTAGAATATGGTACGGTGTTTGTAATTGGCTTTCGCCACTAATGTTTTAGCTCTTTTCTCAGACGTGATGAGTCAAACGTCGGTTCTCTTCCTGATATTTTCCATTGATTGACCGTACACGCAGTTGTTCATGAGTTTGAAGAAATCTTTTTCGAAATCGTTCTCGGCTCGAATTCTAAGATTCGTGTTGAGATCGATGTATTTTTTCATCCAAGGCTCTTCGTCGAATCGAATGATGCGATGTATGTCGACTAATTTCATCCCGTAATCGACGTACTGTTTCAAATTCTCGCTGTAGACGACGTAGTTACGTTTGTTAAATAAATTGGGAATGAGTTTTTCCTCGTCTCCTTCGTTCGGTTCCATTTGTTCGGGAGCCAGTGGATAATCGTTGTGTGGATCGTGTAATTCTTCCGGATAGTTCAAATCGACTTCTAAAATGCAAGGATAGTCTCTCCATTTTGCATCTCTTCCTTTTCCTTCACCCATTCGAAATTTCCAATCGGTAAAGGATGACTCATAGCCCCAACCGTACAGATTATTAGCGTCCCAATACTGTATGTATTTAGTCGACCGTTTCGAATCGAAACCTTCTTTCATGTAGGGATTGTTAGCTTCAGAATATCTGTGAGAGATCATCGAGACGCCACCTCTCGCAGCCCTTTCGAACATGAGCAACATGTCTACGTCAGATAATAATTCCAATTGGACTTCAGTGGTCTTCAACAGAGCGTCCCATGCCAGACCGGGTGCGGTGAAATACCAAGCGGGATCCAGATCGTAATTTCAACAACATACGTCTCGAAAATTTTCAAACACATCTGCCAAGAGCAGAACGTCGGTCTTCAGATAGAGATCGTGATAATCTCTCATGGTTTTCATATCGAATGATTTCCACACGTTTTTAGCGTGTTCGTAATTCTCGTCGGAAATGTCAGATTCATATAATTTCTAATAAAAATCTTCTTTCGAAGGTAGTGCGGTGTCTTCAAATCTCTTTAGATCATTCATGTAATCGTAAGGATAGACTCCTTTCCTCAACATGACATCTACTCGTTCTCCGAAATGTTTGCTCGTGATTTTAAATTTATCCTTGCTCATGTTATCAACTAATTTTTCCAGAGCGGTCAACATGAATTTAAAACTGTAGATGAAACGTATGGCTCTACGAATGAATTTCGTTTTTTCTTTCAACGTCTCTCCGTCGATTATTCTTTTCTTCTCCATGAGCATCCATTTCGTGAAGGAAATGTATCTTTCTTTGCTGTTCGCGATGCAATTTAATTCTTTGTGTGAGGTGCCGAGATTTTTCACGAACAGATGACTGTCATAACCCGATAGATTGTGAAACATCAACCGGATAGAAAACGGCGTCTCGATATTTTAAATTACACTTGCTGTGAGCCGGACCGTGATACAGACCCGTGTAATGATCGTGGTCTCTAACCTTCTTATTTTCCTTTGAATTCTCGTCGAACAATTGTCTGCATATGTGACATTCGGCGGCTCTGTTATTTTCGTCCTGCTGTTCTCGCGTGATGATCATTTTTGCTGGAGTTTTAAATTTGTCGTATAACATTTGAATTTTCGATTCTAACTCTTCCACGAACTTTTGAGCCACGTCGTCATCTTCATACTGTTTCATGTAGGTGAAGGGACCCATGTCGTGTTGCCAGTCGAAAGCGCATTTCACGTAAATGCAATAGCCCGAAGGTATGTGTTTTTGATATCTTTCGACATAACTTTGAAGAGCGTTGGGTTGACAGGAACTCATTTTCGTGGTGAAACATTCGAAATCGGCGTACACGACAAATGGTACTTTTAACCTTCTATTGTGATTTTCAAACTTCACGATGGTGTTGGGTTTGGGCATTTCGACGACGACACCTTGATTTTCGTTGCAATATTCCTGATGTTTCACCAACGAGTCTTCGCTGTGAAACACGTTCATGCAATTGTAACATAAAGATATCTTTATGATTATTATTTTGTTTCAACAGTAATCGGCTCAGATGTTTAACCCAACAATAATGATGATTGTCACCATTCGAAATCAATAATAAAATAATCGTCTTTTCTCTTCCGCGATACAAAGTCTGTCTGAGTGGATAGATCTTTTGTTTTTCATCGTCGTATCCAAAGACGTTCACCGCTACGGTGGGATTTTGAGCCTCGAAGTGTTTGATGTGTTTTAACTCTGTTGGAAAAGTCACTCCAGTCCAATCGAGATTTTTAGAAGTTACCTCATAAGAAGAAACTCTTTCGATGTTCATTTTGACAGGGTATAAAGCGGAAGTGACTGCCCATTTAAAACACTGATCCTCTTTATTTTTCACGTTGACTACGGCATGTTTTTTTGCTAGGAAATACGGTAATTTCATGTAGGAAGACCCTTTCAACAAATCGTTTTTAGTTATGTGAATTTCGAGTTTCAACACCTCATCGAACGTCCAATTACTACTTTCATGTTGACAATTCGCGAGAGACGTCAACATCTTGTCTTTCATCTTTTCGAAAACGTCCGATAAATCTGAACCTCGAAATACGGGTTCGACGTTAGATCTGAAATATGCATTTTTCACGATGCTCTCGCTGGACTTCACGTCGATTTTATTCATCACACAATGGAGTATCATCTTAATTTTTAGTCCCACGTTCATGTATTTGCGAAACAAATCCAATACTTTTTTCTTCACCCGTTCCATGAACAATTTCGGATCGATTTTCTTCAATGAGGGAACCACGTCGAAAGTTTTAAAAATACCTTTGATCACACTTTCCCGTTCTACGGACTTCGATTGAAATAGTTCTGCGGTGAGTCGCACTAGATATTCTTCTCCTTTCCCTTCATCTATTGCTCATCGAATTTCGCTCGAGATATCTCGTTTGCCTAGAATCTGAAGTGCATCACTCGTTTTCGTTTTAGTTTTTCTTTTCTTTGGAAACTTGAAGTTCTTCAATGACTTTTCGTTTAGTCGTCTTCTTATTTTTCACAATCCAAACGTTTTCGGTTTTTTTCAACGTCGGCATTTCGATTTCTTTTACTATCTTTTGCTTCTTCTCATTTTTCACAACCGATGCATTTTTTGATGTCGTTGCTATCGGCATTTCAATTCCTTTTACTATCTTTTTCTTCTTCTTCTCATTTTTCACAACCGATGCATTTTTTGACGTCGTTGCTATCGGCATTTCATTTGCCTTTCCATCGTTTCACAAATGTTTCTGTATGACTTCAATCTTTTTTGATTTAGTTATATGATTTCTGAAATGTGAAATTTTTAATAGTTTACAAATCTCGTTTAACTGAGGTATGGTTTTCTCATTTAAATTTTCCAATTTTTTTTATCTGTTTGTTTCATTTTGTAAGAATATATTTTTTTCCGAATTTTGTATTTAAATAATTTGTTTAAAAAGTTTTGTTTTTTACACTTTATATAAAAAAAAAAGATTTTTTTTAAATTCAATTTTTTCTTTAATGTGTTTTTTATTCAAAACAATTTAAGACCGCTTTTATTTCTCGTTTGCAAAACGAACACGTTTTCTCATCTTCGGAATAACATTCTCTACAGTAATGCAGGTGTGCACACGGTAGAAACAAGACGTTTGCGACACCTTCACAGAGCAGACACTTCGCGAACGTTTTGCTTGGCTCATTTTCAACGCGCGACGATAGCTCGTCCGCTTCTGTCATGAATTTAATCAGATGTTCTAAAGTCAAAAATTGAGATAAGGTCTTGTTTGTGCTATTTAACGCATTGTACAATTGTTCCTTAGTGTACCCTAATTGTAACATATCCATCAATAATTTTTGGTTTTTATTTCTATCCCACTCTTCGTTTTTGATTTTAATCAATCCCAAAGTTATGATCTTGTTCAAATAATCACATTCACCTTTTTTAATATTATTTATATGTTCTAGTAAAGGTCTGTCGTGAGGTTCCCAATTCATCAAATGTATATTACAACAAAAACATTTAACTTTGTCGCTTTTACCCACGTAAACAAAACCCGCAGCGGCTAAATCTTTGGGTTTTTGAGCAAGATGCAAAGGCCAATTTTTAAACGTTTGAAGTCTTGCACGTTCTAAACTATAATTCGGATGTTCGGACTTGATCATTGTTTTTACCTCAAAATTGAGTTTGTAAGAATATTTTTTTGTTGAATTTTTGTATTTAATGATAATTTGTTAAAAATTTTAAAATTGAGGTGTTAAATTTAACTTTTAATTTATATAAAGAGAAAAAACTTTTACAAAAAAATTTTTCACATTAAAGAAATTAAAATTAAAAAAACAACTTTTTTATATATATATAAAGAGCAAAAAAAAAACTTTTCAAACAAATTATTAAAATACAAAATTTAAAATATACATTATTTGCAAGAATTCGTAAAACAAAAAAACTAAATAATCGATCATGATGACAACATCCACGACGGAATCTCGACATAAACGTTGACGTTGTTTAATAAATCGTTATTCTCCAAAAAACCAAGAAGAAAAAAATCGTAATTTATATTTAATGCGTTTCGAAAGAAAACGATATGATTTGCAATAGAAAATCGAATCGTAATACTATTAGCGAACAAAAATTAATCGACAATGTAGTTCGAACTATTAAAAAAGAAGGTTCAAGACAAATAGAACTCTTACGAATTTTACACAAAGTCTTGCACGAGGTTCAAAACAAATTTCCGCGAAGCAGACACTTGTTATAAAGAGAAAAAAAACTTTTACAAAAAAATTTTTCACATTAAAGAAATTAAAATTAAAAAAACAACTTTTTTATATATATAAGGAGCAAAAAAAACAAAACTTTTTTTAAACAAATTATTAAAATACAAAATTTAAAATATACATTATTTGCAAAAATTCATAAAACAAAAAAAAACAAATAATCGATCATGAGGACAGCAACACCTAAAAGATGCGAATTGAAATTGAAATGAGTCGAAACGTATAAGAAATTCGGTCATAAAATCTATAGATTACAACGACATGATCCCATTGAATTGAACGAGGTCGAGACGAAGGGCTTAGAGCACAAATACGACAAATATCGCATGCCTTTGAAATTGGACGAAGCCATGCTCGATTTGTTTTACGAGTACCAAAGTGATCTGCAGAACATCATCATTGCCGAAGATAGAGAATTCGACAAGGACGATTTGTCGTTGCCCTATGGAAATTACATATTTCCAAACATCTTGTTTGATCTCGTGAAGAAATTGGGTGGTGTGAGCGAGTTGACCGATGTAAAAAAACTCAAAAGAGTAAAGATAAACATTCAACACGTTTTTGAAAAAGGAGAAGACACGAGTGTCAACATGCTAATAATGGACTTGGAAATATAAACAATAGAGAGATGGATTTTTTTTGTGAAGAAGAAAGAAAAAAACGTGATGAGATCATCTTGAAAACATGAGTCTCAACATGCTAATAACGAGCTTGGAAATATAAACAATAGAGAGATTGATTTTTAGCGAAGAAAAATGAAAAAAAAAGTAATGAGATCATCTTTAGATCTCATTACTTTTTTTTTTGTTTTCCTTCTTCACTATTACCATATATTATAATAACGTTTCCTTTTTTCTTAAATTTCAGCGTCGATTCTTCTTTTCTTTTTTTTCTTTTTTGTGTAATACGATACGTTTTTATAACAACACATTTGTTTATCCGAATCATAATTATGAAGGAATGTTGTGCATCTCTTGGTAACACTCGCATCATCACCATTCTCTTCAGAAGGTAGTGGTGACGGTGGAAAGCGTCTCATTCCCAACCGTCTATCCCGTGCTTTATCTATCTCTTTCATCAGTTCTTTCCTCATATATCCATCATTAGCGTCTAACCATTTTTACACTTTTTTTTTTGTTTCTTCGCACTCTGTCTCGCGATATTCGTCATTATCGTCTAATTGTTTCTCCACCTTTTTATCCATTTTAAATATATTATTTTATACTTTCTATGATTTATATTTTATATAATTTTATATTATAATAACATATTCAAAATCGGTATATTCTTAAACGGCGAATTCTCACCGAGCAACAAACCCTTGCCGAGTCGCTCCACTCTTCAGATAGAGACTGTTTCCTCTCAGAAAGTTGCCACCTCTAACGGGTTCTAGATACAATCCTTTACCGCTGTCGTCTACGTGGACGCGACACACGGCTCCTCCCTTCTTCAAAAACAGTCCGCTGCCACCCATTAATTTCTCAACTGCCGAACTAGCGAGTCCCGTGAGAGCTCCCACGCCGAGAGTCTTTCCGAGAAAGGGTAGTGCCTTCGCGGCGAAGGGTAATACTTTTGTGGCGATTCCTGCCAATAGCGGTAGGAAACCACCTTGCATTCTCAAATTGTATCTCAATTGAGCGGGACTCAATCTCACTGTCAACCCTCTTCCATTGCGAATCGCTTTCTCCATCCTTTTGATTTGACTTCTGGTCCAGGCGATCGAATCCTGACCGCCTCTCGTCAGATCTTCGTGAGTGAATTTGAATCTCACCGCCTCGCCTCGAGTTGTTAACGCTCTCTTAAGTTTCTTCCTCTGTCCTGCGGATATGTTCACGTTTTTAATCACGTATTCTGTCATAATTCTGTTTTTTTAAATATATTTACTTCAATTGTTTCTTGTTTTATAATTATATTAAAATAATTTTGTAAAATTAATATTGCGTTTATTTTATTTTTGTTATCTATATATATACACAATATTTTTTTTTTTTTGCTTTTATATTTCTCTTTTGTGAAATCGTATCGTCACCCTCTCTCCGCGAAGATCTAACAGTTCAACATTTTGATCCGTCAACGTGGTTTTGAGACTATACAACGTGTCTAAAATCACTGGTAGATAAACTAAATTTCGAGGTCGCTCCACGATCTTATAACCCGGCGACACGTTTGGAAAGAAGGAATAGATCGTCGGTTGAGCGCTACCATTCACGTAGCTTCCAGCAATCACGTCCACGTTCACCAGAATGCTATTGACTGCGAGAATGTCGACCGTATTTTCAGATGCCGCGTGGCCTCGATACATCTTTCGATCGAATTCCAACATCTTGCCTATAGAATCGTCCGTGTTAAAATCCACTCGAAAATTATCTTCCAAATCCAACATCGTCTGTAAGGTATTAGGATTGGGAGCGAGTCTGATCTTGTTGCTTCCCTTTCCATCCGTCTTCATTCGCGTCTGAATGTAATTGTTCAAATCGTCTATGTCGTAACTCCCTTTGGGAATTCGAATCTCCAACCAATCCACTCCGTCGGAATACTTGAACGAGTTATTCTTTTCGGTGACGTTGGGAAAGGAATAATAAGTCTCCAGATTCACCAAAGCCATCTCGTATCTTTTCTCTCTATTTAATTCGATGGAAGGTTCGAATTTCGTAGCGAATCGAGTCGAATCGCCACTCACCACGATTTGAATGGATTGTTTTGCAGCCGTATTCTCGGCTATTCGTTCTAACAATTCTCCATGTTCGAACATTATATTTAATTTTATTTTTTTTTATTCAAAACTAATTATTTGAAGATTTATTATTTTCTAAATTTTATTTTCTCGCTCTATATTATTATCATCAGAAACATAAAACTTGTCGAATCCGCACCGATATTTTCCGCGATTAAATTCGCTTGTCAAATCGATCACGATGAAGTTGTAAAGTCCACCATCCCAAACCCTCTTGCAGAATCTCCTGAATTCCGCCGCGCTCATGTCGTTTGCGACGTGATCGCCGTAAATGTGATTGAGATTCTTGAGATCTTGGCGAAAGAGACATAGAAAATTAGCGTTCTCCCTTATCGTCTGTCTGGGCAATCGAAAATAATTCTGCGACAGGTAGAAACAGTCCACGTTGCTGTGTCGACCCCTAACGTAATACGATTCGCATCGGTTCTGTCTCTCCAAAAGCAGATCGTCGAAAATCATGAGATTCTTATCTTCCGATTCAGTTCTCTAGGATCTGGAACGTCGCTAGCGTTCTCATAAAATCGACACTCGACGTTCGAAGATGCATTTCTCTTCATCAGTTCCATCGCCGCACCGTCCAAAATGGTCGAAAGTGGAGCTTCACTCTTGTCGAATTCCTCCCTACTGTCAAAGATTCTGGCTATGACGTCCTTGGGCAATCCACGATCCATGCACTCTCGAAGCAATCTGTATTCGGGTTGAAACAAGCTCTTACCAAACACGAACAATCTGTCGTAATCCAACCAGTCAGGTCGGGACAACAGATTCATCAACAGATTGGTCTTTCCACAATTCGATTTTCCCACTATCAAGCCTCTTATGCTTTTGGGAAAGAAGTCGTTATTCGACCTCTTGGTCGCGGCGTCGTTCCAAGACATATCTTTAATGTTCATCTTTGTTTTATTTTTTTGTTGTTATTTTAGATTCTTTTCAAACGCAAATTTTTTATGTTTTTCAAACTCAGTTTTTAATGTTATTATTTATTTATATCACACCGTCGCGAGTTCTCTTCAATCCAGATCCACTCGTCATTTTGGCTAAATCTTGTATGGGTACCACAGCATCCTTAAAATCTTTCCAACTTTTCGGCGTTCGCTCTAACGCAGCTCGCTTCGCCGGCGGACCGATCAAATTGTCGATCAACGCGTCGGCTGCCCTCTTGCCAGCCACAGAAGCTATCCTACCACTGGCTTCGGAAGCGGCTTTCTTACCAGCATCCAAAGCCGTCTTCTTACCGACCTCAAACGCGGTCGATGCGAGTTTTCTACCCGCATCGCTCGTGAACGCTCGCATTATAGAATCGACGATGCCAGAACCGCCTTGAACGTAAGTTCTGACGTATCCCCTGTTCTTTATCACCAACATATTTTATTTTTATTATATATTTTTGTTTTTTTCACTGGTAAATCGTTTTGTTGTTTTTAAATACTTTTATTATTCTAGTGTAAAAATTTAATGTTTTATTTTTGTTTGTTTCTCTCTACTTATTGTATACACATCAATCCTTCAATTCGTTCATCAGCCTTTTATACTGGTTTTTATTCAAAACCTTCTGTCTTAACAATTCGTCAGATATAGTAACTATCTGATTATCTAATCCTGTTTTACCAGCCCGTCTGCTCGCCATCAACAAACTCAATCTCTGAGACAGAGCGTCAGAATCGCTCGGAAGAAAAGTGGTTTTCACCCCTTTGCCAGTCACCGATTCGATGAACTTCTTGTTCATTTCCCATATGGGTTTCACCACTTTCGTCCACTTGTAACCTCTGTTGGCTTTGGGTCTCGTCTCTCTGGCATCGTTATTTCTCTTCATGGCGTGGGTCTGAACCAGAATGTCGCCGTAATTGTCGAAATCCTGATCCGTGTAATCGCTAGACTTGTCGTAAAGGAGCAATCTGCGCAGTCCATCAGTCAATTCGTATCTGTTCGAACCCACGATCAGTTCATCATCGCCAATATCTACTTCTGTGTCTCCTACAAAAATTCTTCCCTCCGAATCCTTATAAAATCCATACGACAGATCTCTCTTACCGCCGTCATCAGACGATGCAACGCTATCAGTGGTGATAGTCGAAGCTGTATCATCAGACTCGCTCTCTGTTTGAATTCCCGTGGGAAGATAATCCGGTGTAGATTGAACGGAATACCGATTTCCAAAACTAAGAGGCAACGAACCCGTTCTCAAAGAACTCTCCTTTATGGGTCTCAATTCTTCGACTATCTCCTTCCTGCTTCGCTCTTGACCCTCCGTCACGGGTTTAAATATTTTTGTGGCTTCGCGTTTGAGTTCCATCTCACCAAGACGTCTGCTTCTATCAGCCGACTGAATGCCCTTCATCGCACGCTCAAACTCTTCTAAAATTCGATCTCGGTGTCTAGAATCTATCTGTAAAAACATCTTTCGTTTTTAATTGTTTTATTATTTTCAAAATTGAATGTTTAATTATATTTTTATGTTTTTAAGTAATAAAAATCTTTCCGTCTTTAATATAATAAACTAAAAATATTCACATCTCAACTCACTGTTGATTGAATTGGAGAGGTTTAAAAATACGTTTAAGCAGCACATGACAAACCGGTTTCTGATTTAACGCATTTTGATAGTAGTTTTACGTTTTGTCAAAGGATTTCCATTCACATATCAAAGAACCATTAACTCAGTCTCGAATTAAGAGAGAATC
This sequence comes from Pictodentalium vernedei, assembly GCA_031216915.1. Taxonomy (NCBI): domain Eukaryota; kingdom Metazoa; phylum Mollusca; class Scaphopoda; order Dentaliida; family Dentaliidae; genus Pictodentalium; species Pictodentalium vernedei. Next base: position 657,212,986 of record CM062295.1, read on the forward strand.
CCTTTGATGACTGTTAAAACATTTCAACACACAAAAGAAAACTGGTTTTCTAATTTTAACGCTGAAGGAACTTATTCATTTTCAAATCTCTCTGATTGCTATCTTGAGAATATTAAAACTTTTACCACTCAAAACCTAATTGAGCGGAAAATGCGTTTAAACATTCCGTTAAGTGTTTGACTCTTTTGAACGATATCTCTAAACTCAATTTCTCTTCTTCACATCAAGACAAGGCATGAATCTCTATAATACAGATCATATTTATAATCGACTCTTTTTGAACGAAAACCTCATTCAGTCATAACGATAACATGTGTTAGTTTTTACTTCAGGAAAACGTGACAGCGGGTTTGCGGATTTCTAACACACCGACAACACTCTTCATTCAAAACATTTCCATCAAGTGCTTATTGAGATCACCTCGCAATAACGTGCGCTAGTCTTACTTCGAGAAACGCGACAGTGGGTTTGCGGATTCAAACATCACCTCTTCACACGAGTCGATTTCAGACCTAAAATCCGCAAGCGGATCTCCGTGTACGCCTCCATTGGGTTTCAGTGTTAAAATCGTGTACGGACGCGGATTGTTAGAATCGGCAAGAGGATGATTTAGAAACGACAAAAACGTTTTTTGCTCGCAATTTATCACTGAATCCTATGGGGGAAACTCATTTGCCGATTTCAATCAAAACGGTACATGTACTGTACGTAAAATTTCATGCGTTTTTGTCACTCTTGGATACAATCAGTGATGTTTGAATCCGCAAGCGGATTCTAAAGCACCCTTAAAAACGTTAAAATCTTGTACATGTACACGACGATTTTAACACTAAATCCTATGGAGGTGTACATGTACACGTACACGTACATGTACGTTGATGCTTGAATTCTCAATTATCACCTACTCATGTGCTTTGGTCACTTAAAAATAGCACTGTCTGAAAAAAAATGACTGAGTGAATACTCACTTGTCCAAAAACAAAAAAGGAAAGAGCTCTTTGAGCTTTCCATAACTGCTTCAAAAAATCAATGGGGAACACATTTTGTGTTATATGTTTTGGTGTTCCGTGTTATCCAACACCAGTTTGGCCGTACAAATTTGAATACCGCCAGGAAATAAAGCATATTTTCTCAGTGATAGACTGTTTGACTTCTATGATAGAGGTCCCGAGTTTGATCCCTGTCTGGGACGACCCACGTAATGTCCCTTGGGCAAGGTACTTTATCCAGGTTGCCAACATGGGGGCACGATGATGCCATGTACTAAGGCGTTCTGCATATCAATGGTGCACATGTCTTCAACCGCTGGTACCCTTGAACATAATTAGAATGTTGAGCTGACAGTTGCTCGTTGATGCTCGGTGGTTCTCTCTGGGTTCTCCGACTTCCCCCACCCGTAAAACTGTCATGATCACGATTAGCCATTGTGGATAAGTATGTGACAGTAGACACCAATAAATAAATACCGTCCGGGAAACCCTCTGTGAAATCCTTCTGTCAATAAATAGCAAAGTAGTAATGTAATGCAACAAATATTAACAAGCTGTTCAACATCCCTTTAATCAACTCTTTTTGACTTGAAGTGTACCCATCACTGTATATACTAGCTCTCTAGATGGGTTAAACAATATCAAATAAACAACTAATTTGTGTGTGACAGTAACTCATATTACATGTATTTCATTGTATCTGAAACAGATATGTTGGAAAAATTGTGAAATCATGGAGTAGGAAGTTTACCCTCGTTTGTTGACAAATCCCACACATTCACAAACCGACAAAATGGTAGAGAATAAATTTATTATTGATATTTAAGGTAACTTTCAGCATCTACAGCTATATCATGACCATAATATAGGTATTTATTCAAGTCCAGGTATTCATTGCATAGGCGTACAGGGCTATTGTTCAGGAGGGGGGGGGGGGGGGGGGGGGCGGGGTGAACCCTTTTAGACCGAAAAAGTTGAATCTCAGGAGGAAATGCCAAATGTGGGTATGGGAGGGAGGGGGGTCTCCCTCCCATTGAGAACCTGGAGAGAACCACCGAGCAATGGCAAGCGACTCAGACTCCCCAACATACTAACTCACAAAAGCAGGGTTAGCATTGGTTGAAGACAAGTGCACCCTCAAAGTACCCTTAGTACACATCGCCATCATGCCCCCACCCCCACCCCCCCCCCCTCCCCACCTGGGCAATTAAATTGGGATGAAGTGTCTTGCTCAAGGACACAATGTGGTTGCCACAGGCGGGATTCAAACCGAGGACTTCTTGGATTGCAACAATCATCTCTACCTTCTGAGCCACCGTGCTCCCGTAATATGCAGAAATAGAGTTCTTTATGTGCACTTGTGTGATTATAAATGAATAATATTAACGTGGATACGTTTCCACTGAATCAACTTGTACAGTATAATGGTCAGTTTACTTGCAACTTCTAAGTGATGAGATAGGAAAACAACATTTTGTGTGGAAAACCAAAATGTTTTGTGGTCATTTCTGGTAACTAAATTGTCCGGAATTTTCTGGCATATTGGCCGAAAAATCGGCTCCTTCCTGACTCGGGGGTGGGTTGGGGCACAGTCCTTCATGAAACCCTGGTTCGTACACCCATAATTCATATGTACTAATTTTTTCCAAAGCACAAAGGACATCGCTTGTTTTGCTTTCTATGAAAATATTCTGTAATTATTGAAGAGCAAATTTTGTGTTAAATGTTTTGGTGTCCTGCTGTATCTCAAATATCTGTTTTGGCTCCATAAAAACTAGTAGCATCACAAAAACTTTGATTTCCACTAAATTTTCTGTTTTCAAAAGTGATCGATAGTTTTGTGTACAATATAGTTTGCCTTTTCACATTAAAAAGTTGGGAAAGCCCGTAATTTGCCCAACAAATTACAATTCTCTAGTTTGTTATTGTTTTATAACCACATTCTGGCTTCTGAAACCATTGCACATTGTCTTTGATGAATAGTTTGCCTCCAGCGGTCCCCGGGTGGAACTCAAGCCACTCTCATCCGGAGTCCAACTCCCGAAATATAGTCACCATTCAGTGGTTTTCTTCTTACAACCTGCACATCATCTGTGCGGGAAAACACAAACAGCTTGTTAATGCAATCGGCGTGTAATTACCTGGCTTCCTGTGATCTTTATCAGGTTTTGGAATGGGAATTATTGTTGCTTCTCGCCAGGAAAGTTGAAATTGGCCAGTTGCCCATATTTCATTGAAAATTAATAATAAAACTTCCAGTAATGATTGTGGCAAATGTTTTAAAATTTGGTAATGAATTTCATCGGGTCCAGTGGCAATATCCCTTGATTTCTGCAAAGAGTTGTTTAACTCTTCCATAGCAAAAGGCTGGTTTTAATCCTCAAAATTGTCGGAGGACAGTATTATCTTTTGTTTTTCCTGCTGTTTTTTTTTATCTTAACCCTTTACCCAACGCAGTCGATATCAAAATTTATTATCTTAAATATCATATGTTTAATTGTTTCAAAAAATTTCAACAAAAACATATCACGTGACCCCGTGACGAGCTCGTTCCAAAGAGGGGGCACATGATATGGTTTTCTTGAATTTTTTTGAAAAATAGTATTTTTTCAGCTGCTGAGTTTGCATATTACGCGGGCAGATATGGCCGATTCGATGGGTAAAGGGTTAACGAATTCCGGATAATAATTTTTCAGTCAACGAATGTTTAGAGAAAGTTGAGGTCAATTTGTCTGCCATTTGTTTTGATGTACAGTACGTGGGGAGTGTATTATCACTAAATCACCCGCAGAGTGGAGTTTCCGCCCGAGCAATAATTGAAAATTTGTTGCAAAGCATAACCAGCTTCAGCAAAGTTTCAGCCAATGGACCTCCGGGTTAAACCCGGAGGTCCATTGGCTGCAACATTGCTTCTGTTTTTTGTCGATATGTACAAAATTTGAAAGTTATAGCATGGGTGATAACTCCACTCCGCGGGTGATTTAGTTACAATCCACTCTCCGCGTACTGTAATTAGAGTGTTGTTATCTTACAGATGTTGTTCAGTTGTTTTTGTTTATTTTCCTTTATTTTTTTTAATCATTTTCCAAATTTTATTGCTGGGTGTATGTGTTAGTTAAGTTTAAAAACATAATTTTCCCCAGAACTTATCTTTTTCTTTGTTTTATAAGTCTTCTTGTTTTGTCCGATTTCTAGGTAGTTTATCCAAATTATTCGCAGTTGGTGACGTATTAAACTGCCGTTCAGTTTTCTTACGATCTTTCGTAACCTGTTTGCAAGCATCATCAACCCATGGTTTGGTGAAACGTTTCGGAGTTGTCGAGGTTTTAGGAATGGCTGTGTGTATGATGTCAATCAATACCGCAGTAAAATGTTCTAGTTGGTCATCACTTTCTGGAAATATCTCCCGGGTGAGCTTTCGGGACAAAGCGTTGAAAAAGTGTCCCAATTTGCTTTTCTCTAAGTTCCACTTGTGCGTTCACTCATCGCCCGGCGGCACCACACTTTCAGGCACAACCTGAAAGTGGTCACTCCCGCACACGTCATCTTTAACTTCCCAAGAAAATTCAAGGAAGAATGAAGGACATGCAATTGTCAGATCAACTGAAGAGGCAGGGCGAGAAGAGGGATGCAAATAAGTGTCTGAACCATTATTAAGACATATTTTGAAATAAGATCTTCTACCGTTTTGCCTTTGGGGTTTTCTTTTTCTACAGGATTCACCCCAAAGAGGGTTGTGTGCATGAAAACCTCCCAACAAAATGTATGATGTAGAAAGTTGGTTAACCAGGTGCTCAAGGTCATTCATCTGAAGGGTCCCATTTAGTAAAATGTAAATAAAACATAATGTAACTGTCTTGTCGAAAATTAGGCGTACCGCCACACCCTGAAAAGCTGTTTATAAAGCGACAGGACTTTGAATAGTGTCGTTTCTGACTAAGACAGACGCTCCACGAACATGACGATCATTTTCGCCAGCTCAGGCATCTCACGAAGTATAATGCTTAAAAGCTTAATGACCTTGAGTATCAGGTTTCTTTAAAAGTGTTTCTTGCAGACAAAAAGCAGCGGGTTATATTGTTGGCTTGCAAGGCCGAGTTCATTAAAATTCGCTTTAAAGCCTCGACAATGCCATCGCGCGATAGTGTTCCTGTTTTTATTGTCCATATATAGATGGAGACGCGGTTGATGGATGTATGGGCGAAATAGCCCCGATAGATTTCTTTGGTGACTTTTTTCTCGGGGACCTACTCTTAAACGAACGAGTTCGGGCTCAGTTGCCAGAACGTGACGTCAATTTATTCATCGACTGCCATCTCCTCAAAGCCTCCAAACCTGTTGTGAGTAACCGGGTGTTGAAGCGCATCGGGTCATTTGTCGGATAACTGTTTTTTTTCGATTTTCTTTTTGTTTTTGTTTTTTCTTGCTTCCTTCTCTGATCCAGGCTCAACTTTTGCTGTTGCGATCGCTGTTGTTGATCTGGGTTCGGTTTGTTTGGCTCATGTTTCAGTTCTGGTTTAGGGTTTTGATAGTTATAGGGTTCTCCTGTAGGTATAACATTTTGCTTGTTCTTGCTGTTTCAGTTTTGTCACTGTTTCGGTTATTGTTGGAGCAGCTGACTTTTGTGTTGATTTTGCTTCCACCTGGTCGGTTTGTCCTCTTGTGAAGGCCTGTTACAAATATTGTAGCATATGATGGTGTTGTTGTGCTTATACCAGGCATTGATGGCACGATGTCGCTGGCCTCTTTAAAGCTTATTGTCTTTCAGCTCTCACCTTTTGTATACTTTTTCTCCTTTTTCCACCCAGGCAACCCTTCGAGGATGACATATATTTATCCTCACAATTTGCACATTTAAGAATTTCATTGTTACATGGCTCATCATGTTTAGTCACATTTGTGGCAGCCAGGCTGATCTCTGGATACATTCTGGCTGTGGCCGAACTTTTGAAACATCGGAGTGGAATTGTAAGTATTAGTATTTATTTTGTTTCCATTTTTCCTGAATTTAATCCTTTTGACTCCCGTAACTCCCTGCATTTTCATTTCATTTATGATTTCTTCAATATCGGCAGATTCACGAGTTCGTACATCATCTCTGCTGCTATTGAGGGTTTAACCCTTTGATACGTTTGTACGTCTTATGACGTACGAAATCAAACATCACGTTGATACTTTTGTACGTCATGACGTATGAAATCATACAGCGCGTTGATACTTTGTGGTAATTTGTTTTTTATTATTTTTCGATTTTGTAAAGGTTTAACCTCAATTCCTATTTTCTCCCGAATAGTGCTCAGTGACAACCGTTGAGCCAAATGTTATCGCAGCTTAAAATACAAATATAATCCTGATGTCAAGACTTCTTAAGTGGTTGAGTGCTAGACGCCACTATTAGGGCTTTCAAAAATGAGGATTCCGATGCAAAAGCCAACACTTTCCTTACTTATATTTCATATTCAGTCAAACACAAATAATATTTTTTTAAAATAAATTTTGTTTTATTGCAAATTATTGGAGAGTGCCTGTGGGCACTCTCCAATAATTTGTAATAAAACCAGTTTTGAATCACAAATTCAGCCCACCAACAATAATCTAGCCCTCAACCAGTTAATCACTAATGTAAAAAAATGTCTTGTTATTACCTTCCGACGTTTGACGTCGCATTTTGTAAAACGTTGAAGAAACTGAATTCCCAGTGACGTCTGAACGCCAGGATAATTAAAGTCTCAAAGTGTTAATGAGCTCCCACTGTAACTTCAGCATCTGAACGTTTTTTGAGTTTTTAAAAGATTTAAAGACAGTATATTTGAAGTACATTCAATCTAAATGCCACCCGATCTTAATTTCTTAACAGTTAACCGACCAATTGATCCCTTTTATAGCCTTCTCTAATGCGAAGGGGTTGAAATATATTTTTGTGTTCTTTCTTTGGTTGAATAAAAATGAATATAGGTCAATATTTTGGTATTTATATCTTTGACGGATCATTTGTAGGATCAGAGTCAGACGAATTTGAATTATTTGACGGTTCATACGGTCGTTTTGATTTGGTTTTTTTATGCCATAATTTGAGATTAGCCTATATAGCCACATTGGCTGTCTTCCTGTTGCCTGGGGGGGGGGGGGGGGGAACGGGAAGACAGCCAATGTGGCCTCCCAATAATTTACCAGTGTATCCTATATATGTAAAACTCTCTGTACAAATCTAACTTGTAAATTTGGTATTTTGCTGAATAAATTTCATTTCATTTCATTTCAAGAATTCATTGTCCTGGCCCCCATCCACCACGGAGTCCAACAAGGCATAGAGTTACTGCTCTGCAGTAAACCCACCGAACTGCAACCACATACTTATACAAGGGCAGTATACTCAGTGTGTTGATGACAAATCAAGTCACTGACTGATTAGCCCGTGTGTGGGAGTGCCATGTCTTCAAATGCCGATCATTCAACCAATCATTCTACAAAACTGAGTTATTAAATTTTCAACTATCAACTACCACAAGTAAACCAAACATGTTTTATACTTTTAATAATTTAGTTGAAAATAATTACACAATGGCAATGATCGGATTATAAAAAGAACGACTGATTGAATGATCTGCAAATGCCCCCTCCCCCAACGTGACAACCTTTCTGGGGCCCCAGAGTTAGGGCTATAACAGTTTATGAACAGGTAAAACTCCGTATTGCTAACATGATTAAGATGACTGCGTTTGTTTACACTTGCTTCCTTGGCATATTTACAGAAATGTTACTCATAATTCTTTCGGAACACAATAATCTCTTTTGACCAAATTATGTCAAACCCGATTGAACTGGTTACATTCCTAGTTGCATTATGGGAAAAAATTCAGATTCAAATTTTAATATTTTTTACATCGAGTGTTCAAAATATTAAAGCTTTAGTGTAGACTCTATGAACTTGGAAACACATGAAATATTATTTTTGTAATTACTGTGCAATGAAAGTCCTGTAGAACTTTGTTTTATGCTAGTTTTAACTAAAACAAAATCTTAAGATTTGTTTACACTGTTTGTGTTGTGAAACTATATTTTATGCTAGTCTTAATAAAACCATCTTTGATTGGGGATCCTTTTTTCTACACAGCTGTCAACGTGCATTTTTTAACCTGAGAGAGGCCTGTCGTAGAGGGCTTTTATCAGGCGTGGAATCATCCCTGGTAATTCACCCTCCGCAATCAAAAGTGCCGAGGAAAATGCCGAGGAAACTAAAAATATCCACAGCAAAAATACTGCCGAGGAAATACTTCAGAAAGCCTGGTGGTGGAAGAAATTTGACAACTTCCAGGTTACACAAGGAATCAAACCATGTGGGTTGCACTATGCTGTATTGCTAATCTTACAATTTGCAGTACATAGTGCAGCATAACCACTAGAAACTATGTGTTCTGCTTCTTCTGTGTTGATAACACCAGAATTTGACATCAGTTTCTGGAAAGCTCTTATAGAGCTTTCCAGAAATTGATGTCATATTCTAGTGTTATCAACATAGAATCAGTGAGATATTAAGTTTGTGGTTATGCTGCATCTTATTTTCACTCATACTATACATATGGAGCAAGTCGTCTGCTTACTTCTAAGATATTTCCTCAGCATTCACATGGTTCATGATATTGGCATGATATAATTGATTGAAAGATTTTGCACATTGATTGTGATTATATACACATGTATCTCGAACTACTTTCACATGTTGAAGTTACTTGAAAGATTTCACTTCACCGCATACTACATATAGTATACTATATACATGACAATTGAGACTGCCCTGCCCCCTGATGATTTTTACACAATCGGACAGGCTTCACAGCAATTGCCGTAGAAGCACCAGTTTTCCACAACATTTTTTTTACTGAGGAAAAAAGAATGAATTACCAGGACTGGTGGAATACTGTAGGTGGTGGCGGTTGTGTCGGTTGAATCGGTGGATTTTTTCAGAGAGGATTTTGACGGTATAACTCTTTAGACACATGAGGGGGAGGGTGTTTCGCTCTCTTGTCTCACACTTGTATTTTTAAAGTAGAGCTGATTTTCGTTGTCGACTTTGTAAGAGGTTGGGGCGCGGTGGCTCAGTTGGTAGAGGTGCAGGCTGCAAGCCGAGAGGTCCTCGGTTCGAATCCCACCTGCGGCAACCGCGTTGTGTCCTTGGACAAGACACTTCACCCCGATTGCCTACACGGGGGCACGATGACGCTGTGTATTGAGGCGTACTGCACGTCGATGGTGCGCATGTCTTCAACCAATCTAACCCTGCCTGTGCTGCGGTGCAGAGTTCAGAGTTACGATGTTGGAGAGCTGACAGCTGCTCGTCGTTGCTCGGTGGTTCTCTCCGGGTACTCCGGCTTCCTCCACCCGTAAAACTGTCACGGTCACGATTAGCCATTGTGCATAAGTATGTGACCTTAAACACCAATAAATAAATAAATAAATTGTAAGAGGTTGTGACGGGACACGATTGAAAATGAAAATATTGCGCAATTTATTTTGAGAGCAATGTTATTTTTGCAACATTACAAGCACGTTGATACATACCAATAAGCGCTGGGCGACAGTTAGTGTAAATGTAAAAGACAAACAGCTGACACCTTGAAAAGCACCCGGTTGAAAGCTTATCGCATATTTGAAAGCAATAACACAAAAGCAGCTGTTAAAACCAAGTCGAAATTAATTCTGGTCTCATTGAAGCGAACAATGCTCATACGCGAGAGAAAATACAGTTAACTTCGGGATGAGAATAGGAACATAGAAGCAATGAGTCTGAGTGCACGTGCTAATCCTTTACACAACACACATGACTTCAAAGTTTGTTATTTCAGTTTTATTGTGCATCATATGAGCATCTTCGTCCAAACTGACCCGGGCCTAGTTACTCCTCTCGAAGCCCTTGTCCAGATGTACATATTTGTAAATACATTTCTTTGTTATACAGTCCATAACGTCATATTTTGTCAAATATAATATTGTCGATGTTTATTACTTTCCAAAATGTGATTTACTGGGATTTCCGGGTTTGGTTATAAACGATAATTTCACAAGTGAATTATGCAATCAACAATTGTGTCATGTACCCGTGCGCGCAAACGAAGACGGTTTGCCGTGGGTGTAATGGGGACTTCTTTGTTTTTTTTGTCTTTTAACCCTTTTTCCTGATATGAAAAGCAGACGACACTCGCAAAAAAATTCTTGAATAACTATTATTTTCATTTTTTGTCTAAAAAACATAGGTTATGACCCCTCATTGGAACGAGCTCGACGAGCTCGTTCCAATGAGGGGTCATAACCTATGTTTTAGAGACAAAAAATGAAAAAATAATGAAAATTAATTGGCGATTTTTGAGAATACCGCTGGCGGTTTTGGTCGTTACGTTAGGTAAAGGGTTAAATAATATAATTATCGTTAATAATGAAAAGTAATAAACAGAATAATCGCTTGACTGGACTGGTTACTTGAAATAATTCATTCGAGGCAAGGGCCTATATTGTAAAACACTCGTGCGCATTCGCGCACCCGTGTTTGTACAACGTCCCTCACCTCTCATGAATTATTTCACGTAACCAGTCCAGTCAAGCGATTACTCTCTATATATTTGTTTTGCGCGAACCTGGTTCAGTTACTTCACTGATGAGCCACCGCGTACCCACTTTATACATAAGAAAATGGAAACAAACGTTCAAAACAAACACGACATTATGGAGATTTCCTCATGCTACCACTTTCGCCGCTCTTTGTGCGAATCTACTTTTCGAAAATACCTGAAAATACATAACACAAATATTTACATTTTGTAAATTTTAGTATAATGTATTTTCCCATATTTTTGAATCTCATTGAATGGACTATCTGTGAACATGCAACTGCTTCAATTTAATTGTATATAGCCCTTGCCAAGCAGGTATTCCACTAGGCATAGGTGTCGATCCTGGGTCACGGGCACCCAAATGACTTGGCATAAATGCTCTGCCACCATAAGTATGAGCCCTCGGCAACCCCTCAAAAGGTTGCAATTAACTCGGCCAGAATTTCACTTCATATTTACAGCCTGAGACGAAGTCGATATTCGGGAATTGACAATTATTGAATTTTTGGAATTGTTGTTAGTAGGGATTCATAATTGGACAATTACATCTAGTGGAAAACAAATAAGGAGAAAGCACGTAAAATTGGATTAATTATAAATTCATAACTCCTTCAACTCCAAAACCTGAAATGTTATCTTGTCCTTCTCTCTGCCCTCAGTTTGGTCGGGTGCACATTCAGAACGTAATACATTACGAGGTGTAGCCTTGCCGACAAAAGATTTTCATTGTCTAAGTACCGGGTATTGTTTCCTCAAGTAGTGATCCCCTTGTCCTTAAGTGGCAGAGGTGGATTTGCAACAAATGAAAAACCACATAAGGGACAAATTTAAAGGCGTTCGTCCGTCTGTCTGTCTGTCTGTCTGATATTGTTACACTCATATAGTAACAAGAATCGATTTTAACATTTCTTCTTTACATATAACATAGACAACAAAATTGGCGGTATATGATATTTTATAGAATACAAAATTCCCATTGATTTTAATTAAAAGGATTAGCCTTGTTGTCTAAGACTGCAATCCGGGACGACCCGAGTTGTGTCCTTCGGTAAGGCACTTTATCCAGGCTGCCTACATGGGGTCACGATGACGCCATGTACTAAGGCGTACTGCACGTCGATGGTGCGCATGTCTTCAACCGCTGTAACCCTACTTGAGCGGAGCTTAAACAGAGTTAGAATGCCGAGGAGCTGGCAGTTGCTCGTCGATGCTCGGTGGTTCTCTCCGGGTACTCCGGCTTCCTCCACCCATAAAACTGTCACGGTCACCATTAGCCATTGTGCATAAGTATGTGACGTTAAACACCAATAAATAAATACTAAGACTTCAATTAACACTCAATATAATTGTGTAACAATATGTTAAATATGAATCAATTAAACGGGCAATGAAAATAATTTCGGCACTATAATTAATCCCATCCCCGTCAAAGACTCCCACTTTTGATTTTATTGACAGAAAAAGCAAAAATGAATAGACGAAAATTTGTCAATTATATCAAAGTAAAATGGCTGTTATTGGAACAAGCTCAGTTTTTTTTGTATGGTGTTATTGACAAAAATGAAAAAGTGTTATTGTTGCGTGAATTGTAAGCCGAAAATAAAGTGAGGTTTCCGTCTGTTTCTTTTAATAAACGAAACAACAGACAGCCCTTGGGGCTGTCTGTTGTTTTCGTTTATTAAAAGTTACAAAAGGAAACTTGCTTTTATGGCAAACTAATTGGAAGCAACTAAGTTACTGTCCTCTTTGGCCCTTTGTTTAGTGAATGTGTTTTCACAGTAATTTGCAAGTTTTTATTCTGCCCAGGAAACAAATAAGCAATTCTCACCCCCTAGACTTTTAAATTATTAGAAAGGGCAATGTCTGTATTATATTATATGCGCACACTGTTGATATAAGGAATAGAAAAAAAAATGGTTACAGAACATGAGAAGAAGGTGAAATCAGCGTTTTCTTATTTTTAAATGGGTTTAAACAGAGAATAATAGTTAAACGCTCAAACTGATTCGGAAAAAAACATTGTAAAAACCTACCTTCTGTATTGTTAGACAACCCTACAGGAAAATGTTTATGAATTGATGTGCACGTCGATGATACATCTTTGCTGCCATTTCGAAATTTAAATTTTCAAATGATATTCCCAGACCATTAGTGTTATATATTTACTGACAGCTTTGGAAAATTAAGAGGAGCTAACTTTCCTCTTAATCTCTTCCAATGACGAAAATTGTCAGCCACTCTCAATTTTTTTAATAGTTCTTTCAGTCAAAGTAGAAGAGTGTACAGCTGTTCCAAAAGGAGATAAAAACCATTGTGGAAAGTACGAAGAAGCAGTGCACATCACCAACATAATGAGTTCGTATGATATAGAATTCTTGAAAGATTTTTCAAAGGAGTGTTGTGAATTAGAAAGTACAGAAAAGCGGACCGAAGATGCAGATGTGTTAATGAAGTTCATAAACACAATATATGATGAAACATTATCGGGAAAACTGCCAACGTTACCAGGCAATCTTCCAGTGAAATGGCCAACACCAGTAAGAGCAGACGGTCAGTACTTTGTGCAATATTTTATCTAAAAATCATATACATTTTGGCTTGAAAACCACGAGAAACCATACGTATCACATAATGTATTCCGATTCCGTATCATATAGACGACTCATTCTGATTCCGTATCATATAGATGACTCGTTTCCGGGAACGCAACGGGCTATCACAACAGGTGCATGAATACATTCTATGTGTGTTTCATTGATCGACTTTGCTGATCGCTTCCAAAATAAAACAGAATTCCTTACAATTAGCGATATAACTATTAATAGCCAACCCCCCCCCCCCCCCCACACACACACAAAATAAATAGAAACTGCACAATAAAATATTACACACTTATAAATTCAAGCTTATCATGATAGGAAGTGACATTGAGAGTGAATAATTTTACAACGCAACTTTGAAAATTTGCGGTGACCGCGTTACTCATTGTGTGTTAAAGTGCACAACAATATTGTTCCATAAAAATGGATTTTTTAAAAACTTTTTCTCGCCCAACATTATGTCCCAAAACTGTATTAATAATTTACGATTTAATCTGTGTATGTGACGGAATTGTTAGATAAATGAATTATCATGATAATGTGCATGTCCTGTGATTTGCCTCAGATTCTTGGTGGTGTCCAGAATGGGATCAAAACTCGCCGGCAAAGCCGGCTCGTTGAGATCCCTTTCTGGACACCACCTCGAGTCTGATACAAATCACAGGACATGCACATTATCATGATAATCGTTATGTATCACATAGTTTCTTGCATTATGAACATACATATCAATGTCTAAGTTTAAGTAAACAGTTGATCGTCCTCATGTATACAGTACAATCGCCGTGGACGGGTCGCAATTCACGCGTGGGCAGTGATGTCCGCACATGCGTTTACCTGGTAAAAAACAGTCATCATCAGCAAAACTTTAATTAATGAAGCACCTGGTTCATTAATTAAAATGTTTGCTCATTATTCCTATGATTAGGGTTTGGAATCTAATATTATTACATCCGTGGAAACATTGCCCAGCAATGGAAAGCGACCAGTCCACTGCGGCTGTACTGTGTCAACACTTATGCATAACTAATTGTAAAGATCTTTCGATTTGTCAAATTTGAGGGTATCGTACGCCAAGGTAGTTGGCGTTCAGCAACATAAACTTTTTGTAATGCTGAATGTCTGAGTTGCTTCTCTCAAAGTATCTATTAAAGTATCTATTGGCTCTAAAAGGCCCTATTCCAGCTTTGGTCTATTTTTGTTGCAGCAGAAAACGTGCCACAGCATTCAGTCTACGGATACACTCCCAATTACATAAAAGATTCATATGTACAGTACGTGGAGAGTGTATTATCACTAAATCACCCGCAGAGTGGAGATTCCATCCAAGCAATAATTGCAAATTTGTTGCAAAGCATAATAAGCACCAGCAAAGTTTCAGCCAATGGACCTCTGGGTTAAACCCGGAGGTCTGTTGTCTGAAACATTGCTTGTGTTTTTAGTGGGTATACACAAAATTTGAAAGTTATAGTTTGGGTGATATCTCCACTCCGTGGGTGATTTTGTTACAATCTACCCTCCATGTACTGTTCCTTGGCAGTTGTTTCTAGGCAAGTCTTGGATACCTATATAAGCAGCCATACCTGTCTAGAAACCAATGTAAAGCCAATGTGTGTAGTCCAACAAACATATATACAAATCCAGAGGTCTTGATAGGCTAAATCACTTCGAAACTCGGACAAAAACATACAAAACAACCAACCCGTCTCTTACACCCCAGTGTTGGGAACATTTCTGTATTTTGGGCACATCGGTTATCCCAGTGAATTTATAGGGGATTTGGATGCTCGTTGTTAAGCTTCTTGTTTACGACATGCGCACGAATTCTACGTTTTATCCATTGTTATGTCACTTTGACTCCCCACAGTGTTAATCATGTATGCTAACCGCATTTGCTGTGCGTTTCCGGAAAGAATTGTAACCCTTGAGGTGGTTTCGTATTATATTGCAGCAGTGGTGTTTTGTGTACTCTGGGCGAGCACCGAAATACACAATGTAAGCTCGAGGTAAAAGCTGTTGGGATCGGAGCATATTAACGTGGAAATCCTATAGACATTTTTGTTTGCACACCGTGATCCGTACACGATTGTGCAAGAGCATGCTCGTCGAAAAAAAACACAAATGTGCTCGCACTTGCTCTGGCGAATTCCAACGTAAATCGAAATGTCTAAAACAGGTGTACCCAATAGGAATTTCAGTGTTGCGATGTGCAACTGAGAGCACGTTCGTTATTATAGGATTTGCCATAAACATTTTCTAGGACATTCGAATGTACGCATTCCGATCACTCGTTGGTGGCCGAGAAAATGTCTGTGGAGATTCCCACGCGCCATTGCAATCTTCATGTGCTCAATCAAGTACATTTCCTCCCCGTTCTCCTAGATTTTTGCAGACTGAAGGTTTCCTCGCCCAATTTATTCGAATCACGTACTTTGTTCGATGTAGGAAAGAGCGGTTCTGCTCTTGCGAATCTAATCGAATTGCTGAATTTCTTTTCGAGTTGGAAATATTTTAGCACTGTCGTTTTTTTATCAGAAAGAGAGGTTCAGCCGTATCGAATCGAAGCGAGTTGTAGAAATCAATTTTGTTTTTCAAAAAGCTTTTATTTTTGAGCTGAATATTTTTGTGATTTTTTTCGCAAATTTTTATTTTCGAGTTGGAATTATTTTTATGATATTTTTTTTTTCGCACGGTTTTTTTCGACTTGAAAATGTTTGAGATGTATTTTTGACCCCTTCAAGTTTATATAATGAAAAAAAGTACATCTTGTTTCTTTTACGTGCCCTTCTATGTTAAATTATCTGCCAACTTTAACACTCATTCCTATGGGAAAGAAACGTAACCCCGAACCCTGGATGCAAAAAATGTCGATCAAAATTTATTAAAATCTGGTTGTGTTATATTTAGACTCTGACTATTTTTCATAAGCGAGAAAGAAAGAGCAGCTCGATAAAAAACGAATAATAATAATAATAATAATAATAATAATAATAATAATAATAATAATAATAATAATAATAATAAATACGGAAAAAAAACATTGAGGGTAAAGAGAGTCATTTCAAAAGTAAAATCTTTCAATTGGAAACTAACAACCGCGAATGGAAATACGCCCGGACGAAAGGTTTGGAAGAAAAAAAATACAGGAATTATAGAATACCATTAAAATTAAATAGAGAACAAGTCGAATTGTTTAACATTTGAGAGAAGAGTTGTGTAAAATCGTGAAAGAAGAAGAGGAAAATTTCGATACAGACGATTTTAACGACAGCCTATGGTAAATTCATTTATCTATTGACTAAAGTGAATTTTTTGATTTGATTGTTTGATAGATGCGTGATATGAGACCATATTTATTGAAAACCACGATACGTCCGCTCAGCCACTGACAAATTTCCCATACCCAGTGGAAGCCTCGTTCCGAAATCTACAAATTGTCCATACCCCGTAGAAGTCAATAGATACATGTAAATTTGTTATCCCATGGTGAGTTTATTGATAAATTAATTCTCTCATTTTCTCTCAGGTTTTTAGAAGAACATAACCTTCAAAACGCAGGAAAACAACACCACAAACACTTTCAACTCGAAAATAAAAAAAAAAAAAAACAACGCGCGAAAAAAAAATCACAAAAATCTTCTACTCGAAAATAAAAACACTTTCAAAAAGAAGATTTTATCCAACTCGCTCTGATTCGACAGAGCAGAACCTCACTTTACAACTCGACAAAACAAAACAAAATGATATCACAAAACTATTTCTAACGTCAAAAAAGAGAAGAATTTCACAAACTCGCTAAGATTCGAATTAGTCGAACCACCCCCCCCCCCCCCTTCCCGACGTCGAACACAGTACAATATTCGAAAAAACACTGTCAAAAATCCTGCGACCCGCAAAAAGCTTGGAGCACGCGGAGTAAACTACACGTTCGCGCACACGATGAATGCTATTTCATGTGGGAATATCCATAGACATTTTCGTGGCCACCAACTTGTGTTCAGATTGTGTTCTTTCGAGTGGCCAAGAAAATGTCTATGGCAAATCCTATAGTAATGAACGTGCGCGCGGTTGTAAGCCGTTACCCTGAAAATCCCAATAGGTGCCCGTTTTTACTTCTTCTCACATTACGATTTACGTGGGAGAAGCAAGTGCGAGCACAATCGTATTTTATTTTTCGACCAACATGCTCTTGCACAATCGTGTCCGGGTACAGCCTGTAAGGTGACTGTACAGATGTCTATGGGATTTCCCACTTTAGTGTGTTCAAATCACCACTATTTTTACTTCGAGAGCACATTGAGCATTTCGTTTCTGACCCAGAGTACCCGAAACACCACCACTAACGACTACCACAAACAGTTCCTCAATACTGCTGTGCTTTTCCCTCCAATTCCGGAAAACGAGAGTCTTATCCTTTCCAAGTCGATATCGTGCCTGTCTCAAACGAGGCTCAAATGACGTCACAGTCGTGCGAACATTTTTGAGACGACGGTTTTACAAACGAGAAAAGAAAACTTGATAGCTATTGCACTGGATATTCTTGACAAGCATTCTAAGATTATAATAACCAAATAAGGATTATTACAATTATTACAATAATCAATCAATCTGAGTTCTCAAATTTCGTCTCGTTGAAATAACCAGGAGCCAATGCTATAAAACTTTTACAACTGTATTTTCTAGAATTGTATTTGCTACCTTTTAATATAACGGACTGAAATGAATCATTAGCATTTTAAAAGATATGGCAATTTACCAACTGGCAAATTGCCATATCTTTGAAAATGCCAATGGTTCATTTTAACCCATTTAAAGTCATAACTAGAAAATACAATTCTAGAAAATACAACTGTAAAATTTTTATAGTATTCGCTTCAGACCAGCCCGATCAAACATGACGCCAATCTGATCTGGCCATCGCTACCTTTACGAAATACGATGATCCATATTCGTTGACTGTTGTAATGTTCTATATTTATGCCGCTACACGGTGATTTATGTTCAGAGACATTTTTTCAGAATGGAAATGGTGTAAAATGAGTGAACTTATGAGGAGATGATCTATCTATAAATGCCACAATATCCTTAAGTTTACTCTGAAGAACAAATGTTGTTTGCGTGAATTACAGTTTGCACGGACGCCTTAGAAACGAAACTATTGTTCTTACCAAATTTACAGGGTTTTCTAAAACAATCATATCAGATGTTCCCTTACGTTGCATGATAGATGGGATTTACACACAACCATTTACCTTTACTCGTTGATAAACAAAACCAATATTGTATTCCAAGGCAACTAGTCGAACAGTGAAGAGAGATTACAATTTGTTTTGTGTGTTGTTTTTGTTTGTTTTATTTTTGAATTCAGATTTTATGTCATTAGGAACTGTTATGACTTGCCAAGAAAACATATGACGGCATTATACACCGTTGTGTAATTGGTTTAGTGTGTTTTTGAGACGAATAAAAAGGGCAAGTGGGTAACTGGCTTCTAATACAACATCAACTTAAATATGCGAAACCTGCTTTAAAAAGGGTTTAATACTAATCTTTAAGATAAAAAAATAATCTCATTATATTGGTCATCGTGGATCCATCTGATTGTTACTTTAACATATTTAATAGAGATAAGATACCAATCCCAAAATCTAGAGTTAGTTAAAACTATTCCTTGTATGGTTCACACCTTCACTACCCACGTCGGTTTCACTGGCAGAATCAGACACTTCTAAGCTCAGCGCCTATAACTTGTGTTTTGTTTGTGATATGAGTGAACAATATTATAAACACACTGAACTGCGTTTAACGAGAGTGGACAATATTTCCACGGACGAAACAATATTAGATTTCAAACACTAATTATTGGAATAATCATAACAAATTTAATTAATGAAGCACCGGGTACAACCCAGTGCTCATGAACTAAAATTTTGCAGATGATAGTATTTTGTACCTGGTAGACGCATGCGTGGACATCACTGCCCACATGTGGATTACGACCAATCCAAGGCGACTGTATAGTATACCATTGACGTCTACACAACTGGATTGTCTTGCACGCCGCCATATTAGGGGTGGGCGGATGGATGTTGATATAGATAAGCAGTGTTCAACAAACCAAAAAATTCTCGAAGGTTTTCAGTTTACCAACACCTGGCAATCGTCGGTCGCTTTTCAAAGCATATACTTTTATGTCAGTGGGAAATGAATATACTGATGATGTGTATATGTTTTCTGGCAATAATAATTGAACATTTACAACATATTTTGATATTATTGATAAAAACGAATGCCAAGATTGGCAGGTTGAAAACCTTTCGCTATATAGTTTTCAAACGCCATGTAGTTTGGTGAATTTTAAGGTGCTCGCTCTGACTGCAGTCACTATATAACAGCTTTCGTGTAACCAAACGTCACTGATGAGAGGACTCACTGTGTTGATTGACTTTTCACCATGTTAGAGCTGAAACAGTTAAGGGTTTTCCTTGATCGAATAATCACGTGGATTAACATTGGTTAACTGATTAATTACTTGTTCAAATAGATATCTGAATAGTTGCCACACCGTTGATGATTTACAGCATGAACCCTCTACCTAACGTAACATACAAAACCGAATAGGCCTATATACAAAAATCTCCATTCAAATTTATTATGTTTTCAATTTTTGTCTCAAAAACACAGCTTATGGCCCCTCATTGGAACGAACTCAACGAGCTCGTTCCAATGAGGGGTCATAAGCTATGTTTTTGAGACAAAAATTGAAAATTTTCAGTAATTCATGAATTTATTTTGTAAGTATAGTCTGCTACCCGCAATGCGTAAAGGGTTAAGAATGACCATTTCCAGCTACTGATACAGTATGATGAGCATGCAAGTAAACAGGTATGTCAGCAAGTAACTCGCATGCTTTACTCTGTCTCATATAATTGATGTGAGTCAGTGTGACAATGTTTGCCTGTTTTGGTGCTAGTTTGTTCCTTTGTTCACCCATATAACACAGTAGTTCAAAGGTAACGGTAAATCGGACAATTACTTTTTGGATCTATCAAGATGTTGATCATTGATTAATCGATTAATCGGTTAACCGTTTCAGCTCTTCACCATGTTGCCAGGGTGGAGAGGGGGCAGACTAAGTCGAAACGTTTTCACTTCTCGCTGACGTCTTAGTAATCCAGTTGGACAGAGATATGCGAACCATACCTACTCTACAATAACCACTGAACTAAACTGAATAAAACTCTTTATAGGTTAGGAGGTCCGACCGGACGACCCGCGGTGTGTCCTTGGGAAGGCATTGTATCCAGGTTGCCTACATGGGGGCACGATGACGCTGTGTACTAAGGCGTACTGCACGTCGATGGTGCACATGTCTTCAACCGCTGTAACCTTGCTTGAGCAGAACTTGAACAGAGTTAGAATATTGAGAAGCTGAAAGTTGCTCGTCGATGCTCGGTGGTTTTCTCCGGTTCTTCTTCCTCCACCTGTAAAGCTGTCACGATTAGCCGCTGTGCATAAGTATATGACCTTAAACACCAATAAATAAATAAATAAATAAATAAATAAATAAATAAATAAATAAATAAATAAATAAATAAATAAATACAGGCAAGGTGGTAAAATCTGTTGTCATGGTTGGGTGGTAATTATCGAATCTGCCGTCTCTAGGATTGCATGAAGTATAATAAAAAATTAAAATATGACTCGTGCCCTGAGTGCTAGAATGTTCTATGTCCACTATCGGACATAGAACATTCTTGCTCTCAGGAGACGGTATGTCTATGTCCATGCATAAGGGTATATTGACGCAAATATTCTACGGAAATTCGATTTTTATATATGCAAGAAACAAACAAACGTATAAAAAACTAAGATTATATAACATGGTGGTAACTTCAAAAGAGTTGAGATGTTTTTACGCTTCCCCTGTTTATACTACGCTAGCAATGCTGTTTACTTTTTAACAACATTTCTTCCAAAATAATTCGCAACATTTAACTGAGTGGTGGCCGAGTGTATAGGTGCTCTGGTATCTCACTCAGAGGTCCCTGGATCGATTCCCGACCGGGGGAAGTTTTCGATGAGTCCGAACACTCTGTGTCAGCATCAACTGTGCGGTTGGTGCTGTAAAAGGGTACCCTCCTATCGGGTGGGGACGTAAATGACTGTCCGCTGTGCGGAGAGAGACACATTCCGTGCCGGCTAAAGATTTCTGTATAGTATTCGAGAAGAGCGAGGCCGCGAAGTTGCCGCTACGAAGGTCATCCCACACACCCGCGCAATTGGACCAAGGAGAGGCGTTAATATAAGTTGCATAACTTGTTCGCCAATCCTTGTAAAACAAACAAGGTTAAATAAAAAATAAAACAACTAACGCGAGATCGCGCGTCAGTTGCTGCTATTTATTTTGGCGGGAATTTTATTTGGTTGAAAACGGCTTACCACTCACTCTGTTCATGTGTGGATTCAATTCGTATCCTTTGAGGTGATTTCGTCCAAAGAGATCGTCTTATCTGATTGGTAAAACATTGGGAATTGAATGTTTGTCATGTTATGTAACTGTAACCTGTTGTTTGCTGTGTATTTTATAACTAAAGATACCTCCACGAAACTAAACGATCATTCCCCTATTACTTCCAAGCCTAAAATAAAATAAATTATTTGCGGTTTGAAAAAGAGGAACGTCTGCTTATCTTGTCTAGATTTAATCATTTATCAAGCGTTTCTATTTTTGCTTTGATACAGAAAACTTCCATAATGACTCTATAAATGACAGAGTACCATTGTTTAACAGAGAGAAATTTTCGTTAGTAAACGAAGACGAGAATAGGACATTTGAAGAAATGCTCCACTTATTTAGAAGTATGGTGTTTGAGAAAGGTATGTTGTTGTTATGACAAACAATATTTTATCTCATTGCTTTTTGGATTACACCAGAGATACCACATTTCGATATAAAACTTATGCTCAGCCTCAGGAGACCCGATTTAATTCAACTCTGAAATAATAAACAAAGCATAGCTTATAAGAATCGGAGAAAAAGTAATCCTGCACTCCAATTGGGCTGTAGGAGTAAATTTCTATTGAATATCCCCGAAAATACACAATACAGTAATCTAATTGTTATAGCAAGGACAGTGTGTTCTGAATCAGGATAGTCAGTTTAGACTTGAGTCTGAGTTCAATTTAGCTTAAGTTTTTTTCAAATATCCGACTTGAGAAACCCTCAAACTAAAGTTTACTTTAGGTCTCAAGTCAAGCTTAAAGTTTTGTTTCGAAATATGAGGCAAAGACGTGTTTCAAACCTTGATGGGCTAATCAGAAATGTTCATGCCTCATCTCACAGAAAGTGAAAAATTAGTGTTTTGAAATTTAATTTGTTTTGATTAATCTATGCTAGGCTGTCAGTGTAAGGTGTCATGGGATTCATTATGAGTATATAAAATGTTATCACTTAAGTCCCACAGATACAATAATATTTTATCCCATAAATACACCTTTATTCAGGTAATAAAAGACCGTGATATGTTTTTACCATTCTGTTGGGTAATATGTTTTCTACATGGGATTAACACTGAACACATTGTACATATATATATATATATATATATATATATAGTATATGTGGCGTCTCTAACGTCATTACATTTGCACAAAGATGTTACGAGACACTGCATTATTTTATTGAACAATAACAATTCTTGAACTGCATCCCTGACATATTTCGTCATGAAAATTGACTTTCGATAAAGTTATCTGCCTTGAAAGTATCAGATGAGCGAGGAAACGCCACTTTAGAGGTCAGTAATTGTCGAGAAAACACCTCTGACATTAGAAGGAAATAAAGCCGATTTTCCCTTTGTTAATTTTATAACCGAAAACAACAGACAGCTCTGGAAGCTGTCTGTTGTTTTCGTTTATTAACCCTTTATCCAACGTAACGACCAAAACCGGCCAGCGCTATTCTCAAAAATCGCCAATTAATTTTCATTATTTTTTTCATTTTTTGTCTCAAAAACATTGGTTATGATCCCTCATTGGAACGAGCTCGTCGAGCTCGTTCCAATGAGGGGTCATAACCTATGTTTTTGAGAGAAAAAATGAAAAATATTAGTTATTCAAGAATTTTTGTTGCAAGTGTCGTCTGATTTTCATGTTAGGTAAAGGGTTAAGGAAAACAAAATGAGAAATTTACTTTTCATAGAATACCAATTAAAAACAACTACTTCACAGATAATCCGTCATTAAGAATATCTATCACTACAAGGTCTACCAACATAAAATCATTTACTTCATAGCTTGTGTTCTACAATCTGTAAAGCGTTTTAGAGCACCCCTGATAGTTTCACATGCTGTATAAACTTAATTATTATTATTTATTATTATTACTAAAGGAGTGTCCACTTTGGCTCGTGTTTCAGCGAATGTGATTTTACGGTAATTTCCGAGTTTTCCCGAGTTTTTATTCTTTTGAGGAAAAAAAATAGCAAAGCACACCTCCTAGACTTTTATATTAACTCTTTTGGCGCGGAATAATCTGAGAAACAAAATTCTTTGCGCCTAATATTCATCAAGAATTTTACAAAAAGTATAGGTTGTTAGACTAAAGCGTTATTATTTTAAAAGAGTTCTAATGATCTCATTGACAGTTTTTCAAATGATTTCCTGTATATATTTAAATGGCACCTTTATATTTTCAAGGGACGATATCGTTGTTCATGGGTAGGACATAAATGGTGCATGAAACATAGGAATACGTATGTTTTTTCAATTCTTTACGCAACCAATCGGCCCTATACTTCCCCCCCCCCCAACTCCCGCGTAATATGCAACTTCAGCAGTTGAACAAATATTATTTTTCAAAAAAAATTCAACACAACCATATCATGTGACCCCTCGTTGGAACGAGCTCGATGACGCGGGGGGGGGGGGGGGGGTATAGGGCCGATTCGTTGCGTGAAGGGTTGAACAAAACGCCTGCGTTGGGTAAAGGGTTAAAAGCACTTGGAAATGGACACACACAGTTGGCTAAAATGACTACTGCAGTACCTTTCCGCGGTCTGCCGTCCGTCGACTTTAGTCGCCTGTCGCGCCAAAACAGTTAATGGAAAGGACAGTGTACATGTATGTACTATATGTAACGATGCGTCCGCTGTTGATATATTGAACAGAAAAAAAGTAACAGAACACCAAATGTTGGTAAAAACGCCGTTTTCAAATTAGTAAAATGTGATATTACGTCACTTCCTAGGCATCTGTCTGTGTGGACCCTCCCCCCCCCCCCCCCACACACACACACACCACCTCCCCCCCCCCCCCCCCCCCATCCCCAGATTAGAAATTACTATTATTGGATTCCCACGTCAATACATTGAAGCAGCGTAGAGCCTTACTCAACAAATCCTTCATCAGAATCAAGGCAAACGCATCTGTATATGGTATCAGTAACTCTCCATCGTCTTGGGACATTTTCAAAATTAATTAATACGAAACAGAATGTGTACCTGACATTTAATAGCTTTTGTTTATTGTTTTATTTCTTTCAAGGTTGGAATCCTCTTTCTCAATATTTTTTTGGAAGTGTACCAAATTCATCAAGTTTTATTTCTGCTCTGGCGCAATCACTGGCTGCTTATATCCCTACCAATAACATTGGTTATTGTGTGACGCCTGGTAAGTCTTATATGCTTCTACATCTTATGGACTTAAAGCCTCGACCACAATTTGTGCACTTTACATAAGAAGGATAAAAAAGGAAAATAAATACCTCTTGAAATGTCAGTTCACTTTTACATTTTCGTTTCTAGACTACGCCCTCTTATTGAAACGATACGAAGAAAAGTTTGGCCCTCGACAAGATTCTGCATAAGGATCAATAATTCGGAATTCGGGATCCGTAATAAATTAATCATAGAGCTCGACACACCTGGTAAACGCACGCGTCGACATTACTGCCCACGCGTGGATTACGACCAATCCACGACGACTACACTGTAGATATTTTTAACCCTTTACCCAACGCAGACGATATCAAAATTTATTATTTTAAATATCAGTTTTTCAATTTTTTCAAAAAAATTCAACAAAACCATATCATCTGACCCCTCGTTGGAACGAGCCCGACGAGCTCGCTCCAACAAGGGGTCACATGATATGGTTTTGTTGAAATTTTTTGAAAAAATAATATTTTTTCACCTGCTGAATTTGCACATTACGCGGACGGATGCGGCCGATTCGTTGGGTAAAGGGTTAACGGTATAAACCTTGCATAGACGTACATAGAACAACATAAACAAGTATGCTCATCAGATACAGTTCGTTTACACTGCTGGGGGATAACATAGTCAGATTGGCTATCTACTTCTCACCCCCACGACCTTACAACCCATCGCTGCTAGTACACTTTATCACTCCATGCACTTGATCGAGGACAATACTATTAAAGACAACCTGCACTAAAGCAATACAATATATCCTGTGGCGTCGGGAAGATGGGATGGAGCGGTATCAAAATTGATCTGTCCCGAATGTGACGACCCGGTCCCGTCTGCTCAACACTCCAACTATATCACCGTGCCATGCCTTCATTGGAGGCATGCCCTGACTATGTAGTTGAAATGTTAGACAGTCTGGATTGTATGTAACAAACTCAAGGCTTCCTGGAAATTCATTAGTGAATAAATAAAACATACACGTAGTAATCGCGATGTAACCTCTTAGTTGGTTAATGTCGTACTAATGTCGTCCCGGGTCTCCTAATTGGTTGTGCTGGACCAACAGCAACCCAAATTGGGACCTCTATTTGTATAACCGACTGTCTGTGTGAGACACAAGTTCAAGCATCAAATCTATTCTTTTTAAGGAAGTGCATGATTACTAGCGAGAGATATCTAATATCTTAGATGGCAATCCTGATGAAAGAATCCATAGTGGAAAAAAAAATATTGGTAGGGCTGTCACCTCCCCCCCCCCCCCCTTAAACTCTTCTTGGTGATGCCCATGGATATTTCAAATTTGCAGATTGTGACCTCAGGACTGTATGTTGTAAACTGTGAACTCCTATTTTTGACTTGACCTAATATAAGAGGTCATGGTTGACAAGATAACCGAAGGTTATCCATGGGTAATTTAACAAAATTGACTGAAAATGGTGAGAATAGTGAGCTGGGTCAACAATTGGCAATATTAGAGCAAGTCTGCCTAGGCACAATGCTGGATGATTTGTTTCTGCTGTGCAGCCACTGTTTTATGTTAATAATGCTAATTGTTTTTAAAAGTTGCATTAAAGGCTTTCTTAATACTTAAATAAAAGTTTCATTGTTAATTTCTTCACAGATTCATTTCTGTTAATCGTGTTTCGAAATGTTTGATCTAAATAATATTCAAAATTTCAGGTAACGCAAGTATGGGTAACTTGTCTAGAACTATAGTTCTGGTTCTAGTTTCACATAAGTAGAAGTGTATGTACACCGTCATGCTTCATCAGCAGGACCCTGGAAGTGATGTCATAGCCAAATAGCCTGGTTACGTCATTTTTTTATTGGCCTGGTAGCCTACCTAAAGAACGATGTTTTGACGTCATTACCATAGTGATAGGTGGTGTTAGTGGGCATACACAACGCATGTTATGTTGTTAAGGTGACACGAGTTTCGGCCCGCCATCATGTTTACAAGACGGCGGAATCTTTGTTTCTATGGCATGACGTGGTTTCTATGTATTCGGAGGTTGGGCCCTAGATGTCTTTTTGAGATCTTTTACAAGGGTCAGACAGCAGCGTGGCGAAAAGGGTCCATGGTTCGATCCACAAGAATTAAAATGACTAGATTTAGGCCAGAGGGAGGCCTCAGAATCAATCTCAGTGGTTAAAAAATTAACCATTTTCCGCGGAGAACCCTCAATACCCACCCCCACCCCCACCGTCCGGATGCCTAACATCGAGGGATATCCCATCTCCAGGGGAATTGGGGCCTAGCACGACTTGCCGTAGGCAGGTCGCGTTGGGACCCGAATCCTCAGTTAGAAATCTAACTGATCACACACCCCTCCCACATTGAAACCCTCTAACTACGACCCGACCACTATTATTGAGGTCAAAATCCGCTGTATCTGACTTGTGTCATGGTTACCTTTATCCATGGAATGAAGAAGATTAATTTGTTATATATTATTGAAGTTCATTAAAATAGCAAAGGGAAGTGATTAGTGCTAAAATGGCGCGGAGTAACATTTCCGTGAAATGTGCATTTATTTACAATATTTGAAAAAAACAGAAGCAAAAAAAAACGCTACCCGAAAAGCACAAAAACACCTTCAGGTTATGGGAGCGCAGCTTTCACCTTGTGATCCATAGCCAAAAGAAATTAGTTTTTCAAAATCTTGAACTGTCCAGAAAAATTGTAAATTTCAATAATGACAGGATATACATGTGAAGTAATACTAAATTATGGTGGCCGGTGTGGGGCTGGTGGGGGGGGGGGGGGGGGGGGGGCTGTTGTCTGCCAACCAGATATTTACTGTTTATTGGGGCAAAGCACCAGAAGCGCAAGTAAACTTTCATTTTCTGGACCACCAGGACGTACTCGGAAGTTGTGAGCTGAAAAACATTTCCTGTGCTTTTTCTAGAGATAAAAAAAATACTTAAAGGGTATAAAACCCACCTCACCATAACTGAATAGTTATCCAACCTCCCCGTATTGTTTCCCCCACAAATAAATATGCTATTCCCTTTGTCCTTGGCGAGGAGGGCGTATACTGGTGAAGTGAAAATATTTTATAAATTCCTCCTCCAATTATTTTTTTTTCTTCTTTTTCTAACTACGTATCACATAGAGGTGTATAAGGAGAGAGATTTTTGTGTCATTTTATAACAGTACCGGCTAAAATAGATTGATGGAAAAGCTCTCTAAAATTGTAATTTCAATTTTCATATGTTGATAATTCTGATACTTGACACAATTTGATAGCTTATCGGGATATAATGCAAAGTTTCAGATTATCAGCAAAGAAAAAAGATTAACAAACCTTTTGTTTTGGATATCCAACAACATATTTAAGCTGGTACTATTTGTACATGTACATCCGTTTATCAAAAGGTCCCAGACTCCTTTGATCTTGATGTAGCTTCTAATGTCATGAATCGTCCAGTACACCAATACCATGCATGAAAAGTTATATACTACGCAAAGCCAAGCACCAAATATTTGACACGTCATTTTGAAATTTGCTTGTGACATATTTGCGATATTTTGGTGGATATAGAGACTTGAACAATTCAGTGAGTCATTTACAAAGTGAGGACAATCATGTTCGTGAGTCCTTGTCATACATTCAAAGAGACAATGCAGCGATCAACGAATCATTTATTGACCTTCAAACGCATTCTATGCGAGACAATTTATTGTTTTCGGGTCTGAGGGAAATTGAGACTGACAAAATAACCTCTGAAGATATTATTATTGACTTTATTAAGGACAAAATGAAAATTCATAAACCAATATATTTCGAAAGAGTTCATCAATTAGGAAAAAAACAACCAAGCAAAACCAGACCGATTGTGGCAAAATTCACGTATTACAAGCACAGGGAAATTGTTCGGAATCGCTCATATATCCTGCAAGATACAAATTACTTTGTTTCTGAGCATTTCCCAAAACCTGTAGCAGATTATAGGAAATCAGTAATTTGGCCCTTAGCAAAAAGTGCAAAATCGGAGGGCAATAGGGTGAAAGTGATTGTAGACCGGTTGTACGTAAATAATAATCAGTACTACCCAGCCACCCCACCCCCTTATCGTATTCTGCACCACCCATCCACCCCAGAAAACAACAACAGTCAGAGTAACTAGGATCGCCGGAGAAGACTGAAACTCAAATTCCTTTCATTGAACGTCTGTGAGCTGATGTCTAAGCTTAATGACCCCGAATTTCTCGAATATATCTTAGATTTTGATGTCCTCTGTTTCCAGGAAACTAAAACCGACGAAATCGACGAAGTCAAAATTGAAGGTTTTCACGTATACAAACCCCAAAACCGACATAAATTAGCAAATATTAGATCGGGAGGGATATGCACGGCAGTAAAACTTGAGTTTAAAAACCTATTCTCCATTATTCCCGACGACGATGAAAATACCCAGTGGTTTAAATTCTCTTTCGGGAATTTCAAATCTATACTTGGGAATGTATCTTTACCTTTTGAGGGATCAAAGTCTAATACTGGTGACCTACATGACAAACTGCATATTTCAATATTGGATAAACCGGATGAAACTCCCCTTATAGCAATTATGGGGGACTTCAACTCACGAATAGGAAATTTAAATGAACTTTCCGATAACGTTCAGGAAAAAATCGCCCATTCAACAATATATGAAATAGATATTAACCCTTTACCCAACGTAACGGCCAAAACCGGCCAGCGCTATTCTCAAAAATCGCCGATTAATTTTCAAAATATTTTCATTTTTTGTCTCAAAAACATAGGTTATGACCCCTCGTTGGAACGAGCTCGTCGAGCTCGTTCCAACGAGGGGTCATAACCTATGTTTTTGAGACAAAAAATGAAAAAAATTAGTTATTCAAGAATTTGTTTTGCAAGTGTCGTCTGCTTTTCATGTTAGGTAAAGGGTTAACAGAAAATCACAAGATAAGGAGACAAATAATTTTGGTAGGAGGCTCGCTAAAATATGTGAAACCAATAACCTTCTGATAGTCAATGGTAGATTTGGCAGGGACAAAAACGTGGGCGCTACCACTTGTAAAGGTGTAAGTATTATCGACTACTTAATTTGCACACCTGAGTTCACGATGTATTTGACGGACTTTACTGTTAGAGACTTCAATGATCTATTGTCTGATGTCCACTGCCCAGTTGTTTTTACAGTTGATTGTGCTGTTGAACAAACAAACGAAGATGTTTGTAATACACATCAATCAGCGACGTGGGCTAACGGTACTTCTCCCAATCATGATGACGAAAATACAAACACAGATCTGAATCGGATTAACCCATGCGCCACAGATAAGGATATTAGCTGTCCAAAATGGGATTGCAATAAAACAGCTGAATTTCTAGAAAACATAAAGGAGACAGATATCCTAGAACTAGAAAGTAAACTTAGTGCCCTAGAATTGGAGACGAATCCGGATCCCCGAGTAGTTGAGGAAATAAACCAAGACCTCTGCAATATATACCAGCGGGCCCGTAAGGAAACATTTGGTGTAAAAGGAAGAAATAAGGCTAGAAATAAAATAAACCAGATTAAAGTTTATAGTCAAAGAAAGAGACCTTGGTTCAGTAAGGATTGTCTTGAATCACGGACAAACTTAAGGCGAGCGAGGAAATTTTATAGAATAAACCCATGCACGGACACAAAAAACGCGCTACTCGAGTGCAGAGGAAAGTATAAAGTAACACTTCGAAGTAGTAAAGTACGATATAATAGCCAACTGAGGGTTAAGCTACGACGCTCCCAAAAACAAAATAGCAAAGAATTTTGGAAAATATTCAAATTAATAGATAATAATAAAAATGAAAATAATACGCCCTCTGTAAGAGAATTCTATGATTTTTACAGAAAATTAGAGAATGATACACCTCCTAACCAAGGTGAAGAAATGAGTAGTTGTTACCCATGTTCCAACTCTTCTGACTGCATTGATAAAACTCTTCTAAATGATCATATAACGGTCGATGAGATAGAAGGAGCTGTTAAAAAATTAAAAAATGGGAAAGCCCCTGGGTATGACGGAATCACTAACGAATTTATTAAGTCATCTCTCTCAAGGTTTATTACTATCTATCTGAAGCTCTTCAACGTAATCCTAGCTACGGGTATTCTTCCAAGTGATTGGACAGTCGGAGTGATTAAGCCTATATACAAAAAGAAAGGATCCCCCACCAGCCAGATAGTTATCGCAAAATTACCTTGCTGAGTAATATATCAAAGTTATTTACAAGTATCCTAAGTGAACGAATATATAGTTTTCTCGACGAGAACAAACTACTAAGCGAAACCCAAGCAGGTTTCAGAAGAGATTATTGCACAACCGATCACATATTCTCCTTAACTGTAATAAGAGAATTATTACTGAGGAGCAAAAAAAAACCTTTACTGTGCCTTTATCGACTTCTCTAAGGCATTCGATATGGTTTGGAGAGCGGCGTTGTGGAAAAAAATAATAGATTTACATATAGATGGAAAAATACTTCGAGTTATTAAAAATATGTATAACGATATAAAATCCATTGTTATGATCGATGGTCAAAAATCTAAATTTATCCCAAGTCGGGTCGGTGTAAGGCAAGGGGAAAATTTGTCGCCGATACTTTTTGCTATGTTCTTAAATGACCTAGAAACATTTTTGTTCAATAAAAACTGTAGTGTGTTACGATTTGAACACCCTCCACTGTCACCGAATACATGCAGCACACAGTTTTATTTGCAGCTCCTCGTACTGCTATACGCAGACGATACCGTTTTGCTCTCCAACACGGCAAAGGATCTGCAATTTACATTGAATAGTTTTTTAGAATATTGTCTAAATGGAAACTTGAAGTTAATTTAAATAAAACAACAATAATAAAATTTGGTACCCGCGTTGGGAAGAACGATAAATTCTATTTAGGGGGGGACCGCAATTGAAATTGTCAATAATTATAAATATTTAGGCGTAACATTTTCAAAATCAGGTAAATTCTCTGCCGAAATATCCTCACGATGTACAGAAGCTAAAAAGGCAATGTACCCCATAATAAACAAAGCTCGACAAAACCAACTAACAATTGATATTATTTTAGAAATTTACGAAAAATCTGTAGTCCCAATTCTAATTTACGGTTGTGAAATATGGGGATATGAAAACATCTCGACAATAGAGAAACTTGAACTATGGTTCTTTAAATTCATTTTAAAACTTAAAAAATCAACTGGAAACAATTTTGTATTTGGTGAATTAGGGCTTACACCCATTGGTATTAAAATTAAGATCCGTTCCCTAAATTACTGGGCTCAATTAGTATCTGGAAAGGAAAATAAAATCTCGACTATACTCTACTCAATTTTATATCTGAACCATCTGAGTGGGTTGCATACAAGTCCCTGGATTAATTACATAGCTTCATTGCTTGACAAATTAGGAATGACAAACATATGGATCAATCAGAGTATTTTAAATAGGAAACATTTTAATTTCGTAATTAAAGAGAGATTTCAGGATAACTTCTTACACGAATGGAGATCAAACATAGAAAATTCTGGAAAGTACCAGTTTTATAAGGTAATTAAACTTAGCTTTGGTTTAGAAGAATACCTCCGAAAATTGCCCCCATCTTTGGCCGTCCCCCTTCTCCGTTTTCGAGTCAGAAATCATAGGCTCCCGATCGAAACCGGTAGCTGGACGGGATTAGAACTGTCCCAAAGAAAATGCAACCTATGGCAAGCTGATATTGGCGACGAATACCATTATATCCTTGTCTGTGACGAATTAAAAGAATTAAGGACTAAATACATCAATCCCTTCTACAGGCGACACCCTAGCATCTACAAAGTTCAGAGTTTATTCACTAGCTCAAATACTAAACAAACTCGCAATCTAGCAAAATTTATTAAGGATTTGAAATCAATTTTACAACCTTCTCTCAGCTGACCGCATTACTTCCACCATCCCCTCCCTCCCACCACTCCCTCCCCAGGCTAAATTTACAGATTTGATAAAATTACAAGATTAAAAATGTGGAAGAACAATACCGTCGTCGTGCATATCATATTTGTGTAACATTGGCCTTCAACAGCATTTTGCTCAATATCGCCTGTGAAAAAAAGCTTGCTAAAAACATTAAACACCTTGCATTTCTGAGATCGCCCTCCCGCAATTACAGACGCAACTTTCGCCGTAAGGAGAATCCTCCTTGCCATTTTTCGTCCATAGCGTGCATTGCGGGAGGAAGAATTCTGGGGTAAATGTAATGTGTCGAATCATTTTAATATGGTACATATTGCATCGCGATATATTAATAAGCATGCAGATGAAAGAAAATAATTTTAAAATTGACCCGAAAACCCTGCATGCAATATGATGCCTGTTCAACTTGTCACATGAATAGCTACAATACTTACAGTTATTGGAGGCTGTGATGTAATTAATTATATGGACTGGAGCCCGATGGACTGTATCACGAAAGAAAGAGCACATCGCGGGCTTTCAGACAGGATACAGTCGATCGAATTCCTAACTAAAATGAAAAATATTGATTGATTACAAATACCATGGCGGATACGACAGAATATTTAAAAATCAGAATCCCCCCTACCCCCCCCCCCCCCCCCCGCCACCTTCGACAGAATGCGAGTACTTGACCATTTTAAAATTAAACGCCTGTTGAAACGCTCGAAAGCCAAAACATCTGTTCCCCATACACGTATCTTATATTTTGTTATTTCATGTAATAACCACCACGGACCTGCGCGATCTTGTTTTGTTTTGTATATTACTGTAAAATGTACTACGTTTACACTTTACGCCATAGGAATGGTTAAAAGTGGAGAAATAAATTGAAAATTGAAACCGAGGAATGCATTGAGATGGTCTCCAGTGTTTAAATTAGCTCTCTTGACAGGCAGACCTTTCGTGACAGTCATGGAAAGCATGTACCCCTTGATTTTCATAATGTTTTCCTGTACTCTCTACATGACATGTGTATGGTATTTAATCTTCATTTCAACACAAACCCTTGTGATTTAATGATTGAATATGGCAAATGCAAATGTCAGAAGACATTTGCCTGAAGCAGAAATGTGGCCGGCTGTAGGGATGGTGGAGCAAGGGGCTACCCATCGTCAGGTTGGTGAAGCCCTTGGTGTGCACCATACGGTGATCACCAGAGGCTTGGTAAGATTTCAGCAGTATGGCACACCAGTAAGACGGCATGGTGGTGGCGGAGACAGGGCAACATCTGCAGCTGAAAACCGGTTTTTGATCATTCAGGCCCATAGGAACGCTTTGCCACAGCAACCCAGCTTCGCAGTGACCTTCAGAATGCATCCGGGGTAAATGTTTCGACGCAGACTATCCGTGCAAGGTTGCACGAATGTGGTCTCCGATCGAGAAGACCACGTATTCGCATTCCGCATAACCACGCCAGGCACGATATGAATGGGCCACGGACCACGTTGGATGGACCAGAGAAGATTGGCGACCTGGCCTTTTTGCAGATGAGTCAAGGTACTGCCTAGACCACACAGATAGGCGTACTAGGGAATGGAGAAGACCAGGAGATCGATTCTATGCAGCCAACATTGCTGAGCATAGCCGCTATGGTGGAGGGTCAATCATGGTCTGGGGCGGCATCAGCAGGGATGGACGTACAGAGCTCTGTGTTCTTGAACGTGGTAAGTTGGCTGCACAGCGGTATATTGATGAGAGCCTGGATGTCCACGTCAGATTGCATGCAGGTGCAGTGGGTGATAGATTCATTCTGGTGGACAATAATGCCCGTCCTCATGTTGCCCATGCTGTCGGGGAGTACCGACAGAGGGAGGGGATTGAGCATATGGACTGGCTAGCAAG
The DNA here is from genome assembly GCA_031216915.1 of Pictodentalium vernedei. Classification (NCBI taxonomy): domain Eukaryota; kingdom Metazoa; phylum Mollusca; class Scaphopoda; order Dentaliida; family Dentaliidae; genus Pictodentalium; species Pictodentalium vernedei. The sequence continues at coordinate 657,247,747 of CM062295.1, forward strand.
ATCCTCCGACCTCAATCTAATCAAACATGTCTGGCATGAGTTGCAGCTTGCAATTTCAGCCTGTCCAGTCCAGCCAAGAAGTGTCCAGGAGCTTGGTGCCATGCTGGTCCAAGAATGGAACAACATGCCAGAAAGGACCACCATGAACCTGATTGGGAGCACGAGAAGGCGTTGTCAAGCTGTAATTAACAGTAATGGGTCTCATACTCGATATTGATCCTATATCAGTTCGCTCCGTCAACTTTTTGGCAAATTGAAAAATTTCCTCTTTTACCAATAATATCCATTTTCCATGGTTATCGGATTCAAAAGCTCACAAATAATGTCAAACACAAATAAAATCTTAATTTCTGTACTTAAAATCATAAAAGATATAAAAAAAATATATACACTTTTCATTACAATATTTCAACCAAAACGTAAAACAGGTAGTTGGATATACAGTACGTGGAGAGTGTATTATCACTAAATATCACCCGCAGAGTGGAGATTCCACCCAAGCAATAATTGCAAATTTGTTGCAAGGCAAAACAAGCACAAGCAAAGTTTCAGCCAGTGGACCTCCGGGTTAAACCCGGAGGTCCATTGGCTGAAACATTGCTTGTATTTTTTGTCGATATGTACAACATTTGAAAATTATAGTTTGGGCGATGACTCCACTCTGCGGGTGATTTAGTTACAATCCACTCTCCACATACTGTACTTGGTGCTTAGCAGACTTTGAGTAGTATATATATTAATTGAATATTCAAACCTTCTGTTGTTGATGATAAAACTGCGGGCCAAAATGACAATTTGAGTAAGATGATTAATATTTACACTCAGTTGTTGCAGTCATTTTCTTTTTATTGGAGTTTTATGTATTCCCTATTGTGATTATAAAAATAATATTTTCGTGGATAAGAAACTTCAAACACCCGATGACAGTCATTTTTTTTCCATTTCGTGTAGCGCTGCTTCAAAAAGGAATGACAACTCTTTCTACTTTTCATACCACAAATGGACAGAATATGGGAAATCTAACCACTCAGCGCGCAATATTGAAAGTAGGTCACACTCATATCGCAAGCATGGTATACCTATGGACCTGGGGCCAACACCAAATGTGTCGAAACGCAATGGAGGTGCCAAATGTGGATAAGGGTCACTGAGGTCAACCCAGGGGCCACTGAGTGTAATTTTCAGAATTGCTGGAAATCACATTTTTTGGCACGTAATGCATTCCCAAATTCGTGCATGCTTTTTACACTCAAAAAGGGGGACGTGGCCAAATTTTTGAAAGTGGGTTCACACTCATATTTCAAGTATGGTATCGCATATGGACCCGTGGCCAACATCAAACGAGACAAAACTGAAAGAAGTTTCAAAATATGGGTCATGGTCATTGAGGTCATCCAGTGGTCATTGAGTGCAATTTTTCAGAATTGCTGGAAATCGCATTTTTTTTACCCCTTAATAAATGCCTGAAGTTCATGCATGCTTTTTACACTCAAAAAAGTAGGTGTGGCCGAAAATTTTGAAAGTGAGTCACGCTCATCTCTCAAGCGTGGTATGGCGTATGCACCTGGGACAACACCAATTTTTGGTTTTGAAAATTGGTCACACTTATATCTCAAGCGGGAGTGTAAATATGTACCGGAACCAACAACACATGAGTAGAAACACCAATGAAGTTAATAAGTTGGGTCCAGTTCAGTGGGGTCCACAGTTCTCATTAAGTGCAGTTTTCAGAATTGCTTGAAATTACATTTTATAACGGCAGTGCATTTCTGAAGTTCATACATGTATTTCTTCTCTGAAAAAAGTCGACGGAGTCAAACATATCCGTTAGTAGTATGTCTCGCACGTTTGAGTCCTCATTTGGGGGACCCCGGTGGGGGACCCGGAAGTGACGTCATGTCACGTGACCTAGTGACACCATGTTGTGTTGTCATGGTAACCCGCGTGAGTGGCCATGTTGTGACGTCATCCCCATAGTGATACGTGGTGTTAGTGCACATGCGCAGCGCGTGTTGTTAGGGTGATACGTGTTTCCGTCGTCCATTTTGTATACTGGAGGCCGCCATCTTGGTTTCTATGGTAGCACGTGGTTGCTATGTTACCCAATTTTTCTGCAATGGGACGGGGTATGATCTGAGGGAGTATGTTCGATTGAATCGGAGTAAATCTAATTACCACAAACAACCCGACAATCCTTCCAAATCACCAAAATCCACCCGAAATCACCGAAATTGACTTTATTTCCCCAATTGATCGGCTTAGTACGTAGTGCTATAGTACTAAGGGGTACAAGGGGGTGCATTCGACTGAAGTTGAGTAATTTTCTGGTTCGGATTTTCCCAGAATCCTCATTTAATTACCCAAATAAACCCGTCAAGTTGTATTATTTCGAATTCTTTAAGAATCCCTTTTTTTTGGATCCCATGACGTGTTATTTCCCTATTAAGAATAGCACGTAGTGCTATAGGACAAATTTACCCACAATCCATTATTTAAATTACAAGTAGAACCCATATGTGTACATGAAGGCCACGAAGCTAAGTTCCACCATATACTCATATGAGGATCTACCCAACAGATGTGTCGTACGAGGTCTAATTTACTATCCCTCATTTTGATTTTTCTTTGCACTTCGATGGAAAGTTTAAAAAAAAATAACAACACTAAATATAAATTGAAATTTCTTTTATTCAACAACAAAAATACATCTTTATATGGTATGTAGATTGTCAGATATTCATAAACAGTCTTTCTGCAGATTGGACATCTTCTGAGTGGTTTACAGCAGTCTTTGCACAGGCACAAATGGTTACATGGTCGCGGAGCGACATTGGCTTCAGCTAATAAACACACACTACATTTTGTCCTCCATGAATCTTCTTCTTGAAATGATGTGTCCATTTCTTCTTCTTCTTCTTCTTTTTCAACGTCCACGAATTCAGGTGGTAAATTATGAATGTAATAACAGTCTGGAGAATATTTTCTGTGTTCTTCTATAACTTCATCTTCTGTTTCCCAGAAACGAACAATAATACCACAATGAAAACATTGAGTTCTGTCTCCTGTCCCTAAATAAAAGAATCCAGCTTTTATCAGTTCATTCGGGGTTTTCACACTTTCACTTTGTAACATAAATTGAAATGTCTTGAGACGATTTTCCTCCAATGCATACTTGATGTGTTTTGGTCGTCTTTGTTCTGTTGTCTTTCTTATTTTCTCTTCTCCACGTAATAACTGCTCCAGTACTGGTGGCGGAACATCACGAAAATACGTTTCAAATGAAACGCTCATTCTCTCTACAAAGTGTCTTGGATTTCTTGTTTCTTGGTTTCTTGATTGATAATCATTCAGTGCCATCCTGATCAAACATGGAATAGTGAACATTCTTCAATCCTTTTTATCTTCATTCTTCTTTGGTTTTCTTTCTCTTTTTGGTTTGGGTTCTCCTATTTCAAGGCTTCTCTTCTTTGCAATATCCACTGCTTTGGTCACTTGTTCCCAATCTCTTGTGGTAAACTGGAACCCAACGTCGTTCTTGAACAGTTGAATCTGTAAATCGTTGTTAAGTTTGAAGACGGTCACATTAGTAGACATCCTTCTTCTTCGGCTGTCGAAACATAAATGAGCTGAACACCAAGTGCACCAGTTTTTATAGTTTTCCTTCAATACAGCGACATCTAGTGGCTGGTTTCCTCTATGACGTCATTAACCAACTTATCATTATCCATTAGATCAGTGGTAAACATGTTGGATATGGTTTCCATCGGTACACCGCCACAGCGATGTTTCAAGTAAAACAGACAGTATTGTCCACACACTGCTAATGGTCCTTGAAGGCGTTTTGTATTATACTTCCAATATCTGGAATTCTTCTTCAGGAAATTCTCGAATGGTCTGTGTTGTGGTGGTAATCCATAAGAATCAAAGTATTCTGCGTTGTGGTGACTCACAAAGAGAGCCACCCAATGTTCTCCTATTCTTTGGTCTGGATCCGTGTTGGCTATCAAAGCCACTGGTCTGTGATCTGGTAATCTTCTTGGTAATTTGTTTCTTGAAAATACACCCAAACATATTCTCTTCAAACAACTATCTGATCGAAGTGCATTCTCTAACTGCAACGTGTTCATGTTGAGTAATCGAAGATTACTTGTCTATTCTTATCCACTTCTATGATGTTCTGGAATTCTGCATACACCAGTACGTTGATTGTGGTTGGTAATGGGTTTTCGAAATGGACTTCTAGTCTCAAGTTTCCTCTCTTCACCAGATCGAAGTGTTGTCCATGTGATAGATCTGGAGTCAGGTCGAATACGAATAGGGTGTATCCATTTATGTACTCTTCTCGGCTGATGTAGTTTCCTTCATTCTCATACATTTGTCCAGTTCCTTGGAACAGAGTTGCATAACATCTCGCCACTTCTTGTTGTTCGAATCTAGGTTGTAATGGTTTGGCTGGAATCTGCTGCCCATCCACGTACAATGCCAAGTAATTGATTTTGTAGTTCTTGAAATTATATGGATTCTTTGAAAAGTTTCCATTGAAAGCATCGTTCTCTACACATCCCACCACGATGCGTTTAGGTAGTTGGCCTAAAAATAAGTTTTCTTGTGTAATGCTCAGATTTCCTTTCGGCACTGAAAACGCCTTGGTTTCCACACGGTCGATAGGATATTTTGCAGTTGCTTTTGTTAGTGCTTTCTCGTGAGCCATTCTCACGAATGATTGGAGTCTCTCTTTGCGTACAAACATGGATACATCTAGAATTTTGATCTTGTATGTATCGGTATCGGCCATCAATGCGAAAGCATCTTTGGCTCTATTCATTTTAACATGAACATTAACTCCATTCAGCAAGTAACGAGTTTGGAAAAACATGTCCAAATGCAATCTTCCAGTCATGTCCACGATTTTACTTTTCTCTATAAATTTCTTTCGAAGAAGAAATCCCTTGTTATCATCTGTCGACTCTTCCATGTGTCCGGCCGTATCCTTGCACCATAATGCATTAGTCAGTTGTGACTTCTTGGCAGCTGGTCCATAACTCAACAAAGTTTCTATGAAAGCTATGTAGTGATAAGTGTTGTTGGAAGGAGATACCAGTTTTTCATTCAAGCTGATATCGATTTGATTAAATAAGGAATGCATCCATAAATTGACTGGGCCCACTTTGGCATCGGGTGCAATTGATTGGAATCTACAACCGTTGCTTTAACATACAAGTATGTCTGTGCCAAATTCAAATAATCATCTCCTAATCCTGCAATGTGGAATTCTATTGGACCACTGTTTCCTATAGTCGCCAAAGGCCTGTGTTCTACCCATTGCCCATGTTCCATACTAGTCTGTGTTGGTGGTATGGAAAATAAGTCGAGTTCGCTGTTGACACACTCACAAGATTTTTCATTAATGAGAGACATCATGCACCGAGATGGTCTTGGGTCTGAACAGTTCTCCTTCTTTTTGTCGATTTGCTAGTTTTGCGTGGTGCGGGCCTTTTTATACTTTTCCTGCCGGGTGGTTTTGAACCACCAACCACTTCATTCCAAGCTCCTGCACCAGCCTCTTTGACTCTTTTGATTGCTGCCTTTTTTACATTTTTCCCTTCAATGACATCTTCGGCAAAGGCTGCTCCTTTTCCCACGAGCTGTCGTCCAACGGTCCTGGCTGTAGTTTTCAATAAAGGTAACACCATATTCTTCAGTCCTCCCAATATACTTCCCAAACCATATCCTCTTTGTATTTGAGCTCCAGAAAAAAGCCGGTAGACCGTTCCCAGCTTGTTTCGTGTAATATTCTTCGTATAATTTGGACTTACAACAGTAAGTCATGTTTATGTGAAATGAAGAGATCTACGATTTCTGAAATGAAGTGTCACTGTCACTTTCCCGAACTCGAATGGTACTATGGCTCCTGTGTCACCCCTTATATACACCTGGACGGTACTGAAATTTTTTTCGTTCTACTGGTACATAATACACATTCTCAAATGTTTTAGAGATGATATCCCCATATTTTCCACGCACGGGTACGATACGAAGAAGTGTTATTCCTGTATCTCCTACGACGTGGCCACGAACCAAGTCACAGTATACACAGAGTGAATAAAATCCTTGGTTGACATCGGCAACTCTGGAAGAATTGTAAGTTCCTGATTTAAAAACATACTCATTAAATCCCAAAATATTTTGAAGAGTAGGGCTCAATGTGACCACGACTCCATCACGTACCGTGATGCGAACTTTACCAGTCACTTCATCCAGTTCAAAAGCTACCTTATCGTGACGAGGCAAGAGTAATTCTTTAACACCATTGATAGCTCGTATCACACCAATGGGATCCGAATAACGACCTTCCTTGAGAGTAAGTCGGTAATTCTTTTTCGAAGACCAGAACACTGTAACGAAAGCTTCTTCTCCACGAATATTGAACCAAGTATTTGGATACTGAATCTCTGCCAGACCTACTTCCCATTCTCCCGTGAGATTCACTGGTTGTGATAACTGAGTGGTGTACGTAGTCAACGTGTTTTCTGGAACACGTTCATAGAACTATTACTTGGTAGAGTCAAATAAAACATTACTTTTTCTTTATGGTTGGATTTGGTAACAAATATCCTATGCTACTACTCAAGAGAGCAGTCCACAACTTGCTGTCTGTGTTTTCGAGAGTGAGATTAACGACACTGGTAATGATGATGATATACAAAATGATTATTTGTGAAAAGTAAGTGATCTCGCTCCTTGGAATTCTTTAACCAAACAGAGGCCAAGAACCGTTCGATCCTTCTTCCACTTTGGAGAAACTTCAGAGGTTCACTTCCTTTTATAGGGGAGCTGACTCTGTTTGATCCACGAATTGAACGAAGTTGGGTGTCCCAACCACTTTACGAACAATTCCCTTTTCTTACCTCGACCACGTTTCTTAAGTAAGTGTTCCATTTTGTAAATAGTTTTATGTGAAACTCGCTGAAGCTCTTCAGTGTAGAACGACCCTTTCAATATTTCTCCATTATCATCTTGTAAGATGTATGTGACTGGATGTCCTTTCTTGATGGCTGCTACTGTGAATAACTCTTCGGTCCAATTGGGCAAATAACCTTTCTCAAAAGTTTTCTCAACTTTATTGATTCTCACTCTGTCTCCTACTTTGTACTTTGGTGTCTTGTGTTTTATGGGTTGCCCATACAACCTTTGCCAATCCTCTTCTTGATTTTCAAAGTTCATGGCAATGGGGGCCATACTTATACTACGATGATGAGAATGATTATATGATTTCACCAACTTTTGAAATGGAAAAGTTAGTGTATCATTCTTGGTAAAATATTTCCATATCTTGGTTTTCAAAGTTCTGTTAAATCTTTCTACTATGGAACATTTTGTTTCCACATTTTGTGTAGTGAAAAAGTCGACTTTGTGATCTTTGAGAAAATTCTGAAATTTTCTGTTTAGAAATTCTTTGCCTTGATCAGTTTGTAATTTTTCTGGTTTACGACCTTGTTTGAAAATTTTACTAAAAGCTTTCACGATGGAATCACCAAGTTTGTTTTGGAATGGCATCACCCAAGCATATTTACTAAATACATCTATACATGTCAACAAATTTTTTTATGTTTTTGTTGAATTTACTACTTATGTTTGAAACATCTACCAAGTCAGCTTGCCATTGTGCATCTATACCACTAACTATTACTTTCCTTCTAGGAAATGTACGACGAACAGGTCTGTGAAGAGTGTATGTGTCTTGAGTCTCTAACCATTTTACAACTTGTTTAGTTTTTTTCTTGGACGCTCTACGAAGAGTGTCTACACCACCAAAACTACCAGGCACTTCAGAATCATAGTACAATGCTTCCATGACTGCCTTGTTCAAGTGTCAACTCTATTTATACCTTTTTTCGGTCCACTTTGGCGTTTCTGTTTTCTTTGGTTGTTTTGGTTCCGACTTTATCGGTGCCTATTTCATAAAAACCCAACGTTCTTTATGACCAATTAATTCTTGGGGTATGTTACTATCTCTCAAAGCTTCGGCCAACACTTCCCATCCCTTTGGTTGGAAAGATTTTCGTCTTCTAAGTAAATCGTTTAGAAGATCTGTTACATTCGACCCAACCACTGTTTGATCTTTGTAGACTAATTCACCCTTCTCATTCCAAGATATATTTGGGTCACCTCTAATACGATTCAACAACAACTTTCCCTTTCTCTTCATTGTCATAGGTACAGAATCGAGAATGTCTTCGTCTTTATTATCTTTCTCGAATTCGACTTTTATTGGTCGAGGAACCATTACCTTTTGTTGAAATGTCAAGTATCTTTGTAAAATTGGATTATATTGAGTCATCTTTTCATCAGCCGAAAGAAAAGAGGCATCGAGAATATCTCTCATTTCTCTATCCAGTGATGAAACAGCCAGTTCATTCGGTTGTCTTGGAGTCTCTTGTAGACGTTCCAATAACCTTGGTTCTGCCAAAGCCATCTTCTTTGCATATTCCATCATCCAAATATACCTTTAACAGCACCCAATAGTACAGGAGGTAGCAATGCCCCCAAGAAATCCCCTTTCTGCAAGATTTGTCTCCTCTTTTTGTCAGAGGTACCTTTGTTTGCCACTGCCCTCACCAGTTGTTTCTGACGGACGAGTTTGGTTCTCTGAGCTTTGGTCAGAGGTACTGCTCCCTTCAGTATATTCGAGGCACAGTCACACAAACAAGTTATCAATTCTTTGTCTGCATGTTTTAGTATGGATTTGACGAGTGTGGGTTTCGATTTAATAAGAACCTTGAGAAGAGCGATGTTGCGCTTGAGACGGTCAGACATGCTTCTGACTCGAGTTAGACTTGTTGCTCCCCTTTTATACTTTTCGGAGGTACACATATTTGGTTTCCCCAGGAAAAATTTGACTTCTTAATCTCATGTGTTCAGGAGTATCTTGTTTGAGATCTATTAAAAGATAACCATATGGCGTCGAAGTGGCATCTTCGAAAACTTCTCTCAGACACTTGGAATGACCAGGATACATCTGTGCTGCCAAGTGTGGGATCTGAGAACGATCCCTAGGATTTTTAAACAAGATCATGTAATGACTATTGAGAGCTACAGTCCTATGGACTTTATTTTTATCGAATAAATTTTGAACAATGTAGATCACACTAATGTTACGGTGATGGCTACCTTTAGTAAATAATCTAGACACTCGAACATCTGCATCGAGCATCAGATCATCCAATATGACTAAACTATCAGATTTTAATTCTTGAGGGAGACCCTCTACGAATTCTACTTGTGGTAAAGTATTGTATAATGGTTGCCATTCACTATAACACCAAATGATGTGACTTGGAACAGGTGATATAATATTTTGAATGTTTTGAATAACCCGATTTACAAAGGATGATTTACCACTACCCGTGGGACCACACAATGAACAAGTGAATGAATGCTTCCAACGAGGATCCATCTTTGTTGTTTTATGTGGGTACTACTTCCCTTTTATACCTTTTGGGGAGGTGGCCCCCACTGAACGTGGGGACTACCCCCCCCCCCCCTTTATACCTTTTGGAGAGGTGGTCAATATGACCGTCATCCAAAAAATATTTAAAATTGGTGGCCCTCTGACTTACTGGCTGGGGACAGTTTAAGTTTGTTTGATATTTGTCAAGAAGATAAACATCAAATAACTTAAGCGTCATTACCACCTTTTTTTCTTGTTTCTTCATTTTATACTTTTTTTCTTCTTTTTTTTCTTTCTTTTTTTTATAAAAATCATCTATTTACAACATCTATTTACATCTTAATTAGAATCCAATTGTAACAGGTTTCTTGATGGTCATAAATTCAATCACCAAATCCATAAAACAACGTCTCTGTTCATTTGTGAGAGGTTTCTCGAACATATCTTCATACTTTTTCTGTACTGGTGGTGGATTCATTCCAGAAGTATTATGGTGCCACAGTAGATGAACATCATTCTTGTTAACTCTTTCAAGTGTTTCACTAAAACATGTTATAATCTTCTCTTCTTCAGACATCATTAGGCATACATTATGCTGAATCTGACTTGGGTGATCGACTGTACATCCATAGCATTTTTCTTTCACTACAGCGTCAATGTTCTCTTCGACATAATGAGCATATGCCAAGCAAAGTTCATGCTGCAAGCGAACTTGCCTGAGTTCACTATCATTTTCATCAACGATCAATGGTCGTGGTTGGGTTATTCTCACTGTGATCTTCTTCTTCTTCAAAGGTGGTTCTTGATTTGGTTTTTTGAAGTCTTCATGGTTAGTAGGTTTAGTGTCTTCAGGAACTTCAGTTAAAGTTGTTTGTTGGTTTTTGATGGCTGCATCTACTTCTTCTATTTGGGATTTCAAGGCATTCCATTCTTCTAAAGATAGAGCAATACCAGTCTTCGTAGGATAGGGTTTCTGGTCTTTTCCCTAAAAGTATCTTCTGAGATGAATCTTCAGTTCACCCTGGTACTGGGTGACGTTAGCATAAGTCTGCTTGGTGCCAATTCGGAACATCTTCTCTGGTCAATGGTTCGATCGTGAATGATGCCAAGTCCATGCTTTGCCTAATCTTATATATCTTTGACGGACGTGATTTAAAACATCACCCCAGTTCAACAAATTTTGATTGAGTTTTTGATTCTTGGTTGGGGTTTGTGTTTGTTTCCTATAGGATTATAGGTTAAAGTTGAAAAATTTAGAAAATTAGTATAGAAAGTAATGGGAAAGAAACACAATGAGAATACAGAAATTTGATTGGTTGATTAACTTCGATCTGATTGGTCAGTTTGGCGATCAAACTGCAATCTTGATCCTTAAACTGTAGGATATGGCCCTCTGCATTTTATACTGGCTTGGGACAGGTCAAGCTACAAACCTCTGTCTAATGGAGATAAGTCAAATAGCTCGAGTGCATTCCCACCCCCTACAGTTCGTATTCTCTTTGAGGGAAAGAAAACGAAAACAACATGTCCAACTTAGCAATTTAGTTTTTCTATCATAAAAATTTCTCATTTCTTTTAAATATTCACAACAGAGAATTTCTTAGTAATGATGATGATGATGATGATGATTTATTCCTTTGATATACAATAGGGGTAGCTTAAAAGACACCAGGAATGAACTTTAAAAAAAAATGAAATGAAACTAAAAAGTAAAGAAGTATCATCTGGTTCCAATAGGTGTAACCTAAAAGATACCATGAATCAACATTTTTTAAAATAAATGGAACTAAAAAGTTTTGAATGAAACTAAATTTTGAATAAAGAAGTATCATCTGGTTCCAATAGGTGTAACCTAAAAGATACCATGAATCAACATTTTTTAAAAAATAAATGGAACTAAAAAGTTTTGAATGAAACTAAGTTTTGAATGAAACTAAAAAGTAAGGAAGTATTCTCCACTTCCAATAGGGTTAGCCTAAAGTATATCAGGAACATGATGATGATGATGATGATAATGATGAAAAAACTCTCTGTATTAGAATAAATAAAAAAATTGAAAAAATCTTTACACTAGAAAAATGTATTGCCTTGTAAGACTTGCCATTTAGAATTTTTTTTTTTTGAAGACTGCCATATAGGACTTTTTATTTAGAGAGAAAAACTTGTCATAAAAGACTTTTTTTTACTTTGAGAAAAACTTGCCATGTAGGACTTTATGAGGACTGCCATAAAGGACTTTAGAGAATGCCATAAAGGACTTTTTACTTTGAGAAAAACTTGCCATATAGGACTTTAGAGAATGCCATATAGGACTTTATGAGGACTACCATAAGGACTTTAGAGAATGCCATGTAGGACTTTATGAGGACTGCTATAAAGGACTTTAGAGAAAAACTGCCATATAGGACTTTATGAGGACTGCCATAAATGACTTTAGAGGAAAACTGCCATATAGGACTTTAGAGAATGCCATATAGGACTTTATGAGGACTGCCATAAAGGACTTTAGATAAAAACTGCCATAAAGGACTTTATGAGGACTGCCATAAGGACTTTAGAGAAAAACTGCCATAAAGGACTTTAGAGAATGCCATATAGGACTTTATGAGGACTGTCATAAAGGACTTTAGAGAATACCATGTAGGAATTTATGAGGACTGCCATAAAGGACTTCAGAGAAAAACTGCCATAAAGGACTTTAGAGAATGCCATATAGGACTTTATGAGGACTGCCATAAAGGACTTTAGAGAATGCCATAAAGGACTTTAAAAATTTGATAATGATTGAGTAGACCACCTAAAAAACATTTCGGTTTTTAGGAATTTTTTGGTCAACTAAATAGGACTTTTTGTAGGCAAAAGCTAGACTTGGTTCAGGTTGTAGAAAAATATGACACTCACTCAATTGTTTCTTCTTTAAATCTCTAGTGGTATGGTGCTAACTCCATCTTCTAAAACTCTTCGTTTTGGGTAGAAATATGATAGTCCATCTCTGCTCTGCTGGTAGGTATACATAGTGTTGTCATTCATCACAAATCCTCGGTTGATGCCAGATCCACTTTGTTGAGTCTTCAAAACTTGCAAATATCTGTCTTTCATCAAATCATTGTGGCGTGTGCTGATTCCCTTACAACTGAATTTATTGGTGGCACCGAAACAATAATATGTTTTACTACACAGTCCAACAATGCCTGTTCCTTGCCATTCTACCTTGAACAAACCTGGAGTTCTCCTGTCAAAACGCTTTCTTTCTTGGCAGCATGAGGGTGACAGCCATTCTTTGCCTTCTAATTTGGTTTTCACATAATCATCTCTGTGGAAATCACAACACTCTGATGGAAACCACTTGTGATTCTCTTTGTAAAATTCTACTCTCTTCTCTGGTTTCACTAATTCATCTATGGATGGTGACGAAGTACATAGATATGCAGAATCTGTGTCCATTTCAGCATATTCGAAATCTTGGCGGTTGATAAAAGTATCGATGACATCATAATAGAACTGAAGCATCCGGAGTTTCGCATACTGGTAAACAAAGAATCCGATGTGAAGTGGCAGATCCAACTTGATGGTCTTCTTGTTGAGTTCGACTTCATATAATGTTTCATCTAATGGATTCAAGGCTCTGAAGGATATGTCATTTACAGCTTTGGTGACTTCTTCGTCGTCACAATAGCACACACGTCGATGCTTCTCTTTGTTGGTGACGGTTTTGCCATATCCAGAATTTCCCAACAGCTTCATAGTGTCGGCAACGATCGACTTGTCAGGGTCAACATCTCCTTGTCTTCTTGCTTCAGATACTTCATCTCCAAATTTTTCAAAACATCTTCTTGGTTTCTATTGGATAACTTGATAGACGTGATCAACTTCAATACCATGCTGGAGGTACCACTGCAGTAAAGGGGTTGCAAACAACATTTTTTCTGCTCCATAGCTTCCGATCAAACTTCTACGGGGTTTCTTCATGATTCCATTCTTCTCGGCAAAGGACTTCATGTGTTCACCAATATCATCTATAGAAATATCTGTATTCTTGAAGATAGGTGTCATCTCTTCAAAGTACTCTTTCAGGTGATCTGGTACATGTATATCACATTCGACTAAACCAAACAGTTCACCGGACTTCACTGTGTTCAGTATTTCTTCATCTGTCATCGCACCATCTATTTTGTCTGAAAAGTTCTCTTTCAGGAAGGCTTTAAGTGTGGCATCGGTCTTCTTCATCTCTCTCCACTCACACTCCCAGATTTCAATAAGTTTATAGCCCAAATCGGTGATGTACTTTGCATTGGCACGGGTGTCTTGTAGCAGTTCTTTCATCGGTTTATCTCTGACTTCATTATGGATGATAGGAAGCCCATTCATATCTTTCATGCAGGTATGTCCGTGCCAGAAGCAGCCATGGAATTGGTATACAGTCTGTGTCTCTTTCTCGTCTGAAGTACTGCAACTTCCGGGGTCCCCCACCGGGGTCCCCCAAATGAGGACTCAAACGTGCGAGACATACTACTTCCGTTGCGTATTCCTTTCTAGAACACATTTAGTTTCATGAACATAAGTTATTTCCAGTTTCTTGAAAATATTTTATCTGAATCCTGTATGTAAATCTTAGCTCCATGTTAATCGGGGAGTGTGGGGGGGGGGGGGAGTGTGAGGGCGGTGTGTGCAGGAAAAGCTTTCCAAGCCTTCACATCTCAGAATGTTGCGTCCCTAAAGTTGAGCTAGATAACCAAGGTAACAATAATCAGGGTTTCCACTAGAGGGAAATAAATACGTCCGATATGGGGCGGTTAAGGGTCGTCGATAGAGGTTTTTGAACCCTGGAATTCAAAATTTTTCTACCACGGGCCGACCATGGTTCGACCCGTGATAGAAACATTTTAAATTCCAGGGTTCAAAAACTCCCAGCTCCGTGCTTCTGAGCGGATATTTTGAGGTTTTTCATGTAATGACGACTGTCTACCTTTTCACCGACACAGATATTAGGACATGCAATCTACAAATCTACAACCTAACCCCCATGGACCTTACCCCCCCCCCCCTCCCCCACCCTACGATTTTTATGCCATTGTTGGACGTATTTCGAGGACCAACTTTGAAGAAAAGGGGGGGGGGGGGGGAACGCGTCCCCCAATCTCCCCACCCGTGGCCACGCCACTATGAGCGTATTCACCGCACCATTGCAAGTTAAACTATGAGACAGAATTAATTTCAAGACCGTTTCAACTGACACGGAAGCTGTGAGTTCTATGGCGTTTTTATTGATCAAATGCGATCCTTTGAAACATAGATATAGCGCGGCTCTGTTTGGAACGTTTTGTATTCGGTGGTAGTGATATTCGGATTGCTTATCAAGTCGTTCATATGATGGTGGTCGAATATGGATGGATTGTTTTCTTGCGAAAGGTTTCTGTCGGTTTGAATGCTCACTACGATAAAACGCGGTAGTTCTGAAGATGATTTCACCTTCAATCTTCAACTGATATGCTTTGTTCCGGGAACGCTCACAGTATCGCAGTGTCTCAATCTGAATCCCGCGGGTAACCGAGTCATATCGAATTGAGTTTTGAATCGGCAAACATGTGAATCTTTTTTGTGTTTATCGGGTTTCGACGACAATTTTTTACTAGTGAATTTTCCTATTATACTGACCAATGCGGTCGTCGCGGCTACATTTTCTTTAACACTCAGGCTACCGAAAGCGACTATTGTCACCTATTTTATGATGATTATTAGGCTCATGCGAAAATTCGACATTCGACTCGAAAGTCAATATTCGATTCGGTTCGATTCGAAATCGGAAATTCGAATATTTTCGAATATACGTCGCCAATAACTGTGAATGTTTGCAGATTGTAATTGCTCACATTATTTTATATTGAGTATTGTTCTCAGTCGAAACGTAATTGACCTTTAGTGGTAACATTGTCTGTAGCGATGTAGCTACAACTGCACAACAGTTGTAGCTACATTGCAACAAACACTATTACCGCTACAACTGTTTATTTCGACTTATTGTGCATTATGACCAGTGACCATTTATAAAAAGTTTTGAACTTTGAAAAGTTATTCAGCTGTTCAACTACAATAAATGATTTGTTCCACAACATGATCACATCATTTTATATTGAGTATTGTTCTGTTAGATCACAGTTACTGGATACATCGTCAAAATCAACTATTTTCTAAAAGAATATCCCTGATTATTATATAAACAGAAGTAGAGCAGGCTTTAATTTACAAGCAGATCGTCTCCATTCGGCGTTGAATTATCGTTTCGTTCTAGTCATCCCGCATTTCAAAACAAACGGCTTCACGACTGAATGGAGTCAATAAAATTTCAAACAATTTCTCTTTCAAGGAAACGTGATCAAAGTGAGGTATCAGCCTTATGAGCCAGGTTCGTTAAAAAATGTTTATCGCTGCGGTGTCGAAGCTACAAAGCCAACAATTCGAATAGTTTCAATCAGTAGCTAGTATATTGATTTACATCTCAATTTATAGTGTTGGAAGTGGTGAGGCGAAAAATGTACTCCACATAATTGAGTGTCTTTTGATAACCTGGGTTATTACTTTGGAAAAGAAACTTTTCTTTTGATGACGTATCCATCAACTGTGATTCGATTCGATGTTTGATTCGAAATTCGTTTCGTTTTCACCAATTCGATTCGATTCGATCAAAATCGGCAATTTGCAGGTCCCTAATGATTATCTACAGTACGTGGAGAGAGTATTATCAGTAAATCACCCGCGGAGGGGTGATTCCACCCGAGAAATAATTGCAAATTTGTTGCAAAGCATAACCAGCACCAGCAAAGTTTCAGCCAATGGACCTCCGGGTTAAACCCGGAGGTCCATTGGCTGAAACATTGCTTGTGTTTTTTGTCGATATATACAAAACTTGAAATTATAGCTTGGGTGATAACTCCACTCCGCGGGTGATTTAGTTACAATCCATTTTCCACGTACTGTATACGTTCAGGTATGCGCGGGTCAAACCTAGAATCTAATTAATTGTTGAAAAGGGCTCAGAAAGCCCTTTTCAACAATTAATCAGATGATAGAGTTTCAGGATAAATTTTATTAAACTTAATCGCATTCAGGCGTACATAGAGGTCCTCCATATATGGATTTATTTATTTATTTATTTATTGGTGTTTAAGGTCACATATTTATGCACAATGGCTAATCATGACCGAGACAGTTTTACGGATGGAGGAAGCCGGAGTACCCGGAGAGAACCACCGAGCAACGACGAGCAGCTGCCAGCTCCCCAACATCGTAACTCCGCACTGCAGCACAGGCAGGGTTAGATTGGTTGAAGACATGCGTACCATCGGCGTGCAGTACGCCTTAGTACACGGCGTCATCGTGCCCCCACGCGGGCAATGGAGATGAAGTGTCTTGCCCAAGGACACAACGCGGTTGCCGCAGGTGGGATTCGAAGCGAGGACCTCTCGGCTTGCAGCCTGCACCTCTACCTACTGAGCTACCGCGCTCCCCCATATATGGATAAAGTGGGCGTGGCAGTAAAAGGGCTCATGATCATGACTTGAACGGTTGCTATAGTGGATAAGAGACTCGCTCTGGCGACGCTCATTTCCATAAACGCTATTATGAGAGCTACGTGCATCTCTTTGACGAGTTTCACAGCGTATTTTTTTCTACGAAGCGTTAGATGTTTGTTTCGTTCGGCCGTTAATTCGGCGTTAATTTTATTGATTTGATTCACGTGAAATTCGTTCGATTTATCTTATTGTGTCACGGGATCTGACGTCGACATTGTGGGCGGAGCTGACGGTATTATCGGATATAAATTATTATTTTCTTTAATCCCACATTTATTTTTTAAATTTATTTTAATTTTTTTTTTTAAATTGCCATTTTTTATAACATCCCGAGAATATATTAATATATTTTTGAAGCCTAATAACAGGCCTAATAACAGACCTCGACTATCGCTTATGTTCTGTCCGCTCTACAAATATAAACCATATTCGGAGGTATTTAGTGCTCTACCCTTGCAGGTCCAAGCTGCAATCCTTTACCATTCATTCTTATTCGACACCCGGCTCCCCCTGTTTTCAAATACAGGGCGTTTCCCATTGTGTTTTACCCGCCAGAACTAGCTAGCTACGAAAGAGCTGTGATACCCAAAGTCGATAATGCGTTCTTCGTGACAGTGGGTAATGATCTGGTAGCCAGTGCTGCCGACTGTCATTAGAAACTAACCTTCATTTTCAAACTTTAAGCCCAGTCTTGTCAGTCCTCTGTTATTGTGATACGCTTTTGCGATCCTGTTTGTTTGTGTTGTGGCCCAAGCTATTTCGTATCGACCGTTCGACAGATCTCGATGACTTTATTTTATTCTCGCAGCTTCGGCTCCATTTTCTAACGGGCTATGAAGTTTATCTTTCTGTTCTGCGTATATACGGTACGTGGAGAGTGGAGAGTGTATTATCAATAAACCACCCACAGAGTGGAGATTCCACCCAAACAAAAATTGCAATTTTTTTGCAAAGCATAACAAGTACAAGCAAAGTTTCAGCCAATGGACCTCCGGGTTATACCCGGAGGTCCATTGGTTGAAACATTGTTTGTGTTCTTTGTCCACAAAGTTCAAAATTTAAGAGTGATGCTTTGGGTGATAACTCCACTCCCCAGGTGATTTCGTTACAATCCACTCTCCACGTACTGTAGTTGCTTTTTGCGTTATGTATTTCGTCATTTTTGTCTCTTTTTTATATTTAATTTAATTTTATTTCAATGTTTTTTATTTAAATATAAATATTAATATTTATTTTTATAAATAAGTAAAAAAGTAACAGAATATAAATTTCCATGATGTGAAATCGTATCATCACATATTCTCCTCAAAGATCTATTAACTCCCCGTTTTGACCCACCAAAATAATTTCAGTGCTATATATGGCGTCTAACGTCACGGGTGAATGGACTAAATTTGAAGGATTCTCTACAATCTTGCAGCCCAGCAAAACATCTGGAAAAAGAGAACAGACCGTGGGCTTTGCGCTGTCGTTGACGAAACTTCCATCCACTAATATGCCAGTGACTATGAAAATTTCGACCGCATTTTCGGATGTCGTTTGACCTTGATATATGTTTCGATCGAATCCTGGTAACGTCCTCAGAGTATCGTCCACCTTAAAATCAACTAGATAACTATCTCATGTCTGGCATCGTCCGTAAAGTATTGGCATTGGCTGTTATCTTAATGGGCCCTTGATTAGTTATCTTCATTCTGATCTTGATGAAATCGATAATATCGACTACGTCATACCTCCCTTTTGGAATGCGAATCTCGTAGCCAATTCATCCCTTGAGTTCCAAGGTGTTCTATGTGCCAGTAGGAACATGGAACATATTAGGACTCAGGCGACGAGTTGTCTAGTCATCGGGGAAATATTTGAACACATTATTCGTCTGTCTCTGTCGCGTTGGAAAACGAATGGTACGTTTCGAGATTCAATGGCATCACAGTACCTGGAGAGTGGATTGTAACTAAATCACCCGTGGAGTGGAGTTATCACCCAAGCTATTACTTTCAAAGTTTGTACATATCGACAAAAACACAAGCAATATTTCAGCCAATGGACCTCCGGGTTTAACCCGGAGGTCCATTGGCTGAAACTTTGCTGGTGCTGGTTATGCTTTGCAACAAATTTGCAATTATTGCTTGGGTGGAATCTCCACTCTGTGGGTGATTTAGTGATAATACACTCTCCACGTACTGTACATATCCCTTCTCCTTTTTCAGTTCGAGTGGTGGATTGGCTTTCGTAGTAAAACGAGTCTTGTTATCTCTCGTTACATTTCAAAAGAACTTTTCGAAGCTGTGCTCTCAGCTATCATTTCGAATGTTTTTTGTAACACTTTTTAATTATTATTTTTTTCCCTATTTCTTTTTTATATTATTATATCAGAATATAAAAATCGTCGTATTCTTCATCGTATTTTTAACTAGTCAGATCAATGACCACGCAATTATAATGCCTTCTATGTCCTTGGCTACTTGATCGTCATTGATGTGATTTCGATTTTTGAGATTTTTACGAGACCGACACAAAAAATCGCGTTCGCTATTATGTCCTGGTAATCTAAAGAAATTCTGAGGCAGGTTGAAACAGTCCACGTTGCAGAGAGGTCCTCGAACGTATTAATATTCTGTTCCATTCTGTTTCTCCAACAACAGATCGATGTAGATTATCGGATTTTTATTCTCCAGTTTCAATTCTTTTGGATCGGGTACGTCGTCCGCGATTTCACAAAACTTACATTCCATGTCTGATGTTTTCCTGGGCTCCCTCGACGTCTCTTGCAAGAGCGTCATAGGTGATGCTTCGCATTCTTCGATTTCATCTGGTTATCAAAAACTCTCACTATCACATCATTCGGTAATTTTTCGATCAGGGCTCCTAATAATTGATATTTGTGTAGCCTTTTGCCGAATACGAATAATATATCGTGATCCATCTACCCAGGTAGCAACAACAGATGTATCCACATATTTGTTTTTCCGTAATTCGATTTTCCCACGCCCAATCCCTTTCTGCTTCAAGGAAAGATGGATGATTCGATCTCTTGGTCGTCGTTTCGTTCACCCATAAATCTTTAATATCCTTCTCGGTCCTTTTTGTTCATTTTATTTAAATAGTTTTCGTTATTTTTTTTTATATTTTGTTCAAATTACCTTTTTCACAAAGTTTCTTTAATTTTTTTTCAAGTACGATTTTTTTTTCAACTCTTTTCAACCTCGATTTAATATCTTGGCAAGTTCTTGTATTTTCACGACAACAGAATCGAACTCCCATACCTTTCTATCTTTTATCTTCGATAAAACCTCTTCCCATTTCGGCGTTAGTTTCGATCGTTTAGATATCGTTATCAACTTCGATTTCGGCGTTAGTTTCGATCGTTTAGATATCGTTATCAACTTGTGAACTAAATCAGCAGTTCTCTTGACGACTTCGGACTTCGGAAGCTGTCTTGTTACTGGCTGCGGTCGCAGCTTTCTTACCGACGTCCATCGCAGTCTATCTTCCGATCTTCACAACCAACGATGCGATCTGTTTTGCGGCATTAGGGTAAAGTGATGTGTTAAAAAATGCATCTCGAATCCATCCTACCCGATCGACCGAAGACGTAAGATCCTGTTAACCCTTTACCCAACGCAGACGATATCAAAATTTATAATTTTAAATATAATTTTTTTTTAATTTTTCAAAAAATTTCAACAAAACCATATCATGTGATCCCTCATTGGAACGAGCTCAGCGAGCTCGTTCCAAAGAGGAGTCACATGATATGGTTTTGTTGACATGTTTTGAAAAATAATATTTTTTCAGCCGCTGAATTTGCATATTACGCGGGCGGATGTGGCCGATTCATTAAACCTCTATTCTTTATCACTAACATCTTTTTTTCTATTTTTTAATTTTTTAATTAAATGATTTATTTCTATCTTTTTTCTATTAATTTTTTATCAATTTATCCGTCCTTGAAAGATTTATACCAGTCTATATTTATAACCTATTGCTTTAATTCATCGCAAATACTCACAATCGCATTTCTCACTCACGTTTTACCGGCTTGCTTTCTATCCACGAAGAGTTCCAATCTATCTATTAGTACTTGGGTCGCACGGAATGATCGTGGTAGTCCTATTACCTTTGTCAACCATACACTTTGTGAGAATCGATCTAACAAATGCTTTATTTTCCTCCCGTACAGGTTTCAAAATTTCTTTCCTTTTGTAACCCTTGCTTGCTTTCTGTATCTTCTCGTTAGGATTGCTATTTCTTTCTTTGGCTTTTTCCTTGGTTTTGACATTACCGTAAGTTTTGTAATCGTCTTCGTTAAAAGAATGAGATGTAGCAAGCACGGCCACATTCCACTGTCCCGGAGTGCCTCCATACGTGTTCAATCAGATTATCGCCGTACAGTTGTAGTTCTTTGTCACCCAAGTAGAGTTTTCCATCCGTTCCTCGACGAAAATCGTAGGTTGAATCTGTACCTGGAGGATTCATGTCAAAATATGTTCCAGATAGTCTTCAGCTTTCATATCACTGATATCTACTTACGTGCTAGTAGTGGTAATATCACCAATTGTCATTTTACTGCTTCCATCGGCCTCTATTCCCAAATGACTGTAACCAGAAAACGTCTTGGAGAGGTCTCGTCTATTTGTAAATCTGGAAAACTTCTCTGCGTGCCCATCGGCAGAGAGTCTTCTCTTATTGATTTCAATTCTCCTACGATCTCTTTCTCAGTTCGTCCCTTCGTTTCGATGTTGGTTTTGAATAACTTAGTTATCTCACGTATCCATCCCCCCATGTCGCTCTCTTGAATATTTCTCTTCTATTCAAGAAATTGAGGAATCGTCTCCTCTCTCATCTTAGGATCTTTGATTTATAAAAAAGATAATTTCTGTTGAAATTTCTTTAATTAATTTAGTGGTTTTTTTTTAATTTTTTCTCACTCTTTTTTATCAAGACAAAAAATGTTTTAAAATAGGATCGTAACGCGACTTCTCAAAAAGTCATGTCCCTTATTTTCATTTGAACAGTGGCCTTGCATTCGTAAACGTGCAACCTGTCCACAGTTATCACTACCGAATTGATAGTTTCCATTTAGTCAAGTCGTCTTCATTCCACCCCTGCACGAGTTTTTTTATCGACTTTGAGAAATATGCGACGATTGTAGACCAACGTCAGATCACCGTTGTTGAACTTTTTAATTCTGCTTCTTGCCATGTCACTCACCTCGTCCAGACCTTGAATGCTTCTTCTTTATTCAACGCCAGTTTTATTTTGCAGTCCATCGCACTCATGACATCCACCCGGCTTACGAAACGAAAATTGGAATGGGGGCACAATAGAGATGGGTACATGATTTTGTGTCAAAAATGAATGAATTGAAATATTTTATTTTTCCTTCGAGGTTAACAATTTTTTCTCTTTTTACAGGACATGAACGGTCGTGAGTTTCTCCGCCAATCTTCGAAAGTATGAACGTTTCGGACTTTGAAGGTCTAGGTAGCCCTCGACACCTGATCATGCCTTTCCAACAACCTATTAACCCATACGCAACGACCATATCGAATGCTGGAATAACGCTCATGTCATCTGTACTTCATTGGCTTTCAGTCCAACAAACCATTTACTTTCTCGTATTTACGTTCATCAACAGAACTGCACCATCTTACCTTTCTTATTTGCTTTCCCGTTATCAACCATCCAGGACACTTCACCCATCGAATGTTTACAATCTGGTACAACACGCATCGAAATTAATTACTGCAGATGGAAGAGTTTTTTTTCTAGTGCAGGTCCCAAACTCTTGAACTCTCTCCCTAAGTACTTATCGGACATGCATACAGTTGACTCTTTAAGTCGGGTAAAATAAAAACCCACATCTACAGGAGAACATTTCTAAAATAACGCAACTAATCGGCCACTCTCAGTCATCAAAAGCATTATTTTTTGTTTTTATTTTCACTTTTATTCATCAATAGAACACCGTGAGTGGGTTTAAGGCTTCAACATTATTATTATTATTATTATTATTAGTAGTAGTATTAATATTAAGAAACACTAGACAATAGCGTCTTCGTTTTTCGTGGTATGTTAGATGTGGTTTCTCGAATCGACGTAGTTGAGTCTGCAACCAAAACATTTTTTTTTGCTCAACGCTTTAGATATATTTCGAAGAAACTCCCGACGCACAACTTCTTGTTGTTTTATTAGATTTATTTTTAACTTCTGCTTTTAATTTAATAAAAACATATTTAGAAACAAAAGTTTGCTGAGATTTGTAATACAATTTTCGAAAAAAAGCAAGCAAATACCTTATATTTTCATTATGTTCATTTTCGAAAATCTAGGATGCTTATTTTCTTTTTATTTTTCGGGCGTCACCCGTTAGAATAGATAACACTATGCACGACTATTCTGTATTTTGTCATCGTTCGTGAAATGTTTGATAAATCTCTACAGGGTTTGTACAGGGAAAACATCGCACTTTTCCCACAATACTCGATTTTGTAACGAAAATTCTCTATTTTCGACAAGAAACATCAAGAAAATGTTAATGGTTACGTTTTTACTGAACAAAATGAACAGAAGACATCGAGGATATTAGTCATTTTTGCCGAAATGGAAACTGACGAAAAGGAAACAAATCGTTTTCCTTTCGTTCGAAGTGATGGCTCCGAACTCCAAACGAACGTAAAAATGTATCTCTCAACTGTAAATTACAAAGACTCTCTCGTTACCTCAGTTTGTATTCCACTTTTCTACGGCGACGTCACTTCCCCTCGTTGAAATTTCAACGCCGCTGTGTCACTAGCGTCCAATTCTCGTTTATATCTACTGAAGATATCAAAAACTATTGATTGTGATTTTTCAACTGCAGCTAGAATTTCCACACTCAGGACATCGAAATTCGACGCTGGTCCCTGCATGGCTCACACTGAACTTTCGGGGATCACTGTCATGATCCGGTATCATTAGTAGGGTCAAATTGATTTGTCACGGAAATATTTTTCACTGTCAAAATTAGGGCCCTGCGAAGCTTTGAGATTTGATTCGGTTTCGAATCTTAAGTCGATATTCGGTTCGATTCAAAATCGGCTGTCCAATTCGTTTCTTCTGGAATCTTTTTCATAGGAATATATACAGATTATCACCACAGTGTGTGTCTCCGGGAATTCAGATCAAGTCGAATTGTAGGAACAGAACAGTATTTCGACGAGCCCGTTAGGGCGAGTCGAAATGCGATTCTGTTCCTACTACGAGACTTGATCTGAATTTCCGGAGACACACACTGTAGTGATGATAAATTTATCTCACAATCTTGACCACAAAATGTGTTATAAAACTGTTTTAAGAGAACTTTTTCATTTGCCTTATCGATGGAAAGACGCAAATTGAAAAATAGAATAGCGTTCATTGATCTCCATATTGAAGTCAGTGATGACGTTGCACTTCAGTCAAAATTACGTCACTGGGATTCTCTTTTCTGAATACTGTCTTGCGAAGTGGAGCAACTGTGTGTTTCGTCAACGTGAATTTGGTTGTTACTTTTGCATTAATTACTGTTGAAAATCAATATCCCTCTTGGTGTAAAGGTTTATTATATTTTAAAATATGCCATTCGTCGTTTATTGAGGTGGAGTTTTCCAGATTTAATAGCGAAAGCTAATAATAGGCTACAAACCAGCCCAAGATGCCGAAAAGTGCGCATAATTTAACTATTCATTGAGTTAACTTTCCCAGTGACATTTTAGCATGCCGTGCATAATAAATACGTTACAGGAAGTTTAGTTGGCAGATAGAGTGTCATATGCGGCTCAGAGAAAACATTAGTAGGTTCGGCTTCGCCTCACCTAATATTGTTTTCTCTAAAGGGAAAAACGCGAATCGATCGAAAAATGATATGAATGTCGTTGTTTTGGCAACAGCAGAATCACGCGCTTGTATCAGGGGCCCTTGATACGGATTCGGAACAAGGGCCCAGATACATTAAACTTTAGTTGCGTAACAGTGCAAACACGCCCCAATTGTGAGATAAAGCTTGGTATCAGTCAGCTCAATCGTGTCAGATAACGTATTGTTCGGATGGAAATCGTACATAAACAATGTTGAAATAAAAGACTAAGTGTAACTTCAGATACATTAACACAAATAACATCTTCACCCAAGCCACTGGCTATACTAATTTCAATATCGCTAGTACCTACCCAGGGTTGCACGATATTCAAAACTGAATACCGGTATCGGTATTCAAAAAAAATACCGCGGTATACCGGTATATCGAAAACTGTTCAGATATAAGAACTCGACTACCACAATCGAGACTCGAGGCATCACAGTCGGAACGAATTAGCACGACATGATGATGCGGTTCGAAAAACGTTTACCCTACGCAGACGATATCAAAATTTATTATTTTCAAAATTAGTTTATCAGATTTTAACCAACGATTTCAACAAAACTATATCATGTGACCCCTCATTGGAACGAGCTCAACGAGCTCGTTCCAATGAGGGGGTCACATAATATAGTTTTGTTAAAACTTTTGAAAATTATTTTATCAACTTCTGAATATGTATGTTACGAAGGCTCAAGCAGACGATTCCTTGGAAAAAGGGATAATATTATACATTTGGCCCTACAGTTAAAAAACTCAAGACATCTTCAAAATTAAAACGAGGGTAAATAAATAATGACAATAAACCGATGGTTTTGTATTTACACCGGTATTCAATCGATATTGGTTTGAATGCCGGTATATATCGGTTTATCGATATACCGTGCAACCCTATCCCTACCACTGTTAAATGTAAATTTAAAGTTTCCAAATACTGCCGACGATGAACTATAATCCTTACAGGGTAATATTCCACCTATATCGCCAAGGCATGTCGTCTACGAATGCATGTCTTGATATGGTCGTTTGATTATTTTATCAGTCGGGACTTGAGCCATCACAGTCGGAACATCGGGTTTATATCACTCCAACCTCCATCGGACATCTTCAATACGCCGGTGCTTCCTTAATTAAATTGTTGATGAATATTCCAATAATCAGTGTTTGGGATATAATAATTACATCGTTAATGTAGTTATACGTTTTGGGTCCAAATACTCAATTCCCATTGGTCAGCTGGATGAAAATGTCATGACCAAATGTAATTCCTTTGGCAATGAATACATTTGGTCGAACTTTGATCCGCATTTACGGTAGAGCGCAGTTCACAGAATGTAATTCGGGTGGTGTTTGGGCGGGTTTTTAACTTTTAGCGCCTCTCGCAGTGATCAACTCCGCTGCTGTTTCTTTTGTGACATTTCCCAACTGTGGCATAAAGCCCGTTACTAAAATGCTCGTTTCCATTTCTAAAGTTGTGAAAATTAAAAATCAGAGTTGTGCACTTTGTCTTTTGTGTGAGGGTGGTTTTTCGCCTCGTTCGTTCGTACATGTTTTATTTCGTCTTTCTGCTTTGTTGTTTGGTAAAAAGTAGTTTAAACAGTTACGGAATGTAATTATAAGAATTGAATGCAATTTTTATAATCTTTATTGGAGTATGAACGTGTGGGAATGGGTACAAATTATATGAATCCCTTCGGGATTCATACATAATTTGTACCCATTCCCACACGTTCATACTCCAATAAAGATTATAAAAATTATCCACTCAAACACACTTACACGTATTTCAGTTCCGCCGCCCTTTAGTCGTCCCACATTTACGTAAAATAGGACGGTGAAAGAATTCGACTTTTCCACAGAATCCATTGATCGCTTAGCAATTACGATCTCCGCAATGATTCCTTTTCATCTCGGACATTGATAAATTATCTTAATAGTGTGAACATGATGGTGCGATGTGGTAAGGTATACTGCGCGTCTGTTGAACATGACTTCAACCAATGTTAACCCTGCTTGGCTGGGCCAGTTAGTTGGGGAGTACGACTGTTACTGGTCGCTATTCGGTGGTTCGCCCGGTTACTTCGGCTTCCTTCACCCATAAAACAAATAACTTCGCCCATTGATAGTGTCGTTAAATCCCAATAAATAAAAGAAGAAATGAATAAAGTAACTTAACATAAAATGCGTATCTTGTATTTCCGTAGGTGCATGCGAAGTAGAACTGAGTGTTGTAGAATGGAGCTCTGCTACTGTGGGTTATGGAAAGGGAGCGTGTGGATATTTGACAAGTGGTGCATCAACCGCGACTGTTCATGGGTTCATGGTGGCTAGAGACCAATGTCTCAGACCTGCTGTAGCACACGACAGGTAAGGAATTAAACTCGATGCACTGACAATACCAGAGCATCATTTTTAAGGAATAGTGCGTGGCTTGGAGTTGACTACGCCTATACAGTGCCCAGCGAGGTGGTGTAGTTCCCGCTGCGAAGCGGAGGGAACTACACCACCTCACTGGGCACTATATGGGCGTAGTCAACGACAAGACATGCACTAATCCTTATATTATATCGAACACCCATCAAGAAAAACATCTGTCCGATTTGTTAATCTATTACCAAGGTAGCAGCCCTACCAACCAGCGTTATATAGAAACAATACCATGTAGTTTTCAAAAAACCTTTTTCTTCTTCCAAAACACGGCTTATTGATTTTAGCAGGAGACAAATTTTGAATCGGTCGGCAAGGGTAAACAAAACATTTCCCCCAAACGGAACTGCGTATTCTAGAATCGCGCAACTCGCGAATGAAAGCTAAAATTTTCGAAATTTGACAACGCAGTTTGATAATTTCCACACATTTGTCACACATTTACAGTAACGCATGGGCAGTACGGGATACAAAACTCCGAAGATTCAAATGAATTCCATTATTTATTCGTTTACTGCCCAAAACATACAACTAAATAGCAATATAATATGAGCAGCGAAACAAACGATTTTTCATATCCGGACGCGTTCTCATGAATGTTGTACCCAGGTATGGATCATTCTCTTCGAAAAGAGATATGGATCATCTTCTCAAGGAAAAAAATAAACGCCTCGGGAAATGTGACTTCAACAATGGAAAAGCGATACATTTTTCCACAATGATTTCTTTCCGGGTAGTTTCGTGGATGTTGTGACTCTGTGAATCGATATTTAAATTTAGCCTGATTAGTTTTATTCGCCCAGTATGAACAGAAAACTGATATAGTAGTGTGCTAAAAATAGAAAACGTGTAGTGCCTGGGTGTAGTGCCTGGTCAGTTCTGTGGATGCAAACTACACGAAATAGGGGTGCAGCATTCGTCCAATCGGGAGCCTAGAAGATCACGTGAGATATAATATATTCTAATAAGTGTACACTACGACCGCCGTTGCCTGGTCACTTTCCACATGTGGGTAATATTTCCACGGTCGAAATAATCTTAGATTTCAAGCACTAATTACAGGAATAATCACCAAAAAGTTAGTTAATGAAGCACCGGATACAAATCGGTGCTTCATTAATTAAAATTTTGCTACTGATTATTATTGTCACCAGGTAAGCGCATGCGTGGACATCACTGCCGAAGCGTGGATTACGACCAGTCCACGACGGCTGCACTGTATACTGAACCAGCGCGTCTTCAGCAAAGGACAATCTGTGTCGCTTACCCTTTTTTGTGGTAGCATATAGACGAACTCGCAATACAGTACGTGGAGAGTGGATTGTAACTAAAACATCCGCAGGGTGGAGTTATCACCCAAGCTAGAACTTTCAAATTTTGTACACATGGACAAAAAACACAAACAATGTTTCAGCCAATGGACCTCCGGGTTTAACCCGGAGGTCCATTGGCTGAAACTTTGCTGGTTCTGGTTATGCTTTGCGACAAATTTGCAATTATTCCTCGGGTGGAGTCTCCACTCTTTGGGTGATTTAGTGATAATACACTCTCCACGTAGTGCACATCAGTTAAATTATGTAAGGAATTCGACGCTGTTATGGCCCGGTGCCAGTCTAGCCCTTAGATAGTCCATGGTCCATATTTTTGATTCAATAGTCTGGAATATTTTAGTTGGTTAGAATAGCGAACCAACACGGAGTTGATCGAATTTTAACCCTTTGTACCCTGGTGGCATCTTCCAGGTCAGTTCAGTGTCATCAATAGAAAGAGTCTATATTCGTAACTTGGGGGAAGACCAACCAATATTTTCAACGTGCAGTCTTTAGGCAGCAAGTTGCAAATCAAATTTGAACTACCACACAAATTCACCGAGCTGCTATATACTAAATTAAGTCAGGTTATATCACGGTCCTGGACCGGAAAAGTGGTCTTTTGCGCTCAAAGTTTTCACATGAACTGGGCGATTTATAAAGAGCCACCAAGTAAAGCGAGATAAAGAATGAACAACAGAGTGTTAATGATATTCCTATACTGTTAAACAAGTTTGTAAACTAAATACTTATGGACGACGACTCGCCATAGCTCCACTGTTATGATCACGCCTCGTAGTTCCACCAATTATGTTAATATCCTGATGTTTTCGGGACAAAATAAATATCTAGTGATTGGAGCATGAAGGGGTATCTGTATGTATTTGGAATGAATGGACATAATATTTAATCACCGCTGCACACTAAAAACTAAAGTGTTAAAACTGACACTTTCAAGGTGTTAAACCCATTCTAACTCTTAGGGTTTCATTTTAACACTCAAAGTGCAATGCTTTAAGCACTTAGACATTATAATCGTCAGACATCTGAAACTTGAACGGATGACACTTCCCGTGTGTCTAGCATTGGTGGTTCTTCCAGAATCGTCCATAATTTGATTTGCGCTTGGTGGGCACATAATTAAAAGGACACAACGCAGATGACGAGGATCAGGCTCGAGAGTTCGAGCCTGATCCGCGTCATCTGCGTTGTTTCCTTTTAAGTGTCGCGACATTACATCTATCAAGTGGTTTTATTGTCAAGTTCTGGGATGTCTACACTTGAACAAAGTGCTAGTTCAGCACTTAGTAAGTGTTAAATACAGCACTTCAAGTGTAGTTTTTAACACTTTAGTTTTTAGCGTGTAGTCTGCCCTTAAGGCTTGTTATATTCGTCGCACTACCGTCACGTCGAATTCAATAAATTCGACGCGACGGTAATGCGACGTGTATAACCATTAAATGCGAGTAGACGAAGTTCAGACGAATCTTCGTGTCAGCCAGACGAATCTAATTCTCAAACTTTAATTAGACTCGTGTTGGCTGTAGACGTCTCATCACCGTCGACTCGAACTGATTCTAGTTCAGATTTGGGATTGTTTTTCTTCCTTGGT
The DNA here is from genome assembly GCA_031216915.1 of Pictodentalium vernedei. Lineage (NCBI taxonomy): Eukaryota > Metazoa > Mollusca > Scaphopoda > Dentaliida > Dentaliidae > Pictodentalium > Pictodentalium vernedei. The sequence goes on from CM062295.1 coordinate 657,278,000, forward strand.
TTGTGGTGGGGGTAGGGAGGCAGCCAACTAAGCTATGCAGACACTACGCGACACTGTTCATTTGACACACTATGCGTCATGTTACTCCATCAAAGTAATATAAATTGAAAACAAATATGCTTGTACGTGCAGGTCAAACTTGTAAACCTTATCGTATGAAAGGCAATCTCCAAGTAAATTCAGAGCGACGATGGAGCGTAAGTATAATATAATATTAGAACGTTCCTTTTCATGTTCTATCGGTCGATAGTCTAATTATTTTATTATGCCGAACAAAATATGACTTTCATTGTTAAGCGTTAACTGCAACAAGCCATCGATCTTGTAACAACAATGTAGTCGAATCCAAAAACATGACGTCATTTCGAACGAATGACGTCTCTTCGAAAATGACTTGTCACAAGTGCCGTCGCTTTGGGAGTTTCTTTATCAACAAATGCCAATGTTAACAACTGCATCATGCTGTTCGTGTTATAATTCATTGTTAATGCTTGTGTGAAAAGTGATTTAAATTAATGGAATATAAATTCATGTTTCTCGGACAACAGTTGATAGAATTAAGCTGAGTGAAACACAAGTCATAACTGAGACTCATATTCAGGATTCACTGAAGTGGTGAACAACACGTGAGTGAGTTTTTTAATATTTCTGATTCTTTTGAATGCATTGTTTGCAGTTAAAATTGAAAACACACCCACTGAAGGTGATATATTTGTTGGTAAGTTTGTGTCTACCGGTGTTGAAAAAGCTAAACGGACACGGAGCCAGCGTTTGGTGTTGAGAAATTCGACGCTGATCAATGGAAGTTGCGCTTACATTTTCTTCGTTCTCTTGTCTCCAGGGAAAAACGTTCCGATAGTACCCGTGTTTTGCCCCAGAACTCCAGTACTATGACTTTTAGAAGGTGTCATATTAACCAATCACGGCTGATGTTACAAACGTGGGGCATAATAAATAAAATTAAGCCATAGTGTAATGTATTCCAATAAATATGCATAGTTAAAATATATGTATAGATCACATAAGATTTGTGTGTAGACTCACTGATTGTGAGTTGAGGTCGTGCGTTAATTGAATTCGACCCGATGGTAGTGCGTCCGTATATTCCAAATGAAGATTTGACTGATTTCAGACGAAACTCTTTCAATTCTTTCAATTCGATTCGATGGTAGTGCGAGTTATCTAGCAGGCCTAAACTCCACCAAAAGCGGGTAAACAAATAGCCCATAACAGTGTCGGATTCCTTGTGGCATTCCTGGGTGGTCTGATAGCTTGGGTCCTCAACAGAGGACAATCTGCAGCTTGCTCATCTTTTTTGTAGATGCTTACATATATTTCGGATTGCTATACTATTAACTTTTTTTTTTTATTGATCTGGAGTATTGGCATGTGTTGCCAACTCCATTTAGAGAAGCTGAATGTGTTTTCTTGTGAATCTATTATTTTCTGTTCTGTGACCTTGTTGTTCTGGCAAACAGATTAATAAATCCACTGTCATCATAAAATGGTAAAGTAATTTGTCTATAATGTGTGTTCGCCCACGCGTCACAGTTGTTGAGATATCGTGCGGATACATTTAGAGATCATTACTTGGTTAGTTTCATGTTGGCAAGGGTATCAGTCCGAGGTAACCAGCGGCGACTGAGCCGGTTGGGGGGGGGGGGGGCGCAGGGAAAACGTGTCCCTCCACTTTTTCTACAGTCATGTTGCGTGGTTACACAATGAGTTCAAATGGGCGCATGCAAACGTGCCATTATAAGGCATTCCTGTAATATATTATTTGCAAATGCAAACAACATTTGGCCAAGGAATCCCACCCTCGACCGCTTCGATCCGTTTCTTCTACTTCGACCATCTTCCAACCCGGGTTGGGAGATCATTGAAGTAGGAGAAATGGACAGGGCAGTGACCACACCGCGGCATGCTCATCTAAAAGAGACACTCTAGTGTGTCACAGTACATTTACCGGTATACGATTGTAACTTTTTCTCTCACTGAGCCGAACCATGGTAGCCTTGAAAATTTGTGCCCATTCTCTTTTATCGAACTTCCCGCCTTCTCTGGAGGTAACTTCATATCACACTGAGACCGAAGGTCGAAGGCTGTTGTGAAGTTGCCGAGGGCTAATATCTTGGATGATATGAATCTATCCAAGTAATAACCTCTTCATTTACTGAACCCAAACAAATAATTGTAAAATGTTCTCAGATCTGTTACAGTTTTCTGACAGTGCACGCTAAAAACTAAAGTGTTAAAACTACACTTGAAGTGCTGTATTTAACACTTACTAAGTGCTCAACTAGCACTTTGTTCAAGTGTAGATATCCCAGAACTTGACAGGTGTTACAATAATACCACTTGACAAGTGTAATGTCGCGACACTTAAAAGGAAACAACGCAGATGACGCGGATCAGGCTCGAACTCTCGAGCCTGATCCGCGTCATCTGCTTTGTGTCCTTTTAATTATGTACCCACCGAGCGCAAATCAAATTATGGACGATTCTGGAAGAACCACCAATGCTGGACACAAGGGAAGTGCCATCCATTCAAGTTTCAGATGTCTGACGATTGTAATGTCTAAGTGCTTAAAGCATTGCACTTTGAGTGTTAAAATCAAACCCTAAGAGTTAGAATGGGTTTAACACCTTGAACGTGTCAGTTTTAACACTTTAGTTTCTAGTGTGTGTTAATGTTTCTCATTCTTAGGGTAATAATAAACTGCTTATATCACAAACATGACAAATTACAGAAATGTTAATAGCATATTAATTGGTGGTAAATCTCTAGACAGTTGACGACGATATGTTGGGGAATAGCGCAAGAGGTCCTTGTTGACATGACTGTGATGTTATCAACTCCTATTTTGACTGGTTGTGAAGTCATGTTATGAAAGTTATGCTGCCTGTAATGACACCTTAGTGAATGTGGACGAAAGAGACCATTAAAACTTAGTTAAATAGTGAATTACTCAACTAACACCTTTGTCACGTTTGTCCAGCTCCATGCACCATTTCTAACGCCTCGCCTTACCCACAGGAATATACGATATATAACATGTCTTTTACCAATCAACTAAATATTTTCGATTTTGCTTCCAAAATATAGCTTATTTTCCTCTATTGGAACGAACACAAGCTCGTTCCCATATTTGGGTAATAAGATATGTGCTGGAAACAAAAATTGAGGAGGAAGGAATAGAGAAAAAATAAACTGTTGACTATGCAGAATGTGACGCTGGAAAAAAGTTGGATGATACGGATTTTTAAATTTTTCTTGATCTCCCAAATGTCTCGACCCAACGAGTTTAAAATTACTTGTATTTGTACCTGTAAAAAATGTATATCTTTATCTTGGAAATTTATTCCGCCCAGGGTCGTACTGCAGGGCAACTACATACTGATATATGTCTGTGCTTGTCCAGGTGTCTGGGTGCGGGCGTATGAATTCATTTATTTGTTTACTGTAGGTTTAACGACACTTCTGACAACAAGCATTACCACGTATCGGAAAATTTTACTGTTGGGGGAAATCGGTGTAAACGAGCAGCGCAGAGCAACTGTCAGACTCCCACAGTTTCGACTCTGCAAAATTAGAGTTAGTTGTTGGCCGAAGGCAAATGCACCGTCGACTTACAGTATGCTTGAGTGTCCATACGTGGGCAATCTGGATTAAATGAATTGCCTAAACACACGAGGCAGTTACCACTGGTCAGGATCGAAACGTGGGCCTTTCATTTTGATGACACAAATGAGCCATCGCACTCCCGAGCGTAGGAATACAATATATACACAGAACGACACACGCGTGTCGTTCTGGGTTTATTACACGCCTTCGTGTCTATAAAAAATAATTATTAGAAGAACACTCAGCCACCTATCAACAAAGAGAACACATATTATCGCCAACCAAATTTGTGAGGGGAACCCGTGTTTCTATTTCGTCACTTGAGTTCCAATGTGTTCTATGTGCCTACAGGCACATAGAACACATTGGAACTCTGGGGGCGATTTTTAGCTATCGCTAGCGATTCAAATTGTAATTGCGGTGAACAATTTGTAGAAAATTCCACTTAAATTTCGCTTCTATTTAAAATAGTCCGTCAACGATTTCCGTTCCGCACATATGTGCGGAACAGATTTTCATTTTCCGCATAGATTACTGTTGCTGTAGATGGGGATTTCCTAGAACAGGCGTATTATAAACAGAGCTAAGGTTGGTACTAGCGCACCTCTACGGTTGAGAAAATGGCGCAGTTCGGTCTTTTTTTAAAACAAATTTTCTCAATCGACCGAATCATGTGGAGGAAATCTAAAATGGTGAATTCCTCAGCTTTAGAGGCCACAAAAGAGACCAACCTATCGAGGCAATTCTCATACGCATCCTGAGAGTAATACGTCATGGCGCATATACTCTGTTAATCCCCAAATACAAATGCTATTTCGATAATCCAAGAGAGAAATGACTGTTTTAGATGACTGCATCTGAGACATGAGGGCCCCCAAATCCCTTATTTCCCAGGTGGTAGTTAATGTTAGGAAATATATTGGCAAGATTATATGTTGTTTGCCTTATCTCTCTCTCTCCCTCTCTCTCTCTCTCGCTCTCTCTCTCTCTCTCTTTCTCCTTCTTTTCTACACTCCCACCCTCTCCCGCACAATTTTTCTCCAATTGTTTCTTAAACAAAAGTTGGGTAGACGCACGTACCCTTGTGCCTCCAATTCCTGTGTCCCTTATTCTACCTTTCCTTTTTATTACTTCCACCCAGGCGTCCATGTCACTTTCTATTTGCAAATAAGCCAATGTCACACTATTTTTTGTTACTTATCTTATAACGACATCCGTGAATGTGCGATCTTCAGAATCTGTTTTACTTGGCTCCACTCTTTCAAGAGCTAAAATTTATATAACTGACATACTCAAACGTAGGTCCAGCTTCCGAAAATGTTAGATGAAACCAACAAATTACTTAGAGTATTTTTGGTTGGCCGGAATCAATGCAAATTCTCGAAATTCTGTGAGCCGTGGCTTCCGTGTGTGCAAGAAGCTGAACGTTTTCAATTGGGAGGAGTTATCGCATTGACTGACTTGACACCATTTTGGGATGGGGTTGGGGTAATTTGAGTTGCAACATTTGTCGCTGACGTTTCCAGCTATCCAGTCGTAAAGAGGTCACTGTTTGTTTTTGATATTTCAGATATGTGGTTTATATGTCGGAGATGACACACAGATCTAACTGGGTTGCTCTGAACGTTGTAGGACTTGCTGGATGTCAAATCAGGATGATTCCAGTTGATGATGACTTCCGTATGATTACACGTTTGTTAGAGCGGGCTATTACAAAAGATGTCGAGGTAATGTCTCCTTCTCCCTCTCGCTGTCCCCTGTTACTGTGTCTACGATTGTTCTCACATATTTTTGTCAGTACAGTACTGCCGCCGTGGTCTGGTCACTTTGAAGAAGTGGGCAATATTTCCACGGTTGCAATAATATTAGACTTCAAACACTATAATTATAGGAATAATCATCAAATAATTAATTAATCAAGCAAATATTTAATTAACGTAGTATAACCCGGTGCTTCGTTAATTAAAATTTTGCTGATGATGGTTTTTATTACCTTGTAAACGCATGCGTGTATATCACTGCCCACGAGAGGATTATGACCAGGCCACGGCAACTGCGCCGTCTATAAAAATACATCTCCGAATCTCCAAATCAGAACTATTTAACTTTGCCATGTTATAAGTTACTTGAATTATGTTTTAGAATTGACATACAGTACGTGGAGAGTGTATTATCATTAAATCACCCGCAGAGTGGAGATTCCACCCGAGCAATAATTGCAAATTTGTTGCAAAGCATAACGAGCACCAGCAAAGTTTCAGCCAATGGACCTCCGGGTTAAACCCGGAGGTCCATTGGCTGAAACATTGCTTGGGTTTTTTGTCGATATGTACAAAATTTGAAAGTTATAGCTTGGGTGATAACTCCACTCTGCGGGTGATTTAGTTACAATCCACTCTCCACGTACTGTATGGAGAAGGATGTAGCTCAACAAACGACTGCTTCTGCTTGTTATCATTATAAAATGTATTTAGAATTCACGAACCAACTATAAAGCGTGTAAGATAAGAATCTAAATCCAAATCAGACGTTTTTCTGTATGAAAATAAAAACACCGTTTATCTGCAATAACAAATAATATAGGACAAGGCAGAGATTGAGGTAGTCCACCGTTGTAATAGTTTTATTTATTTTTTGAGGGGTTAACGACACTTCCACAGCTAGTTTTAAGGTATTAACCCTTTACCCAACGTAACGGCCAAAACCGGCCAGCGCTATTCTCAAAAATCGCCAATTAATTTTCATTATTTTTTCATTTTTTGTCTCAAAAACATAGGTTATGACCCCTCGTTGGAACGAGCTCGACGAGCTCGTTCCAACGAGGGGTCATAACCTATGTTTTTGAGACAAAAAATGAAAAAAATTAGTTATTCAAGAATTTTTTTTGCAAGTGTCGTCTGCTTTTCATGTTAGGTAAAGGGTTAACGACACTTCCAACAGGCAGGTCCATATCGTATAGGACAGTTTTGCGGATGAAAAAAGAGAGAACCACCGAGAGGCAGCTAGTAACTTTTGGTCGCCCCAGCCTAGTAACTCCACACAAAAAAGTGTTATCGTCGGTTGAATGCTTGTGTACCACTGACGTGCCGTACACATTAGCACACTGCGCCACGGTTCCCATGAACACCACGCAGATTACGAGGATCAGGATCGAACATATGACCTTTCAACCTAAAGTACAGTGCTCATTCCAGAAACCAACGCGCATGAAATAGTTTTGACATTAGAGATCACAGTCGTTAAGATCACATTCTGGTTTTTTTGAGAAGTAATCTATCATCCGAGAGTTCTGGAAGTTCATGATACCACGATTTGTGTAACAGTGAAGCGGGGTGAGTTGTATCCCAAATTACTCCCATCGTCAGTTATACGCAGGCATCATGCGAGATACATGGACAGGACAGGCGTATTTCACCCACCCAATCACACGACGTCACATTATTGGGAAGTCTACGCCATGGCATCCATCACGCCGCATCTCAGTATTTTCTTCATCGCTTAAATGCCTTAACCGTAATTCTATACCGAGTGTCTATTTTCCAAAGTGTATACTTTTTGTAGGTGTCCAACATTTCATCGCTCGTTCGAAATTTGTGAACATTTTGTCAAAGACCAATCCCCTTCGGGTAGTAGGGGGTGTTCATGGCCTTCCTTTACTTATGATTAGCGTAGGAGAAAACATATCATCGTAAAATTTGGGTATGGAATGGGAATATCTAACCCTTTACCTAACATGAAAAGCAGACGACACTTGCCAAAAAATTTCTTGAATAGCTATTTTTTTCATTGTTTTGTCTCAAAAACAGAGGTTATGACCACACGTTGGGAGGAGCTCGTTCCATCGAGGGATCATAACCTATGTTTTTGAGACAAAAAATGAAACTCTAATGAAAATCAACTGGCGATTTTTGAGAATAGTGCTGGTCGGTTTTAGCCATTACGTTAGGTAAAGGGTTAACCAATTGGAGAGTTGTGCCAGACACCAGACATCCGGTAACTTGTCGAGCGTTTTATTGGTTTAGATATCAGATTTCTCCCTTTCAATCCGTTATGAATAAACTTTTTCGTAGAGAAAAATCATGGCTGCCCAAATGAGCAAGCAATAAAGTTAGTAACAAACTAGGAAGGTGGTCAGCACTAATTTGATTTTATAGCCTCAGAGGGCTATTGCATTTACTTCTAACTAAACCTTCCTTAAAAATACGATAGACTCGTCCATTTCCCTGAAGACAGTAGCGCATAAGACGATGCCTTTCAGGACGTCAGTGTGGAAAGCGTTAATATTCATTACTCACTCCTTTGTATGACCGTCGCGACGTGGACCGATAATGATATGAACCAGATTTGCGACCGCCTGTTATGGCTTATCTTTCGACTGATAAAATTTTCAGCTGCGTCATCAAGGCATGTTCTTATTGGATACATGCCTTGATGATGTAATTTGAATATTAACCCTTTGAACCCTGGCGGCCATTTTGAGGCCAAGAACATGATACGTCATAATTTCATTAAATAGGATGGATGCTAAGTGCATATGTCTGGTAGACAAAACAATATTCTCAACGTGCAGCCCCAAGGCTGCACGTTGAAAATATTAATTGGACTACCCCTAATTAATGAAACTGGACAAATGTTTATACCACAACTGAAATTTTCTTCACTGAACACTGATCTTGCCCACCATGTCTTCTCCCCCTCATATTGCACAAACCAAGCATTTTGTTTGCTTTGATAATGAGGTATTTGGTGCCATGAGGGTTTTCTTTGTGTGATGTCACAACTGACGCATTCTGCAGGTAGGGAATTACTGTCAGCGAGAATAAGTGAGTCGAAGACGAGTAGGTTTTTTATTGTCAAGTAACGTGGGTAACATATCGACAGAGCATAAACATCTATGTGAGGCCTGACTTTTTTTATCCACTATCGTATGTAGACTCCGTGATAACCCCCTCCTAAAATATGTCTCCTAACAGCTGGGTTGAAATATTACAGCATCTGGAGTGGGAAGCTGTTGTGTTTAACTGGTGGAGTGCTGGAAGCCCAAATTTGTGCTTTACTCTGAAGTGTGGGTACTAAAGGTTAAAGGCTTCGTATTCTGTGGATGTTCTTCATACCATATTTGAAGTGAAATAAATTAGTCCGTTAGGATGTGCCTTGTTAAAATTTATGGGAGAGTGCCTTTAGGCGCTCTCCCATAAATTGTAACAGGCTAAAGACGTGTGAACACATTTTGCTGACCAAAAATAATTTAGCACTCTGCCAGTTAAGTGGAGCATCACTTCTTGTAAATTTGCAGGTGCAATAAGTGCACATGCTATAATTCGTTCTTTGTGAACAAGAGTTGAGGTTCGTTGTCATCAAACTGTGGACAATGATAGTACGAGGGAGGCATTTTTTAATTTATTTTAATAACTGACATTATGATCAAATTTTAGTAGATTTGCCTTATTGCGATAAGTTCCATATCACAAAGAGTTCGGACTCTGAACATCCATTGGTGTTGGTAGTTAAAGTTGTTTTAAAGTCTCTTTGCGTTGTGTTTCAACATTGTCCGTGGTTTCATTTTCTTTCATTCATTTGGAAACGCTATCATTTTTTGGAGGAGATGATGAATAGTATATTTCATAAAGTGTGTATAGGAAGTTAGCATAAACGTTCTTGGAATAGCTGAACTCAACATTTCAAAAGTAAAAGTTCAAAGGTTATTGACTTAATTCACGTTTTCTTTTTTCCAATACCATTTAGAGTTTTGAACAATTTGTAGTTCATATTCTATAATGACCTGTCTTTTGTATTAATATAAAAAATGAATTTGGATGGCATTTTATTAACGGTCTGAAAGAAATAATTAACAGCCCGACAACTTATAAGCGACGAAGTCGTGCGACGCTAATAAGGTGGACGGTCGTTAATCATATCTGGTAGACCGTTAATAAACGGCAATGTCTAACAAGTCATGCTGTTACTATTATCATCGCTGCTACCAGTAAAACACAATAAATAGCAGAAAGTGGACTATAATGGGATTGTACAATGGAAATCAGATGACATATCATTAGATTTTTACTAACCTTAACGATGAATACCAATCGTTATTTCGGCTATTAGTAACTGCCCCAGTAGTTACGTCAGTCGAACTGCAACTGCCGTCTGCATTGTTGTCAACCGGCCACGCGGCTATCACTTGTCCGGACTACGAAGAATTTATGAAACTTACAAGTGGTCAAACACCGATTTGAAACTTGTTTACACAAGGTCACGGATAATCCAATTTCGAGCGATGAGGAATGCTGGGAACTATCGATCGAACGGATCTGAATCACTGTAGCTGTTATCGAGATGCTGACTTATTAACGTATCAATATGTCACATGGTACGCAGAGCATTAGGAGATACTCTTCAAAGTAGTATTTTATTTCATAATACAAATAACAAAATAATCACATCTGCTATTAGTGCAGACACTGCTGCAGCCGCAACGTATTGCAATTGTACTCAGTTAGTAATCGAGACGTTTGGGCTCTGTTCTTCAGCTGCAGGAATCGTCTGTTTTGCTTTGGTTGGAGTCGGCACCACCACTAATGCAGATTGTTGGTAATCATTCACAGTTGACCCCGTCACTGTTCAGCATTTCCTTCAAACTATTCAACTTTCTTTCACATGAAACATTATGAGTCACGACTGAACTCTTAACCCTCTGAGTATGTTTTAATTTTTTTTTGATGAAATCTAGTCATGACTGTTGAGAAGCAGCCATGGCTAGATTTGATGAAAAAATCCTCTAAATTTAACACTCAAAATTATCGCTCAAAAAGTCAATTCAATTTATAGGAGGGATTTTTTTAACCCTTTACCTAACATGAAAAGCAGACGACACTTTTGACGACGGCAAAAAAAATTCTTGAATAACTAAATGTTTTCATTTGTTGTCTCAAAAACATAGGTTATGACCCCTCGTTGGAACGAGCTCGTTCCAACGAGGGGTCATAACCTATGTTTTTGAGACAAAAAAATGAAAATATTTTGAAAATTAATTGGCGATTTTTGAGAATAGCGCTGGCCGGTTTTGGCCGTTACGTTGGGTAAAGGGTTAAATGTTCCCAGATTATACTTATCGCAGTGGCAAGGGAGTTCACGTCCTGAGGAGGAATATTCGCTAGCCATATGCGAGAAGATAGTTTTTCTGTCACTTCAGCAAGCGATTCAACCAAACATGCAATGTAAAACAATCGCTATTCAAAACATCCATTATTCAGATTTTAAGATTAGTTTCAATTTGTTTGTATTTCTTTTCCGTAAAAAAATTTTTATGTAAACCTTTCAAATGTATTTAAACATCCTTGTCACGGTAGTATTCCCTATTCCCCATGTTTTTTAGTACAAGTGAAAACATGGCAAGTTCCCTGTCTGATCGACATTCGGGCGGCATGGTTTTAGATATACGCAGCTAATTAAAAACTTACGTAACTCAAAATTGCACTGTATATGCTTTCATTTTAGGAAGGCTTAACTCCATTCATGGTCATCGGGACTGCGGGTACAACAGATGCTGGTTCAATTGATCCCCTGGACCACATAACAAAGATAGCTAAAGCCCATAATCTATGGTTCCATGTTGATGCTGCTATTGGAGGCGTTTGTATGATTTCGGAAAAAGTAAAGGAGTTGATGCAAGGTTTGTTCTTATTTTGACCTACTTTGTATACAGTAAATGGCGGACAATTTGATCTGCCCAAGGTGCATTGTTGTATCTTTCCCCAGCTTTAAATATTGCCAGCATATTACATAATGCAATGACCCTTCAGAATTAGTATTAAACAGTTTAAATGATTACACATAATTTTGGGCAAAAAGTACCAGCATTCGATGACGAGATGACACGTGTGTATATTATACATAAAAAATCTGTGAGAACGATCAGTAAAAGTTCTAATCCTGCATCTCCAGAGGGCTGCAGGATTAACCCTTTACCTAACGAATCGACCGAATCCGCCCGCGTAATATGTAAATTGAGCAGTTAAAAAAATAATTTTTTTCAAAATGTTTCAACAAAGCCATATCATGTGACCCCTCATTGGAACGATCTCATTGAGCTCGTTCCAATGAGGGGCCACATGATATGGTTTTGTTGAAATTTTTTGAAAAATTTAAAAAAAATTATATTCAAAATAATAAATTTTTATATCGTCTGCGTTGGGTAAAGGGTTAAATTATTACAGAGGCTTCATTGTGACTACATGGTACACTCACCCACTCTACCCCAATTTATATTTCGTTAGAAGGATGCGAGTGGAAAAATTTTAAAAGGATAAATTCCCGATGACTTAAATGAAATCTTGATTCTCCGAATTAAAGTGTATACAAACATTTCGTCCGATGATTGACATTTGGGAATCATACTGGTAAATCATTCATATTACTCGTGCCAATATTATAAAATTGCTTGATAAAACAACAAGGACTTTTATCTTCATATAAGTCGTCGAACGATATCAGTAATTGTTCCGAAGAACATACTATTATGCCTCAAAGTTAATTTGTCCAATCAGGACACGAGAATACCTTCTACGGATTCCAATATTTCAGGTAACTAACCTGATATTCTTTCATATCAGGTGAGTGATAGCCGTTACCATTTTGATCAAATTGATGACTTTCTATTCGCTTCGAAATTTCAAAATTTGAATTAAAACAAAATAAGAGAATTTATGTGCTGAAGCGAACATTTTCTGTACAGTTTGCTCGACAGATTAAACGTGATTTTTGGAACATTTAAAAGTGCATTGTTAACCCTTTTCAGGTGGTAAAGAAGTAAATGTATGTAAGGGTGTTTCAGATAGACTTGTAGCGATACGTTTTATTTGTAAAGAAATATCGCACTTCGAAGAGCGAAGATTGTTTACTGTCACCATGGATACGTGCCGGTGCCATTTACTGTTGATGATTCTGCGCAGTGCTGTCAAAAGCCGTTTCTAAAAAATAAACGCCGGGTCGTTTTTTGTTTTTCGTGAAAATTTATTAATTTCTTTATTTACATGAACTGTCGACATAATAAATATGTTACATGGTTGATACATTTCCACACAATGCTCTGAGGGTTCATATCAGGTTCGGCTTCACCTCACCTGATATGAACTCTCATCGCCTTGGATGGAAACGTATCAGCCAGCTACACGCCGTGCACCTTATATACGCAAAGTTTGTTAAGCACCAAGTATATCCAACTACCTGTTATACGTTTTATTTGAAATATTGTAATGAAAAGTGTATATATTTTTTATTTAATTATACCTTTCATGATTTAAGTGCAGAAATTAAGATTTTATTTGTGTTTGACATTATTTTTTAGCTTTTGAATACGGTAACCATGGAAAATGGATATTATCAACTGGTATGGGTTCAATATCGAGTATGAGACCCATTAGTGTTAATTACAGCTTAACAACGCCTTCTCATGCTCTCAGTCAGGTTCCTGGTGGTCCTTTGTGGGATGGTGTTCCATTCTTGGACCATCATGGCACCAAGCTCCTGGACACTTTTTGGCTTGACTGGACGGACTGAAATTGCAAGCTGCAACTCATTCCAGACATGTTCGATTGGATTGAGGTCAGGGGATCTTGCTGGTCCGTCCATACGCTCAATCCCCTCCCTCTGTCGGTACTCCCCGAAAGCATGGGCAACATGAGGACGGGCATTATCGTCCATCAGAATGAATCTATCACCCACTGCACAGAGCTCTGTACATCCATCCCTGCTGATGCCGCCCCAGACCATGATTGACCCTCCACCATAGCGGTCATGCTCAGCAATATTGACTGCATGGAATCGCTCTCCTGGTCTTATCCATACACTATAACGCTTATATGTTTGGTCTAGGCAGTACCTTGACTCGTCTGGAAAAAGGACAGGTCGCCAATCTTCTTTGGTCCATCCAGCGTGGTGCATGGCCCATTCATATCGAGCCTGACGGTGGTTCTGTGACAGCGGAATGCGAATACATGGTCTTCTCGATCGGAGACCACTTCGTGCAACCTTGACCGGATAGTCTGCGTCGAAACATTTACTCCGGATGCATTCTGAAGGTCACTGCGAAGCTGGGTTGCTGTGGCACAGCGATTCCTACGGGCCTGAATGATCAAAAACCGGTCTTCAGCTGCAGATGTTGCGCTGTCTTTGCCACCACCATGCCGCCTTACCGGTGTGCCATACTGCTCAAATCTTGCCAAGGCTCTGGCGATCACCGTATGGTGCACACCAATGGCTTCACCAACCTGACGATGGGGAGCCCCTTGCTCCACCATCCCTACATTCCGCCACATTTCTGCGTCAGACAAATGTCTTCTTACATTTGCATTTGCCATATTCAATCATTAAATCACTAGGGTTTGTGTTGAAATGAAGACTGAATACCCTATGCATGTCATGTACATGTAGATAGAACACGAAAACATCATGAAAATCAAGGGGTACATGCTTTCCATGACTGTCACGAAAAGTCGGCCTGTCAAGAGAGCTAATGTAAACACTGGGGACCATCTCAATACATTCCTCAATCATATCTACCAAAAATATCGCAAATATGTCACAAGCAAATTTCATAATGATGTGTCAAATATTTGGTGCTTAGCAAACTTTGAGTAGTATAGTATCGAAGTGCTATATAATACGCATACAATATGTATACAATGGATTAAAATGAACAAAAGGAAAACTATCACGAGTCGGTCAAAATGTGCCAATACAGTACGTGGAGAGTGTATTATCACTAAATCACCCGCAGAGTGGAGATTCCACCCAAGCAATAATTGCAAATTTGTTGCAAAGCATAACAAGCACAAGCAAAGTTTCAGCCAATGGACCTCCGGGTTGAACCCGGAGGTCCATTGGCTGAAACGTTGCTTGTGTTTTTAGTCGATATATACAAAATACGAAAGTTATAGTTTGGGTGATAACCCCACAATCCACTCTCCACGTTCTGTACGTCTGTTCTCACTATATTTCGAGTTAGGCCATTGATCATGTCACTTTTAATTGTCTTTTTACAAGAACTTGTGCCCCTCCTATATATGTGTGCATGCGCGTGGTACACACGGAGCTCGACCAGGTGTTCACATTCTGACTTGCACGGTTGTTAAATACCCCGCGCGTTCCACGGAGAGGGTTACAATACGGCAGTCATGGACTGGTCACTTTAGATTTCAAACACTAATTACAGGAATACTCATCAAAAAAATTAAATACTGAAGCATCGGTATAATCCGGTGCTTCATTAATTTAAATTTTGCTGCTGTTGATATTTTTACCTGGTAAACACATGCGTAGACACCACTGCCCACGCGTGGATTGCATACAGTCCGTGGCGAATGTATTGTAAGCGTTCTGGGTCTGTGTAACTGAAGTACAGCCTGGCAATATGTAACATTAAGGTTAGTATTGGAAAGATACGTCCATCGAATGTCTTGAAGCGAAAGGAGAAGGCGCGACTTTCGAGTAAAGTAAAATTGTCCCTACGGCGGTTTGGTGGATTCTGCTGTAGCCAAGACGACTGGTGCATTTCACTTTGCGCTTTTCTCCTTCTTTATTCGCATTTCTGTATTAACCAACCAACTGGATTTGTGAGTTCCATTAACAATTAATCACAGTTTGAGCTCTCGATTCAAGCAGGAACAGAGATGGTAGATGGTTACTGCATTTTTGTCAGTGCCACGAGAGCAATGCAGGCGCGTAGCCAGGAGAGGAGAGAGGTGTGCGAACGCACCTCCCCACAAAATTCGAGTTCTACTTGAGGGACTATTTCCCACTTGTGATTTGAAAATTTTGATTAATTGTGGAAACTCCACTTGCCCAGATATATCGTACTCTATGTGGCTAAGCCACAGATAGTACGATGTATCGGGGTAAGTTGTCTCAAAACATAAAGGTTGTTATCGTTTGCATGTAGTTT
Organism: Pictodentalium vernedei; assembly: GCA_031216915.1. Taxonomy (NCBI): domain Eukaryota; kingdom Metazoa; phylum Mollusca; class Scaphopoda; order Dentaliida; family Dentaliidae; genus Pictodentalium; species Pictodentalium vernedei. The sequence goes on from CM062295.1 coordinate 657,293,569, forward strand.
CTGTGAAACGCCTTGTTACTACTTTGATACTTTTAGAACTTCGATTATAAAAATGAACCAAAGTGCCTAGACGTTTTCAGAAACTATTTGCATAGTCCTGGTGTTGCAGGGCGTAAATATTAAACTGAGCTTATCGCAGTTTAAGTTCTGCCAGAATCACATATAAACAGATATGTACATAAGGCCTAAAAAGTTAAAAATCTGTTTATCAGGGCCTCCCACATGGCCCTTTTAGCTGCCGCATGCTCTGTTTTTGTAACCAATGCAAACTTAAGAAAATAAAAATTAAATGGCCTATGTCTGATATTTTACCCAAGTTGATAAAATTGATAAATTTGTACCAAAGGACGAAATACACCACAACTCATGCTATTCTGTAGTTTATGAGGAAAAGAAATATTTACAAAAAATAAAATAAGAAATAAGAAAAATAAGGGGGGAGGGGGCGGGGGCACTAAAAATTTGCAAGACGTGACGTCCTATTTCTTATTCGGCTCCTTTTTACACCCACCCACCCACCCACTACGTGCAAATTTTCTACTACCGTTCTCAGATACCCACCCCCCACTCTCTCATTAAAACCCAAAATAAGCTTATAAACTTAGTAGGCACAGCTGTCTTTAGGGGGTTTTCATAATGTTCTTAACCCTTTACCCAACGTAACGGCCAAAACCGGCCAGCGCTATTCTCAAAAATCGCCAATTAATTTTTATTATTTTTTCATTTTTTGTCTCAAAAACATAGGTTATGACCTCTCATTGGAACGAGCTCGTCGAGCTCGTTCCAATGAGGGGTCATAACCTATGTTTTTGAAACAAAAAATGAAAAAAATTAGTTATTCAATCATTTTTTGGCAAGTGTCGTCTGCTTTTCATGTTAGGTAAAGGGTTAAACTGGTACCACCAACTTAAACCTCTGTGGGCTGCTGTGGGCCCCAATCTATAAAATGACAAGCTGTTCATTATCAGACTTGGCCAGAGCAGGTGCACATATACGGGAACAAATTTTCATTTGAATTGTTCCCAAAATATTGTCTGCACATTTTCTACATTTCGAACAAGACATCCTCCCGCTACTAACGTGTGACATTTTCCCAGTTTAAGCCCAATATTCTCACTTGTAAAGCCTCCTGATGTTGTATTTATGTTAAGAGTGTGATGCACAACATCATCTTTGAGGTTTCAAACACAAATGATGGTATATATTAGCTGATATATAGATATATTTTTAAAAAATTAAACAAAAATGCACAAGTTGGAAATGCACATTTTTGGTGCACTCAAGAGACCCACCCACCCCCACGTCACGTCTTGCAAATTTTTGGTGGCCTCCCCCCTGGCTCGCACGCAATTTTACAAAAAATGGCCTGAGAAACAGAAAATCTACTTCATGGGGCCTAATATAGATATACTATATATGTGGGAAATAAAATATGCCTAGGAACTTTATCCATCCATTTTGTATGAAAGTTCAAAAGTGCTTATATTTTAGATCCAAAATGTCACATATTTCCTCAGATGGTACCTCATAGCTCCAGCTGATACTCGGTGGTCGTCAAACGCCACTTGGCGCACCTCTCCAACAAAATTCCGGGCTGTGTACCTGTGCTGGATGGTATCGATATCTGACTGCACATTGATGTTAAAATATCAAAATGGTTAACAATAAAATGTTTCGATGATGAAACTAGGAATTTAAACAGTTGAATCTTGTTTGGTAGAGAACAATGAACACTATCCAACAAGACAGAATTGTTTAAATTCCCAGCTATACTGTGGGAAGCGTTTCTTCTTTAAGACTTTATCCCATAAATGGTCGTTTATTTGAACAATAAAGGCCTTGGATAAATTTTTGCTTTATTCACCTGGTAGGGTGATAAATTTTCCCCATAGGTATAACACTGAAAGAATTTATTCCCCAAGTAGCGACGGACTTGTTGACCTCTGGCCTCTACCACATTTGTCTAGCGTAATTAATAGTTCGATTGTTGATTCGATTTCTTTAAATCGTTTTGAAAGTATTACACAATGCCAGTAGAAAACACCACCACTGCTCATATAATAAAGTATTTTTGCAAGTTTAGTTCATGTTTGTAGGGGAATTATTTTTAGACAGAAATGTATTACTGCGCCTTGTTTATTTTCGCTTGTCGATCGAATTGGACCAATGTGCTCCTCACTTCTCGCTGTGTTTTGTAGCGAATTATAGCACGATTTTGCCGCGACTGCCCTGTAGAAGATTTATGGGATAAACAAAATAAACAAATAGTGTTTTTAAGTAAAAAAATTATTCTACTCGTAGAATTAAGAATGAAACCGACTCGCCAGAGGCGCGTCGGCTTCATTCTTAATCCTACGAGTAGAATATTTTTTTTACTTGAAAACACTATACGTTTATTCTATATTTTTCTTAGGCACAGCATATCAAAGTTTATTGTTTTAATTTTGTTCTGTTTAAATTAAAAAAAAAATCAACAAAACCATATCAGTCGACTCCTCAATGGAATGAGCTCACATGATATGGTTTTGTTGAATTTGTTGAATATAAAAAGAAAATTCAACTGCTTAATTTGTAAATTAGGCGGGCGGATGCCGCTGATTTGTTGGATAAAAAGTTAAATGTTGGTGCAGTGATATCAGGTTACAAGGGGTTAACCTGAACACTGCGGCATTTTTATATAAAAGTCGCGGTTCGCGATTTAACATTTTGTACACGTAAAACCGATTTTTCGAGCTAAGGCATAATTTTTTGTCTTATTATGAGAGGTCTATACACTGGACATTGAAGATAAAATAATAATCTGCCTGCAGACTGCCGTTATCATTTTATCCTCTCTGTATATTGATATTGGACTGACCCATTTCACTCTAAGTGTGCACAAAGGCGACACATTTCCAGGAAACGAGGCTCAAACGGTTAATTTGGTCACTTTTTAAATCTTGCAATCAACCCAGATAGATAATTATTTTTTTTTGTTTTTTGGATTTTTTTTTCAGACACAGTTGTGAAAAAACATATATATAACACAATTAGACATTATACAACTAGACATTATGAGCAGATAGATAATTATGATTCCTTAAAATGTTCCCTCAACTTCTAAAACCCCTTAGGGTCTAAAATGTTGATTAATTTGGTATATGATATGGTTAACAAAATATATTTTTAATTTTCACAAAGTTAAGTATATTTCGGTAATTATGATCGATAGTATGAAAATCATGGAAATGCCTTTTAATATTGCATGTTTTGGGGAAATATCCCTAGTCTTTATTATACGCCTATTGCTTTACCTCCAATTCCATATTGACAAATTCGCACGAAAGACGTGTCCCATACGGATGTCCGTTAACAAACTATTTTCCACCTGACGTCATGTATCCATCGAAAGAACTAAACACCGCCCATTTTCATAATTGGACAATGGAAACGTTCTGACCCAGAGCTATTATAAAGCTGCGTGACACCCGATAAGTCGAATACAATAAATACAATAGCGGATTCTTTCTCTCTCTTACTCTTACGTTTCTAACTTGACACGCTTAAATTTTCTTAAACCAGACGAAACGCAGAAGGGATTGAAACAAGCTTTTTGTTAACATACACAGGAAACCAAACACCAGGCAAGGATTGAAACAAGCTGCCTGGCTGGAAAAACTGTACATTTTAAATTAACATATGATTAAAGATATAACAGCCCTTTAACCCTTTACACAACGTAACGGCCAAAACCGGCCAGCGCTATTCTCAAAAATCTCCAATTAATTTTGTTTATTTTTTCCTTGTTTGTCTCAAAAACATTGATTATGACCCCTCGTTGGAAGGAGCTCGTCGAGCTCGTTCCAACGAGGGGTCATAACCTATGTTTTTGAGACAAAAAATGAAAAAAATTAGTTATTCAAAATTTTTTTTGCAAGTGTCGTCTGCTTTCCATGTTAGGTAAAGGGTTAAGGGCTTTTGGGTGTATGTTTGTGAGTGTGTTTTTTACGTTTTTTGGTTTTTCCTCTCTATCACCTCGTCATCTGTTCCCCCTGAACGCAGACCAGATGGCCAAGGCTCAGCATCCACTCTCCCTAATAGGCTGGTGGATGACTCCAAGTTTTCAAAAAAACATATTGGTGGATTTTTTTATAACCGTTATGGATAATATGGTTGAGCTGCTCCCAAACCTGCGACTGTTTGGGTTTTTTAAAAAAAAAAAAAACAACCAGCAAACTGCGGTTTCAGTATTACCATAAATGCGCCCACGTTTCTAAATAAAACACAGAGCAGAATTCTTGTAGTTATGCACAATTCCTAGTCACCTTCCAGTTCGATGTTCTCGGGAGACTGACCCCAGTACCCTACTTCCAGTGGGCACACTCAAACCGAATAAGTTTACTGACCCTCGCTTCCGAGTCTCGTGGATTCATAAGCAAATAAAGTTATTCGGATCGCAAAGGATTTGAAATCCCACATCGTCCCTGTGCGCCCTCGGCGCGCTGAAATTTTCCATTCATTCATTCTAAATCGAATGCAAATTTGAACAATAACGGGTTTGCTGTTTGAAATTTTCTGTACGTGATGTTTGAAATGTTAAATTAATGGATTCGATGCCACCAAGGCTTGTAATAACTCAGAACGCCATGATGTGTAAATGCATTCTTCAATACTGTAGTCGTGCCATTTACAATTTATTTCAGAACTTGTTCCCATGTAATATGGGGTAAAGTAATAAATGTCATACAAAACAAGTAAAAAGTTAGAAGCATGCTGAAGGTGGTGCATCCACACAAGATAATATCATCATCAGCTGTACTTGATCGCACCCTCGCTACCACCCTTCCTCCCCCTTCCCCTGCCCCCGCCCCCTGTCCATTATTTACATCCATGTCCAAGTGCATTGTAACGGAACACAGTATTTCATACTCAGGGTATTCCCATGATTTGATGTACAGTTAAAACTAGAAGTCCTGTCATGAAATGCGCACACATAGCACGACGATCAGCGCGTCAATCCACGCGTTATGGCCATAGTAAGGCTGTCAAATACTGTACATGTGGTTTGTGAACAAGCAATGTTTCAGCCAATGGACCTCCGGGTAACCCGGAGGTCCATTGGCAGAAACATTGCCTGTGTTTGCTATGAGTAACCAGAGAACCTGCAGTTCTTTGGATGCCATTCGATGTGGCAGTTGCGCACAATTCCTACGCGTAATTAAGCCTAGACAAGCGCACAGTTCATGACAGGACTTCTAGTTTTAACTGTATAGACATTTATGCTGTTAGGATCAGTATGCAATACGTATTCTCGAGAACGAACCACATGCAGAATTCACCCGAGTTGCTTCTCTCACTTTCAAAAGTGGTAATGGGCTAAATAAACCATTATCCAAAAAGGCGAAAAGGAGGGCACTGTTGTCTGCAAGGGTAGAACACCGGGAATGCTAGACGTTTCTAAAAATGCTCGTTTAGGCATTATCATCGGTCATCATCGTGGTGCAAACTGGGCTACTAGATGAAAATCTTGGTTTGAGAAAATTCAGGTCGGCAATTAGTCGTGAGAAGGGTTTATGATTTTTTGAATTTCCTTTATATATTTGGCCAGATTCACAGTGAATTTAATGTTGTCACGTGGAAAGGGTTTGTGAAGTTTGATTGAGCATATTCGGGTGTTTTTCGAAATAGGGTTTTAAGTGTGTGTGCAGTAAAATATTTGAATTGATTACAAACAAGAATATAATGGAATTCGTCGCCTATATCTGAATTACACAAATTACATTTTCTTGGTGACAGATCTTAGGATGTCCAGCTACCAGTTTCTATTGGAAGACGGTGATGTTTAACCCTAAATTTTAGAAGTGTTGTTGCCAACTGTTGTGGGAGGGTCTTTAAATAATTTTCAAAACAGAATTGTGTTTTTATAACATTTTTAAACTGATATATTTATTTGACGTGTTTAATGTTTCCCTCCATTCTTGGAAAAAATATCACTGAGCCCCCAAACTGGTCATTCCTAAACTATCTGAGGTGGACGAAATGTATTTTAGCCATTGATTGATGTATAATCCTTAGGAGTGGTTTCAGTATAATACCTTATATAAGGAGGATGAAAATTTGTTGCCCTCTCCCAAATCAAGTTTTGCCCCAAAATTTAGACACCTCAATGTTATTTTGATAACACTCTGCATAAGACCTAATTCACCATATAAAAAGTAGCATTTGGGCGTTGACTTTTTTTTAATTTTAGGATACATTTCAGGAACCATAGCTCCAGTTTTTCTACCACTAAGAATTTTTCACTTCCTCAAATTTCGCATCCATAAAGCAAAAATGGGACAATGGATTTCTCATATATTTCTAACACTATTTTCTAATGGCAGCTGGTTTCTTCTCATTTTGTTTATTAAAGAAAACATTGCTTTTTGGCAACATTACATCTATATTTTTTTTCGATTGCAATTTTCCAGATCTTGAGATGCTTACCCATAAGTATTTGTAACTTTTTAACCAATTCTATAGGTGAGTGGTAGAAAGTGAACATACCGTTTTGGCAAACCGCGATCCAAACTTAATTATTTTACATTTGTCAATATTCACCTTACGTTTACAATTTCGGCAGTAATCTTAGAAGGAGTTCCACATTTTTTTTCAAGTCTGTTTTCGAATTTGACAGTATTGCAGTGTCATCAGCGTACAACAGAATTAGTAGTTGCAGATAGATCTGGGAATCGTTTTCATATATCTGCGTCTGCTCAAATCGCACACCTTCACAACCGTTATTATACAAAAACGATTCCAGATCATACAGGGAAAATAAAATGGGTGATAAATTTCCCCATTGCCTGACACCTTTGTAACTTGGGAAAAATAGGGACATTTCACGTCCTGAGGTGACTGTGGATTTAATATTACCGTACATGCTTTTGATAATATTTAGTATTTTTCCAACAATATGTGGCCACGTGGTCTTGGACCAGAATGTCGAACGCCAAACCATGTCAAATGCTTTGGAGAAATCCATAAAGGCACAGTATAGGATATTTTTGCTTGCTCTCAGCAATTCCATTATGGTATTTTAGGAGAATACATGGTCGATAGTAGAATGCTCTCTCCTGAAGGCAGCTTGCGTTTCACTGAGTAGATTATTTTCTTCCAAGAAAAAGGAAATTCTTTCACTCCGTATACTAGTAAATAGTTTTGATATATTACTCAGTAAAGTAATTTTACGGTACTTATTTAGGTTTTGGGTGTCTCCTTTTTCTTTAAATATAGGTTTGATTGTGCCAATGGACCAGGAACTTGGTAGTATACCTGATTCTAAAATGATATAAAATAGTAGCATATAGATTTGCATAAATTGTGGGTAGGTTGGGTTCTAGTCAAAACTTAACCACGCCAAAACGTAACATTTTATTTCGGTCAAAACGTAATATAGTTTGGTCAAAACGTAACATTTTTGTTCAAAATGTAACTTTGTTTGGTCAAAACGTAATTTTTTTTGGTCAAGACGTAACTTCTTCCTGCTCAAAACGGAACATTTTATAGGTTAGAAGGTAACCTTTTATTGGTCAAAACAGAGCCATTTTTTCGTCGAAACGTAACATTTATTTCTAATGGTCGAAACGTAACATTCCAATAGTCGAAACGTAATATTCCGATGGTTGGCAAGTAACATTCCGATGGTCGAAACGTAATATTCCGATGGTCGAAACGTAACATTCCGACGGTTGAAACGTAACATTCCGATGGTCGAGACGTAACATTCCAATGGTCGAAACGTAACATTCCGATGGTCGAAACGTTACATTCCGTTGGGAGAAACGTAACACTCCGATGGTCGAAACGTACAACTTTGTTTGTAGTTTCTAGGGATAAAGTCAACACAAGAGACATCTTTGTAATTTTTAATCATAAAACTAGAGGATGGCCACCAAAGGGTGGCTGATTCCCCCGAAAAAAGCCTTGATAGCCATTCCAACCTTATTCGCGACACACCCTCTGGTTGTGGGCAATAATAATACCAAGTATCATTAATATCCTTGAAGGCTGTAAGAAGTTATGGAGCGGACACGAATTCCGTCTACGCCCGGACGGACAGACGGACAGACAGACAGACGGACAGACGGACGACGTCACGGCTAGATTCCCCCGAATTTTTTTCGAGGGAATAATAACCATTACTATAATATCTCCTCTTAACCCTTTACCCAACGCAGACAATATCAAAATTTATTATTTTAAATATAATGTTTTTAAATTTTTCAAAATATTTCAACAAAACCATATCATGTGACCCCTCATTGGAACGAGCTCAATGAGCTCGTTCCAATGAGAGGGTCTCATGATATGGTTTTGTTGAAATATTTTGAAAAATTAAATTTTTTCAACTACTCAATTTGCATATTACGCGGGCGGATGCGGGCGATTCGTTAGGTAAAGGGTTAAAACAGAAAGAAAAAACGTTAACACTGCTGTTTTGGATAAAGGTAGAAATATGAAAATATTAAAATGGCGTGCACTCGATGTCCCAAGCGTGAACTACATCACGACGTGTCATAGCTGTAGATATTGAAATGAGGGAGTTATCCGTGTCTCCGTTTTGGCGTGTTGGGGTTTTAAAAGCTAAGAAGTGCTAAAACGTCAATTGATGTAAAATAACAGGCAACATTCGGAAACTGAAACACCTAAAAGTTTTAATTTTTCTCCTAAAAATATGGCTTTTAATTTCTCATTGCACAAACCAAATACGTTCATTCCAATGAGGTGGCCATATGGTGTTTTTCGGGGCTAAAAAATATTCTACGTCAATTTTCTTGAGGTAAACGTTGAAACAAAATGAAATTTAAACAGTGAGTTTTGTGAATAGTTGCAGCGGAACTAACACTGAAGTGTGCATGTGTGTGGTAGTGAGGTGTGTGCGTGAATGTACAAATCCAACTATGTACAATCAAAAGCCGAACCCTAAAAATGAGTGGTTCTTATTTTGAATAAAAATGAAAATAGGGCTGTATGTATTTTTAATGCCAGCATGTCCGCGCTATATAGAAAAATATCTTTGGAAAGACGATTTACTGAAATAAGTAAGTAAGTAAGTAAATTTTATTCAACAGGATAAAAAAGTACAAAATAACAATAGTTAATAAGGAAATGATGATATTCTGTTGGGAAGCAGCATGGCAACACTGGCCGTCGTCCTCGCGCCTCCATCAGTATAAACATGGAGGTATGTGTGTCAGAAGAAGAGATTTTATTTTCCATGAAAAGTTATCGTAACATCAAACATGTATGTATTCGTTGTCCTTAAATTTGGTTTTGTCCCGACACAGACCAGTCTTACATCAAACTCTACAAGTGTATCGGAGCTGGACAAAAGTAGCGGAGTTGAGCATGCTCCAGGCGTCAAGGCAACAGGACAAAGACTGAAATAAGACAAGATAAAGAAATGAAGATAGGAAAGTATGTTGTATTCCTCTTTAGCGTTATGACTTTCTTCATTGCCCCATCACTGTCTCATTCAGCCGCAGAGTATATTTACTTATATACCACGCGTGTTCTCGATTGTAGGGCCCGCGAGCACATTGTGGAACCTAGGCTATGAACTTCATTATTATTGTTATTATTCACATCCGCACCATCACAATCTCGGCAAGAGCATGTTCATAATGAGGTGAAAGAATAAAGCATGATACTGAATGAAGATGTGTTAGGAAAGTAGAGGTGAAGCAAGGTAGGATGAGCTGAAATAAGATTAGATAACATAATATGAGATAAGATGAGATAATATGAGATAACAGACCATAGGTTGGAACCTCGCCTTCACTGAAGTTGAACAAATAGGCTGGACTCAAAAAAGGATTCGTACAGTACAGTGGTCGCAAATTGTATTGTCCCATCGAAGGAAGGATGGAAACATCGAAGGAAGGAAACATTTCCGCGAAGGACAATGCACGAGAATAATGAACAAGTCACTAAAATACCCAGTGTCCAGTGCATTATTAGGCTTAAAAAAATACAAAAAAAACACACGATCTGTCAAAATGACCTCTCGCCTCCCCAAACAACAACTGCGTACGATCAACACACAACTGCACATCATCTCCAAGAATGCCGAGCACTCCAGGAAATAATGACCAGGCATTGCATTGACACAGTTATCGTTCTCGGTGGTCACTCTTTCGAATAACAGCAAAGGCGAAACGAAGGAAATTGTCGGTAGAGCTTTTAACCCTTTACCCAACGTAACGGCCAAAACCGGCCAGCGCTATTCTCAAAAATCGCCAATTAATTTTCATTATTTTTTTCATTTTTTGTCTCAAAAACATAGGTTATGACCACTCGTTGGAACGAGCTCGACGAGCTCGTTCCAACGAGGGGTCATAACCTATGTTTTTGAGACAAAAAATGAAAAAAATTAGTTATTCAAGAATTATTTTTGCAAGTGTCGTCTGCTTTTCACGTTAGGTAAAGGGTTAAACTAGAATAAACAGAATGAACAGACACGTTTTGAACTTCAATAGTTACGTCAGAGAGAATCGGTGTTGTTATTCCGACTAGTATGTGCACAATCACTGCAGTGTGGATTATCACATGTTACGCATGATGAATACGAGTTTATGATTTTCATAAAGTAAGCCTTCTTAAATGCTCTTCGGGAGGAAATTCCTTTCAAATTTTCACAGAGCTCATTCCAAATTTTCGGGAAAGCATATTTGGGCAGCTGAGCGGAAAAATTGGTCCTAGGTTTGCCACACCGTAATTGACCTAATTGCCTTGTTATCATACCTGTTGCATATGTATTGACTTGAAAGAAGACAAAGGTCGTTGGTAGATTTGAGTGATGCCAGTCAAACATAAACAACGACACATTCATTTTGCAGAGGTCTTTCAGTTTGAATATCCTACTCTTTCTGAATAACGGATCGGTATTATATTTATTATTATTGATTAGGCGAATTGCACGTTTTTGAAGTTTAAATAGTCTAAAAGCGGCACTACTGTGACCTCATATTTCGATTCCGTACAGGAGGTGACTGTGAATCAGTGAGTAATATAATGTTTTCAGGGCAGAGTATGGAAGAATATGTTTTGCCTTGTTCATTAAATAGAGCGCGCTCGTTACTTTGCTATATGTTTTATTGATATGGATCTTAAATTTAATATTTTTATCCAGATATATACCAAAAAAATTAATGACAGATTCGCCGTTTGCTTCTTCCGCCTATTCAATTTCTTGGTTATTGACATGCAACCGTCTTCCGTTGGTATTGTATATTTTATTGGGTGGACTGAACAGCATATATTTTGTTTTTTGGGCATTCAATATCAGGAAGTTGGCAGCACACCAGTCCACTAACGCCGAGAGCCCGGTCTTGGCAACGTCAAAGACTGCATCTCTACTTTGATGTGAGGTGTGCATTGAGGTGTTATCTGCAAATGATAGGAGATCTAACTGTTTTGAAGCACTAAAATCGTTAACATAAATTAAGAAGAGGAGAGGCCCCAAGATGGATCCTTGGGGAACACCACAGGTGATCTTCTCAAGCTCCGAACTGCTTCCATCGTATGTGACATATTGAACTCGCCCATCTAAGTAGCTCTTAAACCAGTTATTGGTAAGGCCTCTAACATCATAAAACTCTACCTTTTTTAATAAGATGTCGTGGCTAATTGTATCAAATGCCTTTGATAAATCTAAGAATACTGACAGGGTACAATCCTTTGTCGGCTTGTCGTTATTGTTGGCTATATTCTGGAGAAGTTGAAGTACGGGGTGAGTGGTTGAGTGTTTTTTTCTAAAACCGTACTGGTGCGGGTACAGAAGATCGTACTTGGTTAAAAAGTTTGATAATCTTTCTGAAGTTATTTTCTCGAGTCATTTTGAAAACGCCGGCAATATGCTAACTGGTCTGTAATTATTGAATGATTGAGGGTCTCCCGATTTGAAGATTGGTACAGTTTTTGCTATTTTCATTTTGTCAAGAACGATTCCAGAAGATAGCGAGAGATTTATAATGTGTGCTATTTCTTCCGCTTTTTCATGGCTTGAATTTCTTAGAAGTTTGGTGGATATCCCATCACAATCATAACAATGAACCTTTTCAATTTTGATATGCCAATCTTAAAAGAAAACATTTTGCAACCTATTACCTATTAAACTGGCCAAAGCTATCAAATAAAATCATTGAATGTGAGTTTTTTTTCTAATTTTTGCCTCAAAAACCTAGCTCTAATGTATGTCCCCTTGCTGAAATGAGCGAAAAAATTCTACAAATACAACAAAAAAGTTAAACAAAAAAATACAAATTCAAGCCATAATCCAAATGAACAACTTTGGAAAATGGTATATCAGTTAAAAAACCTTGAAATTTGCTAAAAAAATGGAAAATCTCACCCATGCACACAACTTCTGTTACACTTTTGAGAGGATGAGATCGGACACTTTTTGTGGGAGTTTGTTGTGAGGCCAATACTATAAAACTTTTACAATTGTATTTTTCTAGAATTGTATTTTCTAGTTATGACTTTAAATGGGTTAAAATGAACCAATAGCACTGCAAAGATCTGGCAATTTGCCAGTTGGCAAATTGCCATATCTTTTAAAATGCTAATGATTCATTTTAGTCAGTTATATTAATAGGTAGAAAATACAATTCTAGAAAATACGCTTGTAAAAGTTTTAGAGTATTGGCTCCTGGTTGGATTAGTAGATAGTGTCCACACGCTGCTTTAAACTAAGTTTTAATTTAGTTTTACTGCCACTGGTCACCTTTTCTTTCAAGACAGCTCATTTCGATGTTTCAGTGTATTTCGCAAGCCACATGCAAAGTCGATTGCTGCATTCGCTGTGGAAAACACGATCTGCAACCGATTAAAAGAATATTTTTGAAAGTTATGATCATTGAAATTAGGAGGCATGTTCATTTTAATAAGAAATTGTGGCAAATAAAAAAAAAACACATCGAGGATTTCCACAGAAAGGTTCAATTTGAAATGGTGAATCCTAGACGCCTACTAACGGGATTTCGGAGAAGCGTGACGTAATTTTATTTTTAAACCTGCGTTGTTTAAGTGAGTCCGCAAAAGAAAAATGTTCCTAGTTAAATCTTCTTATAACGTCTTTTCCTGGTCGATTATTTTGAGATAAATTTATCATCATAACAGTGTGTGTCCCCATAAATTCGATCAGGCTCGTTGTAGTCAAAGAGTCGCAGTTTGACATACCAGCATCCACAGGTATGAATGTTTTGTCCTATGTCGATGATGCAAGAACCTATACACTCGGTCACAATTTGGATGCACTTCCTGAAAACATCAACGCCAAACTAGCAAGTATAAACGTCTGGTGCTAATAAACTACCGCTAAATGCTAGTAAAACTAAATGTATCTTCCTTCATCCTAACACCGACTCATATAATATTGGCGGTTGTTTCCTATCCACAAAAAACACTACAATTGAATTAGTTGATAAGGATGAAGAGAATACCACTGTATTTTTTCAGTATCCATGTGGGTGAAACTTTGAATTTTAAACATCATTTTTCAGTTAGTAGAAAAACATTCTTCCAAATGAGGCATTGATTAACATTTTATCTTAAAATAAGTATGTACTGGGTCCGTAATCAACCGAATACAATAAATACCTGGGGTCGTGGATGCAAATATGTATCTTGTAACTACCGAATACCACCGCGTGCCTGGTTGCGATTTGTTTACGTTACTATTTATAGGACATTACACGCATTGAAAACGCGTTTCCGTGGAACAATGTACATTTCATTAAACGAAAAGTGGAAAAGGAAAAAAAACACTTCTCAAAAGTATAATTATTAAATTGTGTAACCATGTTGTTTTTGAGCGTTTGTATCTGAATCGCTGGAAGCATTCGATCTGAAACAACTCGCATTTATATTCTTAAAGTGCGTTAACTTTCGGAATGTTGAACATGTATTGGGCGTGCTCAATAAGTTTATCCGATGATCGGAAAAGTTCAAGGCAATGCATACAGTTTCACGCATATATAGACAATTTTCCAAACATTTCAACAAAATCATATTATGTGACACCTCAGTGGAACGTTCTCGTGTTCCAATGGGGGGGGGGGGGGGGGGGGGGGCACCTGATAATGTCTATTTGACATTTTTATGAACAATAATGCTTTTTAACTGCTCTGTTTGTAAATTACGTGGGAAGATGCAGCCGACTGATTAGTTAAAATGTTAATCAAACTATTATA